>CM077116.1:249023439-250223439 GCA_039619475.1 Icerya purchasi
TTTTTATTCCTAGATCAGGATTATTGTTCGAAAAATAGGGCGTATTGTTTTGAAATTTTAAAACTTCACTACCCTGCAGAGTTGAATTGAAGGAAAAGAAAATTTATTTCAGTTTTTCCTTACATCGAGGATTGTAATCGAGAAAAATATATTTGGCGTTAACTTTAACTTCAAAGTTCTGTTCCGTTCGTGCCATTAGAATTTCCTTTTTATATTTTTAAGAGCTCCGGTTGAGTTTGTAATAATTTTAAATGTATTAAAAACAATTTTATTTTTTATTGATCGCTTTGAAAAAATAGAGTTACTTGGTAAGAAGTGATTGTAAAGTCTGAAACGGTTTCGCGTTGAGCTAATTAAATGATCGCTTCTAAAGGTAAAGTGAAAAAGGTTTTGCAAACTATATTCCAAAACTGAACCGGAATTGTTTACGAAAATCGCAGAAATTAGATACTAATTTTATTTAGAAATTAAAAAAAAAAAAAAAAAAAAGAAAAAAGAAAAAACCCGGAAAAATAGAACTGCTGAAAGTGTTTTTGGTACAGAACTGCGATGAAAAATTCAGAATTTAGCGTTTTTTCAGTATATTGACGGGTCAATACGATATTATGAATTTAATCGGCGGGAATCCGAGTTTTTTTCTTAATATGGAATTCAAAAAGGATACTAATTAGAACGTGAAATTCTGTAAAACTTTTTAAAAAGTGATTAGAAGTGTTAATCAGGAGAGAATTTATACTTTTATTTGCGTTACGGAAATATCATCCCGTGTATACAAATTCTTTATCCGAAAACATTGTCGTTGGCTTTCTTCATCGATGATCTCCTGTGCTTTAGATAATCTTCATTTACCAACTTTAAAAGATAAAATAACAGCAATTAACGTTCCAATTCAGTTTCCTTTTTGTCAGTTTTATAATGAATCGTACTATCCACATCTCTTATCCGTCTCTTTTCATGCTTCAAGAACAGTTTTTTTTTCGAGGTGTTCCTCAAGATTCCTCCTTTAGTCCTCTTACTCTTTTCAGTATATACACTATCAGTGTGGCTTTTCTTTCTCTACATTCTTCTTTATTCTCTGCTGATGACATCCTACTCTTTTCCTCATCTCATGATATTATATCAGCCGGTGAAGAACTTAATTCGTCTCTTACTGCGCTTTAATATCCCCTTTCCTCAATTAATCTTTCTGCTTCTGTTGTCAAATCTTGTTTTTTGACTATACGATCCTGTAATTCTGCTTCTATCAATCTATCTCTAAACAATACATCTCTTTCTCATGTTAATTGTTTCGTATCTTCCTTAACAGTCGTTTGCTTTTCTCTGAATATATCAAATATATTTTTTCCTCTTCTATCGAAAGGCGCTAAATCTGCTAAATGGGGGGGGGGGGACTATCACCAACTAAATGGAGTGGTGATCTTTACACATTCCTATTTTTCTATGATCCGTTCCGAATTTGACTACTGTTCTTTGATTTATGCGTCTCCCAGTCACGACTTTCTAAACTAGACTTTCCTTCGACTCTGCCTCGGTGATCTTAAATCCCCTCCAATTCTAGTAGTTCTAGCTGAATTTAATACGCCATCCCTCTCTATTCGCAGATCTTATTTAGGCTATCGGTTTCTTGCTAAACGTCTTCCACTCACGTCCTCTACTCTTATCCATTTCTGGAAACTTACGTATTTCACACCTAGGATAATTCCTTCAACAATTTCCCCTATTTCTCCTTTAATTTCGTCGAACTCTGCCATTCTCCTAAAATGTTCCCTACACCTACGCTCTCAAAATTTCTTTCACGAACCCGAATTAGACAGGAGAATTCCACGGTACTATCAGTTTTTACTTCCATACCGTGTTTACTGATGGTATGAAGAGGCCGAATAGTGTCGGTGTCTCTTTTGTGCTCCCATATTTTAATTTTTCAGAATCTTTTCGTTTGTCCCTTTTATGTTCCATATTCATAAACGAATTAATGACTTCTTACGTTTCATTATTTTTGTTTCCTCAAATCACTTTTCCTTTAAATTTTTGATTACATCTGACTTCGAGACCACCCTTCAGCCCTTCCGTTCTTCACTACCTTATCATTTCTGCGATTTTATTATTCTCCGCACACGTTCACTTATCTACGTTCTTCCTTCTCTCCATTCAATTTATATTGATATTTCTTGCGGGTTCGCAGCCATTAGGGAAATTTTTGGTAACGAAGCGGCGAATTCTTTAGCACTCGGGTTGCTGCTTCTTCCCACCTATTTTCTTAAGAAAAATCCCATCCTTTAATCTCCTTCCGCTGTGTAATAGTTTTCATCTCCAGTGTATCGGACATTTACGCTTCCTCTTTTTCTAACGAGTGTTCCTTTTTTCCTATTCAACCTAGTGTATTCCTGCTAATCTGCGGTTCTCTTTGTTTTCTTCACTTTTGTTGTTGTTTTCATTATTCAGCTGCTCTTCTTAAGACATTCTCTATTATTACATTCTCCATGTTTTCATTTTTCGTTGGTTTCCTCTCCGAAATTTCCGCTCAAACAAAGTGCGCGTTTGCGATGCTAATCGTATATATATATATATTAAGTGTTCATCTCTTTCTGTTAAGTGTGCTATATTCGAGTTTGCTGCAATTTCTCCGTATTGCACCTCTTATAGCTTGTCTCTTCTTTTCCCACACATTATTTCCGCTACTATTTGTTTCTTTCCCACTGACAACATCTGATATCGCGTAAAGATATTACCGATTCAATCCTTTTCTAATTTTGGGTTCCTGATTGACAAGCCTAAAAAGAGAAAAAAAATCAAATTATTACAGGGCCTGCGTGATAACAACAACGTACAGCATCCGGCTGGGACAAATGTGACGAAAAATAAAAATTTCAGTATTATAAATTGAAGTTTATGCAATGCTTTTCGATGGTTCAAAAGGGTCTGGCGGGAATCCTTTCTACCGCTTTTGTAATCTAAAGAACACACTGCATAATGCGTGTATCCCTATGCACATAATGTGCCCATGAGCTGGGACGTGCATTCAAACTGAAAAGCAAGTTTTGTAATACTTCTGAAAAGAGCGACTTTTTTAAAAATAGTTGTTCTTTATTTTGGTAATCTCGTGTTATTTCGATTCATGTTCTCACGCAGAGAGTATCAAAGTAAGATTTTAACTTTTAATCGTTAAAATCATTCGTTAACGTACTTCCCATATATGTACATGTACGCTTTTAGTTGGAATATTTTTCAAAATTCGAATAGCGGTATAACAAGTAGGCAAAAAACGAAAACGCCATAATGAACTAATACTTTTTTTTTTGAAAACGGTGACGAGTAAGTACCGAAAATATATTCTTAGCCACATCGATGACATGAAAGTAATTTTCATACTTGTTAATATTTCAAACAAACTTTTAAAATAGAAAAAAAAAAAATTACTCGGATTTTCCGACAAGAGCACAATACCACAATTAATGTCGATACGCCATGTTTATATTGAAACTAGTGATTTTTTAGCGATCCCAGCGGTGACTGGCCGTTTCTGAGTGTTGTTCCGGATTCATAGAGTGTTCTCTATACACCAATGAAAATTAAACTATTTATCAGGTTCATTTTTCACATATGACCAACACGCAAATTTCCTAGTCTTCGTCATTTTAATCGGTGATTTTCAGTTTGTTCTTTAATACATTTCAAAATATTCACATAGATGATTGTCATGTAATGATTAATGATGTATATGGCGAGCCCTTCTAAAAGATAATGAAATTTGAGATGACTTAGCTTTGTCCAGCTTAATTCTTCAATCTCGTTACCCGCAAAGACAATTTATCAGTTTCATTTGCAACAGGGAAAACGTCTACTCTCAGTGAACGGTACTACAGTAATGTTACATTGTGCACTGCCTTGTAGCATTTCCGATTGTACTCCTGAATTTTCACTTGCTGTTCAATTTCCAAAGCATATTTCACAATTTCAATTTTTCTAGTACGATTACAATAACTTTTACTGGTTTTTTTCTCTGAAGCATAATATTCAACTTGTGAAAGGAACCTCCATAACAGATTTTATCAAAGTGTAACGCATTAAGAAATGAATTTACTGACACTGAACAACCCTATTAATAAAGATAACATAATATTTAGAGAAAAGGTTGCACAAAATATAAAAAAGTAAGTAACTCCGTTGTGAAACTAAAATATACATTTACTGGTCTTGTAAATAACTGTTTTTATTAAAAATGGAGCTGTTTTCTGTGAGGTAATTGTGTACATATCGTTCAGAGGTTAGGATGAAAGAGGCAAGTTTTTATATACGTTTACTTTTTCTTGATTTTTCGGATAGAAACACACTGAACGGAATCTCGCCAATATTTACATGGATTTATAGAATATTTTTTATTTTATCAGAAATTAGAGCCATCTCCGGATGAACGAAATAGTACGTAAAGGAAAGAGAACATTTAGAGAAAAGGAAAAAAGGAAAGAGAGAACAAAGTAGAAGTTAGAAGTAGAAAAAAAGGGTAACATCCACCATATCTAAGATTGCAAAACTTGACAGATGGATAATATTTTATTCTCCAAATTTGGAATATCAAATTTACTAAGAGCGGTTAGCAAAGTTGTGGATAAGGCATTATTAGAGGATAGGGAGGAAGAGTTACTAGGAAAAACGTTATTAATAACTGGAGCCGACTCGGCATTTGCGGCATTAGAGGAAGATGGACATATGGGAGAAAAGGAAGGATGGGAAAGAACAACGGAACGGCTTCCTTTAGTGCCAGCGTTTAGAGTAAGTTTTTGAGTAATAACAATTGAGAGGATTGGATGCTTTCGAAGAAGAATGGTGTTTTCGAGATGGAATCCTGCCACGAGAGGAAGAAGAGCTGCTAGAATAGTTCTGACGCCTCCTCTTGATAGTAGATGTAGAATTCGGTAAGGCTGGGAAATTCGCGGGATTCGAAACTTCAGCAAAGGTAAAAGCGGGAGAAACTATCGAGCCCTCGCTGATGTTTCTGGCTTCGGAGAAGGAGAAATTTTCTAAACTCATTATCTTATGAATTTTAACTTGATCCTTATAAGTCGGGCAAGAAGAGTTGAGTGCGGAATGGTTACTGCCGCAGAGAACGCGAAGATATGAAGAGGGGTTATTTTGATTAGCTTTGGGACATTCTGAAGAGGAGTGATTATCAGCGCAAGTGGAACAAGTAGTTTTACTTCGGCATGAAGCACTGAAGTGACCAAAACGGAGGCAATTGTGACATAGTTTGGGTTTAAGAATCATAGGTTCAACCCTAACTCGATAAGAATCATAAAAATGAATGGAGGACGGAAGAATGGAGCTCATAAATTTAAATTCAACAACTGGGATGGGACTGAGAGACTTATCAGCAGTACGTTTCTGCAGACGACGAATATTAGCGATCGGGATATCGGAAAAACAGTAACGATAAAGTTCATCCACGGAAAGATCGACAGGAATATCTCGTACTACACCAAAACGGAATAGAAGCGATTGCGGGATGAAGGATCGAATATTGAGATCTTTATGGACGCCGTCGGAAAGTAAAAATTTATTAGCTGCATCGGTTGATGTAAAATTAAGTTTAATTAAGTTTTTACCGAAACGAGAGATTAGCGAAATACCACTAACTCTATTATGAAATTTTTTAGCCAGAGACATAGTGTGTAAATAAGCAATATTTTCTTTATCTGAGCTTTCGACCAAGACGACGATTTGAACAACGTAGTGATCGGGGAAAGTAACAGAACTAGACTTGATAGGAGAAGCGGGAGGATTGCTGATAACATTATCAGTGGATCTGGCCGAAATATCCATGTCGACGGACTCGCTGATATTTTGAACGGGAGCATTATTGCCTTTCGTAGCAGAAGAAGTAGACGCGGACGAAGCAGATAATTGTTGGCCAGTTTTGTTTATTTTAGTCGTAGATTTAACCGGTGTGGCCGCATTACTGACACTCTTGGTAACCGTGCGAGGAGAATGAGGGGGAGGTTTACCTCCCCGTCAGACGAATCCGGCATAATTATAAATTATCAAACAGATACAGTAAATCGAAAAATCAGATAACGACGGAGCGAGAAAAGAAAAAGATTAGCGCGAACGAAATAAAATAAAACTAAAGAAATAAAAATAAGTAAAAGAGATAAATAGATCGAGATAAATAAATGTAACGATCTCACCGAGTTCTTCCGAAACAATTAAACGCAACGCGAATAGACTTTATCGTAACGAGATAAAAATTCCAATCGAAAGAGTTTTAAATCAGGCGGGGGAGTCGGCGCGATCGATAAAAAGATCGGAAAAGGTCTTTATTTACGACCGTACAGATTCGGTCTTGGTTTATACTTACAATTAGTTGCATATAGCGGCGGCAACGTATACGTAGCAATAGATAGTTAAAAAATTTCGATATTTTTTAAACTAAACATATTTTATTGTTGCAGGGCGTATTTATACGCTTTTAAACACGGAAGTTGGAGGAAATTTTAAGTCAATAATTATCCAGCTGATATATTTTCTACAGTGTGGAAACAACTTCGTCCCTCTTTTTTGATAGAAATTTATTCATGAAAAGAGGACGTTCGTCGCGAATTGGGTTAATTTTATCGGAATATTTCGCTTTTGAAAATATGTGTTAGTAGAGGTGCAAATTTTACATGCAGAAATGACAAGAAATAAAATACAAATAATAAGACGTCGCTTATCTTTTAGCATTACATATGATAGAAAAAAATAGGTCACATACTTATATAATTATTATAAACCCTCTTGTAAAATATAATCATTTTCGTATTTAATTTTGAAATGAAAAAAAAACCTCAGACGCTTGAAACAATAAATTTTATTCTGTCTTTGTATCATTTTGCTCTGGAACATATACTTTTTGGGTAAATAATAATTTTGGTTACACGAAATAAGATGAAAGGATGCCGAAGTAAAAAAAAAAAATAGCGCACTGAGAAATTGAAATAATAAGTCGTGTGAAAAGAATTTTTTCAATATGAACAGCGAGAATCAGAAATAAAAATTTACAAAAAAAAATACTGCCAAATGAAATCTATTAGATTTTAGGTAGTGAGCGTCATAAAATGTGCAAAAAGTATACATTAAAAATCGAAAACTAAAACAAAATGATTCGTAAATATATTTATTTTGTAAAATAGGAAATGCAAAACGTTTGGAAAATAATAAATGAATGGACGGTAAGAAATTTGAAATTAAATTAAATTGATTTTTATTTTACAAACTTTTAATGTGATATATACCTACGTTAGTACGTATAGGTAAAAAAATTCTTACTGAACAGAAAAAGAAACTGAAAATAATTTTAAAATATTTGAGGGTCTTCCTTTCGTATTTGCTACATCGCTCTTTTATTCAATCAACAAACTCACTAAAGAAATGAATTATAAGATGACATTAGACAACGAAAATATATGAAAAACAAGAAATACTCAATTGAAAATAAACATATCATGATACATTTTCTATTAGTTTCAAAATAACCAATTCGATATGTAGACTCATATAACGAAATAATAATGTTCCGAAAGTATAACAATTTCTATTAGTTTCAAAATAACCAATTCGATATGTAGACTCATATAACGAAATAATAATGTTCCGAAAGTATAACAATTTCTATTAGTTTCAAAATAATCCTCCACGGGTAATACTTTTCTTAGTGTGCATAAAATAATCTCTTTTTTAAATTTTAGCAACACTAAATATGAAAAAAATAATTTCGTTTTGGAAATTCATAGTGGCACATAAGCGCACATCATTTTGACAAAATAATAATAATAAATATAAGAAAATATGAAGAGTAATATGTAAATAATACGCAAATAATAAATTGTAAATTGTCGTTTCGTTTGAATATATATTCTCTAAGGAAGAGTATAATGAGTAAAATTTAGCTAGAATTGTGAATTATAATTAAATAGGACGTAATATAAAAATCAGCGAATATACACATCAAATGATGCGAAAAAGTGAAGAAGCAATGAGAAAATGTGTATGTGTATACGTACTGTTATTTTATTTTTGGGTCAGACAAATGACCTTTGCCTATATGTATTTTAAACAGAACGGTGGCGTCTTGTTATTGCTGAGAAATGAAATTTCTTCTGTGTTCATCTTTAGGCGAGATCAATCGGGTTACGTTACTGGAAATATATAGTGCGATGAATTAATTTTAGCGAAATAAGAAGTAGTACCGAAAGCTATCAATATTTCGCTTACGTCGTAAATATTTATAGTAACAATAAATACAAATGACCTTTGTAACTTTCTGTCATTCATCGGAATTATTATGTATAGTGAAAAGTATTTACACCTTTTCCCCTCTTTTTGTTCTATCCGTTACTAATTTGAAAAGTTGAAAATATATAATTAAATTAAATTTTCGAAAGGTAGTATATGATACTAAATAACGCTATAACTTGAAGTGTTACGCGTTTTATGGCGTTAATTTACTTCCAAGGATGCCACCACGGACTTAGTTCCGCGGAAGTAAAATATTGTATTTTAATAATTATTATTATTATTGGCTCTCAATGGGAGCTGTAGTGGGAGCCGCATTCACCTTGGATGCGGTTTATGACGGCACCAGCGCAGTCGCATTACCATTTGCAGCTCTAACCCCTATCTGGCACCTTCTCGTGGTGAGAGCTGTTAAGCCAAGGCAATCAAAAAATCAATAATCTACCAAACCATGAAACAATTGTTGATTGGATCCACTTCCTAAATAGACTAATAAACCCAAGCGTCGAAGGAAACGCGAAACCACGGCGTCCAACCTTCCCCAGGACATTCCTGTGTTTCTGTTTTCCTTTTGTCACCCTCATCATGCTGGAAAAACATAAAGCCATGGCCCTTAGTCTGGGGCAGTTGTTAAGTCAACAGAGGGTGCGAAGAATACCCCCTCCAGTCGGAATAAAAGTGAAAGTTTTATTGACAATGTAAAGGAATGGACGGAACTTTGTAGTTTCGGGAAGCTGGTTGAGGCAACAAGAAGCAGAGCATTTTGAGCATCCAACATCCGTGATTGATGTAAAAGTTCGCGTAGAAATAATAGAGAGTGTGTGTCTGTGTGTGTGTGTGTGACGGTGATATAAGACAATTAAACTGCAGCAGCAACCGATTGAGGCAACTGATGCAAAGATGATACCGTCGTATCCGCGGCGATGAAATTACACGTATTTTCCTATACATCTTCTAAAGTAAAAATTAAATTTAAAAAAAACAAAAAAAATTCCGAAACAGAACGCCATCCGGAAAATTTCTTTAAAATTTAGGTTCTAAGTGTCGAGTTTCGAACGCTTTTAGCCCTCCACTAAATTTTCGCTCCTCCGATCTTCCGAAAAATTAAACTTAAAAATTACGCTACATATATTACGTGCAGAAACTTGTATAATAAGCCTGTGTGACGCTGGTACGCAGCGTGCGCGGGGCTGCGAGATGGAATTTTTTGAAACTCAGCTAGAATACTTAGGCCCGGAATTTTAAAAAAAAACGCGTAAGCGACCGAAGCGCGCGTGGGAATGGTGGCTGCACGTTCGCGGGGGTTGTGGGCGGACCGATGGGCAAAAATCACTCTAGTTTTAGCTGTTATTAAGTCAAATTACCCGTGGCGGTGCCTTTTTATTCTAGCTGTAACCTAGAAGAAGCCCTACTCCTATCGTTGACGGAATTTGAATATTGTATTCTGAAACCAATACCCAGCTCCTTAAAAGTATTAGCGTTTTGTTTTAGTTTATCATACATATTACCAATCAAAAATATTTGCACCAAAAATTGAAAAATATAATTTTTTAAAAAAAAATGCAATTCCGACTCAAAGATTTGCTCTAGAAATTTTGATAAAAATGCATTAATAAAAAGTAAAAAATAATTACAATAAGAAATGGTATATGTATATCAAACAGAAAACTGTAATACCTTAAAAGAGAGAGACTTAACCAGGGCCTTATCTGCGGGGAATGTTTTCAGCCCCCCCCCCCAAATGTCTTCGAAATAATAACTGCTTGAATTAAATGGACCGAAATTCAGAATAAATATATTTCCTTTCAATTTTTGACAAAAGAAAAAAAAATTAAAATTTGTATGAATTCTGTGGAAAAGACTATTTTTTATTTGTTTTTTTTGTAGTGTTCACATATTGCATATACAATAATTGACTACAAGGCTTTAGTGTACCATTTATAAATAAATATATTTCATAATAATGCATAGACACACACACACACACACACACACATATATATATATATATACACATATAATTATAAAAATATTTTCACCCCCCCCCCCCGAAATTTCGATCTAGATACGGCCCTGGACATAACGATTATTTTTAAACAACATTAATCATCTTATTAGAGTTCCGGTACAACAAATCCAAATTGCAACAATAATTAAGAAACTGTATTAAATATTCCCGCTGTTTCCAGTACTTGGCTTATAGGGAACGAGTGATTGCTCGTTATGTTAATTTAACACGAATTTTTAATTGTCGCTTTTTGGCTTTGGTGCACTAAAATTTTAATTAAGGCATTAATGGTTAAAAATAAAATCGTAATATTTCCTTAAACTATATATATATATTACTACCAAACACATTTTATAGGGTAATTAATTTTTATATGTGTAGCGCGTTTTTTGCTACATTCTTAAAGTAAATCTCGGAGTCTGTATTTTCTTTAAAAAAGGACACTATATTTCAAAAGGGAATCTATAAAAAATTCGTATTACCGCCAGCAGTTACGTGACTTCCACAATTTCGGTAATATGGTACGAAAAATGTAGTGTGCATCGAAAGTACTCTTCATTCTAGATAATGCATAGTTTCATTTGAAAAGGTAGCGTTTTTTTTGGTTCTTTTTTTGTGGAAGGTAATCGAAGAAGAGGTTGAAGGGGAGAGCGGGTGCGCCGATTTAAATTAGCTACTAAGAATAATGTAATTTTTCCGTTACGTTGGCGCAGTAGTTTATTATTAATGTAAACTTTAATGAGCGAGTAAATTTAAAAATTGCGCGTCAAGATTAAAAAACAAACTAAGTTTGCATTAATGAAGTGTCTGCGTAAGGCAGGAATAGGCTGCCGAGCCGGTACGGTGCGGTGTGCTACGACGAAAGTCAGGCGCTGTTTCGGAAAACCGAGACTAGTGCAAAAGCGTCATTCCTCGGAAGTGGTATACATTTGTGTTGCTCGAATTCGCGGAAATTTGTTCAAAATTTACGAAAAAAATTTACTCGAACGAATTATATTTTCGTTGTTGTATTTCGTAAAATTTTTTTGAATATAGCGAGAATATGTTTGAAAATATCCTCGACGGTGCATTAATTTCGAGCCAGTTTCCGACGTATTTTCCGTTTAGATACACGCGCGTATAAAAAATTTCACTGCACCAAACTTTCTTTTTTTCATTAATCTCTCTAGTTGTTTTTATTTACTTCCGGTTTTTTAATTTAATTTTTCGTTTCATTTACCTTTTTTTTTTCAACTGAAAATCTCGTCGTTCACTAATGCGGAACTATCGTGCATCGTTTATCGTACTTCAACGAATAGCGAAAATTTAGTAAGTTTTAATTTAGGCTATGCGTGCGTGTGTAATGCAGTTAACAGTTTTGGAATTTTTCATTGCCTCACAAAATTGGAAAATAACGGCTTTTTTCTTGCGCTTCATTCAGACCACCAAAGACATTCGACTGCTTTAATCTCGGCTATCACGTGAATTACAATTATGGACCACCGATATTTTACAATTGGTAGAGTTTGGTTAGCTGCGTAAATAGCACTGATCTTTTATTAGCTGAGCTTGATAGTATCTATGAAGTTTCCCGTGTCTGAAAAAGCGAAACAGTATTTCCCCAAAACTGATTGGACGGAAGTAGTAGAACGTTGTGCTAGCTTTAATGAGATGGATAACCGTCTTGCACAACTGTCATTTCCAGTACATGCTGCCTTTAAATGTTCAATAAATTATTCACATTATTTACCTCGGATAATGCGAGAATGGCTTCTTCTTCGTAGCGAGAGATGTCGAACCTGTCTATGAAAGCGGAGGTTACACGTACCCGGTTTAAATGTTTAATCTAGTAGATGGCGCAATAAAATAATAATTCTGTACCGGCCACCTTGGCTAATGGGATAAGATGAACAAAAAGATTTTTTGCCGAATCGCGCGGAAGGGACATTTTATATTATTGTAGGCATTGCGTAATTTTAAGAAATAATTAAGTAATGCATTTTTAATAATAGATCAGATTTAGGATCTTCAGATTCCGTTCTTAACCTATTAATCCGGATTGCGAGCATTTTAGTTATCTCTTATTTTAATTGTATTTTTTTTTTTTTTTTAGCGCACGGGGTTTTTACGTTGAGTAAACTTGGGTCCGTCGATATATCGTCGGTCTGTGATATTTATCTTCTTCAGAGGTGCAGTGCAATTATTGTTTATGTATCTCTTTAAAAATACGTAATAGAATTATTATTTAAATTGCTCTCGAAGAGAATTATAGCCCTTACTAAATCACAACCGCTTTTATGATAATAAATTCTTTCTCCCCACGGGATAAAAGTTGTGTAGTTGGTTTGCTTTTGGTTTTTTTCTTTTTCTTTTACATTTATGTGTAGTTTCCCCGCAACTTTTTTTTTTTTTAATTTTTGGCAAAAATCACCTTGTTTTACAGCTACTAAGGCTAGGGTAGATAGCAACTTTATCTTTTTTTCCCTGAACCGTTAAAAAAGACAAAAAAAAATCTATTAATTTACAAAAAAAGCTACATAAATATATATATATATATATATATATACATAAACTCGGTCATTTTGGCAGCGCCCCTTGACCACTCTTGCTTACATTTCTGTCTCTTTCTCTTCTATACTTTGTGTAAAATGATCAAAATTTACAACGTAATTCTTAAGTCGGCCCCCATTAGATTTTATAACGAAAAAATGTCCCAATTTTATATAATAAAAAAAAATACAACTTATTAATCTACCGAAACAACTTAACATACTACAACACGTATAAATAATACTTTTTTTGTGATTCCATGTTATTATTAAATTAGCAATATAGTCTTTACATACTTTTCCCTATGGCGGGACCTCTTATCCTGCACAGTAATAAGAAATGTATTCATTATGTTTCCGAAAACGGAAAACGCCACCGAACGCAAACGTGAATTGCCGAAACGATAACGAGACGACAAACTCTGCAATATCGAAGAATTTGCCACATTTATAAGTCATGATACGCTTTTTGGTTCGAAAACGACAGATGTAGAAAAATTTGAACCGTTTGATAGCATTTTAAGTCAACCGCCTCTGTTAAACTAATAAAAAATAATAAGAAAAAAAATTAACCGAAGGGGCCACATTTTTTCACGTTTTTTAACGAATACTCAATTTATGTTTACCGATTTTCATCATTACTCACATGGTACCTGAGTTGAATGGCACTCTTTCTAATGGGCAAAGAATTAGTAAACTTGGTCCATATAAATATGAGTTAGGCTCGAACAAACCCAAAAAAAAATAAAAAAAAATACATGCGACAAACGTATAACCGTTCTTTTTGGAAGTCGGTAAAAATTAAAACATAATAAGCGTTACATAAAATTGGAACATTTCTTGGAACATTTTTTCGTTACATAAAATTGGACATTTTTTCTAATGGGGGCCGGCCTAAGAATTACGTTATAATTAATATATAGTATATATGGTACATATATATATATATATAAACTCGGCCATTTTGGACTCGCAAGGGGCTGTGCCCCTTGATCCCCCTTGCTTACATTTCTGTTTCTTTCTCTTCTATGCTTTGTATATAATGATCAAAATTTACAACGTAATTCTTACCGGCATCGACACAAAAAAAAAAAAAACATAATTACAAAAATCCTATCCCAACATTTAACTTTTATTACATAAAATTAGGACATTTTTTCGATACATATTGCGTTACATAAAATTGTGACGTTTTTCGTTATAAAATTTAATTTTATATATATATATATATATATATATATATATATATATACTAGTATATATAAAGTCGGTGAAAATTAAAATATAACAAACGTTACATAGAATTGGGGCATTTTTTCGTCACATAAAATTGAAACATTTTGGGGATATTTTTTCTAATCGAAGTTGGCCTAAGAATTACGTTGTAATTAATATATACTTTTTCTCCTTTATTTTAACCTATATATATATATATATATATATATATATATATAATTGTGTCGCCAGCCAATGAGCCCCGGGGGGGGAGGCAAGATGATAGAAAGAGGATATGAGTTATAGAAAAAATAATATTTATAAGTTGTAAAGGCTTAATATTTTATTAAACACGAATAAAATCTTAATTAAAACATAATTTTCGTGGGTTTCTGGCAAATTGTCCATGATTACGTGCCTATGAATACTCATCATGGCCAGTTGATTAAAAAGTTTCAAGGCTCCAGGGAGTGCAGCTGCCCCCGCCTCCTACTGGTGACGCCCATGTCTATATACATACACACACATATATATTAAGCTGTTCACCTATATTTGGGAGTTTTTCTGCATTAATAAATAATATTCCATTCGTCACTTTTGTCTTTGGAGCCGTGACCATTTACGACAGGTAGTTCTGTTAGTAAAAAACGATTACGTCAAAGCCAGATTGCGGTATTGGAGTTTAGGTTCAATTGGAATCAGTTTACATTTCGTGAAGAGATTACAGTTTTGCCTAAATGTTTCGAATTTGATTATGCGAACAGGTCCGGTATAATTTTTTCCGTCCGTTAAGCCGTGCGCTTTGAATATTTCGTTTCTTTCTTTCAACCTCCAAATCTTCTGTTTTTCTTACATTCAAAACCGTTTTTTGAAACCCACAGTTGGTTCAATTGATTTCTTGTTTATTCCCGTTGTTTGCATTCACGGATATTTTCACCGAATTCAGTTGGCGCTCTTTTTTCTTTTACACCTGTCGATAGATAATTTTACTCGGAACTCTTCACAGTGTCTCTACCAGTCAGTGTACGTTTCAGTCGGATGCTTATCCTTCTTTTCTAATCTAAATACCTCCCGCTAAGTCGCTTTTCTTTTCTCGGCTTCACCTTTTCTATTCTTTCTATTTTCAATCTGTTGTTTACAGGATAAATTTCATAGTGCTATCAGTGATCTGTGATCGCATCGTATATTTATTGAATGACATTTTTCCCTTCCACGAGCACGATTATCAGACTCGAAATTTTGATAATTACCGGTCATTTCGGACTGTTCTCTTTTTCTGCTAGCGAAATTCAGTCGAATTAAGTTGATTGACTTTTACTGATTCCGGATGGCTTAACAAACCCGCCTAAAGGAACAGAAAAGGCATTATGTAAAATGTTTTGGTTTCTTTTTCTCTTTTCGCTGCAGCATTCGAACTGGACTAAAACAATACGCGAGAAGTAAAACGGTTAGTTTTAATGAAATATTTTAATCCATTAAAAATGCAATTTATACCGCGAACTTTTGTACGGTATTATCTGAAAACTGCCCGTATAAATGCAAATTGCATCTTCAAATAAGGCCGACTTTGAATGATGAAAAGAATCCTTTTGGCTGCCATCTTTTAATCCGCATCAGTACTCGAGACTGCGATAATTTTAATTTCGTGAGATTTCGTTATGCCACTTTTTCGCTTTTAAAAAGTCGTTGAGCTGAACAAAACCGTACTCGATAACCCAGCGTTGCAAGGACATATTTGAACCTTTTCATTAATTTATTGAAAGTTACTACTTAGATTACTATATTTTCGTTATTGGACGGATAATTAGCGAGTCTAATAATATAATTTAAATATAAACCTACGAAAATACTTCAGCGAAAATATGCTGAATTACCGCTAAATACGGCTATATTGATGTTTGAACAAATACGGCAGTTTTTGGCTGCAGAAAGTATGCACTTATATATACTTTCGCATAGAACATACCAAAGTAATAAGTATACTCGAAGAAAAGAAAAATCGAAACTCACATAGA
Source organism: Icerya purchasi (assembly GCA_039619475.1). Taxonomy (NCBI): domain Eukaryota; kingdom Metazoa; phylum Arthropoda; class Insecta; order Hemiptera; family Monophlebidae; genus Icerya; species Icerya purchasi. Next base: position 249,039,474 of record CM077116.1, read on the forward strand.
AATGGTGAAGACACAGCACAGCGCGGTTTTCCTGCGCTTTTTAACTTCTATCATCGGTACAGCGCTAAAAGTGGACTACATCCGATTAATACCATTTCCTTTGCACCGCTGTAAATATACTCATCATTCGCGACATATACATATATATATATACATATTGTTTTTAACGGGAGCAGATGTTCATCGGCATCGCGCCGATGTAAACCTTGTAGAGTTCGATAGGAAGTTGTTTTTCGGTGCTTTTATCGTTAGTTATAATCGTTGAGTAACTTATTTACTTGCAACCTATACCTAATGTTTAGCGTTAGATAAGTTTTTTTTCCTCTTCTCAAGATCAAATTGTTTGCATAACGCGAGTAAAATCGGCGGTTATTGCTTATGCTGCAATGACGTTGAACTTTTATCGCATTAAAAGTTTCGTTACAGAAGCTGACTTGTAAACGACACTATCGCAGTCCAATTTTGAATCGCTTTTTGGTATAGGCTAATATTTTTTTTCATGAATTTTTCCAACAGTTCTTCCTTATTAAGGACTTTTTTTTAGAGGTGTAGTGTTTTGCGAAATTTACGTTTAAATCTTCAAGTCAAAATCTATTTCGAGTTGATTACTTTTATAATTAACAGTTTCAACGAACCCGCTTCCAAAAAAATTAAATTTTTATAGTGCTCTGTCAAGCTCGTCATTATCCATTATTAGATATAAATATTATTATTTAATTATTCGACGTAAATTTAATATTAAAGATAAATACATATTATTATAACACATCTTCTGGTAATTATTTAAATAGTATTTTAATAATTATGAAATACTAAACACAGAAGAAGTCTTTATTAAAGTTTAAATATCCCGACGTGTTTCGGAGAACAACGCTCCATATTTATGGGAAGAGTATTTTTTGAATTTTCAAATTTTTAATAAAGACCAGAAGTCTTTTCGCTTTTATCGGCATATTAAGGTAGCTGTGAAAGGTCGCGTTACTTTTAACTTCACATTAATTATGTTTCGCTACCCGTTGATGAAAAGTAAAACATTTTACTAAACTATTAAACAATACGTCAAGTTGCAAGTGTACCAGACTAGTTGCTTTTTAGAATTTGTGCCGAATATTATTTTGTTACCTGCAAGAGCTTTCGAATGAAATTCGAAAAGATAAAAAGGAATAATAAGAAGAACCCTTTAGAAGTTCTATTTATTCGTACACATCCGTTGGAAGAAGAAAATCTGATTGCAGTGTAGGAATTTCACAATAAATTACGAATAACGTTAATTAAAACGATATTTCGCATCGAAATTTTGCTTCTTTTACGAATCGGCAAGTATTTGTTTTATTCGATTCATTCGAGACTTTGATGAATTCCCGTTTTGAAACTTCTGCCATTCGCAACGAGTCTTTAATTAAAATGTTTCGTACAGTGCACCTCCTGAAATTGAAAAATTCTTTTACAAATTAAGCAGTTTGGGGTAACAAATGGAGTTTTGGAAAAAACAGATGTTTTTTTTTTAAATTTTTTGCTGTGCTCGTCTCGTTTGTCTGTTATAATAGTTGTTGTTTTTTTTTTCTCTCTCATACTTCTATTAATTTATTCGATAGCTTTTTATAAATCTTATTGAAAATTTCTGTTTTTTGCGAAAATTTTCGATATTCATTTCAGGATGAAAACTAATAATTCTTTATTTCGTCCTAGCTAATAGTAGTAGGGCTTATTCGTTTGTCTTTTTCACCGTGGCTAGTTTTGAAAAGTTATTGCAGCGAATTAAATGTCAAAAATTGATACTGTTTCTAATTCGAAGAACATATTGTATTCGCTGACAAGAATAGCTTTCTGGAATTTAGAAATTACGCGGAGAAATGAGAACCACGATATGAGGCAGGAATGGTTCTGACGGTGTTAATTTAAATTTCAGCACCGCAGTATGATGTCATTAACATGTTTTGCGCGATTAGAAATTAACGAAAACGTAAAGGATTGCTAATTTCCGTTGCGCGCTCGGTTTTATATAACTTTATTTAATTTTGATTCAACGGGAGTGTACACAACAATCGTGTTGTGCTCCCGAGGAACTATAACTGAATGGCGATATTCGCGAATAATACGATTTACGCTGGCGGATAAATATTTTCCTGTCATATAATTTTAGTAAATGATTAGAAACACTATAAATCTGGAGGAAAACATTTAGAAACATTTACACAGGCACTGTTCAAAAAGGCCACAGAGACAATTTCCTTTACAACTTCAGTGCCTCAGCATCGTTCAGGTGTTTTGTTTTTTTGACGTAATGAGGGTCTGGTTGGAAGTAAAGTTCTCCTGTACAAACTGCTCTGATTTTATAAAAGTTTAGAGTACAGTTATGACAAGCTCAGGAAATAACTATAAATAGCAAACATTTTTTTGCTTCAGCTTTCCTAGAAAAATATCCGAGGAGGACACAGTTTTTTTATTAATCATTCCTCCTCAGTGTTGCCAAAATTTTGCATTTGTCTTTTATATTAGCTGACGATTGACGGGAATTTCGGTATCATTCTCTTTTCCTCGAGTTCACCATGTTATTATAATCGAATAAAAATCCTAAATTCGTTCGTTTGCAAAATGTTTACAATGTCGACTGTTGAGGGAGTTCGCTTATAAGTAAAGTAACGAACACGTATTTCCCTGGCCGTACGAATAAATTTTTGTTATCCCTGAATGCCTTGTTATTGTGTAATAGACCTCTCTAATGAAACTGTAATTATTCTTTTAACGCCCGTATTGAACAGGCTCATATTTTAGTATAAAATCTGAAATCCAAATGAACCGGACATTACGATAGGAGTCTGTTAACTCCTGCTACCTAGATAACTGGACGAAAAACATTACCTTCGCAGATGTAAATGACACGTTGATTTTCTTTTTTTCCAGACTTCGTTAACTATTGACGTTAATTCCGGGGCAATTTGAGAAATTTTAACATTTTCAATATGCGATGGTATCCATGCGAGAGCTTCACTTGAGGAGTGGAAAAAAGGATTATCTAATATTACTATGTGTATTACTGAACAAAAGTCTTCTCTTTGTATTATATTAACAACTTTTCATATAATCGAAGTATTCTCTCTTGATACTTGGAGATAAAATGGTCCCCTTGATTTTTACGCTGTTTAGGCAATTTTCGGTTAAAAAAAAAATATATATATATATTTTAGAAAAGCTAATTTTCTTAATTTTAAATGAATATAGTTTTTTTTTTTTATTATTATTATTATTATTTTTAAATTTTATTTTATTTCCACGGCGCTAATTAGGGCGTGACAGGATTACGTTTCAATCAAAATCAATGCGAAAATAACCGTTCTATAACAGTAATATCAGTAATAGGTAAAATATTAGAACGCTACGTTGATAAACACTTAAGAAATTATATTGAAAAAGATAATCTACTCTATGAAAATCAACACTGTTTTAGAAAAAAAAATCTACGATAACGCTATTAAGAACGATGATAAATAAGATAAATACGGGACTATCGAAGGGCAACCAATTTATAATTACCTTTATCGATCTATTCAAAGCTTTTGACTTAGTTGACCATAATCTACTGATTAATGACTTGAAAAATCTGGGTATATTAAACAGTCAACTATAGTGGTTTAAGAATTATATAACGAATAGGAAAAGCATAGTAAAAATTGCAGGAAGAAATAGTAATGAAAAAAATATTCGATTTGGGGTAGGTCAGGGAACCATACTTGTTCCTATCCTATTTCTAGTATACACTAACTCATTATACAGGTACATTAAAAATGCAAAGGTATATGTTTTTTGTTGATGACATTACGCTCTTAATTGAAAATGAAAAGTTAGAAGTGGCGGAAAAATTACTACAAGTGGATATAGATAACTTTAGTAAATGGGCACATGATAGGAGTTTATGTGTAAATATAAATAAATCTAAATTGTTACATATCCGAAGCAGTACTAAACACAAGAGTTGCGACCCGCGAATCATTCTTCATAATAAGGAATGCTTACACGAACTTCATGAAGTGAATAATTCACCTTCATGTTTATGTTCACCTCTTGAAAACGTAAAAGATTTTAAATATTTAGGAACATATATCGATAGATCCTTGAACTGGAGTAAACAAGTTCAAGTCTTAAGTTCGAAAATAAGACAGCCTGTTCCAGCTTTATACAAATTAAAGCAGGTACTTTCATATAAAACACTACGTATATACTACAATGCAATAATTATGTCTAGAATTCTATATGGAATCCAAATATGGGGAGAGGCTAAGAAAACGGAAATCAATAAAATAGGTAAAAGTCAAAAAAGCTGTCTTAAACTTATACTACCCTATTGGAGGCGAAGTGACTCGAGATCAACATGGTGGAAGGAAAATGATGAAATGACTCCAAAGATGTACTACTACTATTACAGGTTAAATAACATAATGTTACCAACTAGGCCAAAAACTCGAATAACAAGAAATCAAAATAATATATATTACATATATCCTAGAGGTGCAAATCTATGAATTGATGATGATTCGGTTTTAATCAAATTAATGAGATGTATCTTCCCAATCATATTATAAACGGAAACGGTATTGGTGTGTGGAAAAAGAAGATGGTGAAATGGCTGAAGGAATGGCGCAAAGAATAAAAAACAAACTGCGTCCGAATTCCTCACACCTAGATAGTTCAATCATGCAGCTACTGATTATACACGTATTCTATGTTGTTGTTTTTGTGTCGTTCTTATTTCTTTTAACTGACTGTTCGTAATTCATAAAGAAGATATTGTTCGCGAACGCTATCATCATATATACGTATATATGACTATTTAGAGTGAATGTATGTATGTGTATGGTTTTTCTTTTTTCTTTATACCTATACATATATAAGTTAGATATATATTACTAAGACATATATTAATTAAGGTTTATATAATTTCGATGTATATAATAAGAGTATGTATAAATTTTTAACGTGTACAACCTGAATAAACTATAATAAGAGTGTCGGGCACTCACCCAATGGGCATATTTGCCCTGTGAGATCCACAAACTTATTTTAAAATTAAAAAAAAAAAAAATGGTTTTATTATTTTTCTTCGCTTCGCCGCTCCGTTATTGCCCCTATTATTTGTTTACGTCTGAATCATACTCTTTTTCCTTCCTCACGTTTTCATTTTCATCTCGCCCTATCCCCTAGTTGCCCTCTTCATTCTGACGACGAAGCCCTCTGTGATCCTGACCATATCTTCTTTGAATGTCCATCCCTCGTGAACGAACGCACTTCTTTGTACTCCAATCTGTTATCACTGAAACTCCTTACTCCTTATTGTGCTTCGTTTATCATATCGTTTCCGTTGATCTCCGTTGTTCCTATCCTCAGTTCTTTTATCTTATCAATAGCTGACCGAATCTGCACTTAACTGATCCTTCTCCCTCGTGTCGTTTCTGGACGAAGATCCTTTGTTGACATTCACAAAGGGGGGGGGGGGGGGGTATTAAAAAAAAAAAAAACAAAAAACGAAGGCCTACATCGAATCAATGATATAACGCAGGCAAAAAGAAGAAAAAAGAGAACAGCGATTTAATAGCATATTATTTTTCGATTCAGTATCGAAAATATATAACCCGCTTTATTTTGAAGAAAGGCACAACCAGTTAAACAGGGCATATCTCTCTTTTTATTACACGATGTTGAAATTTCATTTTAGAATGATGAAGTAATAATTGCAGAAATCAAAAGAAAGGTTTACAGATTGAACACAAATTTATGTTGCAATAAATTACCAACATTTATAATAATAATAATAATAATAATAATAATAATAACAATAAAAAAAACAATATTTATTAGTAGAATTTTTTGTTGTATTATGTATTATTCTATGTAAAATTATGTGCGATTAGTTCTGAATACAGCAATAAAATAAAACAAAAAAGAAGGAAAACTAATTCGTGGCGCCATATTTGTTGCTGCTTAAATTAAGAGCAGCGGCTAACTCCAGCAGTTCCTGTTGTATAGAGCACTTTTTGGATTCTTGACGCCACCGAATTATGACGTCATTCTGGTATTAACTTTGCGATTTCTGTGTTTTATTTAACTTTCTAGTTACTACATTTTTTTCCATTTTGCACTAATTAAATTCTTTCTTTATTTCCTTCGATTAGCATTTGTAGCAGTGCTAGAAAGTAATAATTTTAATGGTATATTTTTAAGTAATGTTAAATGTATGCATAGAAAAAAAAGAAAAGAAGAAATGTGTCAACAAGTAGGACGTAATTAGATAATGCAAATACATAAACATACTCGCAAGTGGTAAAGAAATTGTTTATTTTTGCAATTAAAACTGCATATTTGAGATTTAGTATGACATTGTAGATGTTTTAATTTTTAATGCTACATTTCTTCCTGATTTATACCTATATTATTATAGCTTTATACATTTAAGTCTTATAATAAAATCAAGTTCAGCTTAAATAAAATTCGATGTAACGTAAAATTGCGAAGAAGAAAAAATTAGAATCTATCGAGTGGTCAGTTTAAAAAAAAATAAAATAATATTAATGAAATAAGAATAAATAAAGAATTGTGTAACAGGAAATTACCGAGAGTAGTTTTCATAAATATGTAGTCATATAAAAGATATCTTACATAATTAGAAAATAATTACTAACAATTAAATAGCGGTAATATGTTACCTACAGGTATAATGAAATGGTATATCATTTTTAGTTGTGTAAAAAAGTATTTATATTTATAAATACTTACATTATTCCGTCGGTGGTACAATAGTGTTTATGTTCTATTTAGTTAATGTATAAATATGTAATAAATGTAACTCTTTTAATCGTAGTATTAAATAAAACGTAACAATTTTTTCAACAAAATTCCCACTTTTTTTTTTAACATCTATTCGTAATAATTAGCAGTTATCAACATTTTTTATTCTATTCGATAGTTAGTTAGTCCACACCATATCGTTTTAGCGCTAGTGACGTCAAAAGTGTGAAACCTGTATGAATTTAACAGAACTCTGTTGAACAGTGATGAATTCAGGTATCTGTTTCTGGGGGGCAATTTATGTTCTTGGGGAGGCGGAGACTTCTTTAATATTTTTACTGAGAAAATTTTTTTGGGATATTCCTGAATAAAACCAAATTATATAAAACATGGTTTATTACGTAATTTAAAATAATGAAAAAGCAAGTGTGAGTGATAAATTTCAAGTAAAATAACCGATTATAAACAACAATGTTTTCTCAATTGGTTTTAAAATGATTAATTCTAATTATAGCATTAAAGAGCATATTGTAAAAACATTCTAATGGGTTCATTATCTTTTTATAATTAACGAATACGTCGTGGTGTTTCAGCTGTTCTAAATGGACATTTCTTGGAAATCAAAAAGAAGAAAAAAGCCACAGAGACACTGAAATTAAATTGTCTATAGATCATGTTGCTTTAAGAAAAAATAATAAATGAAAACCGAAAAGAGAAACCTTTTAATACAATTTATCGATATTAATGATAAATGGATTGATGTAATCCGTGATAGTTCCCTTTTAAGGCTGACAAAAAATACCAACTGCAGCTGATACGTTTTTTTCAGCTCGTCGGTATTTTACATCTTTCGCACATTTGCAACAAAAGCATATCGGTATTTTCATAGAGAGTAACAAGAGCAAACGTCAAGTCAAATTTTAAAAGATCATTTCTTTTTATTGTTATTTTATGAAGTTTCATTTTTCCGTCAAAAATAAATCCCTAATTTTGAAATTTAAAAATATACTATTAATTGAACCACTTCAAAATGCTTTGGTAGCAACTTTTGACATAACCGTAAACAAAGCCAATAAAAAGAATTTTATTTCCTATGAAATTGCATCATTCAAAAACAGCTTGTATTAAGTTCTGGGGGGGGGGGGTCATCCCCCCCAAACACCACTGGATTCATCTCTGCTGTTAGAGGGATCGAATTTACAGTAATATTATTTTTGTCGATATGTAGTGGTTCACCGTTTATTTTTAAGCATATTCTTACTATGATGTTGGTGGTGAATTGTCCGTATCTTTTTAAACGGATTCATTTATAATAAACGTTTTTATTCTACTACATATACATTATAATTAATGAGTTCGATATATAAACTATGTAGTAAGTTCAGGCGCGGATCTAGAGCGAAAGTTTGGGGGAGGTCAGAGGCTGAAGTTTTTCAATGCCTCTACACTAAACATATTATAAATAATAAAAAGAGGAACATATTTTTTTACGATAATTGAAAAGTAGTGATATGGTGAAATAAATTGAAAGACAATTTACATAGCTTAGAAGAAAAAAAGAGTACACATTAAAAACTTTATATAATGTTAAATGATGAATTCTGATCTTCTACTCTTTGTTTTTGTGGATGACAAAAGTATTTTAACTTTCCTGAATTAGTAAAAAATTTTATTGTCTTAAAATTTTTAACAAATTATAAATGGAAAATATTTCTGGTTATGAAATTTGGATTATTGGAAAGAAAATATTATTTGCGCTTAAAAAATACTTAAATGTAATGAAAACGAAAGTTAATAAAAAACTTTAAGAAATCAATTGTTAATTATTTGAATAATTGCTCAACATGATTTTATTCAGTTGATAATTGAATTAATTTTCTTCAAATATTTATTTTTGTTCTTAATCAAAAAATAATATTCAAAATTATGTTGAATAATTTATTGAACTTATATTAAATAAACTATGATTATCAATAACCAATTAAAGAATATTTTCGTTAATCATTAATTGATAAAGATAAATTAAACTATAATATTTTTTCAGAAGTCACAAATTATATTAAACCCTGGTCTTCATTAACACCATTCTTTCGTCTTAGTGTAAAATTTGTGTAAAAAGCAAAGTTATAATTTAAAAAAAAGGTACATTCATTTTTTTTTTTGGGGGGGGGGGCATAACCACCATGATCTCCTCCCTAAATCCGTTCTTGAGAATGTTTTATTTATTAATTGTATAATTTCAATCACCACTTTGAAGAAAATTTATCCAAGTTTATCTAAGTACGAGTTTTTCAACTATAACTTATAGTACTTGTACATAATTTTATACATTCTCTTTTCCTTGCTGTATCAGAAGTGCGCACAATTTATCCAATTAAAAAAAATAAAAATCTTATATTAACATGGAATTTACAAGATTTTTGTTGAGATTTCTTTATATTACTCAAAGATTAGAAAACGTTAAATTTTCAGTGTAGATTACGTAGTTCATTTTAATTATTTTTTGTTTTTATTTTTTCGTTAAAGATAAGTCTTGATTTTTCAAATCTAAATTTTTAAAAATCAATCACACGCATATCGTCCTCAGTCGAAGACTATACGTTTTCTACTAATATTTCCATTTCATGATAATTCTGTAGATTTTCTTTGAACCGGTAATTATACAAAAAAAAGGATGCCTTTAAAAATAAATTATGATATTCAGAAAACTCGTACTTAGGTAAACTTAAATGAATTTTTTCTGGGTGGCGATTAAAATTATAACACTTAATAAATAGCGTATTGCATATTTCATATATCAAACTTATTATTTGAAGCATGTAACAGAATAAAAATGAACTTAAAATTGCAACTAACAACAGAGTGTGATCTCGCTTAAAAGTAAACAATAAACTAATTACACAGTGAAAGTATTACGTAAACACGAATCTTCTGACTTCAATGTACTCGAATGACCGAATGGAGTTGAAATTTAGCCATTGCTTAGATTTATTAGCAAAGGTCTCTTCATTATTCCTTTTCTTCGCAACTGGCGAAAATCATATTAAAACACAAACTTGACTTGACTAATTCGGTGTGAAACTTTAAAAAAACAAGTTTCATTTGAAGAGGGTTATTTACAAGGGCCTATCTACTAATCAAACAGTAGCATTTGCGTCATACATACTACGACGGTACCAGTCTTCCAATTTTCAAAACACATTCAATAATCATTTGATATTTACAATATTAATATGGTTTTAAACAATATGCTTTTTATTCTTTTGTTTTTTTTTAATACACTAAAAAGTTAGTCAATTAAAATTTTAAAGATAGCAATTTAAATCATTAAAATTATATATCTGATTTCATGGAATAAGTTTATTTCGCATGTTGTTTCAAATAACAAAAATTTCACATATGGCACAAATAATCCACAGTATGCTTAGATTTCATACATTGTCACATAGAAAAAATGCAGATTAGTTTATATGTAACATGAATATACCATTTACTTGAAAAATTTGAAGTTCGTTTTAATAAATATACAAGTAAAATACATTAGTTGCTAGGCTGATGTGTAAATTGTACATATAGGCCACGGGTATAAATTTAATATCTCTGTGTCATTCATATACAAATTATGCGGTCTATATAGTATGTCTGTTTTAGAGATATACAACTGTATTGGATTTATTTTGGTTGAAAAATTAATAAACCCCCCTAAAATATATATATATATATATATATATACATTTATATATTATATATATTATATATATTATATAAAGCTGCAACAAAAAAAATTGTACAGACCGTTTTATAGTAACTAGAGAGTTAATACTTTTTTCAATCGACGTATTTTCTTCGTCAGATCATAAGAAAATTATATGACCCTCAAAATTTTAAAATTAAAGGCCCCAAATTTCAAAAAATGTAAAAATCAAGTTTTAAAAAAATTCCACAGCCGGTTCTATATGACTAATGTTTTCGTTTTTACTTGCATACTGAGGTCGCCAGAATACAGGAAAAATAAAAAACTCGAAAAATTTTGATATTTAGGAACCAAAATTTGGAACAATACACACTTAAAGTGAAAATACTGGAAACTAAAAAAAAGTGCACAGATCTTTCCATGGTAGCTGGAGGGTGATTCTTTTTTTTTTAAATCATGTATATCAACTGCTAGAATATAAAAAAAATACGAAACCTCAAAAATTTGAAAATTAGAAGGCCTAAATTTTGAAATATGTGAAAATCAAATTTTAAGAAAAATTTAAAAAAATTCTACAGCCGGTTCTATATAAGTTACGGTATCGATTTTCTTTTTAACCCGTATATTAAGGTCTCAACAATACGCGGAAAACACAAAATTCGACAAATTTTGATATTTAGGGACCAAAATTTGAAAAAATACACGCTTAAGGCGGAAAGACTGGAAACTAAAAAGAAGTTCACTTCTGTATAAGTTACGGTATTGATTTTCTTTTTAATCTGCACACTAAGTTCTTTAGAATATAGGGAAAATATAAAATTTGAAAAATTTTGATATTAAGGGACAAAAATTTGAGATGATACACGCTCAAAGCGGTAAGACTGGAAACTTAAAAAAGGTCCACAGCTCTTTCCATGGTAACTAGAGGGTCACTTTTTTTAAACGATTTATTTCAATCGCTAGAATATAGGAAAAATACGGGACTCCCAAAATTTTAAAATTAAAGGATCCAGAAGTCTAAAAATAATTTAAGCGCACAAATTCTGAAATGATTGGAGTGATGGTCAATAGTGACTTAATATATTAGTGATTAGACTATAATAAAAAAAAAAAATTCCATCATTGTATTTAAAAAAATAAATATTGTTAGTGTCTTATTTTAAAATGAATTAAATTTAACATATTCCTCTTAAATATATATTACCCTGCTTACGGTTTCAGTTTTTCAGATATTTTAATCTAAATTTTACTTTTTTGACTGACGTATTCATGTACTTATTTAAAAAAAAAGATAATATATATATATATATATATTATATAAAGTTGCAAGAAAAAAAATCGTACAGACCGTTCTATAGTAGCTAGAAAGTTAATTTTTTTTTCAATCAACGTATTTTCTTCGTCACATCATAAGAAATTATAAGACCCTTAAAATTTTAAAATTAAAGGGCCCAAATTTCAAAAAATGTGAAAATCAAGTTTTAAGAAACAAATTTTTAAAAAATTCCGCAGCCGGTTCTATATGAGTTATGGTAATAATTTTTTTTTTAATCTGCACACTATGGTCTCCAGAATACAGGAAAAATAAAAAACCCGAAAAACTTTGATATTTAGAGACCAAAGTTTATGAAAATTCCCGCTTAAAGCGATAACCCCGGAAACTAAAAAAAAGTCCACAGCCCTTTACATGGTAGCTGAAGGGTCAATCTTTTTTTTAAATGATGTATTTCAATCGTTAGAATATAGGAAAAATACGAAACCTTAAACATTTTAAAATTAAAGGGCTAAAATTTTGAAAAATATGAAAATCAAGTTTTAAGAAAAATTTTTTTTTAAAATTCTACAACCGGTTCTATATAAGTTACGGTATTGATTTTCTTTTTAACCTGCACACTAAGGTCTCTAGAATAGGCAGAAAATATAAAATTCGAAAAATGTTGATATTAAGGAACCATAATTTTGGAAAATACACGCTTAAAGCAGTAACCCCGGAAACTAAAAAAAGTCTACAGCCCTTTCCATGCTAGCTGGGAGCTCACTTTTTTTTTTTTAATGATGTATTTCAATCGCTAAAATGTAGGAAAAATACGAAACCTCCGAAATTTTAAAATTAAAGTGTCCAAATTTTGAAAAATTTGAAAATCAAGCTTCAAGAAAATTTTTAAAAAAAAATTCCGCAGCCGGATCTATATGTGTTACGGTATTGATTTTCTTCTTAACCTGCACACTAAGGTCTCCAGAATACAGGAAAAATAAGAAATTCGAAATATTTTGATATTTAGGAGCCAAAATTTGGGAAGATACACGTTGAACGCGGTAAGATTGGAAACTAAAAAAAAGTCCACAGCCCTTTCCGTGGTAGCTGGATAGTCATTCTCTTTTTTAAATATTGTAATAGAATTCCTGGAATATACGGAAAATACGGGAGCCCTAAAATTTAAAAGTTAAATGCACATGAACGGTTTGATGGAATTTCTAAATAAAAAATTCGAAGAACCAACGAAAGAAAAAATAAATAATATAAATCTAAACCAATAGATATAGTAGATAACAAAAATAAAAAAAATATCTCAGACAAAATATTACAAATATTTGTTATTATCAGAATCAAGATATATGCGTTTAGATAGATTAGGGCAAGAATACTTTGTTGATATACGGTGTAAGGCGGAAGAAGAAAAATTACGGTTAATTAGATTTAATCAAATAAAAATCCTAAGAATGGATACTCGAAGTGAAATAGTCGAATTTATCGCAGCTGAAGGAGCTCTAAAACCAGGAAAAATTTACCTTCGGAGCTCATATACACATGGTCCGCGTTATGTGCAATTAACATATCAGGGTGGCATGACAGTTGTTGCCAAATTAGGTAAACCAATGTTTTTTATTAGGATAACGTACAATCCTAATTGGATAGAAATAACATTAAATTTAAATGAAAAGCAATATCATATCGATTGTGCAGATTTATATTGTAGGATATTCCAATTAAAATTAAATAATTTATTAGAAGTTTGAAAGTCAGGTGAAATTTTCGGAGAAATGGTTTATATTTATACGTAATCGAATTCCAAAAAAGACGTCCTCCTCATGCTCATATTGCTTTAAGAGTAAAAAGTTCGACCGTAACTAATGAAGAGATTAATAATTTTGTTCAAGCCACAATCCGAATTTTTAAAATTTGATTCTTTAAGTTTTAAAATGTTTACCCATTTATTCATTTCTACATTATAAAGGCGAAAATACGTCAATTCAAAAAAAAAATATATCTCCGCTAGGGACATTTTCTCTATTTTTAGCTTTATATCTAATGCACCCGAAGTATTACAGTCGTGGGAGAAAAATAAGAAAAAAGTCAATAGCCCTCATAACAGCTACAGCTTTTTTTTTTTTTAAATCAACGTCGTTTCATTAAAACACAAGAAAAACATGAAATATCCAAAATTTTAAAATTTAGGATTCCAAAATTTTAAAAGAATATAACAAAAATTATCAATGTTAGTTACAATGGAAATGTAGCAGTTCCTGAAATTTAAATATTTAAACTATGATTATAGAACATTGTGTCCTAGACGTTTCCGTGTGAACAGAGTTAATATAATAATATATTATTCCTGACAACATTTATTTATTTATGTATACTGAATCATTATTGAAATCCATGAGTATATATAGTTTATGAATTTATGAAAAAATACCTGGCTATTGCGAAGAAATTCTTTCTTCTTAATATTGTATGGCTAATTTCGTCGTTATATTTCACCGAAATTATACATAAGTAGGATTAATTATTTAGTCGAGTGATTATTGATATCGAGAATCAGAAACGCAGTGAACTGATACCAAAGTCAACCATCATCGCACTCCAACCGATAACAGTGATACGTATTGTTTTAAATATTTCCTATGTACTATGTACAAAACTCTTTGTATATTATTATTATTATTGTGTTGTTATCTAGCGGGCGACTGACAAAGAAAGTGCTTTAAATTGCAATTAGAATATCAAATTTCAGATAACCTATCGATATATTTCAACTTTCGCTTGCCGTATTGATTTTCTTTTTAATACGCATACTAAAGTCTCCAAAAAGAATTAAATGTAACATATATTCCTCTCATATATGTTACACTGCTAGCGCTTTCAGTTTTTTTGATATTTTAATCTAAATCCCACTTTTTTAATTGACGTATTAGTGTACTTCTTTTTTCAAAAAAAAATTAGTATATGTAAACGCTGCAGACTTTATGAAAATTTACAAAGTAATACAGTTTAAAATCCGAAAGAACGGGCCGCGAAGCATTCCCTATATATATATATATATATATATATATACATATAGTTTCTAATCGCTTCCCGATATAACTTTCAAATCCTTACGTTTCATTATTTGTTAGTCCTTTGTGTCAGGTAAATGTCCTGTGTTGACGCGCCGACAAAAAAAAAAAAAAAAATATATATGCTTCTTTTTTTTAGGTTTCTGCGCTAACCTTAATGTTCGGAGTTTACTTTTTAACACTACTGCGTATGGTTAATTAATAATTGAAATTAACTGCGCACACCGAAACAGCAGCTCGTTAAAAATATATATACACGTTTAAGTAATAAAACACGAATTAATAAAAAAAATTATCATTAAAACTGTTCAGCAAAACTAGATAACCTTTCCTATTATCCCTCTAAGTACCTGTGAAATGTGTATATTTTTGCAACAGCTCTCATGCTGAATCATAAGTAGTGTAAAAGATGTTTACAAATAACGTTCTACTCAAATTTAATGAACAATGATAAGCAAATATTTAATATCGTTATTGGCGTTGGTAACGACCATTATAATTTTGATAACACTACTGTATCAAGCTGGTGTTTGATAGTTGAGGCTAGAGACTCTTCCTCACAAAATGTATGAAAAGCAGAAAAGATATAGAAAATACCATTCACCGATGATAGAGACATGGAAGATAAAAATAAAAAAGAGTTAAAAATGTTTCGGGAAATATTGTTTTAAAATCGATACGAAGGCAGAGTAATTCAGCGAGCCATTGAAATAGCGTTTTTCCCTTTACCATATTTAAGCCGAAAAGATAGCGGTTCGCTTTATGTATACAAATTTAATTGATAACTTATAAAATGAACTCTGTCTAAGTAAAAAATCAATAAGTTGGCTGTTTTTTTTATAAATTCGCGAGAATTGAAAGAAAAAACGAACAGCGCAGTTTTTAATCGAATTATTTTTCAACAATTCGGTTGACTTAATCGATAATTATGAATTAATCGGGCGCACAGGTTCGATTTTAACAAAGGAAGAAAATAGCTGACAAGATAGACAATATGATAAATAGAAGTGAAATTCGGATTTGGAATTAGCGTAAAGTAAATTATATGCATTGTTTAAGAACGGGCGGAATGAAACGATTTCGGCAGCTGCTCTCCTGTTCTCGTTTCGAAAGCAGTCAGATTGTGCTTTTGCCATCAAAAACCGTTCTCATTCCAGTTACCCATTGTGTTCGCTAATCGACTTCACCGATTTACGTCCTAACGACGTATTGCTCCGATTCCGAATTAATTTCGCTTCTTCCCCGCGTACTGGTTTTGTTTTCGGTGATTTCCAATGTTTGCCGTCGAGCATTGTAGCGTCCAGGAAATAATTTAAATAATAATATTAACTCCAGCAGAGAATTCCAGCGTCGGAAAATAATATTTACCCAATTTCCAGCATAAGAGGAATACGCCGGAGGGGCGGTTTATTTATTACCGTGAGATATTTTGTAGTTGCGGTATAATTTAGGTATATATGTAGAACTTCTGCTTCGCACTAAAAGTGGGGTTTATGGGTTTCCTGTTATATAATTATCGAAATAAATTCCGTCGAATACGTTCAGAAAAAAGAACTAAAACAGCATATATTTTATAATAAAATTTAATGCTATAAAATATAAAAAAAATATTAAGTACCGCGGGTGGTTAATATAGTTTTTTTTTTTTTTTATTTTTTCGTTTTTTTGTTGTTTTTCTTTTTGGGTTAGCCTTTGGCTTTGATCCAACCACTTGAATGTATTATGCTGGGAAATTAGATTCTGAGGCGTTAGGAGATGGAAAGAACAATGGATTGAAGTAAGGGAATTATTGATGGAGATGGGAAGGAAAGGCTAAAGGAAGCACTGTAAGGAGCCGGAAAGCCAAGAGCCAATATTTTCGAATACAAAAGCGAGAACATTCGCTAACAAGAGTCGAACATTCGAAGAAAACATGGTCTATCGGTTAAATTAATTAGAGCTTAATTTCGGTGAGAAAAAATTTGGGGACCGCTCTTTCTGGCGCGATTCAACTAGCACGTTATCATTTCGGCGCCGACGAAGAATGGTTATTATTCAGACCCTTTTACAAATTATACCTGTGATATTTTTCAAAAACGTTTCTAGTTAAATACAATCATTTTTTGTTAGCGAGAAACATGTAGGTTACAACAATTATTTTTACATCTATCCGTAATTTCGTGCAAAAAAATCCTCGTTATTGATTGATTTTTATTAAATTATTCCTTTCTCTTAAGTGTTTTTATCTTATTTTTGTTAAAAATGTAAATTTATTATTGCAAAGGTAAAGGGGAAATTATTTGGCTCCCCTAAGAATACTGTAGATAGGAGAGATATGGGCGGCTCTTGCAGCAAGTCGGATTGTAGTTTTTTTATTTTTTTTTGCTAACTAAGCTGTATAATAGGATAATAACGTGATCTATTCTTGATTTTATTAAAATATGATAAATCTTTGAGGACGGCCACGATTGAAAAAGGTATGAGTTAATTTCTTGACCGGGTCCATCCGTTTATTGCAGCGTAGTTTTATGTGAATGATATGTGGTTACCGTGTTAATTTCTAATTTTGATAAATGCCGAGGTACAATAATTGATCCGACTGAACTGATAGGCTGATTGAGCGGATAAATATACATTTCCTAAGAGCTGTCCCATGTAAGCACCAAGTATTTTAGATTTAAGGTGCGTTTTTCGAAGACCGATATTATTAATGGCTATTGTAAGGCTTGGAGAATTTGAAGGTGTGGTAGATGTTTATAGATCTCTTTGCAGTTCCAGCTTATTTCAGTTACTGTCGTAGTTACGGGGAGTTATCGTGCGTTATTGCTGATTAGATGGGTCTACTTTAAATAGATTCTATGAGAGGTTATTGATAGCTTTCGTTATTCTTGATTTAGTCAGTCTGGGAGAGATTAAAGAGTGACATTTTTGAAGGAAATTGGATTTAGGCAGATTTAAAGAAAAGTTTTTGGAACCAAGCTTCGTTTGATTTTTTACATTTATTTATTAATGGCATACGGTTGATTTAGAAGAGGGATTAATTTATTTTAGACTGTGAATAAAGGATATGTCAACAGGTTTAACTATCGGTACAAGATTGAATCTGGAGTATAATCCGTATATTGAGTTGGATTTAATGAATCTAGAACCGCAGAAACGGTTGCAGTAGTACCAGCCGAGCTCTTATTTAAAGACCCTGGCGGAATTATAACATGTGGATTTCATCGCCGAAGTCTTCGGATTTATGGTCACGCTAGTTTTTATCTGGCCGGCAGAAATCAGATTATCTTTGAGTATGCGAAGAGAAGTGCTTAATATATAAGACGCTGGCCATCTTGTCGGTATGGAGAATCACTTGGATTTCGAGATTTGATGATCAGCTCGTTTTCGCATTGTGCTTACTAGTCGTTGATAGAAGTCTCTAATATTGTTGCAGATATTCCAAGTTTAATTATTAATCTTGTTTTTAAATATTCTTCACTTTATCATTTAGATTACAATGTAAAATATCAATATAGGCTATTAAAATTGGATTGAAAAAAAACAATTATTGACTATTAAATTTAGTGCAGAGATGACTTTTAGTTAAATATTTAAAAATTTAAGAAATACTTATAAAATTTAACTCGGTTCGATTACCGGCTTGTTTTGTAATTCTACAGATTTTTAATATAAACGATAATAGACCTTGGTGATTTAAAATGTCATAAAATTCCACCATAAAAAACAAGGTCGGTTAAAGATGATATTGCATGCGCTCCGGATCCTGTTGATACGAAATATGAAATAGATATTTCCTATTTCGAAATGGTTCTCACGTAATATTTCCGTAAATGCACGTACGAATTTCTGCGGTGATAAAAAAGTTTAACGCACTGAAGTCGGTGCCTGGTCTGTAACACGGGCAAAATGATGCCCGTGTCCATAGACCAGGTACCGACTTCAATGTGTTAAAATGTAATATACCGCAAAAGGCACATTATTTATTCCCCAACTTTTTAACGTCCTTTTAAGAGATCGACATCATCAGCGTGCAATATTAACGGAAAAGAATTATATTTTAAACTGTAAAGTCCAGTCGGGGACAGCTTTGGAGTTGAAAAATTGCCTATACTTAATTTGAAAAATTTCCTTAAATGCGCACGTTTGCAAGTTGCTTTAACATTTTTAATTCTTATACTCGTGCGATAAAGAGAAGGTATGTTTTTCGTGCTTTCTTAAACTTCTCGAAAACTTTAGAAACTTTCGTTAAAGATTTGAAATGTTCGAAACAGTAAACTTTTTTCAATATACTATAGACCCCCCGGAAAACAAAAAAATTCTGGATTTCGGCGTTCGCTGCACCCTAAAGATCCGAATATTTAATAGCAGCTCTGCTCCTTCTTTAAAGCACCGTTTTGAGTTATGTTTAAAACGTATTTCAGTTTTCTCAATTTTCACATTTGAGGTTCTGCTTGCAAAAACCTATGTTTTTTACTGCTTTTTTTTTTTTGCCTTGAAAGATTAATTGTTTATCGATAATTATTCTTATTTAAGGAATAATTATTTCTCGTTGTATACCTTAAATTTTATGTTTAATGGGTTATCTGGTGGTGAGTTATTTGTTTATTTATTTTTTTTTTAAATCCGATATTATACATTGCCGATGTGTTTCTTTGACAAGTTTCGACATACAGGATAATCGATAATTCCAGAACTGTACTAGTCTTTAAAAAAGTTTTAATTGCGATACGTGTGTACAATTTTGTGTTACGCTGAAATTGGTAACATTTATTTATCTGGAAAACATCTTATTAGAATTGTGAACGAAATTCTAGAATTAATAAGTTAACGAAAAAGGGTATGTCAGAAAAAGAAAATTAGGCAATAGCGGTAAACTGGCAGTAGCAATAACATCAAACTCGAAATAGCATCAAAGTCAATAACATCGAAGTAGCAGTTGTACTGGTAGAGTTGCTAATAGGAAAAGTAGTCAGTGTGAAATAACAATAGTAGCTGTTCAGATAAATAAATAGCAACTGCTAATGCTATTCTAGTAGCTATCGCTGTTTTTTCTCATTCCTACTCGACAGAGTTCTTTCACTGTGTCAGCCGTTTACTATGCGCGTCCAATCGCCTGAAAACAGAATAGCGCATTTATTGGCAGCGTTTTTGAGGCTTTCTTTGCTTTTTGTGCACTTTTAATTAATACGTAGCTATAGAGCAAACTCTTCGAGATTGTTATTGAGAACTTTTTTTTGAGATACCTGCTTATACATTTTCTCGAATATTCCAAGAAGTTTTAATCATTAATAGCTACAATTTTACCTCAACCATTACCCTTTACTCTGCAAACCGAATAACCGAATTGCGAACGGTCGCATCTTTTTGTGGTTTTTATTTTTCGCGAAAAGCTACTAATCGATGAATATCAGTTATTCGTCTGTTCTAAAGACATTGTGCTGTTTTTGGTTTGTTCTTGTTAAGTTTTTGTATTAGTTTTCTAGAAGTTTTTGATGTGGAAAAAAAAAACTACTTTTTCATATTTTTATGGAAGTTTTTCGGCAAAAGTTCCAATTTTTTCTAGAACATACATAATATATGTTCAGGTGTTATGTTTTTTCTTAATTTTCACGTTTTTAAATTTATTTTGTTGACTTTGCTTTTGCAAAAAATAGACCTTTTTTTCACAACACGACTTAATTTTTAAGCAGATTAAAAAAGATAGCAATGCGCTATTATCCGTAATCCATTTCTTTAATAATCGTCATACGTTTAATAAAGTCTAGTGTTTTGAGAGTTTAAATTATTTTTCATTTTATTGACTCTTGTAATAATAATTTTCGAAGTTTAGGTGTTTGAAGCAAAATTTGAATTTTAAAATTTACTACAGCATTATAAAAAATGTGTATTCAGGGTAATTCGAAAAAATTAAAGTTTCTTTTTTTCTGGAACTGATATATAGTTAAAATAAAGTTTTTTTTACAAAATTTATATGTTGTATGGAGTAAAACAAAGTTTTGACTTTTAAAGCAAATAAACTACAAATAGCGTGCGAAATAAAATTACGGAGGAGCCAAAAAGATTGTCGAAGAGGAGAATAATCGAATAGTATAGGTATTGTAAAACAGCTTGCGTGGGATATTAAAGACAAGATGGTAGCTGATATTCGAAGCCATATTTTGACTGGGAGCATTTATGTTATATTAAATATTCTACAACAGAAACACATAAATTATACGTTTAAAAAATTGTGATTTTCGGAAGAAGCGAAGGATAATGGATTCGAACATCTTTGAGAGGAGATAGATCATGCAGCGAAAGCGTAATTCGTAGTAAAAATTTACATCAACGTGTTTCTATTTTCGGCTTATTAGTCGTATTAAACGTAACCTGGAAAGAGATTTGCATCAATAAAAAGTTGCATTAACTATCAAAAATGTAACTTCATCTGTGAAGATATTTTCAGCAGCCTGGTGTGTATAATTCTTCGACCCTATAATGTGATATTATTCTTCTTTCAAATAATTTTTACGGTTTTAATTTTTAACAGGAAACGAAGGCGACGTATGAATCTCACACTTTATCCGGTTTGATATTACTTAGCATTTTTTTTTTTTTTTTTTTTTTTTTTTTTAGTTCTTGAATTTATTTTAAATTAGAAAGGAATTTCATTTCGTTGTTCAGACAACTATTATATACGTAGCACATTAATTTTCTTTACCTAAATTTAAACATACTTTCAAGTAATTTTTTGTTTTTAGATTTTGCAATTTTTTTAACAAAAAGCGGGAGGCTCTTCATTTTTTTCTCGTAGTAATGCGTATGTATTTTTTATATTTCCGATTTTTGAATTTCATGTAATGCGGGAGATCGGTTCAATGAGAAAAAAAACGGCACAATATATAACGACACAGTTTTCTTATATGCTGCTGTAATATTTCGAATTCTTTCCGAAATCCCGCGATTTCAGTGTAGGTTCGAACAAATCTCGGTCATCAAATATTAATATTAACAAGCGTAAACTATAACCAAAGAATTTAATGATTAATTAATTAAGACGCAAATTACAAAAACCGATTACAACAAAATAAGGAAAATTAAAAAACTAAATTTGAACTTTTTGGAATTTTGACGGAGGATACGAAAAAAAAAAAAAAAAAAAAAAGGTTCAGCGTATTTTTTGCAACCACTTGCTGGCCGATCAATTTCTTTTAAAAATGACAGCAAACGTTCGGGCTAAAGACACTCAATAAAACTTCATTCTCATTTTAATGGATTACCTCTCCGCTTTTATGTAACTTTCGAACATTTTTGTTTTTGCACCTGTTTCGTTTTGTCAGATGTTACTTTATAATTAATCGGTTGTTTATAATTTTCCTGAAATTCGGTTACGCGACATTCAAGAATATTCAACTATTCAGCAACTCGAGTGAAAGCGAGTATCTAATTTTCCGAATTCGGCGAATAGCAAAGTTTTTTGTTTGTTTGTTTGTTTTTTTTTTTTTTTTTATGGTCTAGCAATAAACTATTTTTTTGTCAACGTCAAGTTAACAAACCGAGATTGCTGTTTCTTTTTTTAGTATTATATACAGATAGGAAGAAATAATGAACAAGCAAGGGCAGCATGTCAAACCATCTATCGAGAAACTATTATATATAAAATTAATGTTATTCCTTTCGCAATAATATAAAAACATCGGTCGGACAAATATGGTCGCAAATGTTTTAACATCTACATAGTCCATGACATGCCGTGTAGAATAATAAAGAGGAGATATAGCTGGCCAGACCGGGTGTCCGAAGTGGAATAAATTCTCGAACTGGCGCGGAATACGAATATTACATTCAATAGATTACACTTGGTAAAACTTGCGTATATTGATTACACATTAGCTGATAGCTGAAGTACAGCGGTTTTGAGGGAATATGGCAATGTGGTAGTTAACGTTAATAAAAGGAATCAGATTTATGAGAAAAAGAAAAATTGTACGGAATTTGAGGCAGTTAGAAAAATCGGACATAGCTAACGCATTTGCAGTCCACATTAGCAAGATCTCAAGCGCCACACTATACCGCAACAATCCAACAACGACAATATTTGCCATCAACTCCTCTAAAACTTCAGCTCCAGGGTCAGCTCGCTTCCACGTTCAATTCCTCCTGCACCTGACAACGGAATTCATCAACTGCTAAAGATCTTTAATACTACTTGGAATTCGAATTATTTTCCTACTATGTGGAGAAAGGCAATAAGCAATCGCGACCAATATGTGACAGCTGCAATGTCGCAATATCTATCATTCATATAATTACGGAATGCTCGAAATTTTACAGTCGAAGAAATTCGCATATGCCAAATGAAATTCTCGAATCCGTGTGCTGTGCGACGATAACCTGATGTAACGATTATTGTTCTTACGCCTCTAGCCAAAAAGCCGTACAGAGCGCTGTAAATCAAAAAAAATCAAAAAAAAATCACAAGTACATTTGAGCAAATATATAAAGGAAACATTGTCGCGATAGCTTAGTTGCTAGAGCGCTTGGCTGCCGTTACGGAAGTCACGGGTTCCATTCCGGGCGATGAAAGAAATTATTACGAAAAATTAAATTAAATACTCGCTAATAGTCACGTGGAAGTCAATTGCAAACATGCATACCATCATGTGCACACTGGGTTAGTACACAACAGACACGCACAGGCGACTGCATTTGTATATATCAATAAATCAAACAATCACAATATCAGTTGCAAATGTAGTCTTGTGTACTAGAGATACGCAAATAATCTCCGCTAGAGCAGTTTACATAGACAATAAGTAGCGGGAATTTGTAAATAAAACAAGTTTGTGTTACTTTTCGGGAAAATCATCCATACATTTTTGGTAGGCCGAAAGAAGAGGGACGTCTTTCAGCACCTTCGTTGCATTCTGTTTTATGACTTCCAGAGACTTAAATCTTTTTCTGTTTAAGCTGATGGAAGAGAACAAAGTCATACAGAGCCCTATATCTGGCTAATACGGTACCTGCTGGAGGATATTTACGCTGTGTTTAGTCAAAAAATGCATCACAATTCGAGCTTTGTGTGTCGGCACATTTATCGTGGTGCAAAATGCAACTACTTTCGACCCAAAAATCCGGCCGTTTGCGGCGCACAGAAGCTTTTAAACGCTTCAGAACAGCAACGGCATACTCCTTGTTGTCACCTGGTGACAAGAACTCGAGATGGACAACGCCTTGGTAATTGAAGCTGCACAGATGTACATGGGCGGTATACTAGACAATTGTCATATGCAACACGGGTGTACACACGGGTAACTCCGGACACAATTCAATGCTCGGAAGCTACTTCCGACGATATGTGATTTAATCGTAGCTCCGAAAGACGTAACACAACGAACGAATGTTGTCATTCCGGGGACGCAGTCGAATTTACCTCTGACGGAGTAATTTATATATCTCAACTCTGAAACACGTTAGTTGTGCACAGGCGCACTGTGTTTAAGGACGTTCTGTTTTTTTGTGGTTCAGAGTGCTACACGGAGTTGTAGTTGAATAAACAGCCGAAAGTGATTGCGATTATACAATAGGTATTCCATATACGTGTAACTCCGGCCGGGTTTGGAGTTGAGAAGCGGATATATGTATATCTGCAGTCGGATAGAACACATACGCTGTGATCAGTAAGTACCGGGAATTCTTAATTTAAATGAACCGCGCTCGACCAATCCAATTTACTTTTTTTTTTTCTCGGGTTGGCAGCTCCTATACTGACATCTGTGTCAAACTTGAGTGGGATCGGATCATTAGTGTTTGTTTGTCAGCTGTTTGCAAGATTTTCGAGCGTTTCGGCTCACCCTTGAAGCGCTATTTTCAGGTGGTTATTGGACTGTTTGTCGACTCTTGTAATTATCCGTTTTATGAAGTTCGGATCACTTTGGGCCTCGAAAATCATCTCTTCGACAACTTTCTTTCGATGGTGTCTGTGCAAGAAATTCAGCTTCTTTGGCACAGCGCCGCATGCTTAAAATATCCAAAACAATGTGCTGAACGGTTCCGTATGAGATTTCGAGATCACTAGTCACCCATCTAAGGCTTACAGGACGAGTTTTGAACAAAGTTATCTTCACAATTTTGACGTTTTTGTCGGTATTCGGCTAGTGTCCTCAACCACTTCACGACCACGTTGGAACTTTTTATACCGTTCGTATGCTCTGTTTTTTGATAGAGCAGACTCCCTAAAGGCTCTCCTCTGCAACATTTTCAAGGAGTTGGCACAGGAAATTTCGTTGAAAGCACAACATTTCAAGCGAACTCTTTACTCAATAAAACTATTCGCGTTAAAATGCGATGAAATACAAGAACTTGTCTGCTGTAAACAGCTGACAAACAAACACTAATGATCCGATCCCACTCAAGTTTGACACAGATGTCAGTATAGGAGCTGCCAACCCGAGAGAAAAAAAAAAAGTAAACTGGATTGGTCGAGCGCGGTTCATTTAAATTAAGAATTCCCGGTACTTACTGATCACAGCGTATGTGTTCTATCCGACTGCAGATATACATATATCCGCTTCTCAATTCCAAACTCGGCCGGAGTTACACGTATATGGAATACCTATTGTAGAATCGCAATCACTTTCGGCTGTTTATTCAACTACAACTCCGTGTAGCACTCTGAATCACAAAAAAACAGAACGTCCTTAAACACAGTGCGCCTGTGCACAACTAACGTGTTTCAGAGTTGAGATATATAAATTACTCCGTCAGAGGTAAATTCGACTGCGTCCCCGGAATGACAACATTCGTTCGTTGTGTTACGTCTTTCGGAGCTACGATTAAATCACATATCGTCGGAAGTAGCTTCCGAGCATATAATTGTGTCCGGAGTTACTCGTGTGTACACCCGTGTTGCATATGACAATTGTCTAGTATACCACCCATGTATGTCTGTGCAGCTGAAATGTGCGAATAGGTTATTCACCAACCGAATGGTTGAAGGGATAATGATGATGATGGTGATAAAGGGCATCGTAATGAACTGAATTTAAAGTAAATTTCATATATTGCGCTGAAAAGAAGAGAGAATAAATTAAATTAATTATCGAGACTAGTGGGGCTGGTCTTCTTCTTCTTTATCCGTCGTCTCCAAATTGAAGGTTGGCGATCCACGATTGAAAATTTTCTTTTACAATGGCCGATGATCGGAGGAGTTGTATAGAAGGGGGCAGTCGAACCAGTTGATAAGCTTATTCATGAATTTTGTCGTCTTCCTCTCGATCTCTTCCCATTTATCTTTCCTTCCAAAATGACCTTCAGAATTTCGTATTTGGGGCCTCGTATGATGTGTCCGAGGTACTGTAGCTTCCGTTTCTTGATGGTAAGCATTAATTCAAGGGTCTTTTCCGTTCTTTGAAGTACCTCGATATTAGTAACTTTTTTCACCCATGATATTTTCAGAATACGCCGATAACAGTACATTTCAAATGCGGTAATCTTTTTTTCCAATGATGCATTCAGGGTCCAGCTCTCGCAACCATAAAATCAAAATAGAGAAGATGTAACACCTTAGCAGTCTGATTCGAAGTTCGAGCCTCAGATGCTTGATGGGTGAATAAGCTTTTCATTTTGGTGAGAGCTCTTCTAGCTTGCTCAATCCTGCTGCGTATTTCCGGAGTTGATGTACAGTTATTCCACTAGTATACTTCCTAGGTATTTAATGCACTGAACTTGTTCAATCGTTTCTCCCTTTATCTTGATTTGGGGCTGATAGTAGACAAATATTAACGGGACTAGTTTAGAGACTAAAATCATAATAAATGAGCGGGAACGTACGCCTTTTGCAAAATGAATTTCAGCACCGTTCAAGATGTGATATGTAAATTAATATTTGTAAAAAAAAAAAAAAAGAAGACACTCCAACATTGAATTACGTGCAATTTTATTTATATAAGTGCGTGTTCTTTTCTACATTTTTCACTCGTAAAATTATTCGTAATTTTGGCGCCTTCTTATTTTGTCGCAATCCTCGCAGGCGGACATTGCCTGTAAACCGAATATATATACGAGACGGCTGTCCGGTGAAAGCAAAAAGATGAAAATTCTTACGCAAAGAAATGAGGAAGAAGTTCAGAGTCGCTTTCGTTGAAAATAGGTTCGAAATTTTGAAACTTACGTGTGATTACAGCGGCCGCGAAACTTTTTAATCGTTTAATTAAGGCTGGTTTGCTCAGGTGCGTAACTTATTCTAGTGCGACAGAAGGTTTTTGGAGCTTATCAGATTTCGGCCGGTAGTTTCGTCGGTGTAATACTTTACCGGTTCCGTTACGTATGCATTGAAGATTCCCAGAACGTGACCTTTAAATAAGACGCATAACGCTGCAGAAACAAGCGGCTGCTCGAACGGTTTCAAGATTTACCGACAATCGTGACCGTATTTTTGTGTGAAAAAATGTAGCAGTTCGCAATATCCTCGTTGAATAAGTATGCTTTTCGACTAATATCTACGGAAAACATATTTTCAAACGGGGATGCTCGTTCGTGGCTGCTGCTGCTGCTGCTGCTGGCTGTATAAGCTAAATATCTGCTTGTTTATATAACGCTTCTAGGCGATCCAACTTGGCCGAGAACATATTCTTGCCGCTTATTCGCTATTTCAATTTCTCCGTTTCCTAAGAAATGGCAATAAAAAACCGAATTTTCGAATTCCGCTTATGTATATTTAAAATCTCGGCTCCACGCCGACAGAGTTGCAAGCGACTCGTGTTTGAGCGCGGAAATTTTAATCTCGCAAGTTCATCAATGTACGCTGTTCGCGAAATTGTTCTCTGTCTAGGCGTGTGCGAGTGCGCGCGCGTGTGTACACGTTTTTTTCCTTTTTCTTTCGTCATTGTTTAAATAATGTAGTTCGCATTCGTTTTTGATATGTTAAGGGGCATTTTCCGTTGGAATTTACCAACGGGTTCTATTTTTCACTCTGGTTTTTGGTTCTGTTCGTTTGATAAAAGCGGAATTGTCGCAGAACACGAGATAAAAGAAGCAATAGAGCAGTGTGGTCGGCTAAAGGTAGTCGAGCGAATGAGAATACGACGGGAGCGCATACACACGGCGTTGCAGTGTTCCCGAAATATTTTTTACTTCAGGTAAATTTCATTCGCCCCTAACGAAATATCGTAAATTTTACATTTTAAATCCATTCACCCCAATTCGCTTTTTTCTTCTTTTTTTTTGGGGGGGGGGGGGTCACAACTGTGTTAACATTATGATCCGGTATAAGTGAAATTTTTGCAAAGTTAGAGCGGGATATGTTACCAGAACGGAACATAATAATTAACTAATCAACTACACCACACGGTTAATCCTTTTTTTACAATTTTTGGTTGATTTTTAATGACAATTATTAAATAACGCGTACTCGTATTTCGTTGCATTACTGCGATTGTTTACTTCGAGTAAACTGCGTGACTTTCGACGTTAGCGTTCTGGTCTCTTTTCACTGACGAGGGGCCACACGATAATTAACACCGTGCGAATTCGATTAGATTATAGAGAATGCTGTGACCAGCATTCGTCGCTATCCCTTGGAAAAATTGACCTTGCAACTTGTTCGGTTCATTTTGCTTTCGACTTCAGAACGAACGAGTTGTTGTCGCTCGTTTCTCCCCGTTATCCTAACTTTAGACGAAGGCGACGACGTAGTTATGGAGAAATTATCTTTAGGCGGGAGTTTTAGTGTAAAATTTTAATGAACAGGCAGGAGAGTTCATGTTTAAGTGAAAGTTAATTTTAAAAATAAGAAAAATCCTACTCGCACGTTACTTATAAATTGTGCGCTCTAATGCAAATCGGAAAATTTTTTGACATGCCCCCTTTTCTTTCGGAAGAAATTTTTAACGAATAAACGCAATCTCTCGGTTATCCTGCCGTTGCATACACTGAAATCTACAACGGCTTCCTAAATAAATATAGCGAAACTTACTAGTCGGGAATGCGTACAGACGGTTCCGAAACGGTAGACAATGTGCGCTGGTTGCGCGGTCATCTACGGAAACAATGCGATTATGTTTCCACTAGCGCCTCAGTTCCCAGTCACCCGCCATGCCTCAAACTAGCCGTCAACTATGGTCCAAATCTCACATCTAACCACATAGTTACCGCACATCGCCTTTGACTGAAATAAATACTATACAACTTCCTAATTTAATTATTCTTAACGTAATATTTCGAGATGAGTGTGTGGCTCCCTGCCTTGAATATCTGTCGCGGAGCGCCTCGCAGCGACGCTTTCCTCTTTTCTCTTTCGTTTCTTTCTCCGTTCTAGCATTAATCGTTCTTATTAGAATAATGCCTTTATCGAAATACGGCTATGGTACGCATAGGGTACCCTGTTTCGATTCTCAAAAATACTTTAACATCATTTAAAGAGGCACAAAATATTGTTTTTGTTACACTTTTAAATAAAATTCCAGCGTAAACTATTATTATAACTACAATTATATAGATACGATTAGAAATCCAATAAGCATGTTATTTCACCGTTAAGAAGACTAGTACGCTATCGGTCGATCTTCTGTCTGATGATAGTATGTTTAAAGAAATTTTTCAAAAACATGAAATGCTTTTATCGATGTTTTCAAAGGTCACAACTTTTTTTTCAGTACGTTTTGGCTCAGTTCTAAAGTCCGCTGATTGTGTGTTATTTTTGTACGGTAAGTACCAATGTTTTGTTGCAAAAAAAGCGAATTTACTCACTGCATCTTAGTCATCGATGCCGTTTCTTCTTTCGACAATATTCGTCTCCCGCTGGTTTAAAGAAAAGAAATTTAGCCTCCGTTCTCATTCATCTTTTTATCACCTTTTGTGTTCATTAATCTTTCCCAAAATAATAGCACTATCTATTTTTCTGTTCTCTTTTGTAACACATCTAGGCTCTAAAGGGGTTTGGTTTTTTTTTTTTTTTTTTTTCTTTTCTTTTTTGTATGCCAATATTCTGCGCCACGCTTCTTTCCGTTGCCGGTGACACCGGAAATTGTTTTAAAAGTCGCCTTTCTAAGTGAATCGAATGATAATCGCAACACCGATAGTGAACCGTTCAATTTCCGTTCGGCGGACGAAAATTTTATTCAACACGTCTTACGCTTTAGGCAATATCAAAAGACCTGCGACGCTTACGATCTGATGATTTACTAAAAAGTAATTTAAAAAAAGCGAGAAAAAAAAGTAGTTTTTATAGAACAATTTTTAAAGTGACTTCACCCGACTAAAAATGTCTGGCCGCATTCTCGGTTCGTCAGACGTGTTGCTTAATTTCGCCCACAGAACTGAAATTTTACAGTTTCTTTCTCGCATCTAAGTACATATTTTTTCAAAAAAATTTATCTTGTTTTTGTTTTTCATTTGATACGAATAGGTAAGCTTTTATAAGTTCACAGATAATTTCACAGAACAAAAGTTGAAACAATTTTACAACGGGTCACAATCTCCAGTCGATTAGCTTCAGCCATACACTTTTTAATATCTACTCTTTATTATTTTTCGCCCCCCCCACGCGCAGTTTTCTACAATTTCCTCTCTTTTTATTGTAGTTCAACTCTCCCTTCTTTTACAGTATCATATCTAAATTACTCCTCCCAGATTGAACGACTCTTTTTCCTTTTTTTTTTTTCAGCCTACATTTTTTATCTCGTTTATCTTCCTTTGTGCAGTCTGAGTGGCCACTTTTTACGTTGTTTCTTACACCCTTTTAGATAGTTTCCGTTCCGTACCTTTTTTTATCGAAATTCATTCATTTTTATCGAGTATCATAATACTATAGAGAATGCTTTAACCGTTAATGGCATATCAAAAATTCCTGTCTTCCCTTTGCTTCTACGCAGTGAAATCCTTTTCTTCCTCAACTATTATCGCTGTATTTTTAATATTTCCGCCGCTTGTTAATAAATTTAGTTTTCTAATAATAAATGGTTTCTTATCAACAAACAGGGTATACATAAGGATTCGTTTTTTATTTAGATGCCTCATTTCTTTCCTCAACTTCTTAATCTTCTATTTAAATCCGTCTTCTCTTTACCTCTTCCATTTTTTTCCTTTAAGAAATTTTTCCCTTAAATTACTCTCAAATATTTTCAGATTACCGCTTCCACTTGGATTGTCAGTTTTACTCATTTCCGGTGAGATTCTTATAAAGAAATTTAACCAAATAATATTTTTACTTTTTTCTTTTTGCACCATAATTTTAGTATTCCGGTAGTTTTCGAGCTATTTGATTCTTCCTCCATCTTTTCGATTTGAACTATCCCGATCCCTATAAAATGCTTTTTGTTCTCTTTGTCTTTATCGGTGAATTTACCGCTACGACATATGAGTCTCATTATTTTTCATCTTTTACAATACTACGGTTTAAACGTAAGATTCTTTCACCTTTTGATTGTAAACCTGTTCCACCTGCTATTTTTTTCCGCTCCTCTTAATTTTTTCCGACCCTTCCCCGGCATTCCTTACCACATATTCTTACCTGTCATCATCATTATATCCTCAACCATTCGTCGGTTGGTGGACAACCTATTCTCACATTTCTAGATGTACAGATATAGGTTGTATACTAGGCAATTATTATAATATGCAACGCAGGTGTACATACACGCAAGACTACATTCGGAACTGATAGTAGCCGCTTGATATCGCGCTACCAGTACAGTCTCCCGTGTGGGTCTGCTGTGTACTGACCTAGTGCGCATATGATGTTGAACGTGGTGGTTTGCTATTGCCTTCCACGTGATTACTAGCGATTATTTATTTAATTCTTGTAATAAGTTCGTCGTCGCTTGGGATCGAACCCGTGACCGCCATATCGGGAGTCAAGCGCTCTAGCAACTAGTCTATCGCGACGACATTCTTACCTGTGTAAATTTCTTTTGAATCTATAGTCATTCTGAGAACACCGAAGGTAACAGTGCGGATGATTCATCGGCTCACTTTGCCGCTGTTAACTGTCGATTCCTTAGTAGATTTCCTACTCGTAATTTTTGATCCTAGAGGCACTAATCAAAATTGTAATAACCCTAGAATACTATACCTACTTCGATCCCTTCTATACCTATACCTTCATCGATTCGTCTACCATACACATGAGTTTGGCCAGAAAAATGGGTAAAAGCGACGCCGCGTTATAATTATAAACCCTTTATTGTAGGAAATTTAAATAACAATATATTTTCAAGGGTTTTACAGCCTTTCCATTGCAATAAATCACAAAAAATCCCAACGCATAGGACCGCAAACAAAAGGACGGTTGCATTATTTTTACTTGCCGGGAGAAACAAATATTTAATAGAAGCGTATATAATAATATATAAATAACACATATAATGTTAAAGTGGAAAAAAAAGAATGTTCATGATTTTGATCAGTAATTTTCCATGGTTTCTGTAACACTTATTAAATTATAATTATTATTTGCTTCTCAAAGTCTGTCATAATTGCCTTCAAAATCAGAGGAGTACAAAATCTGACGTCTTAGATCAGTGATTTATATCACTAATAACGATTTAAAAATATAGAATATTTTTTATATCAAACATATTTCATCTTCTTTATTTTACACAAAGGCGCACGATATAATGCAACAATTATTAAAAGATTAACCGCGCACTCATGATGTACACCTCTAATTGAAGCGGTTCTGTTTTAAGATTTAATTATCCGAGCAAATTTTCACCTTGAAAACAGGAACATTTAAAATTTTCTTTTTTAGCAACCAAGGTTGGTGAAATTAGGACTAAAAATAATAATTAGGAAAAAGCGGAAAAGGAAAAAATCGTAATGCGAATAGAAATCGATTAAAACAGGAAATATAATTAATAAAGGAAGCAAAGGAATTTAAGAACTGTAATAAGAAAAACTAATGAGGAGAAAGTATAATCGAGAATGGATAAAGAGAAGTAGGAAGTCGACTATGGACAAAACGAAGACAGGAGAGAAAGGAAATGACGGAGCAACATAAGAAATCAAGAAATTGTAGATGTGGAATAATTTACGAGATCTTATAGATACTTAAATAATGCGCTGTGTAGAGTGGCTAGAATGGTTGCACCATCA
The DNA here is from genome assembly GCA_039619475.1 of Icerya purchasi. Classification (NCBI taxonomy): domain Eukaryota; kingdom Metazoa; phylum Arthropoda; class Insecta; order Hemiptera; family Monophlebidae; genus Icerya; species Icerya purchasi. The sequence continues at coordinate 249,072,340 of CM077116.1, forward strand.
CAACGAGGTCATGAATTGGAAAACTCGAATAGATGAGTAAAAACTATTAAAACAATAAACAATCGTTAATAATCATTTAGAAGGTAATATGGCAAACCACCAATCATTATACGGGTAAGCAGGTTGTTGTACACACTCATACGTTTCTTCGAGAAATAATTTATTACCGGAAAATAGTATTCGTTTATAAATATTAATATTCTCATTGAAAATATCAATCAAAGTGCTTTTTGGGGCGACACTCGAATTCGCAGCCGATATGACAACAGATTTTGGAAGTCACTGAAAGAGCGACTTCTACCCATTTTATTCGTTCGTCGATTTTATAAAATGCGGAGTTTTTTTTTTTAAAGCGGTGCGCAATTTGAGTCCGACTTGTCACTGCGTGAAGGGTTGGCGCGCAATTCGGGTATCCCCCTTTTCAGATATGAAATTTTTAAAAATTTCTCCGAGGAATTTGTACAAATTTATGTACACGGCGCTGAATGGAAAAGTTATGTTTTTGAGCAGTTTAGGCGTTTTTAAAAATAGATTAGTCATTGGCAAGATGAGGAATTTAATTTTTAAATGGCTGCCCTTGAAATTCTACAACAAATTTTTTCAGATAGTACAGTTTCTGGTTGTAATTTCCATTTTAATTTTAATCATAGAATTTAGTAGTACATAAATAATTTGAGGGAATAAACAGGAATACTACGAACGTTGCATTTCTGCCAATTTTCATCTTAGACATGACTAGACAATAATGGAAAATACACTGAAAAAATTTTTAGATTATTCTACTGGTTGTTGATGAAAAATCCGACACTACCTCGGGAGACAGGGAATGTATTTTTATCCGTGAGCATGAAAAAGATAACGGCGTTTCTATTTTACTATTCAGTGAAAAAATGCAAGTGGACCTTGAAGAAGCCAGAGAAAAAGTTTTGACAATGTTCTTTATGTAATATACGAGATTGTGCATAAAAGACTTCTTCTTCTTCTCGTGCCACCCGATTCGGGTATTGCTTAATCATCTTGTATGAATTGGATTATCTGCTGAAATTGATTACGATCTTTTGCTATTCTGACTAAATATTCTGTTCTCTTAATTTCGGTCCATTTTTTGATGTTATCTAGCCAAGAGGTTTTACTTCTTCCCGGGTTTCTTCTTCCTTCTATCATGCCCATTATTATCGTTTGCAGTAACTTGTATTTTTCACCTCTCACGAAGTGTCCAAAACATTTTATCTTCCTTCTTTGTCATTAATATTCGGTCAGTTCCCATTAGTTCCAATACTTTTTCATTTTTCAACTTCTTCGTCCACGGTATTTTTCACATTCTTTTGTAGCACCACAACCATACGCTTCCTCATATTTTTCTTTATGGTCCATATCTTGCTTCCATACAGTAGCACTGACCACATTGTAATATCTTATTCTTGATCCTTAGGCTTATTTTTAGAACGTGGCTCATTAGACTAATTAATCTGTATTCATCACATTTATGTGCATTTGTTGTTTTTGGTACGGTAATGAACCTTGATTCTAGCCAATCTTCCGGTATTTTCCCATTTTTGTAGATTGCATTGAAGAAGCCAGTAACTTTCTTGATTTCCATGGGACCCAACATTTTGGTATCTCATCAGGTCCTACCGCCTTCCGCACTTCAGCTTTCTTAACTGCCATCTCCACCTCAGATTCCAAGATTGGCAACTTATCCTTTTCTTCCTGTGGCATCCTTTCTTCTTGATCATCAAATAGCGTTTTCACATACTACTTTCATATTTTCACCTTTTTATCGGTATCCGTTATGATGTCTCCGTTCTCCGTCCTTAAAAAAGTTATATGTCTTTTTTTATATAATACATATATGCGTCGTTTCTCTAGTCTTCTTTTGTTTGTTAAATTCATCATGTTTGCTATGTAATTACTCGATCTCTTTACACTGTCCATTCAACCATTCTTCCTTTGCTTGTATGATCTTTTTTCTGATGCTTCTGTTAATTTCCTTATATTTAAGCGAGTTATCTTTCCACATTCTTCTATACTTCATTAGATCTAATATTTCACTGGTTATTTAATTCTTATGTTTTCTGTTTTGTTTCCTTGTAAGTTGCTCTTTTGTTATCGTATTAATTGCAGATTTTATTTTCCTCCAGTATTCTTCAATATTTCGTATTTGATCATTCACTCGCTCTTTTATTTTTTCCCGTGTTTCATGGTTCTGTAGAATTTTTAGATCTAATCAAAAGACTACACATTGGGAACTGATTATAATCGCTTATTACAGCCATACAAAAGCTGTCCTACAACCCGCTTTGATGGTTTTTCTATATTACCTTCTAAATGACTATTAACGATTGTTTCTTGTTTTAATAATTTTTACTCATCTATGCTAGTTTTACAGTTCATGAATTTAAGAATCTATAAAATCTCGTAAATTATTCCATCTACGATTTCTTATGTTGCTCCGTCATTTCCTTTTTCTTCTGTCTTCGTTATGTCCATAGTCCACTTCCTACTTCTCTTTATCTATTCTCGATTATATTTCATTCTGATAATAGCGATAGATTCTTAGAAAATTGTGTTTGTAGGCTGGGAGGAGAATTGTGAATTACGACAAGAATTTTTCTTTTGCAACTCGAGGAAAAATGTTAATGACCTATAGTTGAACTATGATGACAGTTCGTATGCTTCGGAATATTAAATATCTCCGATGCGGGAATCGGTAAGTTTTCTCGAGCAGCTCTCGGTCCTTTCATTTACGTTTTCGCTGGATCCGGTAAAAGTTTATACGGAACCCTAGAAATAAAATTATTCTTTACATTTCACTTTCCATCGTCTACGCCTCCGTATAAATGCGTCTTTGACTTTATTTTTTTTATCATCTAACAGAGGTTACGACTCCTATTAGTAAAATTCACTTAAAAGCTAAACAACGAACATAAATGACGCAATATACTAAACACTATTCAGTCATCTCTGTAAGCAATTTTAAAAGAACAAAGAAATTAAAAAAGATATTATACATAAATATAAATATATATATATATATATATATATATATATCTTCAGGTTGTTTAATTGGCGACACTCGAATTGGGCACCGTTGTTTACCTGGGTCGACGGTTAAAAAAGGTCTAGTAATCTAAACACTCGAATTGCGCACCGGAAGTTTGCAGAAATGAAATATAAAAAAACGAACGAAAACGGCACCGGGACCATGATATTTGTTGGACTCAGTGGTTCCAAAATTGATGGCCGCTTTATCGTATAACATTTGAATGTTCATGGCTTTCAACATTTTTACGCATCGTATTTAGAAAATAAGTTTCTAATCCGCAAACGAAAAACAATAACACCGATTTATGTATTAAAAATATTTCCTCTACAACGACGACAGTTTATTAAAAAATATTTCACAATACGCCAGGTTAATTTTAAAAATATATACTAATTGTTCAAACTTCCAGTTTCATTTTCCGTTTACTAAACAGATATTATATACTTTTGATAAATAACTGTGATACATATTTATGTTCTTATTTATTTTTTCATCATTAAAAATTGATTCTGGCTTTTGCAATTTTCTAGTTAGCTCAACTTTCAGTGTAATTTAACATACTCCTAACTGTATATTTACATTTATGATCTTTTATCTTTCTGTTATTATAATAATAGATGCTTGATATGTCGAACTCGAGAATTTTATACGGTCATCACATTTGTATTTTATGTAAATTAATCAGCTGATATTAATCTTTTTTTGTATTAATGTGAAACAGAAGCTTCATGAAATATAATATGCCGTGCACTGAAAAATCTACATATTCAGTTAGAAATTATTGTAATTTACATTATTTTATATAATAATATTCGTGCAAAAAATTATTCTATTTTATGCAACATTCCTTAAATGTGTACGTTCCTTAGAGGTTGTTAAAAATATTTAGAATAAGAACTGTACTGCTAACGGGGTGATGATAGCCTATTTTTCGCAAACCGTTAAGGAGGTTTTTTCTAAGCAACCGAAATTTTATTCCAAATAGCAAACGTTCCCCATCGAGATGTGATAAGACATTTTGGAAGTCACTGAAAGAACGACACTTTTACTGATTTTATTCCTTCGTCGATTTTATAAAATTCGGAGTATATTTTTTTAAAGCGGTGCGCAATTCGAGTCCGACTTGACACTGTGTGAAGGGTTGGTGCGCAATTCGGGTGTCCCCGATTAATTAACCCAACGCGAATGATGATTATTATTTAATATTTTAAATGCGCAGCCGGGGAATACGAACTATTCGAAAAAGAAAACGATCGCTATCTAAAAATAATCTGATCGGAATCAGAATGAGGCATTGAAACTGTATAGTTAAGGTGTTTGAAAACAGTTTAGAATGGCCACAATATGCGAGAATAATGAGAAGAAATTAAGCTAAGGTTTTTGAATGAAAAAATTATTTTTTAACCAGTCGATATTGTAGTGCAGTGCGTGTTATTCTAAAAATTTCAATATTCATTACGTCGAATCTGACTTTTTTTGCCGATCTTATTGTTTTTCTTTTAAATTCGGTTGTTATTATTTTGAAAAAACGAAAATTATGGTGAACACAATTTTCTTGCCCTTCTGAAAGGTTAGTCTACCCGATTTCTTCCATGAGAAATAACAGGATAAAACTGCCCTGCGTATTTTTTGCTCTAATTTATATTTGTTGATGGCGAAAAAAATGAGGAAAAAAAGCTAGTGCTGCTACCTGAGAAAAATTGAGGTATCATCTTTTTGCCCACACAGGCTGAAAAAGTAAACGGGGCTGAAATGAAAAAAAACAAATTTTCGTTTCTTGCTTTTTAATGAAACCCCTATTTCTTTCTACCGTTAACCGTACACCGTTTATAAAATAATTTAATATTTCTTTTAACTAATTAAATACGAATGGAATTAGTTTTGAAATCAAATTTCCGCTTTTTCTAGTTTTTAATAATACTTTGTTATCTTTACCACTTCAACGATGCGGAACAATTTGTTTTACTTTTTTTCTCCTTTTAGTCTATTTATTTTTTATTGGCCATAATCTCTTTAACAATTATATACAATATAACGATTGCTGTAATCGCTATCGTATTATTTATTTTTTAGTTGTTACCGCCTTCTTACTGTATTCATTTTTTCTTTTTAGATCGATAATAATATATACAAATTAGCTACTGATTGATGGATATTTATTTCAAATTTCATTAGGAAGTTGCACTTTTTTTTTTATTTTTTTTTGTCCCAGACTTATGTGCAAATTCTTAATTTATCTATCGTGGCAATATCCTCACTAATGACTCTGTTTTCCGTGTGTAACCCACTTAATCTAGTAATCCGTTTTTATCTCATATTAGGAACTTTTTTGTTCGTAGGGTAAAATTTTTAATTTCTGTTTTATTGCAATGGGGACATGGATATATCTCACGGTTGGGTTCAGTTCAAAGTTTTTAGTTTTATTTAAATTTTTACATTTACACTTTATTTTCACCGTACGGTAAACATTTAATTTATTTATTATGATCAAACGTTTGAGTTCATGTTTCTACTAATAACAGTCGTAATTACACTTTACATACACCAACCAAAGGGCATATCAATGTCCAAATATTATTTTATACAGAAGGGACACAGAGGAAGTCGTTTAAATTTTTTAAAATCCCGGTTCCCAGTACTTTTTTAATAGTACCTGCTGATGTTTTGGAGCTAATTAGTTTATTATATTATGCTAATTAGTATGGTAGCGTATGTTAATAATGGAACTATTTCCATCTTGGTCTCGAAATAAATATAAAATTTAACCCGACGGTCCTGCAATAGTTTTGATGGTAACATTTTAAACTTTTTTCTTAAAAATTTTCAACGACATATTAATGAAGAGAATGAGCACAAATTAAAGAAAAATATTACCGCGAATAATTATTATTTATTTTTATAGACGCCGCGTTCGTATTGATTGGCATCACTTACAACAATGAATAACGCGAGAAAATCAAATCTAAAGTTCATTTGTTAAAGATCATATTCCTAATTAAAAAATCGATTATTGTCTAATTAATATCGAGACAAACATTAATATTTTACTTAGAAGTGAAATTAGTAAAAGGGAACATGGAGTTACGTACAGGTAGGAGCAAAGTAAATATTAAAACACGGCTGTCAACTTGCGTCTATAATTTGTTGATATTTTTTCTTTACTCGTAATTACTTCTAGAGGTAATTTATACACGTTATATTTATTATTAAGTGCACGTTTTGTACAATTTTAATTTTACTTTTAGAAAACTGGACATTTTACAAGTTCACATAGGAGCAAATAATTCTTATCAATACAAATAAGCAGCACCTCGTTATCGAACGAAGTATACCTAATTCCGATTTTTAACACAGCCGTTGAAATAAAGAATCTTTCACCATCCTGTTTGTTAATTATAAAATTTAGTAATTTATAACAAATAAAATTATAACAAAAAGCAAATTTAAGAATAAAATGAAGGTTTAGAAACGTTTTCGGGTATAAGCCATCATCAGCTAAGAACAAAACTCACTATGTGTGATCAGAAACAAATTCTAAATCATACTGTGTGAGTTTCTTAACTGGGTGATGGGTTATGCCCGAAAACATTTCTACGCCTTCAATTTATTTTATGATCTTCTCTTTAGTAATAACTTATGTGTCATAAATGATAATACTGCCACTTTTGAGAATCACAATGGTTCTAGCATCATCGATTATCTCCTGGTGTCTGAATATATTCATACTCTCTTTCGTCTAGAAATAGTCCCGATGGACTTAACTGCTCATAAACTATTAAATATCTTTACTTCTCGCTCACTTAACATTGTTAGCAAATCGTTCTATAACAAAACTAATATATTTAAATTAATTGAATTAACTGGTAAAAATGTTAAGATGGTTATGAAAGAAGTTAATTTGTGCAATACACTTGACTTCCTTGATCAAACTATCTTTTCTTTTAACAATTCTTTAATCAATAATATTCATCTAAGCTCACACTCAGTCAAAGTTCCCTTAAATGATTGGTGGACATCTGAACTGGAAGATATTAAAAAGAAAATAAACTCAATTAGAAGGGGAAAAAAATAAAGTGAAAAACCCCGTTTCTGCTGCTGTTCTGAATGTTAAAGCCCTGACTGCAACATATGAGGGAACTACCGTCAAGTGTAAATTAAATCAGTGGAAAAGATTTATGAGTGAGGCGACTGCTTGGGGCAAGCTGTACAAGTATGTTTTAGATAAGTTTAAAAAAGTTAGTCTTCTAGAAATCTTGCACCAGGAGGATGGTGATAAGTGTCGCATTATGCTTAACCATTTTGTTCCCTGATAGAAAAGATACCGAACTTAAACTAATAGATACAGTTGCGTCAGATAGACCTAAAGTTATTCAGGTGATCCTAGACTCTATTATTAAATCGCCCAATAACAGAAAAGCAGCTGGGAGGGACAAAATAAGTAATAAATTTATTAAGCTCTTGAATATTCACTTCGCCAGTTTTCTTCTTAGTGTATTTAATAAATGCCTCGAGCTTGAAGCATTTCCTTCCGCTTGGAAGATTGCTAAAGTTGTCCTTATTCATAAACTTAATAAAAACTTAAGGGAACCCTCAGCTTATAGACCGATTTCCCTGCTAAATGCGTGCGGTAAGGTCTATGGAGAAGTTATCAATTTATTTCTGTTGGAGGAGATATCAAAAAATGAGATTCTTCATCCGAATCAATTTGGATTTAGAAAAGCCCACTCTGCTGATGGTGCTTTGTATAAATTAATTAACTCAACGAAGGAAACTCTTAGTAATTGCTTCTATGCTCTCATTATTTCATTTGATGTCAAAGGGGCCTTTGATAATTGCAAGTGGTCTTCCATAGTGCAATTACTTACGCGCAACCAAGTGAACCCGGCAGTTATCAATATCATTATCCAATACTTCAAAAATAGGTACACTTGTCTTAAGATCAATGACGTTTCTTACTTAAAAGAGGTTACACTAATTTAAATAAAATTGAGATGGTGTGGAAAAGGCTTGAAGATTGCATTATGGATCTTGGGTTTACCTTTTCTGTTGATAAGTGTAAAGCCATGCTTCTGGGTAACCAGTCTTTATATGGAGAGTGTAGTCGTCTCAAAATTATTTCGGGCCAACCGATCCAACTGGTTCACCAACTCAGGTACCTCGGTGTTCTCATTGACCACAAACTTAAGTTCACTGCCCACCTAGACTCAGTTAATATTAAATGTAATAAGATGTACCATAAGCTAAAAGGGTTATTACCTAATATGTACGAGCTTAGTCAGAAGGAGAGGACAATTCTCTATAAGGGAATTGTTCAGTCCGTATATGGCTATGGCTCCTGCGTGTACATCAATAAAAGTATTTTAAGCTCAGTGAATAAACATCAAAGGAGACGCTAATGTGGCAGATAGCATTGAGCATTTTATTTTTCAGTGCGACTTGTTTCAAGATCTTAGAGTTACGTACAATATTGATACGAGTACTTCACTTATCTTTAACCATCAAAACTCCAGAACTTTGTTGAACTTCTTCCATGATGCAATGAAGAAGAAATTCAATTCCAAATTGCATAACGTGTGATCAAGCTTCTTTTACCTGCTGCGTTTTACTACACGTATTATCAAGTCTCCATGCGTATTGTATGTATAAATATATACTGCAGTTGCGGGTGCATAATATTTTTCGTATTGCTGTGTATTGTCAAATTGTATTTCCTATATTCAGTTTAATAATTATTGTTATCTTGTGCAATTAGTGACTAAGTTTTTTTATCACTGTTTCACTCGCCTCATCTTAAGTTGTAACGTTTATTTTTATTTCATTCATTTTTTTTTTTTTTTTTTTTTTTTTTCGTTAATAGTTACAAATTTTGTTTATTTAAATTCGGTTACTGTTATTTCATATGTTACACTTTCTGCTATATTTACACAAATATACTTGCCCCATCGTTTTTTTACGAATTGGGGAACAAAAAAAAAAAAAAAAAAAAAGCCTTCATTTTATTCTTAAATTTGCTTTTTGTTATAAATGACTAGATTTTAATGATTTCCTGAAATTATGCAAAATCTAATTAATTCGAAACATCAACCACATAGACCAACGATATCGGTTAACTAAAGGAACCCATTACTCCGCTCGAAAATTATATTTATTTTAATTAATTCCCCTCTTTTTAAGTATATTTAAATATTAAAATATTTCGCTCGTAGTTCGAAGATGATGTGTGATGGCGGTCTAGTTCAAAAGTTTCAGCGTGTAAGCTTAACGTGAAGTTAAATGTTCCATATCGCTGATGGATAACGGAATTACTTGAATCGTATAAATCGCCTTGCTTATGTTTCGAGTCGAGGAACGGTTTTCCTTGTCTTTCGAACCAGAAAACATTGTATATCGGCGCGCATTTACTATTGGAGAGTTTGCTTTCGGGCAGCTGGGGGTGATAGATAGCAGCCGTGTAACAATGCATGCAGCAAACATTATTTAATTTTTCATTCCATCACCTTCTAAAGCCCGTGCGAATTTTTGTTTGTGATATTTGATAGAGCCGATACAAAACCATTTCTCGCTCTGTCGGCGGTGAAGTCAGATGGATAATCGAATCTTTTTCCAACGGCGCAAATAATTAGTTCTTCTATTTGTTGTTTGTTGTTTAATAGTTTTTCGAAATTGTTTACGCCACTTTTTTCCGTCATTCTGTCGGTAATGCTTAAAAAATCGTTTAAATATTTTTTCGCAAGAATTCAATTTATTTTTTTACTTTTTTGGTTCCTATTATTCGCTTCTGGAGGGTGTAAATTATTGTAATCATTCCAAAAATCGAAACTGGAAAGTTTTTGATGCATTTGTTTTCGGATGTGGTGAATATATTTGTATGTGCGTATGTATTCACGCGCCTGATAAGCAGTATAATGTATATTTATGCCGTTGGAAAAAATTATAAGTTAGCGTTAAAATAGATTATGCTGTTTACTTTTTCGTGAAAATCATTCGATAAATGCTCATATGAAATGGGGTACCGTTCGATTTTGAATGAACTCGGTCCGGGAGTTTTTTTTGGGTAATTAAAGAAAAAGTAACAAAAAATTAATTTAATTATTTCCTAAAATTGAATTATATCGTAAAACTGAATATGATGATAAACGATGCGCCCTGTTGCGAGAAAAAAAAAGAGCTACAGTCTTTTTGTTTGTTCGTTTATTCCTTTTGAAACACCCCTTAAAAAATATCTTTTATAGGTTGTATGTGTAAATCTTTACCCCGCTCACAGTATACCGCCAGTTTGCTCCGGTTTATAAAAGCTTTTTAACGGATCATTTTAAATCGATAAGTTGTTATTTTTTCATAATATACTCTGTTGAAGAGAACATGTTTGTTTATTTATTATTAAAATTCAGTAAAAATATTTACATCGGTTGAAAAAACCGAATAATCATTAGGTGATATCTAGTAATTACGTGAGCTGTTTTTCTTTTAATTTGGACCCCTTCCATCTCATTGGTGAGATTTGGTGGGACCCCCTCCCTTTCACATGATATTTCCGCTATAGTTGTTAACGGCCTAAATTTATTTTCATAAAGGAGAAAAATAATACAACGTTAAGGTGTACTATAAAGTATTTAATTAGAAGTAAAAATAGACAACATCACCTTCCCTAATTTTTCGCTCACTCTATAAGCACTCATATGCTATACCAGTCTTTTTTCCTTTAAAAACTCTGAAGTTTTTTTTACTTATTTTTTATTCTCAAAATAAAAGTTTTTGATAGCTATGAAATTTTTTCGGCGGACAAAATGGGACACTCCAAAAACAGTAAAAGTAAAAGAAAAATTAAATTTTTGTTTTCTTTCATTATCTGTATAGGTAATATATATTCTTTAAAAGTTGACGTGAAATTTTCAATTACCCCCCCTCCCCCCACCCGTTAAATGAGATTTGATTAGATTTCGCTGCCGCCCTCTCCCATTTTGAATTCACGTAATAAAATGGATATCTCCTTATTTATTCTACCGAATTAAGAATTATTTTTATAGTGGGGTACTATATATTTTCGGTAGAAGGAAGATTCGAAATAGTATATATAGATATATATGTGTGTGTGTGTGTGTGTGTACACGCGACGCAGATAATAGTGTTTGACCGAAACAGAATTTTCAGCGAAACCGAAACTTCTTTTTTTTTTTTAAATTGTTTTAACTACGGTTTAAACTTAAAGGTTTTTTAAAAATAAAATTCAAATACACTTATTATATAATAATTTTTTTTATAAAAAAATAAAAATTTACCTAATTAATAATCATAATTAAGCAGTCCGATATTATAATTCAAAAGTAACGGTCATTTCTATTTATTGCCTGCTAAAAGCAGATCAGTTTTTATGAAATAATATAAATATCAAAAAGCAAATATTCTAAATCCTTCTTTTTTCACTGTTTTACTAGAAACGTGTTATTTTTGAAATTCAAACAAATGGTAAATTATAAAGGATATTATTATGTTTGATTTCCTCCGTAACTGTGATTGTACACTTTATAAATGATTTTAATTAATAATCTTAATTACAGTTACACAGTTAAGGTATTCTATTACACGAAATTAATCACCATTACATAAAATACACAACGTAATTTATTGAATTGTTTTCAAATAAAATCAAAATAAAATAAAATAAAGTAATTCATAAATATATAAATAAACTTGTCCGACCAGTTTCGTCTGTTTTAGACATAATCATTAATTAAAAACATTTATAAAGGATATGCTGATTTGAGCGGGTTACATTGTTTGTTTATATCCTTGAGGAGAACCTATTTTGTTTAAATATACATATATCTGTCCTAATTAAGATGATCATTGTGTCTAATGAATTCAAACATGTGAAATGTTGTGTCATCTTTAAAAAGCACATAGTAGAGTAAAATAAAGAGCATTATGATCAAAATTTCGGTTAAAGCAGAAGGTTCGGCTAATAACTTGAATCGAAACCGAAACTTCAATTGGACACTAGCAGATAATGGTGATTCGTTCAAAATTTTGTCTATAAAATTTTGTAATAATATAAATCGGTAGAATGTAATTGAAAACGATACTGCGGTAAGACCAGAAATTACACGAATAAATAAGAATATTTAGAACTATAAAACGTTTTGTTCAAATGAATGTTATGAAGCTTTGTACATATACATGCATCAGACACAGGACGGTTTATTTGAGGAATGTAGCGTTTTGTCGCATTTTTTCGAAGTTGTCAAAAACAGTAAAAAGAACCATTTTCTGAGAATACAAAAACAGTTTAAAAAATCATTTTCTGAGAAAAATTGACGCTTCCGACATTATGTTACGTTATTTTTCGGTTATTTTCATTGTAATGTCTATATGTGACCTGTTCACAATTGTTTCAAAAACGAAAGCCGGTAAAAATAAAATGCTTCGCCGAGATTCGGTAGGAAGTTTGTGAAGGTATTTTAGAAAATCTGTTTAAAATTCCAGTCTTGGTCTTCTCTTCTGTGCCATGTGACTTTTTAAGAAAAGATGTAGCGCAAACAGTTACAAAATAGAATTAAGTATTGAAGAATGGGCAATCCTTAGCAGTGACTTTGAAGTTTATTCTTATATCTATGGTGCTGCAGCTAATGTTACGATATAAAGCATGAAACTTTTAAGTATGACAGTGTTATGTTATCGGTTAGCTGAGTCAGAATCAAATCACTGAAATATTTTTGAACTCGCGTGATCTCCCGAAAAAAAAAGGTTTTCTTGTTTTATGTGGTGTACAAGTTGGGTTCCACTAAGCAGTAGGAGAGCCGGCAGATTTTACATTGTAGGAAATCCCTCCGTATAAGGAAATATTTAATAAACGCATGAGATTATTGCGTAAATTTAATGTATTTTGAAAAAAGTACAAGCTTGCGGTGAGTAAAGATTTTGACTTTTTTAGGAAATTCATGTTACACGTCGGAAGTTAAAATTCATCAGCGAGGAATACTGGTAATTGCGTCATTAATTATGGTGCTTAAAAGGGAGAGATGTTGACAGAGAGATAATTACTACCTAAGCTACATTGTATGGGACAAATTATTCGATTCATTAAATAAGTTGCACGCGGTATAATATTTAACAAACTTGATGATCTATGGGACAAGACTACTCTAAGAACTATTTTATTTACTAACCCAAATTGTGGTCCGTGATATTAAAGAAGATCCGCGGAATTTGTATTTTACAACGTTAAAATCTTCTCCGAGGATTATGTAAATTGAGGTAGGGGCATGGAGTTAGTTTAAAAATCTCTCTCGTGGAAAATGAAAGTAACATTTAGCGAAGCATGGGGCCGAAAATTATAAAATAACGAAGCGTGTGTGCATTGTTGAAAATTTGAACGAATCGATTATAGTTCGGAGCGTTCTATTACGAACGATACTATTTTAGCGATCGTCTATATCGCACTGTATTCAAGCCGAACTCATCGATAAATTGGGCTTTCGTGCTCAATCAAAGCTTCTTCGAAATGATGATGAAAGACAGTTAACCGTAGTATGTCGTTAATGTTTATGGTCGATTTATGCGCATAAAAGAAATGGCGAAAAGTTTGCAGCCTCTTCTATAGGCTAGTAGAAAAACATGTGGCATTCTATGTGCGTCTAAGCATACGATTAAGTAAGATCGCACCCCCCCCCCCCATTTTTTTTTCTAATGAAAGTATGTGGTTAGAAGTTTATAAAAATTTATTAATCGATTTTTCAATTTTGATTTAAAATTTTGAGGAAAGTCTAAAAACAAGCAAAATTCATCCGTCACGTAGGGAAAAACTCGTATTCTCGTGGCGAGAGATAGGTATATCGTCGTCTAGGACGAAACATTTTCAAAAGTGCCGCTGTATAAGCCAAACCAGGACATTAATGGTACGAATAACAACAGGAGATATCCGTTCTACGGCGTTTTTCCAGAAATTGTGATTATAAAGAGCGAAAGTAAACTCGTAAAAATAATGGAGAAATAAACTATATTTCCTCGTCCGGTTGAGAAAAAAAAACCCCAAAAAACAAGGGGTATAGTTTGCACCAATTTTATCTGAATATTTGTTAGTCTCCCGAATTATGCTGACACAGTATTTATTTTTAAGGCTTTTATCTGTAGAAGTTGAACACTGCGTCGAATTAGGATTGCCAAGTGAAAAAAAGCGGTACGTGATTTTTTGAAATTTCGTGCAAATCTGGCTTCCCATATTTGTATCTGTACGGGGTATGAAGAAAATCGCAGGCCTGTTCAATATCGAAAGACGAACAAAATCTGTGACCTAGATGCGTTGTCTAGATAGGGAGATGGCTTTGGACATTTGTAGTTTTTTAAGGTGGAAAAATTATAGAAAGTTAAAAGAGAAAAAACAAACAGCCGACTCTTGGTTCTTCCGGGTTTTCTTAGGGAAGAATACAGCTGAAAGCGGCAAAGAGTTTAATTTATTTGTAAAAATGTAAATTTGTATTGAACGTCGTTTGCTTTTAAACAAGCTCGAAGGTAGCCATGATTTTGAAAACGTCAACAGATTTGATCATCTCAAAAATACGGACTGCGAAATTTTACTTTGTCCTAATGAGGCTCGGTATTGTTTTAGCATATTTGAACGGAACCCGATACATTTATGAGCGATAAAGAGAAGCGGTCAAAGTCATCGCAATTTTAAACTTAAAATTGATAAAAAAAAAAAAAAAATTTGGACTTTTAACTCTACGAAAATATTTATTTGAAAATTGTGGTTTTAATTTTAGATTGTCTAATTTCTGCGTGAAAAGAAAAGGGATCGCTTAATAATTTCCGTAATTGCTCGCACGGATAATTTGCTAAATAATGCACGTACGCGGTTTTTGAGAAATGCTGGAAAATTACTTAAACGATAAACTGTGCACTGAGTACGTAATGACGATAATTGTATATACACATGTATGTATATATGTGTATGTGTGTGCACGCTCAAAGAAAATGTTGTTGTAGGCTTCACGCCTTTCGTATCGTTGACAAGATTATATTTTTCGTTTTGCTCAGCTGAAGGAGGGGCTTCGAAATATAGCCACAAGCTAACCCGCCCGAATTGAAGTTGACTTCAAAGTAGCTGTTGCCGGAGACGTCACCGTCAGTACTGTTAAAATTATGATTAAACTTGTTCTCGTCTAAATTCCTGCGAAAATATGTGGAAGAGGACAGATGGTTCCTAAAGCTTCTGTACCATAGTTATCTTTATTCTTATACGTGACTGTACGCACGCTTGATTACGCTTATCAAATTAGAGAACATTTCAACTCACACATCACGTAGATCTTTCGTTGTTTCTTCAATTTGTTCAGCATTCACTAATCAGTTCGAATTTCGTTTTTTCGTATGTCTCGTGAAATTTTTCGATCTGTTTTTAAATCCGTTTCGCTTATGTTTCTTGAAAAAACTTTAAATCAAACTGCTGCTCTCTAGGGAATCGTTGAATTTAACAGAATAAGAGAAGCGTTTGCCGAGTGGGCTTGAAAAAAAAAAAAAGGAAAAATCAACTGTGTGTCTTGACTTTGAGGTGTGCTGGATTTGTTGTGAGCGTGTGTGGGGGGATTGCTCAAAGTTTGTCGCAATGATTTGATTTTGGAACGTTTATTTAGTAATGAATCTGGGAATATTTTCATGGGTTTTCGTTAATTTCAAAATATTTTATACATTTTATGGTTCAATGTTTTTAGATTAAATTTCAAATTATTTTATACATTTTATGGTTCAATGTTTTTAGATTAGAAATCGAAAAATCGAGAAGACGAAAAAGAGGGGGCTAAAATAATACTGGGCCCCGAATTTTTCGCCGGGCCGCGTTTCTTTTTCTGATAATTTCTAAAATTACTAGTAGCGTTTCTAAATTTTGCCCAATTTTCAGGTCTGAAAGGGGAACACCTCTCTATTGAATATTATTTAAATCGATATTTACGGATGCAGTTTAAGTTTTCCTTCGTGCGAAAAGTTCAAATAGGCCTCATATTAAATTCAGCGGCACTCGAATAAAGACAATGAGAAATACACACGGTTTTTTTTTGCATTTTTTCGATTCCGTTGTAAAGACTAAAAGAGAATCCATCTTAATAATAATAACTTTTAATAACATTAATTGCCGAAGCTGCAACGAACAGGGAAATTCTGATTTTTTTCTCCGTCACGGAGGAGTGGCTTGCCGTCGACGAATTCTGGAGCTAACGAAAATTTAGTTTGATGTAAACATCGTGAGTTACATTTAGTAAATATTATATAATATAGAGAGCTGAAACATTCTTATGTTCACGTGAAGATGGTAAAATTGCATTCTTGTTTGGAAGAAATTTTATGAAAACAGGAGAAAATTCTTTTTAATTATCGCCAAATTTTACAAATAATTGGTTTTTAATTGATTTTTAAAAATTCGAAGGTGAACTTTTCACTCTTACGCGTTACAGATTTTTTCGAAAAAAATCAAAAAAAAAACCAACTAAACTCTACATATTACACTATTAATCCGAGATTAGTATTAGGCAATTACAATAGAAGATTCGATAAGCGGTACTTTGCTTGCGTTGTCTGAAGTCAGTTGACTCGAATCCTTTTTTATTCGAACCGCTTGTATTCAGACAAAACTTTCGATTCGTTTAATAAATCATAATTTCAGGAAGGGAAAGTACCGAAGGGTTTTAATGTCGGTTGGGAGGACACATTGAAATGCAACGGGATTATAATAGGATTAAGACCTTTTCTGTCCGAGCGGTACAATACCAACAATTATATACATTTAATTATGAATGATGAAGTGGGCGCGAATCGAGAACGACCGTTATCAATAACGCGTCCGTATAATTCTATGTTGGTGATATAGGCAGATAGGTTGGAAATTTATAGTAAGCGGATCATCGTTTCGGGGGTATGTGCGATTACTTCGAGTTTTAAAAGCCGCGTACGTTCGCGACCTCTTAAATGGTCCTATTTACTTTGAGCCTCCCCACTGAGATTTGAGTAAACACTTGAAAGAATTCAACGAATGCAGGAGATTAATCGACTTATTTAGGAAACACCGATGAAGCAGCGAGCCCGGAATTTTATAAATATTTAAAACCGGCAAAGCGAAAGAAAATTTTTGCATAACGTGAAGAACGAGATTCTTCTTCAATATCTTTTCCCATTCAACCGGTACTTTCGTTCATTGGTTGTCTGCAATTATTTTTTATTACGTTGCTGCTCGGTCACCTCATCGCATTCTGGCTATAGTTTGTCATTAACCATAAATACCTAGATCAGAATAGTGTACGTAAGAGGTGAATATTTCAAAATTAAAAGGGTAAATTATTGTAGCGCAGCTCCATCAATTTATTTGGGAAACTGAAAACACGAAGGGATTAAATGTAAATCGAAAAAATTTAAATTACCGAACGTTTGCTGTTGAAGTAATGATTACAATAGAGAGAATGGTATAGCTATATATATATATATATATATATATATATATATATATATATATACAGATATTAACGATTTAAATGAATAACACAGATATAAAAACGCACAATATATTATGATAATTAAATAACAAAATATAAAAAATATGAAAAGTATAAAACACCGATTAATTATATCGTTTCTTGATCGCAGTGCCTAATGAGTAAAATAAAGATTAATGTTATATTGATAGAATTTGATAAATTAATAAAGGTCGATAGTTAAAAATTGAAAAAAAAGAAAACAATTTATTAATCGGTTATTATATTTTATATTAAATAATGGAGATTTCCTACTGGATGATTTAAGTTCAGCGCTAAAGTTTTATATTTCTGTTTATATAGTCATTTTCTGCGAAATTTAAATGTCCAGTGTTTTGTCCAAATGCTTAAAATGAAGCGGAGAAGTGTGAATTTCCATGGAACAAAATTCTTATTTAAAGACAAAATAACGAAAATGTTGAGAAAGTAGGTGATGCAAGATTTCTAAGAAGCAACAGAATACAAGATAAACTGCAGGTATTATACTGGTAAGAACAATAATTTGAAAAGCGTCATTTCCTTTGTTGTTCATCAATTTTGTAAAAAAAAAGCTAAATTTGTATCAAATAACAATAATATCAATAATAATAATAATGAAATCAAACCAAATCATGTATTTGTGATTATTAGGGAGAAGTGTATTCTGAGTGGTAGTCGGCTATACAATAATAGGTAAAACTGCGGAGAAAAAATAATGGAATCAAAGTTTATACTAATTATACATATACGAAATAAAAAAAAATTTCCGGCTTGCATTGATACTATAAATGGAAACGAAAATCACATTTTATAAATGCAAAAATAAAAATCGATGCAAAATTAAGTAATGTTTATAAACGAATAAATTTTTGACTATATGTACAGAACTACCAGTTACACCAGTAGATATATGTTTCTTCTGGGACACAGTTCCAATTTTCGCAACCAGGGGATGTAGTTGTGCTAATGTCGCACTTATGTTATGGTAGTACTAGGAACTATATGCAAGAGTGTTAATGCGCTATTAGTGTTATAGCAGTACAAGGAACTGAGCCTCTATAGTACTAAATTATGCATGAGTGCTAGTTCCACACAAGTAATAATGTAGTACATGAACCTATCTCAGTAAAATAAACCTCCTTGGTCTTGCATGCTTTTCCGGTAGACACCAGTACTGAACACCCATTGCTCACAATAACAGCACTTAACCAAAACAGTAATTAGGGGAAAGGCTTTAACCAGCCATCTTTAAATTTTTCTAACTCCATTTTGTGTGTTTGCATATGTGTTGATGGTAAATCTACCATTTCCTAACCAATGTAATATTTTGTTAACCCTTACTAAGTTGTTTGATAGGTTGTGTGTTTGCATGGGGGTTGATAATACAATTATGACTGCCTAAACGATGTAATAATTTGCAAACTAGTACCAACTGTTTATGTTTGAACATGCTTTGAGAATATGTTTTACTGTTAACTAGCCACCTTTAATTGTTTTCTAATCCCTAACCAAATCCGCTAGTTTTGTGTGTGCTTGCTTTGAAATGTACTTTATTATATCTGCAACTAGCCAATGCTAATATACTTAGACTACGAAGCTAACAGTCTTATTGAAAAAAGTGGAAAGAGGAAAAACAGGATTCCTGGACATTCAGGCATTGATGGAAATGTAGCCGTCGACCTTCTTACTAAAGTTGCTATTTCCAATGGAAATTTTATTAGTAGGGTTCCTCGCTAATCCTAATTCCTTTTATCTCTTGATTAATCCTATTCCTCCTTCTCGTTCTTGGTTCTATGATTTCCCTAGTTTGCATCGGTCCATAATTACTAAATTATCTCGCCTCCGTTTCTCGCATAGTCTCCTTCCTTCTTTTTTAAATCGCTTTTCCTTGGCTGCATCTCCTTTTTGTTAATTGGATCCTGAAGGTTCCCAGTATGTTTATGATGCGAATCATGTGCTCTTCGAGTATTCTGGTTTATCTCGCGAGCGTGAGTTACTTTATTGTCATCTTTTAAAGCTTGATCTTTCTGCTCCTTTCAACGGCTCTTATGTTCTTTCTCTACCTATTCTCTCAGTTGTTTCTGTCCTAGGGGTGTTCCTCGATTCCATTGTCGACAAAATAAAAAGATAATTTCTATTCTATTCTACGCATCTATTTCATTTTGCCGGGCTAATGCTCTCCGGTAGCAAACCCAGGAGGAGGAGGGGGGGATAAAAAAACATTTGACAGAGTAATAGAATCATGCAAAAAAAATTAGGCTCATCGGTTGGTGACTCACTTTGCCCCCCCTGGCTTATTCGCTGGCGACGCTTTTGTACATCAACTATTATTATGTATATACAATATGAAAATATTTCAACCATAATCAAATAAAACACAGGAAGATGAGGGAACTCAGCTGAAAAATCATAATTGATATAGCGAGTTCTCTTGTCTCTTTTTTTCTTTAAAAAAAAAAATATATATATATATTATATAACTTGTCAACCCAATATTACAATGCCTCCCATGTTCGTTCCAACGAATATGTCATTAAAAATGGTTTGATGTGTTGATTAATTGAAATTAGGCTAATCTTTGCTAGCAATGTTTGTCTGTGCATATAATTTGATGTATATTTCATATATGTTTGAAGCATCTGCTGTGCTTATGTGATTTAAAAGATGCATTGGTGTATATCTAACTAAAATAATTGAAACGATAGTGTATATGAGGAGAAATGTCTCAGCTTATAGATCTTTTGGTAAGTATTCACATACATCCAACCAAAATAACCACAGTACTAACCATTTTAGGTGGTTTATTCTTGTTCAAGCCTATATGTTTCTAGCGTGTTGATTTGTATATGAGCAATCAAAGTGGATAATTTAAAAGACTCATTAGTCCAGCAACCTGTATTACTATTCAACTGTCTCAATTGCTGCAAAAGCTGTTTGATATTTACCAGAGTTGCTTTTGGTCATGTGCTGTGTCTACTATTTAATTATGCACAGCTCTATGAAATTTCCAATGTTTGAAGAGCGAAAACCTTCCAACACAATAACATGTGTTCAGTTGATATGCATTATATGTGTTTGATACAGTATACATGGGGTATTATAGCTTGATGGTATGCATGTAATGAAACAATAATGATGATGTTATTGATGTGTGACTATGTATGTGTATGTGTGTACACTTTCTACTGCAATGAAGCAATATCTACCCAAAATTACCAACATTTGCAGATTTGATGCAATTCTGATAGTATACAGCTGTTTAGCGTGAATTTAATTAGAAAATCAAACAGACTACATGGATTAAGATGTTAATGAAGTATGCACATCTGCTGGTGTGAACGTTAAATGTATAACAATAACATATAAAAACTAATTTGGTTCACTTGTATTATAACTGCAATGCAATGAGGCGATGACTGATTCAATTATCAAATAGCATTCACCCACTATCTCTCACCTGAGTTTTATTATTTGTCAGACATGATTACACTTCAGAGAATTCTATAATACACATCTTCTCAACAAAATAACACCGTCATCTCAATAACTCACCTAAGCTGCTACACCAACACTTACTCTGTAACCACTAGGATATAAGAACCATAAATTTCTACAGCATGCCAACAATCATCACAAACAAGGATTAAGATAAATGTGCTATCATAGAAAAAAGCGCTCAATTTAAAACAAAATATCTATTTTCATATAAATTGTACCATTTAAGACCAAAAATACCTTCATTTTAAATAGAAAACACCAAATTTGAATGAAAAATGATTCATCCTAGGGAAAAAACACCAAATTTTTTACTATAAATATAAAATGGTAATATTTCTATTCACCAGAACACTAAGTTTATACAAACTATTTTAAGCCCTTACACATTCTTAAATATAATAAATTAAAAAAGGTAAACACAATTGTTAATATAAAATTGTGTTACACAGTAAAAATAAAATACACAATATCTATACATAATAATAGTACATATCTCCATATAACCACACAATACACATATTCTTATCTAATATATATGCTCTTAGTTCGGATAGAACAATATCAAACTTTTTACAGAATTCATTACACATAGAGTTTCCATAAGCTAATGGGTCTATGTTATTACTCTACATATTAATCTTTTATCACCATTGCCACTTAATATTATTTGATGCTGCTCCAGGGTATACAATGTGTGTTTATGATTTTGAATATTGTAATATGTCTTATAATTATCGCTTAATTTACCACACACACACCACTCACACAGTTATAATAATCTATAAAATTAAGCTCTTCCTTAATTATAGAAGACATTTTCCAATTTCTCTATTATCAATAATACTTATAGAATACATTTTCAGACGCAATCCAACAAATTCACTATTTGGAGTGTCATTTACTTCATCCTTAAATATATCGAGCTTCTTTTTATTTTTTAGTGAATAACACGAATGATCCTTCGGATAATCACTCGTATCAAAGTACTGAGCATTATCTTTAATATCTTTATAAAAATCAAATGTTTTAACTTCATGAATAAGTGAATCAGTGTCACAATAACGCTCGGAAACCGAGTATGGCAGCGCAAAGATGAAGCACAAAAGCGAATTACAGTGATTCTTTAACGCTCATACATTTCGTTCTTTTTTACTAAATTGTGTAAAATTGCTTTATTATTCTACCGAAACTAATCGAAAAAATCTTTGAAGAACTTGAATGGAGCAGTGTGTCAGAATTGTTGCTTTCAAATGCCAAATTTGTAAAATGTGTTTGGAATAAAAAGCAGATAAGATAATTTTTGGTCGAAACGAAAAATAACAATTTCGTAGCTCTGTTTGCGCGCAAGAGATATCTCGGGGTAATCGTTAAATATGTTAATTATGTTTACTTAATATCGGCCGCGTTGGACGCTGTACATGTTGGACAGTTCGCACTTTTTCATCGTTTCGCAATTCCAAGAAAACGGAAACATCCAGATAACGCTTTTTTTGTCCTTAGCAAATAAAATGGCTGCGCGCCAAAATTAACTGGAACAACTTTCAGCAAAGTTTTTGGCGGTGTTTTTTTAAGTTTTGTTTAAAAGATTCCTTAATTTTTTCTTTTCCAATACGGATATAAATGGTAGCGTTCGCAAATCGGCGAAACAAATTTCTATTTTCAATACTAACCGATTTTTTTTTTCTTTTTTCTTTTTTTGATTTCGGTCCAACAAGAATCTTAAGTGAATTTACCTTTTTGTTTATTTTTTTTTGTGTGTTTTTTTCTTCTTTTCGTTTTGTTGCCATTATATAAAGTTACGGTAAGAGAAGTTGAAAGCTTACAGGAACTGGATACGTACACACATACAAACGTATGACTTATACATAGCGCAATTCTTGACTGGTGCTATGCTGGGTAAATTTTGTTAGCATATGTAAATTGAGTGCGGGTGCCAAAGTTGACATTTCAATTTTCAAAGTACCGATTCAAAGACACATACAGGAGACGCGTATTTAAATTTAACAATTTGACGGTGACTTCGTTAACGCACTGAAATGGTTCAAATTAACTTGATTTGGTCGTCTCGTTATCATTTTAAAATGTTATTTATATTTCTTCACCGTTTTCAAATCTTACTTTCAAGTATTTTTGATTTTCCAGTTGATGAATATTTGATTTAATATAGAACGAAATAAGAGTTCTTTTTTGAATTCATATGTTTACTTTGCGTGGCGGTTATTTTTTCAAAAATCGAGCAAAAGTGTTTAAGCTGATGCTAAACAAGTAGTGTTTAAGCTGATGCTAAACAAGTAGTGTTTAAGCTGATGCTAAACAAGTAGTGTTTAAGCTGATGCTAAACAAGTAGTGTTTAAGCTGATGCTAAACAAGTAGTGTTTAAGCTGATGCTAAACAAGTAGTGTTTAAGCTGATGCTAAACAAGTAGTGTTTAAGCTGATGCTAAACAAGTAGTGTTTAAGCTGATGCTAAACAAGTAGTGTTTAAGCTGATGCTAAACAAGTAGTGTTTAAGCTGATGCTAAACAAGTAGTGTTTAAGCTGATGCTAAACAAGTAGTGTTCCGCATTTACATTTGACTTTGACGGGAACGAGAAAGAAATATACGTGTTATAATTCAAAAAAAAAAAAAAATAAAATAGGTAAGATACCCCGAAAATAATTATAGTGACGAAAAAATTGGTACAACTGAATTCGAAATTGAAGGATTTGTTTTAGAAGGAAAACAACTAGATAATAAAATGATGAATTAAAAATACAGTTAATGGACGATAAATTTACAATTACTGAATCAATCGGTGCAAATCGAAATCGGTTCATTCATTTCTGACTTCCAATAGGCAATGTGGCACCTCAAGGAATGCTAATCTTCTTATTTTTTATATCTAGATGACCTAAATATATGCTTCACATCCAGTATCCCTTTTTTTTTTAACTCGATCTATCTAACAATTAGCAGATTAACCGGCCGGAAAACGATGTCCCAAACTTTTTCTGCCTGAAATCTTAATAGGTTTCCGTAGAGGTCGCCTAGAGTATCGGAATCCGTTGATTTTGCAAATGGAAACATGATATACAATTCAATAATGTCACATCTGTTTTGGATGCCGAGATGTACACAATTCTTTCCTATCTATGGGCTTATTTAAAGTCAAAATCTTAGTCTCACGGAATTTTCCTTATAATTGATTCCTTCTATTCCATCCTTTTTTCGCGAAACTGATTTCTTCAAAACACGTATTCCGACTTCACGAGAACAGATGCGAAATAGTTTTTGTGTGTGGAGTCATTTGTGTGGCTGATCATGGTGTGTGTTCTATACCCTGCTATGTAAACAACCGTCATCCTTAACAAAATTACTTTGCCGGATACAATTTTTATACGAAGCAACCACAACTGGCTTTCTCAACCTACACTTCTCCAAGAAGTAAAACCTACAACGGGTTCTCCTGATCGAATACATCAAAGTGATTTCGTAGTGATTAACCATTTTAAAACAAGGCATATCTCTTTTTTCTGCGACATCTTCCTCAAGCAAGCTCATCCGGCCAAGTACGTGTCCGTTCTCCTCTCGCATCTCTCTGGAATGTACACGTTTAGATGGTTATGTAATGGTCAGATAACGATCTTTGAATTACATTTTTCCGAACAGGCCGCTACCTGTAATCAGACTCCTGATATTTATCAAGTCTGTCATGCTGAAGAATCTAATTTAATAAATTTTCGGTTCATGTATTGAGTTATAAGCCGCATAAATATACAACAACAAAAATAAAAAAACAAACAATATATACATATACAGTGTACGGCAACATAACTTCCTTTTTTAAAATGCGCCACTTTTTTCTACTAAATTTTTTTAAAGAAATAATAACAGAAAATCGAAATAACATACTCTAGATCCCATTGGCAATATGTATGCTTCTTCCTTTGCAGTTTTATTTTGATTTTTTGTTATTTCTTTAAAAAATGTAGTAGATAAAAAGTGGCGCATTTTAAAAAAGGAAGTTAACGTTAATGTTGTAAAATAATTAAAATTATGTTCAAGAATATGTATACATCTCAATGGTTACCTAATTTAACTTTGTTTATAATCATTATAACTTACGATGTAATAGTTCAAATTTTAACGGTCGTAGTTCAGAATTGATTTATTATGTATTCCTAACTTATTGTTCTAGTTTAAAATATTACATGTGCAATTTAGTTATTATATACAATTTTTAAGAGTATTACAATATTTAATTTCCGATAAGAAATCTAAAATTTAAGTTATCGCCTTAAATGCTGTGATGTACTATTTCACTCTATAAATTATATCTTCACACAAGCATAACGTCATGAATTTTAATTTCATCTTATTCTATTTATTTTTACACAACCACTTACTGTATTAATTATTGCATATTAAATTACATATGTGTATATATATATATATATATATATTAGTAGATATATAAAGAAGAAAAGGGAAAAATAAAGAATAATACAAATGGATTGAAGGAAAGTAAACTGATTATTCGTTTAGTTTATTCAGTTATTAATAAACTACACAGCGATAACTTTGTCATTATTTTTATGACGTTCTTGGTAATTATAACATAAATATTTGTTTTATCTCTTTAATGTATATCTTATCGGATTTAACTAATATTACACAAGTAATGAAATATCACATGATATTTTAATAATATCCGGATAATTGTTACACCGTTTTATTGAGTTGATTTGATTTTGGATGTTTTTCTTTTTTTTTTTTTTTTGAAGAACTTTTACTTTTAGTCTTAATTGTCACAGTGTTAAATGAAGCACACTTTAATTTACTTCATAACTTTATAATCAAGGCATGAAAGTGTAAACGTTATTTTGAACCAAAATGGACTTCAAAAATAAAATTAATCTTTTTATGTTGAATATTTAGAGTTTATGTAGATATTTTGATGAAAACTGATTATATATGTAACAAGTATAAAACTGAGCATTAAATTAGTATCTTGCTTATAAATCAAATCTTCTAGGCTTTGTCTTAAAACATGAGTATAAATTTAAAATTCTTGTGTTCCAAAGTAAAACTATATATTGATGAATATTACTTCGTTAAAACCAGGGTTTGAAAAGTCGAATGAAAATTTGATGTATTTGACAGTGCTGTACGTTTATTTCTTAAATTCATTGGCTGAAGTGCTTGCTCCTTCTAGACTATCATTAATGAAATACGCGTACAGCATTGTCAAATAGATCAAATTTTCATTGGGCTTTTTCAGCCCTGGTTAAAACTAAGATGAGAGCACAGGTAGTGTAATGGGAGCTTTATTTTTCAATAAACTTCCTGAAGTCTTGAAAATATATTTAAAAAATTATAAAAAACGACATAGGAAAATATTGACGTCGTTCTTTAAACATGGAATCTAGATTACTTAATCTATAAAATTACCTTTTATTTACTGCACACCATACTGAGTAATTATAGTTATTTGAAGTTTTAATTCAAATTGCTATTTGTTCAAATCTGGTATGATATATCCGCCACAATGGAATTTTAATATTGTTTTATAATATTAATATGTATAAAATAAGTTAATTTAATATTACTTCAGCCCGAATGGCATAAAAAGAATCACACGAACTATCAGACGTACAATAATACCTTCGAAACCCCTCAAAATAATATAAAACAGAAAAATTAAATACATACAAGTACTAAGTATAGCACGGATTAAATAAGCGAAAAATAATTGATTTTATTACCAACGGTCCAATAGGAAATGTATTAGTAAAGGAGGTGACAGTTTTGTTTTTAAATAGTCGACTTGTTGACACTATTAGTCTGCTCTTTAAGATAAAAATATTTTCATTATTCGTATGAATATTTTTAAAATTGAAAAATAAAAAAAGTTACCGATTAATTGCTGGAGATATTTCACTTTCGAACTGCTGAAAATAATAGATTATGTTTATTATGCTTCTCATTTTTACTTATGATTTTTCGATGTGATGTTTTTAGTGATTTCTATATTTTTTTTATAAATATTTTTTGACCCATAAAATATAATTACTTTCCTTTTAGAAATACATATTTCACAGATCATGATTCGCAAGCCGTCATAAAGTCATGCTTTTAGCTAGTATTATTTTATACGATTAAACGATCGAGTTTCAACCATGGTGCAAAAATCTGCATAAAATCGATAAAACAAAATCGTTTCAGGCTGGTCGAGCGATATGAAATACAATTATGGCAGTTATGTGTATTATATAGGTTTTAAGAAATGATAAATTTTACAATTAAAATTGCACGTAACGTTCTGGCTGCAGCGCTGCAATCTCGTACGATGTCCGTCAGTTGTCGTTCTAATTCGGTGTTTTTCTTTTGCACGTTTATTTCCCCTCGAAAAACGATTCTAAGCGTTAAAAAAAAGGACTGAAACTTTTTCGCAACTCTAACACGATGATAAGTCATTTCCTTTCAGTCGAGATTATCGATACGCGCCGACAAGATATTTTAGTCGACTTCCCCCTCCATTGTTAACGAACCTCGCGCAATTGTTTTTTTCAATTCTCTCTTCTTCTTCTTGGTGTTTTCACGTGCCATGTACTGCCGCTAGGCCAGAGGCACAGGATAAAGCACGAAAGGAGTTAAATTTTACTGTAGAGATTAGTATGTTTTAGGAATTGGAAAAGAGAATTTATTTTAGATAGGTCATCAGAAAGTATTTCGGAGAGAGAGGAAGGGTGGTTGAGGAGTTGGGATCTTTCATTATGGAGGAGTGGACATGACGTTAGGATGTGTGAGATTGTTGTAGGTGAATTGCAAAAGGAGCACTGGGGAACAGGTTGTTTTGTAAGGAGATGAGAATGGGACAGTGAGGAATGGCCTATGCGGAGACGAGTTAGTACGACTTCTTCCTTGCGGTTGGAGCGAATGGAGGTGGTCCATGGTTCCGTTGTAGCGCGAATGCTCCTCAGTTTGTTGGTAAGTGGAAGATTTTCCCAGTAGCAGTTCCATTGATGACGAATTGCACTTTTTACATATTTTTTAAGATCGAATAACGGCGGTGATATACGAGAGGCGGGAAGCAAAATCGAGCCCTCTTTCGCGGCAGTATCAGCTAGGCGGTTTCCAGGTATTCCAACATGAGATGGAATCCATGCGAACGCGATTTGATTTTTAGATGCTGCGAGGCCGTGAACAATTTCTTTTGCAAAAGGGTGTTGATGTTTAGAATGACATTTCAAGATGGAATGAAGCGCATCGCGAGAGTCTGAACAAATGAGGTAAGAAGAAAGAGAATCGGAGGAAACTATCTCATCTATCACGAGTTTGATGGCGTAAAGCTCGGCTGATAAAACTGAGAAAGAGTTTGGTAATGAGAATCTTAGCAAGATTCTATCTGAGGTGGCTGTTCCACATCCTGTACCTTGAGAATTTTTGGCTCCATCAGTGAAGATAATATGATGGTTTGGAAATTGTTGAATCAATTCGTTGAACTTAGATAGGATTATGTGTGAAGGAGTGGTTTTCTTAGGAAATTGTGAAAGACTGAGGTTTACGGGGATTTGGAAGGAAGACCAAGGAGGCATAGCACTTGAAGAAGATATGCATGGCGTTGGGAGGTGCAAACTCAATGACGTAAGGAGGTCATTAGTTTGTCTAGATAGAGTGAAAATTGAGCGTGATTGTGTAGGATGTTGTTGTAATAAGTTATATGAAGGAAGATATGGGTTTGTTTGGGTGTGAAGGCGCGTGTTGAGTAGAGTGATGTTACAGTGATAGTGAAGAGGGATTTCTCCAGCTTTGCACAGGATGCTGTCTACAGGTGACGTTGGAAAGGCTCCAATTGATAATCTGATTGCGGAGTGATGGATAGTATTGAGGGAGTCGAGAAGTGATCTATTCGCAGAGCTGTAAACTGAAGAGCCATAGTTGAGTCTAGATTTAATCAACGAATTGTATATTTTTAAGAGAGAGGAGCGGTCTGAGCCGTAGGTTGTATTTGAAAGTTTTTTGATAATATTCATTTTCTTCATACAATTATTCTTCAAATTGTTTATATGAAGCTTCCATGATAGTCTTTCATCGAATATCATTCCAAGATATTTCACAGAATCTGAAGTTGTTAGTGGCGAGTTATCTATGTAGATTTTGGTTTCATGTGAGCAGCGTCTGTTTCGGCAGAAATGGATGGCTGTTGTCTTGGTTGGAGAGAACATGAAACCATTGTTTGTCGCCCATGTGTGAAGATTGTTGACGGCATGTTGGAGAATTTCATTTCCTAGCAGAATATCTGAGCAGGTGATGAACATTACGAAGTCATCAGCGAAAAGAGAAAATCGAACTGGAGCATGGATCTGATCGGCTATGCCATTTATGCCTATATTGAACAGTGTCGGACTGAGGCCGGATCCTTGTGGAACACCATTTTGGAGAAAATGAAGTTGAGAGTGGATGTGGCCTAGACGAACATAGAATTGCCTATGGGAGAGGAAATTTTGGATAAATTTTGCCAAGTGACCGCGAATTTTCCACTTATGCAGCGTTGAAATTATGATACATCTCCAAATGACGTCGAAAGCTTTGGTGAGATCAAAAAACACAGCTAGAACGTGGTGTTTCTGAAGGAATGCAGCTTGAATGGATTCTTTAAGAAATAGCAGCTGGTCTGTTGTCGAGCGACCAGTTCTGAAGCCACACTGGTGTTTAGTGAGTAGATTATCCTTTTCCAATAGCCACATCAAACGATTGTTAACAATTTTTTCAAACACTTTGCAAAGGACAGAAGTGAGTGAAATAGGACGATAGTTTGTAATTAGAAGAGGGTTCTTACTCTGTTTAAGTATGGGAATAACTTCTGCTGTTCTCCAGCTGTCGGGGAAAGTATTTGAGAGCCAGATTTCATTGAATATTGATAAAAGCAGATAGAGAGTTGGCTCGGTGGCATTCTGTAGCATAAAGATATGGACACCATCAGGTCCCACAGCTGCTGGTTTTGTTTCTTTAATCGCAAGTTGCAGTTCTTCAAAAGTGATCAGTGTGTTATAAGGCTCATCATTTTGGGAGTTAAAGTCTAGTGGAAGGGATTCTATGCTCAGTTTGTTTGCAGCTACAGAGGGAGGATAGTTGGAATTGCTTGATTGATCAGCTAGAAATTGTGCAAAGGAGTTCGCTATTTCAAGCAAATCAGTACTTATTTTGTTGTTTATTGATATACTAGTAGGAAAAGTTGAGAAAATTTTTCGATCAAGTGATTGAATTTTCTTCCAGACTTTGGATGATGATGTTTTCAAATTAATAGCCTGGACAAATTGTTGCCAGGATTTTCGTTTTGCTTGTTTTAAGACGAATCGGGCGCGAGCTCTGAGTCGTTGAAAGTCAATATGATTCTCCATGGAAGGAGACGATTTCAGTGTTTTCAGAGCCTTTCATCGGTTTCTTATTACAGCAGAGCACTCAGGCGTCCACCAAGGGACTGCGTTTTTGCGCTTATTTTGTTTCATTTCTGGTGAGCAGGAGTTTGAGTTAGACACAATAAGATCAGTAAAGGATTGAACATTCGATGAAGTGTCCACAGAAGAAGGAAATGTCTGAAGTGACGTTTGAAGTGCCGATGCATATGAATCCCAGTTAGTTTTGCAGTAGTTCCAGCGTCGTTTTAGAGGGGTGAAAGCAGGATTTGAATGAGTGTATTGTACTATTATGGGGAAGTGATCGCTGCCTGCAAGATCTTTATGGTTGTATACATTCAGGTTTCCTAACAGTGAGGGTGACGTGAGAAGAAGATCAAGTGTTGACCAGGATTTGTAAGAGAAGCTGTAGTAAGTAGGATCATTAGGATGAAGTAGACCTAGGCTTCTTGATGAGATTACGTCGTCCAGAATTCTTCCTCTGGGGTTCAATCTTGAGGCTCCCCATGAAGGGGAGTGAGCGTTGAAGTCTCCGCAAAGTATGAATGGTTGAGGTAGAGATGAGAGTAGGTTTTCAATTTCAAGTTGCGATATGTTTTCATCGGGGGGGAGATATAAAGTACAAAAGGTGATGGGAGAATTGAGAAATACTGTAGCGGCGACCGCTTGAAGGTCTGTCTGAAGATGAATCTGGGTGTAGTTCAATGCTGAGCTTATGGCTATACTAACTCCACCAGATGACCAATTTGTAGAAAGGTTGTTGTGCAGAATGTTGAATTGAGGAAGGTAAAATGTTTGATTGTTTTTTAAATGAGTCTCTTGAAGGCATAAAATAGATGGTTGATAGGTAGATGTGAGAAGTTTGAGATCTTCTAAGTGTTTAAATAGGCCATTGCAGTTCCAATTAATGAATATTTCATTATTTTCTCGATACATAATATTAAAAGTTGATTAGAAAGAAAAAAAAAAAAAAAAAAAAAAAATGGAGGTAAGAAGGAAGGTTGTTTGTATTACAAATCCGAAAAATGGTCGGCATCATCTGAAAATTCTTCAGATGCATAGCTTTCATTCGATGGAAATTTTTTGTTTTCATCTGGTTCCATAAGGACTAAGTTTTGGAAATCTTCATGTGTAGTTGTGAATTGAATTAACTTAGCTTTCAATTTTGTAAAACGAGATTTTATTGAGCGATGTTCTAGAAGACTGTAAGTATCCGAAAGCATTTTTATAACACCTTCAAAGTTTTCAGTGAATTCTTTTACTTGGGGAATGGGATCTTGATGTCCTTTAACCATGTCCATCAGAAGTGAGAAGTTTGTGGAGGATAATGGGAAGATTCCAGCCTTAAATCCATTGTCAATACTACTCTGGGCTGAGTTTAATAACTGTTTTGTTGATATCGGGGTGTCTGGTATTATTTCACTTTTCTTTTTCTTTTTTGGAGGTTTCGTAGATTTTTCTTGGGAGGCGTTCTCTTTTGAATTCGATATAGAAGGTTTATGGTTTGAATCAGATGACGGCGGTATAGGGTTTTTTAAAAGTGGGGTAATTGATGTGAGAATTGAAGAGTTGGTATCTTTGTCGCAAGTAACTAAAACAAGGTCATCAGTTGCATTTGATGAAGGAGCACCTCTTTTCAACGTGATTGTATTATCATTTGTTGACTTGGGAATTTCTTCTGTTTGGTTTGTTAAATAGTCTTCATTTACGAGTTCAGTTACTATTATACCATTTCCATGATTATATTTTTTTGAGATTTCGTCGATTTCTATGTTGGATGGACAGCTGGCTGAAGTGTGTCCGTCTTCTTTGCAACTGAAACAACGAACAGTGTCATCATTGAGAAAAATCCGATATTAGTCACCATCGTATTGCAACACAGCGGTATTCGGCAATTTTTCAGCATTTTCAGGTTTCAAGTAAATCTGCCTTCTAAAGCTGAGGACATGTGCTAAATCATTACCCGATATTCCTAGGCGTAAGAAACTTATTCCGGAGGTTAGTTCAACATTGAATGAATGGATGAGCTCTTCGATAACTTCGTGAGGAATATGTGGGGGTGCGTTTGAGATGATTATTCTTTTATCTTGATTTACATAACGTCTAGCTGTTAGGTTACGGTTACCAATTTTTATCACTCCTGATTTATTAAGAAACTCGTCGATGATTATTTTATTTTTTAGATAAATGCCTACTCGGTTGCGAGACATGCGTGAACAAAAGAGTATGTCGGAAGGGTTTATGTGTTCGGCGAGAGAGATTACATATTGATTAATGCGCAGATTTTCAACGAATGGGAAAATTATACACTGGTCTTTGGTAGGGAATTGAAGATTGGATGCGACTTTGGAGTAAGATTTTTTTATAGACATTGATGGGTCTCGTCTGTAGTCAGAACGAGTGCCATCATCCTGGCGAATAGACATTTTACTGTACTGGCTGTGGCTAGCCGAGATCGGTGTTAAAGTATTCGAATTCGAATTCAATTTTTAAAAAAAAAAAAAAAAAAAAAAAAACGAACAAAAAACACTAAGATTAGAAACACGTGATAAGCGAAGAGCCCACGACTGTCGTTAATAACATTTAAACTGACTCTCGACGATTGTTAAACTAAACGTTCAGTGCGATAATGGTTAGTCCGACGCTATCAGTTACGATAAGATAAAATAAAATAGAACGATCTCACCATTGGTTTCTTCTTATCAGATGGCCGTAGCAAGAGCAAAACTAACGCGAACACACATGTTACTTTTATCACATTCAGGAGGAGAATCCCTCAATTCTCTCGATGGTCAGAAAGATGTTTATCTCGAAATCGGCTCATTGCTGCTCATGCAGCATCGGTGCATCGCGTTAACAGTTGGTCTCGTAACGTAGGATGCGCGCGCATATAAAACAATCGAGAGGAAACTTCTTATTAATTGAATACTCGAGATAGTGTCTGTTTAAAACGGTATTAAAATGTTTTAATTTCGTTCGTTTTTTTCACCCGTCGCGAAGTCTTTCGCCAACATACATTTTACACTGTAATTATTAACACGATTTATTCTCGTTTTTTTTGTTTTTTTCCTTGGGCTCGTCAACCAAGGACCTCCACCTAGAAACAAATGGTAAGGAAAGAAGTCGGTTATATTTTAATCCGATCAGAAATCGTTTGTATAAAAAGGAACAAATAGCGGGATTAATTAATTTGGGAAGGAAAGGATATAGGAAGCACAATAAGGAGTAGGAGGCCCAAGCCTTAACAAATAGGAATACAAAGCAGAACGCTGCACCGAAAGAAATGAATACTGGAAGAACACATGATCGGCGTCGAAATAACTACATCATCAGGATGAAGAGGACAGCGTGGGTAGTAGGTATAAGGGAAAAGCGAAATTTGGAAGAAGGCAGCAAAGAATGACCAAAACGCATACGAACAACGGAAACAACATGAAAACGTCGAAGAGAGGGATGTAAAATAAATCACGAACAGGGAGGGAGAGTCGGCTAAACAGGTAGATGAAATGAATAATTATTAGAAAAGGAGGGAGCGTAAATATCCGATAGCCCATGATCTGATATGGAAGCTTTCACATATCGATAAGAGCTTAGCAGAATTCTCATTCTTATCGAGATTGTGTACAGCTTTGAAAAAAAATGATTTTTTAAAATTTTCCACAAAATTTGAAGAATATGTCATTAAATTTCACTGAAGATGCATAATACTTCTCTATCCGGTGTTCGAGCGCCATAGAAGTGCAGCTGAACGGTTGATGCAGACTGCCTGTTCTTTGGAGTTTACCCGTAAAAGTGAGTTCTTAAACGAAGTAAACATGAGTAAACTCGCATCTGCGGAAACAAAGATTTAACCGGCGTTCCGAAAGCAAAAAAAGTAAACTGAAAAACCGCGTAGAAATTCAGAGTACGTTCGTGTAATTCTTTGCACAATTATCCGTTTATTGAAAACAGAAAAAAAAAAAAAAAATAGTCTCACTAATGCGTTTTCAGGTTTCAAATTAAAATATTCGGACGTGACGTATTATGAGAGATCCGCGCTTAAAAGAATAATTAACATATAATATACATTCCACGTTTGTGGAAAAGTAGAAAGCGAGGGAAAACGAAGCAATCGGTAAGACGGTTGGTCTACTTCGGGACGCTCATTCAAGAATTCTAAATCGACGATTAATAAATCATAGAGAAGATACTGCGATAGGGAACAGGGTGGTTAGATAATAAAGTTGCATTGTGTGATCGAATTGCGAAAATGCGTTAATAAGCCACTATAAAATCACGCGGAATGTTCGCATGCTCAAATTTTGAATCCCTTCAAATTAGTGTAAGCGGCCACTTAAAAAATTCTCGATCAATGGCGATGAAATTTTGCACGCATCTTATCTGTA
This sequence comes from Icerya purchasi, assembly GCA_039619475.1. Lineage (NCBI taxonomy): Eukaryota > Metazoa > Arthropoda > Insecta > Hemiptera > Monophlebidae > Icerya > Icerya purchasi. Next base: position 249,107,162 of record CM077116.1, read on the forward strand.
ATATTACTTTCCGGATGAAAATGTTTTGCGAAATTCGTTGAAATAATAAACAATCCAAAATCTATGGGGTCTTTTTTTAAAAAATGGATGAAATTTTTTTGCCAATTTTTTTGCCAATTTTTTTGCCAATCCCCCCCCCCCCCCGGTTAATCTAGAAATTCATCATTATCATTATCTCCCCTACCATTCGGTTGGTGGGTATCCTATTCATACGTTTTAGCTTCACAGATACAGGTTGTGTACTATAGGCAATTATTACATGTAACGCGGGTATACACACGCAAGACTACATTCGGAACTGATTGTAGCCGCTTGTTGTGTGCCTCATATGATGTTTGCCATTGCCTTCCATGTGATAATTATTAGCGAGTATTTAAGATTTTTCGTAATAATTTTTGTCGTCGCCCGGGATCGAACCCAAGACATCCGTAACGGAGGCCAAGCTTTCTAGCAACTAGACTATCGCGACGACAGCCTAGAAATTATAACATGAATATACGGACATTTTCCGCTCGCTAAAAATTCCGCAAGTTGACAATGTCCTCGCCGGATTTTTAATTATTATTATTAAAAAAAATAAAAATAAACAAACAAAAAAACATTGCAATAGTTGTGTGTGTTGATTGAATCCAATCGAAAAAAAAAAAAAAAAAAAAAATCAAATCAAAAATCGGCCGAAATCACCGGTTTTAAATGCGTACACTGGGTACGTGAAAAAGCGGACACGTTAATTGCCTGGTTTTTCTTGACTACTTCAGATTTTCATTGAACATTCTCGAAAACAAAAAAAAACAAACAGAGGAAAACAGATGAAATGTCGAAGATCGTGAAAAACGGTTTATTTTATCGAGATTTATCAACTGCCTCCGACGAACCGTCCGAATGTGCCGCAAAAATAGACTGTTTCTTTTTTCCTTTTTTGAGACTTTGATCGCTTTAAACTTTTGAATTTTATCGAAAATCACGGGTCCTACCCGAACGAATCGGATTTTGTTTGAATGCCCCCCCCTTTTTTTTTCTTCTTCTTCAGAACACGCGATTCCGAATTCCAATCTTTCCAGTCTCGGTTTCCCTTATAATGTTCACTGCATCCTTTCTCTCCTCTTCCGCTTATTCCTTTGCTAGGTTTCATTTTTTTCAATTTCTAACTTTTTCCTGATAGAAATGTCGACCCGTTTAGTTCTTCGCATTGTGTAAACAACGTGACAGGTTAAAAAAAAAGAAAAACACTACTGCCTGAAATGAACAATATTTGAATTGGCGAAAAGTGGCTTTTGCTTTTTTGCTGTTTTTATCCACTTTCATCGGAAAAGATCGATTAAAAGCTGATAGGCGATCTGACGATTCCGAACGAAATAAAAAGCCCTATTCAGAGGGAGTTTACGAGAAAAAAAAATCGAAATCTTATTAGAAGGAGAAAAGAGAAAACGAGACGGGGCACTTTTAACGCGATTTACGCTGAACTACCGCGAGAATAGACACACGATCTGAGCTGGAAATCTGACGAGCGGCCGACGGTAGCCCGGCGAAGGACGTAGATTAAATCGAATTACGCGGCTCGGTAATTGCGATAATGCGACTAGTTACTCGAAATTCTTCTAATCGAATTTCGCCCGGTCGAAAATGAAATTAAACTTTGCTAATCGGGCGTTAGCGCGCACTTTTTCTCGGTATAGCCGTTTGATTAATGCCATTTCGGCAAAGCCACTCGGCCGGGCTCGGTTCTTTCATTGTCAAGCGTTCTAGTAGTAGCGCTGTTTCGCGTTTAAGTAGGCTTATTTGCTGTCACGTTGAGTGCTCAACGGGTTGACAGTTATAAATTTAAGAAATCGTGTAAAACATTCCCGTTTCTCGCTGCAAATTCCAAATCCCCGAACAGTTTTTTCTTTTTAATTCGTCGACGGAGGCATTCTTTCGGTCTTGCCGCGTTGATTGACGGAATGATTTAAAACTCTGCTCCGTTCGTGTACAATATCGTCCCTCTGACGGTTCAACGATGTTTCCAGCACGCCGGCGAAGCGTCTAGATACCCGCTTTCCGAGATCATTTGAAAGGAAACAACATTATTTAACTATCGACTTCAGCAGTGTTGCCGGCGGACGCCTGCCATCGACCACATCTGCAGAACAGTTACACGTTAGCTGCAACGCTTATTATTTCTAGGACTCGAACGAACTATCTGTATACATACATACGTGTTACACACTGTCAAGGTTGATTATTTTTCAACTTTTTTTCTATTTTTTCTTCTTCGGATTTTTTGATTTCCTAAAAAGATCGAAATTACTTTAATATTCCGTAATAGAGGCTCTACAGTGCCTTCAAAACATAATCGTCTTGAGACTGTAAAAGATGTAAATTAAAAGGAGACGTTACAAAATATCGCGCCTAGAGCACGACGAAAAAACCAAGATGGCTGATGAATAACAATTTTCTGACAAACTGAAAATGCTACTGGTCATCGGACGATAATTCTTATTTTATAATAGACAACCTTTTTTTTTTTTTTTTTTTTTTCTTTTTGGGATGGCCAGTTGAGGGGTATTCACTATCTCATCATCTTCAGCTATTTTCAATCCACTGCTGGATGTAGCTCTCTCGATGTTTTTTTTCTTGTCTGCCGCTTTGCTCGTCCGGTCCTTTTGAAACTTATTTATATCGTCCACCCAACGTGTTAACGGTCTAAAGAGTCAAGTGCATTACCCAGCATTAACAGACAACCTTGCTATAATTAGTTAAATGGTAATTTATTACAAATACAATTGTAACAAACAAATTTAAGAATAAAATGAAGGTTTACTTAGAAACGTTTTTTAAGTAAGCCTTCATTTTATTCTTAAATTTGTTTGTTTATAATTGTATTTGTAATAAATTATTATATTTTATAATTAACAAACAGGATGTTGAAAGATTCTTTATTAGTTAAATAGAGCTAGTCGTAAGATGAAAGGCATTTCAAAAAAAAGAAAAAAAAAAAAGAATCTGATATGCTGTTATAGAGTGGTGATTACGCTGTTAAATCGTAATGAGATCGTGGGAATTTTTGAAATAGGAGCAGTTCAACTGCCGCGCTGAAAAGGATATGCGAAGTAGTGTTCTAGCGCGAACCAGATCTTCCTCACAATGGTTTCTTCATTTCCATCTCTAGCGGTTTTTCAATTCCTTGTGTTTTTCATCTCTAATTACCTCAGAATTTAAATTTGTAATATAATACTTTTAAGCGATTGGGGCAAGACGGGGGGGGCTTAAAAGATAAATATTCTTATCTTAATCACAATTCACCAACACTCTAAAGCGATATTACTACCTAGCTCTCCTATCAGATGTAAATAGTAGGCAAAGTTATTTAGTATCGTCGATCAAATCTACGAGGATATCCAGTTTAATCGTCGTTTCGAAATTGTAGGCTTTTTGATTAAATTGAAATTCTTTTTTTTCTATAAAAAGTCTTTACTATCGTTTTTACATTTATTTGTCAAAAATAAAATGGATTAATTTTTTGAAATGATGCGGGATAAAAAATAAGCGTTAAAAAAAAAAATATTTTCACTGCGAAAACAAAAGTTTTTCAGTTTCGGTTTGGTTTTGGTTTCGGTTTCGGTTTCGCATCGAAACTGGAGAAAAAAATTTAAATTCGGCTAGAAGTAAACAGATGTTGCAATATACAGTATGCCCGACAGCGACAAGACCTTATCAGCTAACCCCGATTATCATCAGCTACACAGATATAATAATGATTCCTTGAGACTGCTCCCGGTAATGAAGTCGAAGCCGCCAATTTCATCGACTATCTCGATGAAGTTAGTTTGCCCCGAGAAGCTCTTCGGCACTTGTCGATTATAAAATCTCCTAGCAAATTATCCAATTGGTGAAATACAAGAAGCGAGTTTGCTTCATCGATTGAAATAAACAGTTCGGTTCCAGATGAAAGTCGGCAGCTGAGTATATTCCGGAGAAATATAAACGCGACAGAGTTTTAAGGTTTAAAACTGACGTTGACGTCGACTTTTAAACTAGACCGAACGTGTACGTCGAGTTAGGACCGTCTGCCGTGAAAATGGCACTTAATTGCGAACATCGAACGACAGAAATCGAACAGCTTGACGGGCCAACTTTTATTTTCGGCTTTCGCTGTAGATTTCCTTATCCGTTTAGCCTTTCTCTGCGCATGACTTTTCACTAATCCGGACGAGTTCATCTGTCGCAATTAACGCTTACAGTTAATATTTTAATACGGAAAAAATTGAAACGACAATCTTAAACTATTTTAACATTATTTAGTTTTCGCAGCTGAGCCAGTCTCCGGATTTTACATGCATAATCCTTCATTTCTACTACTAGCGGAATCTTCCAATTCCTCATTGTTTCCGACTGCAAAAGTGTCCTTCAGGCAGTTTCTTCTCCTCCTTCTCATTCCTCTAACAGTATTTACTCTATCAATTCCTTTCCCACTAACTATCATCACGTCAAAGAACAGGCAAAGTTTTTTAAATTTATTGCCAACAAAAATTTTAAAAATTTGTGCTTTTTTTTTTATTTTTCCAATAACATATATAAGTTCATAATTATAATGTAATAACCTGTAATGGAGTCCATAAATGGCCTAGAAAATTCAGAATAATTAAGTATGATGTAAGTATTAAAAAAATTATATTTGTCTCTTTTGGAAGTACTGTTTTAAAATTTACTTTACTTTTCCGGAATTTTTTAATACATAAATTTTTCATGGGTATTTTCAGTAAATTACTGTATTAATGTGTGAAATATGGTTAATGCTTCATTTTCAGAAATGTGTTTTAATGAAACTAATTTTTTAGCTTTAAAAAATTGCTGATGAAATAATTTATAAAAATATCAAAAAGTCATCCGGGCTTTCTTAATAGGCCAATTTTGGCGATTCTTTTTTCAACATGTTCTTTTAAGCATGTGTAGATATGTCATCAAGCAAACTTTATTATGAAGGTTAATAATCAAATAAAATCAAATCAAATTTATTTTACATGAAATAAATTAAAACTAAAATACAACTTTTAATTAATATAACCGCGAATGCGCAAAATTTGCGCGAACTGCGGAGTATACACAGGAGTTACGTAAGTCAAACTTGCACTTATTATTACCCAAAATACTACCTCATAAAAATTTGCAGTGTTCAATGTTTGACCAACGTTTATACACAACTACTCCGAGTGCTTCACATCAACAAAAACGTAATAATAATAATAATAATAATCACTAGCGCAAACATTTTCTTTACGGAGCGATTTGTAATAATAGCGATTAGAGTTGTTGCTGGTTTGTAACAGGGGACGTACGAATCATCGGCTGTGCATCTAACGCTGTTTAATTAAACATCTAGCATGTAATAATTGTTACAAACTGCAACCGCTGTATTTACCGATGCTTTTCGTAATCTAAAAGTGCGATATTTTCCGGAGGTCTGGAAAATTGCGATCTTATTAAACATACCTGAAAAAGATGCAAAGTATTTCCTAAGAAAGAACTTAGGAAAAAAAACGTGTTAGTTAAAGTCTTTTCAACGGGAAATCGGGGAGCCTAATATATGTACCAGACCAGCGGTGAGTGAATGCGGGTTTTCATTGAAGTAAGTGTAGCTCCTATTGAAGTCCGTTTTTTTCATTATTTCGAACATTCTTTGAGATTGTTTGATATATGCAGATTTTATACTGTTTTTATTTTTTCCAAGTAGAGAGATATTTTGCAATTTTTATTCAACTTTTATTAACTCTTTTAGAATAAAGGAACTCCAGAAAGCTAGAAGATGACGACTTCATGTCTCTTGCAGTCATACTTCGCAAAAACACAGAATATCGGAAGACGATCGAAATATTATTGATTTGTTGCAAATTTAATTTTGAAGTTAACCTTACTTTTTCTTTTTTTTAAACCATCTTGACATATTTAATAATTTTCCGCGAATAATAGTGAATGTAATTAATATCGAAGAGGAGGAAAAGTTGAACGAATGCAAAGATTAGAGTGCAAGCGGAATTCAAAGATGGATTTGAAAATTTGAAAAGTTTGAAGTGTACATTTGCATATTTTGTGAAACCATTTATTTGCGATATTATCGAAGATATATTTCCAGTTTGTGATATAGTATTCGTTAAAAAGGCTGAATCAGGCATTGCAATTGCAGCGCAAATCTAATTCTACGACTGAATTTTCGGATCTCGTGCCGGAATCAAAAAATCCAAATCTAACTGCCGTGTAATTTCCATTTTTTGTATTGTTGTGTATCTTTGTACTCCGCGATGGAATTCGTAGTGTCGAAATATCGGGCTCAGCCGACTAATTAGCTTCTCGCAGATTCGCTGTGAACGGTCTTTTTGACTTTCGTTAAGTGTTATATTTTTTATTTCATTTTTATTATTGAAATTTTGAAATTATTACTTTTTTCCCCTTTAATTACCTTATTTTTTTTTTTTTTCGTTTTATAACAACAATCACTTAATTTAATTAAATTTGCATTTTCCGTATTTAATACTAGGTAACTGTGCTTTTTATAATGTATGAAAAAAAAATTAAAGTGCGGTTCTTACTGACTACAAGCATGTCGTCCACTCTTGATAATGATCGAAGACATCGTTTCTCGGAAGTGCTGTCACCGGTGTGTTTTACTGGTCAATAAAATAAATGCGTTTCAAATATGACCCCCGGATTCAGCATCGACTACTATTTCTGTGAATCTAAAAAAAACTTCCAAAAATCCCGCGACAGATGAAAAGTTATTTCCGCTAATAATTCTGTAACTCGGCGGCGGAAGAATTAAAACAAATACGGCATTAGAAATTCTTTCGTCGGAGTTTTTCATATTTCGGTAATGGGAGCCGAGATTGTAGAGAACAGATCATTTCGTAATCTAAAAAGAGACGGAGAAAAAAATTTTTAACTTGCAAAATTTCCGGAATCGGTTATGCCGACGGCTCAAGATCTGTATAATCGGATTTAAGGAAGTCTATCGAAAAATGATCAGATAAGTCACAAAATTAAAGTCCGCTATGAGAGTGAGTTTTTTATTTTACTTTATTTTCTACAAAAAAGAATGCTGGTCGCGCGATACTTTGCTTAAAAGTTCAAATAAAATGTAAAGAACGAAAAAAAACAACAAAAAACTACTAAACTCTTTTGAAATAATTACATTCGCAATAAAAGGTGGATAACCTTTAATCGGGAAATCGTTAATGTAATTTCCGTATTCCATAAGAGCAAACCAGACACGTACCAAAAGCTCATTTTAAGCGTTTCCGGTATTTTACATGTCCAATGGGTAGCACTGAATTAAGCGAAAATCCATTTAAAAAATAGAAAACCCCTATCATAATAGAGTTTTCGCTCTTGATTTCCAAAAATAGAATTGAACTTAAATATAGTATATTTTTATACATCCTGTTTGCTAATTAGCTGGTGAAATAATAAAATCATGAACTCAGTAACGAAGCACCTTAAGATTGAATATTAAATAAAATATAAGAGTTTTCAGCGTCCGATTTTCAGTACCAAACAAACGGAAGTACGTTAATAGATATAAATTCAGTTTATATTGTTTGAGTACTTAAAGGAAATTGACCTATTTTAATTTAGAAAAGAAAATATTAGTAAAAGTAAACGTAAGATTCATCAGACTGACTTACAGAAATACAGTGGTATATATATATATATTTGGCCTCGCAAGGGGCTGTGTCCTTTGACCACTCTTGCTTTCATTTCTGTCTTTTTCTCTTCTATACTTTGTATAAAGTGATCAAAATTTAAAACGTAATTCTTACTGGCATCAATACAAAAAAGAGTAACATAATCACAAAATTCTGTCCTAACATTTAACTTTCATTATATAAAATTAAGACATTTTTTCGTTACATATTTCGTTACATATAATTGTGACATTTTTAAAATAACAATAACAAAAATCCTATTAAATATAACAAACGTTACATAAAATTGGGCCATTTTACGTTACATAAAACTGGGACATTTTTTTTGGGACATTTTTTGTGACATTTTTTCTAATGGGGGGTAGCCTAAGAATTACGTTGTAATTAATATATATATATATATATAAATATATGATGACAGATAATTTTTTCTTTCTTGTGACGTATTATACATACACGTTACATATACGAGTAGAATATTTGTAATAAAAATAAAAAGAATATGCCACCGCGGAGCTAAATCCGCTTTACTAATTTTGAATCGCAGAATCGTACTTGTTTTGAAGGTGAAGTATAAATGTTACTTTCTTTTCAATTTTTTCATATTAAAATTAAGATTTCGCCGCTAAGTTGGTCAGCTCAAGGTGAAAACATTCTGCCTTTACATTGCTGCAAATAACTATACAAAAAAATATATTCACATATATATTTGTTATATAGCGAATATATAACTATTTGCAAAAGAGGTGGAACAACTAGTAATCATAGGAAAGTGTACTATATTCGACCGAAAGGAATAAATAGCAAGATTGACAACACCGATGAGGCAGAATTAATTAAATTGCTGGTACGAATTGCAGAATATTTAATGAACACAGAGATAGTAATTTGGAAACTAATAATTGAGCAGTGGCTGATTGATAACATAAATGATTGACAGTAAATTAGTTCTTAAGTGTATGTGGGCAACTGGTGGAGAATCGGTCATATGTATATAATTAAGGCAGATGTTTATCAAGTGTAATAATCCGATATGTATTCCGTGTATAATGTAAATGAAGTATTAAATTTTATAACTATATTTATAAATAAACGCTAATAAGAGTGTTGGGCACCTACAGACGCATACTGTCTAACTTATTTTAAAAAAGAAAAAAACCTCTGGAACAGGGCCTTTGTGGAAAAAAAGTTTTTTTAATGAATACTTCCTTCGTAATGGATTTATCTCGCGAACTTTAGGACACTTTCAGGTAACCTTTTTGTAAAATATTTTCACATTTTACGTCGTTTACAAACTATTATTTTTGAAAGTCTCTTACCTCCACTCTGCAGTCATTCCCCTCTATTCTTATTGATTTTTTATGGATCCCCAGTCATTCTAGAATTGACGGCAATGACGCAGCTGATTCTTGGGCTCGTTCTGCTGGTCGCCTTGATTAATTTCTCAACTATTTCCCTTCTTCAGTTATCCTTTCCTTATCCACCTCCAATCACGCCAGACTTTGGTGCGATTCCCTATTTTCTAAATTCGCAATACCGTTTTGATTCCTCCTTCCCTGTCTTGGTTCCATTCTATTCCTTTTGGTCGTCGCTCTCCTATTGTATCCCTAATTGGTCTCCGGATCAATCATTCTCTCCCCCCTCCTGTCGCTTTCGATTTGCTCTGTTGCAATATCGTTATTGTTCTCTTCACGATTGTGATTCTTCTTGTATATGTGATGCTGATCACATTTTCTTCAAGTGTCCTGCTCTTCGTAATGAATGCTCCCTTTTATACCGCCAGCTCTTGTCATTAGGTCTCCCTGCTCTCTATAACGCTTCCTTCATCTTCTGTGGTGCCTGCATTGCTGTCCTTCGTTGAGTCCATTTGGACTGCCTAGCTATTTAGTTTTTTAGTTTAGATTTCCCTGATGAGTCAATGCCACTGGCGCGCCCACAAAAAAAAAAAAATAATAAAAGTGGCCAAATGGTTTAGATGCCGAGCCAAAAAAAAAAAAAAAATAATTTACTAAAAAAGGAACACTAGACTGAGAACACTTCGATTCGATATAATTAGCTATTATAAATGTATACATCAGAGTACTATAGTCGGGTGGTTAGATTAACCCAACATTACCGGGTTGTTATTGGTACCAAGTAATACGCATGGAGGTGCCTCTTCCCGATGAATGTTGGCAATATCGGATATCACCAATGTGTAACCACTTCACCGAATACGGGCGCCTTACGATAAATTCTTTACTATATTCCAGTGTAAATAAAACATTTTTGAGCAACATAAATACCTGCTACGATCTGTTCGGTAATTTACTTTTTTTCATTTCAGTCGAACTTCATTTATAATGAATTATTAACCGAATACACTTCATTCGATATTTAACTAACTGCTGTTCGTACCTGCCCTCACGTATTAACAGACCTTGTACACCTTTTTACCTATTTTGTCTCCCTTTTTAACGCAAAATACAATGCAGAAACTTTTATTACAGTGAATTCTTTATATTTTTTAATATTACAATCTCATTTCGAAGAGGATATATTGTCGTTCCATAATAATTTCAAGGCGGGATCGTGTCAAATTAGGTTTTCAAGAATACGCTATTACGTAAAAGGTGTTAATTTATTTTTTTCTTAATTACTGCCTGATAATTTTTATATATTCCTGACAGATTCCTTACATTGCTGATGTAAGATCTAGCCGCATGGTCCAAAACTCGGCCATTTGTAAAATACCTTTCCGTCGCTGAGGGCGGCTGTTTTCGGAGTCGATAATTTCGGCGGTAATGAGCAAGGTTTCTGTTCGGATCTTTTGACGAATTATCTGTCCTGTTTTCCAAATTTCATCCGCTAAACATTTACATTAGGAAGAAACGTGTCTGCACTATCCATTCTCTGCTATTAATAATTTCTTGCAAAAAATACCGTTCCTGGAACGATAAAGCTTTTTCGACTGCTTAGCATACGTATATGTTATTAGATTAATTACTTCTGTGAAATATTTTAAATTTATTCTCGTTTTTTTAGGATTCATCGTATATTATATTGTACAGAATCCTAATGAAATGGTTTGAGAACGACAAAAATATTAAATAAAATTCAATACCTCATGATTGTTTTGACTTATCAAAATTAGAACATAAATCACAAGTAAAATTCTTTTTAGGACAATTGATAACATTAAGATGATTAGCTTAGACGATAAAAAACGCAAAAAATCGTCAAATATATATATATATATATATATTAATTACAACGTAATTCTTAGGCTACCCCCCATTCGAAAAAATGTCCCAATTTTATGTAACGCTAAATGTCCCAATAAATGTCCCAGAAAAATGTTATTGCTGTTGTTACTATTATTATTAACGATAAAACTACAAACTGCTGCTGATCGCTCCATACAAAACTAAACCAATTATTCCACATCGCCCATCCCGATATTTTATATTTTACGGAAGGGTTAAAATACATTCAAAGTGGAACATATATATATAAAGATTCTCGTAGCGTAAATATAGGGAAGCCTAAGAATAAACGAAAAAAAGCGGCTCAATTTGCGACAAAAGCTATGACGGAATATCCGTAAAGGCAGATAGCAAGAGTGTAATTTTTAAAAAAAGTAAGCTTTAAGTTTATGTCCTTGTTACATAAACATTCATCATGATTTCGGAATCTGAAAAATATTAGTTACACTATTTCATTGGGGGATGGTTTATGGACAGAAACCACTATAAATTGAGTCCGATCTTTATGGACCAACTGAAATTTCTTTATTATCGATGCATCTTCAAGAGAGGGCACATCAGGAGGAGCAACATTATCCATGAGTTCAGGGAACCATTTGACATTTTTAATATAACGTTATGTAGAAAATATTTATTCTTAAAACGCTTTGTTAATGTCCAAATTCTTTCAACTACAAAATTTACGTCATGATTTACTTTTAGTGCGTTTAAGAGTGTTTCAGCTGCAAGTATCCTGATGCTGCATGCATCTATGGAAACTTCACACCGGAATATTCGGAGAGCTATACTCCAACAGAGAACCCGCTCTTTTATTTCCTTTGTAAATATATTGTAGAACTAAAAGAACAGATTTGTAAAAAAATATCGTACTTATCTAATAGATTTTTTATTGACTTTATTCCACTTAAACGGTGTTATACTATGCTTTGAAACTCATTCCAATCCCCTTCATTGAGTTTCCAACGTAAAATATTATTTTCGTATTTCGGCAAAGTAATATTACCAGAGCAAGCATCTTGGGAATTAATATTAATGACGATATGCAAATAGCCACTTCCGAGCGAATTACAGTCTAGGAACAATCAAAAAGGATATCGGAGGAAACAAGAGTCAACCGGGTTATTGTAATATTCTGGATTCCTAATTTTGGTAGGTGAACCGTCGTTTAGTAGCTAGTATGATAGGTCTTTTATCAAAACTATGAAGGACTTTTAAGAAGGCAGTAAGGGAGTTAATGAAGTGATTTGGAGGAAAATAATACGAGATAAAGTACCGGAAAATTCACCAATTGTAGCCCTAATACAAACTGCATTAGAAGTATAGTCTCATTAATCAAATTTATGTTAATGGTCTGATGATTAATCCCCCACGAAAAAAGAATAGTCATACCCCCAAAACCACCTCACATCTCTCACCTCTGTAACAATTTGCAATATTGAATTGTTTGCTATCTGATAGCTAAGTTTCTGACAAAAGAACCACATTAAAGAAATAGATACTTGGAAAGTGTTCTAGGTCACATTTATTGGACACAACGCTTCTTCCATTCCACTGTAGTCTACGAATCATAGATTATAATTAGGTGGGAAGAACTGCTAACCGCCAAAAGTAAAAAACGAAAAAACAATACAGACAATTAAAAAATAGAAAAATAAAATAAAATACAACGGAAAAGAAGGAGGATACGTTATGCCTATGTATAAAGTAGGATATTTATTATATTAGTTCAGTAACAAATTAGAATACGTTTATTAAATCAGAATCGGAATCAGGATATATTTTTTTTAATGTTAATAACACATGATATTATAATAATTAGCACTTAATTTTATAAACCCGCTTATGCGCATGAAAGAGACTTTTTTGAACAATAACACTCATGTACATATATATTAATTTTTCTTTTGTGCAGTGTATTGTTTTTTTTTTTTTTTAGATGAAAAATAAATATTAAATGTTTCGATTTAATTCTTGTACTCTGTTTTTATTTAAAACCTGCAGTTGCTAGAATGACAAAATACATACTGTATGTATGTACTTTGGTACGTAAAATACATGTTTTAATGTTTGCATTTTTATCTAGAGTGATTTATCTTTGATATCCTGTTAAAATTATTGACGTTCGATAACCCGGCACAATCGCTAATTCGGCACGGAAAAGGTACCGGATGTGCCGAATAAAAGAACTTCCACTGTATTTCGAAAAATAAAATTATTTTCCGGGCTCGGTTTAATATTTTTACTCTATTATTGTTACTTTTATTGAATAATTTTAACTCAGTTTTTTTAGGTATTGGTTATTTTTAATTATTTCGAATAACGCTACACTGAAAATATAGAAAAAGTTTACTTTCACTGGCTTAATGGTTATAGTTAACAAGCTCAAAACCAGAAAAAAAAAAAAAAAAAAAAACTTTAGTTATTTATTTTTGCTTCTAACATTACAATTTATTTTGTTACAGTATTTTACTTATTTCTAATATGTAAGTTAAAAAATTCTTCCCGCTCTTCAATTATCGAAAACAGTTTTAGCTGAGTATAGTTTCCAGGAGTACTGAAATGCGCGAATTTTTCAGTTTTTACAAATTTCCCGCCATGTAACTAAGAAATAATTTGCATAGAGCGGGGAAAAACAAAGAACTTCGAATACTTTCATTGTATTTACGGCCAGCGGTAAATGAAGTAAATGTTAAATTTATTTGAATTGGAAAATTTTGGTCTGTGCGTGTTGCTTATTAACTTTTTAATTAAACAATATGAAGTATAGTGTTCGAAATAATTTTTTTACCCGTGTAAAATTAAGTGATGTGATTTTTCATAATTCGTTATGCAAATGGAGCTTATTTGAAAAAGAATTTCGATAAAAAGAAGGATTTTAACGGATTATCTATAGCTGAAAGCCTTTTATAATAGCTCAGATTTACCTTTGTTTATGCGAAATTTTTAGTAGCCTTTTTTGATATCATCGTTTAGACTTGTGTGTATGAGAAGCACGATTTTCTCCAGCGCAGCCGTATAGTTCATAAAAACAGTATTCTTCCGAGCGCCGTTTGTAATTACAGTTTATTTACAATCGTTTTAGCGAATAATATTGCGAAGCTGAATTAAATTATTATCGCTTATCACTATTTCACTTTCGAATCACGAAAACGGTGTTTATTTTGGAACGATTTTTTTTTAAAACGTCATTTTTACGTACCGTTTTTTCGTTCCTTCTTCTCTTATTTTTATTTTCTGAATCGTTTACCTAAGGTTAAGCCTGCACTAGAGCTATAACTTTGGAAGGCTGCGAACGTACACTGATCTACGCTCGATTGCAAAATAACCAGTCTAACCACTTCGAAGTCATATTCGGAAAGACAATTGCAATTTTAACAGTTTACTGATTTATTCGTTGGAAGTGAAAAAAACAAAAAAAAAAAACAAAAAAAAAAGCAACAAAAAAGAGTTTTGTTTTCTTCGGTTGACTTTGGCGATTATGAAGCTTTTACTGTCAACATCCGTAACTAACCGCTCCAGAACAATGAGTGTCTGCGAAAAATTGTGCTATTTCTGCGTTTTTAGGCTTTTACCTGAAATACGCTTCTCGCTCAATCTACTGCTAAACAGCAGGCGGGAATCAGATGATACGAAATTTTTAGTCGGCTTTACGACGGCGTTGACTATTATTCAAAAGTGATTCGTTTTCAACGTTTGCTGTCTCTGTGGCTGCTGCTGCTGCTCCTTTTAAAGTTGCTTACATATTCGGAAGAGAATTCAATTTAGATTCTGCGAGCGGCAGGAGCACTCGACTGCTGTTAAGAGTAGGCAAATGAAACGATTAGACCGAGCTTATTTTGTCACTGACGGCAATTGAAGGAACCCTGGAAGAAGACAAAGAAGTAGCTGTGTCCCGTTTAAAAGTTTATTTAGCGGTTTACCGGCTTATCTTGGTGGCTGTGAATTCGGTTCAGTCGGCGAGTGGCTGTTAATTTTTGGCAAACAAACTAGTTGAATAATTTCTCTTAATAAAACCGGGTAATTCCTTGTTGTTCGGCTTCCTCTCGGCCGGAACAAGCTCTTTCCGATTATTTCATTACTTCCACAAAATCGATTTTACCGCATTAATGACCTGTCGAGTAATAATTTAAGGAATTTATTTGGTAAAGTTTGTTCCGCTTTCATTGTTATCGAACCTTTCGTACGCAGAAAAACTGTTCAACGATGATTAGGCAACTGGTGTAGTTTAAAAGTTACCGGTGATAATGTAATAAGTTTTTTTAAATAAATCCGTTTGTTCGTTTTTAATATCGCGATCACGATTACCGCTTGCGCTATGCTCGATCACCTGGGTCAGCAGCACCGAAAAAAGAATTATCAAATTTTTCCTTTGACGAGAAAATTATTGTATGATTAAATAAAAGTAATTTAAACCGATCGTTAAAAAAAAACTCAACTCTACACTTTTTTTTTGATTTAACATAGCTGGTCAAAATATAGTCAAAAAAATATCAATATCAGTTACTACAGAAAACATCACGCGAAATAGCGTTCTGAAAATTTTCTCCAGATAACCGGAATAAATACATATACGAGTCAAAAATTTATTTTTTTTTTTTTTCAGAATCGCCAGCCGAGGGCATTACTCAGCATTAGACCAAATTTAGTGAGAGACGGGGGGAGAAATTAATTAGAATTGAATACCACTAGATATAGAAGCAATGAAAGACGCTTACTATATGCAGTGGATGAAATTCAGGAGTTGACTATAGATGCGCAATTTTTCTTTTTTTTTTTTAATAAGTTGCGGGTTCCACAAGGCATACTGCCTGTCTGCGGGTGCCCACCACGCTTATCATCGTTTATTCATAAATATAATTACAAAGCTTTACGCTTGATGAACATCCGTCTTAATTGTATATGATCGATTCGCTATTATTTGCCTATATACAATTAAAAAGTAACTTATTGTCCCTCATTTATGTTCTCGACCAGCCACTGCTTAATTATTAGTTTCAAAAGTCCTATCTCTGTGTTCGTTGAATCTTCCGGAATTCGTACCAGCAATTTAATTAAAACTGCCTTATCCGTGTTGCCTGTCCTTGCTATTTATACCTTTTGGTCGAGTATAGTACACTTCCCTATGATTCATAGTTGTTCTACCTCTTTTTGTCGACGATAATGCAGTATTATTAGTCTTATACTCAAGCAGTCGATGATAATAATTATAAATAACATCTTTGGGGACATTTCTTTTTTCTTTCTCCACCAGCTAATATCACTGCTAACCTGATTATTTTTTGCGGATTACTATCTTTAAGTGTCTCTTTTACTGATTACTAATCCTTTTGATTACTCTTTGCTTCCTCCCAAATTGATATTCCATATGAGATTCGTGACAAGACTATAGCGTTAAAGAATACACGAAGACTATCATATGGTATCGGTTGAACTAATCTATATAATGCTGGAATCGTTTGCCTAACTTTGTTAGATAAATTTCGTAATATGCTTATCCCAAGATAATATTCTGTCAAAATTTAATCCAAGGTATTTAACCTCATCCGTCCTTTCCAGCGAAGCACAACCACAATTCAAGGTAGGAGTCAAACAGTTGTGTAAGCAACTATTACTATGCATTATAATATAGGGTCTGTGTGTTCTATATTTGCTGGACGTTCTTATATATAAAACCTTTGATTTTCTTTACATTAATCGTTAGGTGTTTATCACGTACCCACCTATTCATAGTATCAACATCCTCTTGCAACAGTTTTTCAACCACATGAATGTCATGGTGCTCAATTACGAGTGATATATCATCTGCATAGCCATATTCAGTCGAATGTTTAACATATTTGTAAAGGGAGTTGGTGTAAATCAGAAAAAAACAACGGAGCTAATATAGAGTTCCTTGCCCTACACCTCTGAAAGCAGTTTCTTCTCTACTTAGCTCTTCATCAGTTTTCACAACTCTCGCTCTATTACGCACGTAACTTTCAAACCATTTCTGTTGTTTGCCTATAATACCAATACACGGGAAGAGAAGAGCTCTTCTCAGTTTACATGTTAAAAGGAATATTGTTTTAACTCGAAAGTTTATAAGGAAATTTTCTTCTTACGCATTTGTTACTTTTTTAAGGGTATTAAAAAGAAGTAGACATTTTTGTATTTCCGGTATTTTGTCGTTCTAGAACGTGCACGCGTAAAAAAATTATTTTAAAATGTTTAAAAAATGTGAGTTATGAATTTTAGAACTAGAACTGTCAGTTGTCGAAAAGCGACTTACGGTCAAAGAGGTCCGCCGATTGAGTTAAAAATGTCAAGAACTGTTTATGTTTCTATGATATGGGCAACTTTCTGCAATAATTGCATTCCTATTGAGCTGCCGTCTAACAATTACCAGAAAGTGACATACCGACCGAATAATCAAGTCGGTAAAAAATTCCGAGAATCGCTTGCAGAAATATGACCAAAATTTTTTTCGCTGTTCTTTTCCTTTTGCGAAGGTCAAATTAATATTTACATAATTTTTAGTAAGCGTGGAAATTGTTTTTACTTGCGCTGTTTCTTTTTTTACGTTCGGGTTATACTTCACCTTACAGGTTTTCGGTGGATTTATCTCCCCCCTCCACCCCTATTTCAAAAAAGAGGAAAAAAATAATATTTTACATCGGGGGAAACCAAAAGATGGAACTTCGTATTACCCTTTTATTTTTTTTTCAATATTTACACAGTAATTTCTGAATAAGCAAAAGCCAAAAGTAGTTCGTTTGATTCGTTTGACTCGTTCGATTTTTATTTTTTTCCTCTTCTCAAGTGAATGTAAGAACGGACAAGTCAGTCTGTCGTAAAGAATTATTATTCTGCTTATTTTGTGTATCTTTAAACAAAAAAGAATACCGAAAAGTATACGTTTAAATGCAATAAATAATAGTAAAAAAAAAGACGTGAAATTTCACTGAGAAAAGGGAAAAAAAATACGAAAATATTTTAAATTTTATTTCCTACGAAAGATTATCACTTGAATGAACGAATGAATTACATTTTACATTTGTAAATATTTATATAAATAAGCAAAAAGTAATTTTGTAAATTAATGCGTATCGTGTTGCCGAATTTTTCTATGCTACAACACGGTGGCGTATTAAAATAGAATATTTTAATAATTATAAATAGGTCAAATTAAATATCGTACAGCTTATCTTAATAATACGTTCGATTTCATCCTGGTATTGGTGTGCTGCTGATTGCAAATATAAATCTTTCTTCTACGACCTATAAATCTCATTCGCCAAAAAATTTACCATTTGCGCATTTTGATAATGTCCACCTCTACCTTCTGTGCAAAACAAAATGTTTTTTACATTAAGTTTAGTTCTCTGGTTATCAGAGTCTTCTTCAAAATAGTTTCTACCCTTATTTCACTACTTCTAGACCAGTTTTCATCGTGTTTAGTTACCTACCTTTTTCAACATTTACTTTCGCATTCTCTTTTCTTTCCATTCTCTTTCTAGTTCTTAATTTTTTTTCTGATATCATATACGGTTTATAGCTGTTTATTATTCTTTCTAAATTTGACTATTGTTCGCTATTTTATTTCCCAGCGCTAATTACTTTTCCCCAAAGTTGATTGCATCCGATACTCTTGTTTTCGCCATTGATGCTCTGAGCACCTCTCCAATTCCAGACTTTCTGCCTGAAGTTCTAGCTTCCTTTGTTTATTCGAAGACTTCTCCCGCGGGCGAAAGATTTCCGATTAATCGTCTTCAGATTTGTTCTTCTAAACTTCTGAATTTTTATCGATATATATTTTGAATAATTGGAATTTCTCCGCCAGGAAAATCTCAATTTCCTTTTTAATTTTTTCGTGGCCCCATCTTCTCATTTTGTCATCTCCTAAAGAAATGTGTCCATATTTCACTAATAACTTCTTAAAATTAACGCATTCTTCTAAGTTATTCTCTCTCTGTCTCTCTTGCGACATTAGAATCACTTAAATCTCTTTTACCGGCTGCGATACTTACCAAATTGTATCATCTTCACTAATTCCAGCTTATACCATAATTTCCACTGATGGCTCAAATATCTACTTCAGAAGATACGGAGCTTTTATTTTTGCTGCCCTTTTTACTGAATCTTATCAATGCTTTTTCTTTTCTTCTATCTTTCTAGCCAAATCCGTTGTTATTATTTCACACGCACTTCTTTTCAGTTTTGTAACACATCATTTACTGAAAATCCTCCCATCGTCCGATTTGAAAAGCATTTCATTAGCAGATCCTCTACTGACCCTGTCATTTTTTTGTAATTGTTCGTTAATTTTAAATTCATTAGCGTTTTATCCAAATTTACTTACTTTAGATTCCTGGCTACTGCGAAATTCCGGTAACGATCTTGCCGACTTTTTGCCATTCTCAGCTACCCGTAAAAAATAGGCAGATTCCTCACCCAAAGTCTTTCTTCTCTCACCATTCTCATCGTGACTTCCGATTTCCGCTCGTTTCTTTTCTCCAGCCTTCACTTCGCTTCTTCTGCTGTACAACACCTTCTCCTACCATTCTCGTTGGTTTTATAATTTTCGTAGCATTAGCCGTTTTTTATTACCTTTCCCACAGTCCGCCTTCGCATTTTCATGGCAACGGTATTCTTGCACCAGGAGTAATATGAAAATACTCCATTTTAGAACATTATGAAAATTGTAAAAAGGATTACAAAATACCGGTATAAAATACGTAATTAAATTTTCGAAAAAAAATTGCTAGAGAACTGGAAATTATTATTTTCCTTTAACAATGAGGTAGTCGGTTAAAATTTTCTCTTCCATTCGGTATTGCAGAAAAACAATCGTCCAGATATCTAGGGAACGCCGCCATTACTAGGTGTTTGAACGATCGAAAGCGTATGTGTAGTCTTATAGCGAATACAAACCGAATGTTTGAAAATACCGTTTTAAAGAAGATTGCATTTTACATTTTTATACAATAATAAATTCTATTAATAGTTTAGAGAAAAGTATACTTACTAATTTGTACTAATTTTAAAACGCTTAGAAAGCTCCTTAGCGAAGTCCGAATAACAAAGGTATTACATATGTGTATACTTATGCAATTATAATGATTTTCACGTATAACGAACGATTTACAAAGGAAAAAAGCAACAACTTATGAAAATTAAATATATCAATTCTGCGCAAGTATATTTAGGGACAATGCTGATTTAATTAAATTACAATTTCAAGTAAATAATAAAACATAAGAAAATAAAACATAAATAAAACATTAATAAAACATAAATAAAACATAAAAAAATACAAATTAGCATTTTTCGAATAGTGAGTTTAGACATTATTTTGAAAGAAGAATAATAAATACGTAAGGATGTTTTTCACCTAAAGCCGTCTCTCAGTTTGATGTCCGCTTACATTTGAAATAGTCATATTAAACTTGAGTCTTTTAAGAGAATAGCGCTAAAATGTATTTTTAATGGTGAATGTTAATTCGAAACGAATAAGCAAGTGTAAAGTTTTGATCAAGTAGAGTCATCTCTTATTTGTGATGAGCTGTTATGCTGATGGTGTCGTTTACTTCCGATATTAACGGGGTGATTCACTGTAAAAGGAGGTGAACTGAACTACGACCCAATCTGGTGCGGTGGTGTCATAAGTTCCATCTGCAAAGCGGATTCATTGACGTTAACTGAAAGTATTAATGTATTAATATATATGTATATGCATATGCATATGTACGTAAAGGGAGATGAAATTATTTTTGTGAAATAAGATGACCAAAGCGAAGTAAAAATAGAATTGTGTAAAGTTTATAGGGCATTTAAAGACTAGAAATTCTTCCCGGTTATTTATTGTGCGCGTTAGAACGTAAATAGTGCTTATTTTACTTCACTGGCAGACTATACGTTGGATTCTTCGTAATTTGACATAAAAAAAACACGTATATACACTTGCACACACATACACATATACGCGCGACTATATAAATAGCCAAAGTTACAAAGCTGCAAAGTTGTTCGTGGAAAGATAGTAACCTGCACATGCATACCCCCCTATACGGGTATCTCTATATAGATGGAGAACACGTCGTTGCCCCTCCATTTTATCCGGTCTATTAGAGAGTGCAGTTAAAAGAGGCCCTTATAATCCGGCAGCACGGACGACGAAGAAATACAAAGTTACTCTGAAGATTTATTATCAAATTAGTGCAATTTTTTATACTTAAACATTTGCCACATTTTCCGCGACTTGAATTTATTCCCGCTGAACATATTTTAATCTGCTTTTCTCGCTAGACTAAGTGTGCAGCTTTAAAATATGAAACGTAAAAAATTATTTACCTATTAAACTTATCAGACTTATTGCCGTTTTACTGATAGTTGCACCGCCGCCACTGCTGTTTTACAAATATCATGTTCGTATGCGGAATTTTTCACTTTTTGCACGCTTTTTTTCCTTCGCTATCGTATTTCCATCAACCGTTGTCAGTTTCGACGAAAGACTTAATAAATAAACAATCGGATGCGATTTTCATAAGTTACTGGATTTCTTTGCTCGGGGAAAAAATTCCGAGTTTGTCGAGAATTTTCGGATAATTTCTAGTAAAATCGCGTAGAAAGGAATCTAAACAGCACCTCCTCTGACGATCAATCTGTTAGTAAAAACCGGAAAACAATGTTGAAATGTCGAAAATGCGAATTTATAACAGACGCGTTAGATGACTTTGTAGTGGTAGGCTGAAGTGGACGACCGATGGTGGGAAGTCTTGGAAATGATGGATTTGAAATCGGTACTGCAGAAGACGTGATTTGGATGACACGATATTTTGATAGAATCAGTAGAACTGCTGATCACTATACGAAACCGGGTTCCATTTCGTGAGATACTCTATTCTAAGAAAACTATTGAATTCCGTTGCTTTCTTTAGCGCAGTTATATTCAACCGTTGTTCCCCTATAAAATGTACCATCACGCTTGAATATATTCGGTGCGTAGTAACCTCGTTTCTACAATAGGTGCACCACGGTTAGCCTCGATAATAATTAATAATTTCTCCCGTTGATAACTTTTGTATTCGGCCGTATTTAATCTGAGGAATAGAAACCAGAACCTCGGAAACAACGCTTCTGGATTTCGAAATCCAAAAAATACGCGAAATGTTTCATAATTTCGCGTTCCATCCATGCGTGGGTGGGGTGGGGGGGAGTTCCATTCTAATCTTTTATGGATCGTTCCAATTTTAGTATATGAACCACTAAACTTAACATACGGGGGGTGGTGGTGGCGAAATAATCTGAAAAAAAACAAACATTACACACATTTGAAACGGAGACTATCAAAATGAAATTATAACCGGAGTAGAAATCTGATACTGACCGGTATATAAAACGCGAGGAAAGTAAATTTGCAGGATACCAAAATGAGCGAAAATAGTGTTTTGACGACAACTAGTCAGAGAGCGATTGACGAATGCACACACGCAGTCGAGCGAGGTAATTATAGATGGCAAGGTTAGAAGAATATAGAATGCTACACGCGCTAACGGCTGCCACAGGAGATGTCACCTGACGACGATAAATCAGCAACGATGAAAGAATATTTGAGAATCGAAAACAGATGCCTGCCAAAGGATTTTATTTGAAACTCAAAAGAAAGCGTTGCAAAATAAAATAGCGAGAACAGTTAATTCTAGTTAACACGCGGTTCAGCCTAGCTGCCTTGTAGTGGTTATCGGTACCGATCGGTACAAAACGAAATCAAAGTTTGATAATTCGGCTGTACCTGGCAAAGTGAATGGTGAACAGCTCTTGCTCAAAACGCAAGTGCAAAAAATATTTATGTAACTTCTAGCAAAGTCTTTGAACTGAAATATTGCCACCTCGCTAAGGGAGCGGTTTAAAATTGTACATTTCCGGCATTTGCTGAAGCAACGTTGGAGATGGCCGTGAAAGTGAATGAGATAAAAAGATTCTTAGTACAACGAATAAAGGCAATCAGAAAACGGTGACGGTAACTGATTAAATTAACAAAACCAAATTTGGAAATACTGAATAAAATTCCAGGCTTGGAGTTCGAAGACCTCGATGATCAGAATTGTGTGCTACAATAAATGCGCGGTAGGAGACTTTGCTGGAAAATTTTCAAGAACGCCCGAAATAACAACAGAAAATTCCTCAGCAACTGGATGGTACAGACTGCTTCGCGAACTGAGACACATCAACGCAGCGTAGATTTGACATTATTGTGGGAAAAAATCTTTCATCGATAAAACGGAATATATTTTCTGTACTGATTTGGATTTATACAGTTTTTCTACGAAATGTTGTTAACATAGTTCGATATGAAAACATGGTCGGTATTAGGATTGCGGGTGTGCAAGAACCGGGAGCTCTGTATGAAATTAAAAATATGGAAGTCCGACTAAAGCTTTCGTGTAAACGAGGAAGTAGACAGGATACGAATCGGTCACACCAGGCTAACGCATGATGGTCCACTGATCAATGGAGAAACGCAGGCGTTATATGCCCTTTCTGCCAGCTCTCCGCTCCAACGATAGGACATATAATCACTTTCGATTGCCAAGTAAAGGAAGTGTCAATAGCCGGACTCGGTATAGATGAAATGTTACAGGATAGAGAAACTCAGAAACTACTAGATTTTTTTAGAGATATCAAATTTACTTAAATTAATATAATTAAGATACGTTAATAGGTAGTAATATTTACCTCTTTTCATTGTTTTCATATCGGTGTAACTTCAATTCCATAACTTTATCGTGGACGCAAATGACCACAGCAGTCGAGCGTCATTAAATAAAATATACCACAATAATAAAAGTAGGTATGTTTTTGGTAAGCGAAAGATGGCTGAGTGTTTTGAAAAATCCTTCTTGCTCGAGGCGCCCATGTCCTACGATCGCTGTCGACTAGTTATAGCTCTTTTTATGAAATGACAAAGAAAAATTGTGCAATGTTTCAGACCTTTTTAATGGTACATTATTAAATCAATTTTTCCGGTAGGTCAGTTTGTTCAACTCCCGCCATAATGCATAATTCAGAGAATCACTGCAACAGTTCTCGTATTTTTAACCCTTAAATGCCCCCACATAGAAAAATCAAAGTGAAAATTATTTTGTATACTTTTATTTTGCTATTTGGGATACAT
This sequence comes from Icerya purchasi, assembly GCA_039619475.1. Lineage (NCBI taxonomy): Eukaryota > Metazoa > Arthropoda > Insecta > Hemiptera > Monophlebidae > Icerya > Icerya purchasi. The sequence continues at coordinate 249,131,236 of CM077116.1, forward strand.
TTAACAATAAAACTTAATATTTCAGTTCCGCGATCCCATAGAAACTAAATTACGTCATGTTCTTTATAATGCACACTGAGCGCTTTACAGGAAAACCATTGACATTTAGAAATGTTCTTTATAGTGCACACTGAGCGCTTTACTGAAAACCACCAACATTTAGAAATGTGCATTATTATAATTAAGGACAAAACAATGGGGAGGGTGGATATGGGGGTGTGACACCACTTGATAATTTTAAATTGCGAATTATTCGTCAAAATCAGAAAATATTCGGTTAATTCGGCAAAATTGGAAGTATCTTTTGGTTATTTTAGCCTACGAATAATTTTCTTTTTTTATTTATTTATATTTCATTCAGTCATGCGGAAAATTGAGTGATCCTCACCCCCAAAATAATTGGCTATGAGTGTTACATAGAGAAGTACTGATAGATAATAATGTGCACTGAGAAAAACATGAAACCACTAATAAAATGTAAATCACAACAAATTAACAGAAATATTGATTATTCTTTGCATATATGTTACTTTGCACAACATTACACCTTACTAAAATAAATAATTTCACAGAATTCAGTGAATAACAAATTTGTTATTACGTTTACTTTGAAAGGTGCGAAACAAAAAAGAAATTATGCTGTGTATATGTGTAATATTGAAGTGCATTTGTATTGTGTGCGCATCTGTGTATGTTATCGTTATTTTTCTTTGTGATATTTAAAGAAACAATTACGGTTTTTTTAAAATACATAATCTTATGTTACACTTTGAACACAGTATTGTGGGGTTTTATTCTCTGTACATGATCTACATCGTCCGATAGTTGTGAAAATGGGCTAAATGTGATCTAAGTTGTCCGCAAAGGTTGAATCACTTGCTGGAAGAGGTTGTTTGTTCTTTTTCAGACGCTTCTTTTTCGTAGCGGAATAGTGCTCGGCTACATTTAACGGCCTTCCAATTCTAAGTTTATTCTTAGTATTTAGAATATTGCCAATAGTATACACCTATAAATTCCTTCAGAGGTAAACATGTTTTTACTTGTTCATGTTCAAAGTCACGCTTATATAATAATAATAACCAAGCATTATTTACACAGATATCGATATCATTTGTGTGAAAATAACGATAAATACCATCGATGAGATTTCATTGCAGTTCTGTATAATGCGACGAGCATATCGGCTTCATCATCCATAATATATCGGTTATTATAATGTTTTACAATTTTCGGGCACGGCACTGAAACTTTTGTGCTGTTTTCTTTACTATAGCTTTTTACTATACTCTAAAGGAGGTTCTGCGCCGACCTACGAACTAACTGAAGATACACATCTATTATCATACCATTCTGTATTGTAACATTAATTTTTTTCTCGTTATCTGTATATCGTAATCAAAACTAGCGCGACCTAATTTCTTTAACTGTTTATCTTCCTTTAATTTACAATTTCTTAGTCGATTATTCAGTATTGTACCAGATAAAAAAAAATTCCATATGAGTCCTATACGCAAATAAATAAAAAACGCTTGGAAAATAAATTTCTTTGCAGTTGTAAATGAGCGTATATTTACTACAAACACCACCGCATAGGAAAAAAGTGATGATTCCTTCATTCCATGGCTGACATCTGAACTGTACAATATTTCCTTTAAATAAAGCGAAGTTTCCATATCACGACCGGTGTGCATTACAGAGAACATTCTTTACTAACACCAAATTTCTACATCACGGCCGGTGTGCATTATAAGAAACATGATTTTTAAATGCTTACACAGCGAAAAAAAATACACTTATTATTTTAAATAATAACATCATTTGAATTTTTACACTTTATTTTGTGTACTAACAAAAAAAATTACTGAAGTAACATCCTTTCAAGTCATATTTTACAACGGAGAAATTTTATCATTTTAGTAAACTGAAATTTATGAAAATGTCAAGTATTCATCATTATATAGGAAGCTTTTGAAAACGCACAGAAACCCCAAATTTGGATATACATATTTAAAAGAAAATACGGTATTATACATCACTAGAATTTTTTCTTACCAATTTAACACAGAAGTATTTAAAAATGACTTCAAAGTTGATGTTCCTTATAATGCGCATGGGACGTTTAAGGGTTAAATTACTTAAATAGGGACTATTGAATATTATCGAGCAAAATGATACTAATATTACAGATGAATTATCCGAAATTACTAAGCAGTGAAAGCGGGTTAACATTCTCATATTTCGCCATATTGTTAACATAAAATTACTCGGTATGCAATTATTTTTAATTTTTACCGACTTCCAAAAGTAAGGAGGTGTATACGTTCGTCGTTTATGTTGTTTTTTTTACTTTTTTATGTTTGTTCGTATATATCTGGTGTACAAGTATGAAATGCGGATTTTTTTTGGAAAAAAAACACGTTAAATTTGGACGAATGATAAAAAGTGGTTTACTCAAAGTATGCTCCATCGCTAGTTAAACATTTTTCCCATCTCTCGGGCAATTTGTGGATACCACGCTAGTAAAAATCTTCCCCTTTTGCCGCTAACCATTCATCGAGCCATTTTTTCACGTTTTCGTACGAACCAAAGCGCTGCTCAGCAAGTGCGTGACCCATCGATGCAAACAAGTGGTAATCGGAAGGAGCCAAGTCTGGTGAGTAAGCCGCATGGGATAGCACTTCCCAGCTGAGTGCTTCCAACGTGTCGCGAACCGGTTTTGCCATATGTGATGGAGCATTGTCATGGAGAAAAATTACCTTGTGTTGCCTTTTTTGATATTCTGGTCGTTTTTTCAGCAGCGAACGGTTCAAATCGATCAACTGTTGTTGGTAGCGTTTGGTATTAACCGTTTCACCAGGTTTTAACAGCTCATAATAAACCACACCCTTCTGGTCCCACCAAACACAGAGCATCGTCTTCCTGCCAAAGCGATTCGGTTTTACGGTCGATGTGGATCGTGCGCCTGGATCTATCCATGATCTTTTGCGCTTGGGATTCTCAAAATAAATCCACTTTTCATCCCCAGTAACGATACGATGCAAAAACGACTTTCTTTTGTATCGTTCGAGCAAAATTTCACATGTGTTTTTGCGCCTCTCCATCTGCCTCTCGTTCAACTCATGTGGTACCCATCTGCCGACCTTCTGAATCTTTCCAATTTCTCGTAGGCGCTTAGAAACAGCTTGTTGACTAACTTTTAATTGCTCTGCAAGTTGTTTTTATGTTTGCACATCGTCTTCATCTAATAATGCTTGCAATTCTGCATCTTTGTATCTTTTTGGCGGTTTTCCGTGTTCCTTGTCTGCAACATCGAAATTACCACTTTTGAAACGCCGAAACCATCGTTCACACATATCCTGCGATAGAGCATGTTCACCATAAGCTTCTCGAAGCAATCGGTATGCTTCAGCAGCAGTCTTCTTCAAATGAAAACAAAAAATTAATGCTGTCCGCGAATGCTCTTTATTTGGCACAAATGTCGTCATATTAAACACACCAAAACAATACTACGCAAACAGTTTTTCAATTTATTACTGATGTACGTTTGACACATATTGATAGCGCAACAACATTGCATATGCGTCAAATTTTTATAATACACATTGTATTGGTGAACATCTGGTTTTTCAAATCCGCATTTCATACTTGTACACCTGATACATATATTCATGCGGACCTATTTTACTGATTCGTTATCCGTTAAAATGTAAACCATTCGGCAAAAACGTAAAAAAATGCTGTCACTTTAGAAAATGTCTTATTTTAACAGAGGCGATTGACTTGAAATACTACCACTTCGCCAAATTACCATAGAAATGTCGAAAAAGCAAAGCGATTATACATATGTATTTCGGTGTTTCTCCCGTGAAAATGCAGCTTAAAGAAATTGATTCTTTTTGTCCGCATGAAATACGGAGAGTAATAAGTATAATGCTAAAAATTGTAAAATAAAATAATTGCAAAAAAGAAAAAAAAAAACAAAAAAAAAAAAACCATCTTCCAGATTTATAAGAATTTATTAAAAATACACTGACAAGTAAAAAAGAATTATTCGACAAAGAAATGTATTTCAGAGCGACGTCATTTTTGTGCAACACTAACTTTTTATACTCTTTATTCGATGAAAAATATGTATATTTCAAAGTGATATACCTTAATCGTAAGCATTTTAACAAACGTACAATATATTCACTCAATTAATAACATAGATGTAAAAGCATAGAATGTAGTATGGTAATCGTAAAAATAAATACAAAAAAGTATAAACACACTATGATCATGAACGATATAGTTCGAAACTAATCGGTGTTTTATATGTGTTTTTTTGATTATTATAATATATTGTATGCTTTTATATCTGTGTTATTAATTGATATATACCCATATTACGTATTACATTAATAATTAAAAACTGCATTAAATATTTATTAAACTATTTCCAGATATTGTAATTTTAATTGAGTGCCGACTCGAATAGAGGTTAGTGTGTAAGAATTACGATAATATCACCTTAAAAGTATATCACTCTGAAATCTATTTTTTATCGAATAATAATTTTTATTGTTTTTCAATGTGTTTTTATTAAATTTTTATAATAAATCTTCAATTTTTTCTGGAAACATTTTATTTTAATGTAATTTTCGGTTTGTAATGTATAAAAAAAAATAAGTAAATTTTACTAATATGTATAAGGTAAGGTCGATTCAATTTTTTGCTTACTGTACCACAAAGTAGTAATTTAGAAGGGTTGGTAGAAGAAGAACTTTCGCCGTGTTCGTATGCCGTTGTGAATTGTAAAAATTTGAACACTTAAAAAATTAGAATAGGAGTGGCAAAACGTGTAATATTTTCGGCTCCGATCCCGTTTGCGATTATCTGGTAGACAATTGAATTTTTCTTTTTCAGCGAATTTCCGAGATGGAAATTCGGATGGTTCGTATTAACTTTCAAATATTATTTTTCAAAAAACAGAATATCCCGTTTGATCGCTCTAATATTTTTCTCTTAAAAAGTTTTGTATGTTTATTTTTTCTTTTCAATGTCGGTTTATCTTCGATTTTATATGCATGCCTAATTTGAAACGAAAATATAAATTTCACAGCTCTGTAAAGGTTAATTTCACAACATCCGGTTTAATGTGTATGGAAGGAAAAAGAAAGCGGAAAAAGGATTTATAACGCCACGGTTAGTTCTGAAGCTCAGTCAGAGATTGAATTTTGAGACTTAATCATTTGATTATGTTTAGGATAGTTTTTTGTTAATCGTAACGGCGTTCAATTTCGTCATATTTAAAATGCGATCCGAGTGAAATTAAACGAATACTATAAAAAAGTAAAAAAGAACGTATAAATGTGCAAAGACATATTATATCCTCACGGTAGGCGGTAGTCTAGTGTTTACGATGTTCGGCTATCAAATCGTGGTGATCATTTCCGGGATTTCCCTAGAATCGATCACTGTTCGTAGGTATTTGAATATTAGGATTATTCCGAAGAAGAAGTCATCCGGGCGAGAAAAAAAAAAGAGGATCATCTTTAGGAGGAAGAAGCTGGTCTCCGCAAACTTCAGACCTTAAGCACATAATGAAAAGCCCTAATTTCAGAATCCATGATACGATTTATATGAGACTCGCCTTACATCTTACACAATCTGAAAAGCGAACTAGTGTTAATTACATTTAAAATGTAAAGCTTTGTAAACAATTATAAATGAAATAATGAAGCCACGAGAACCTCTCCGTAAACGGATGGTTATTTTGCAGGTTAATTTCAATTAATCGGGCAAAAATTTCTATAACACCACGCTAAAGAATAAAATTCGTTTGTAACTTATTTCGAATGCCGGTTGATATGGAAACCAAGTCGTTTTTCGACAACAGTTTATCTTACGATATTAAACTGCTGTAGAAAATAAATTACTGCTGCAATTATGGATACCCCTGAAAATTTTCCAGTCGTTAATACAAAGAAATTGTGTTTTACCCATTGATTAATTTCTTTCAGTTCACCTGTTCTTGGATTATGTTCATTTGCGAATAAATTACGAAGTCTGTTCAGCTCATATATATACATATATATATATACATATATTTATCTTTTATAATATCCAACAACCGCACTTCATCTTAATCTTTTGCTTGCTTTTTTTAATTTTTTTGAAATTACAACACGCTACAATAAATTGCATTAGGCTAGGGGACTTTAATTATAAATTGCTAGTAATTTTGATGGAAAATAAATTTTTAATCGTTAAGAAAGAAATTTTGGGGTTGAAAAAAAAAAAAGAGAAAGAGTTAAAAGCAGTAAAAAAGGCGTTAAAGAAAGATTAACAGGCGATTTAGGCTGGAAAGTGATTTTTTATTTCGATAAATTTTAGTTAAGTGTTCGGTAATGATTGATTTTGATTGAATAAAGTTTATTTACTAAATTTACAAAACAAAGAAAAATGATCAGCTCTAACAGAACAAGAGAGATTATTATTAAAAATAAGTAACGAATTTTCTCTATCGTTTCTGGCCTTTGATAAATGAATGTCCGTCTAAAATTTTTCCGAAGGTTAATGCTTGAATTATTAATTTTTTACGTAAAATGGTGAACAGCTAGCGATAATATATTTCCTGCAAATTATGTAAAACAAAAAATAACATAATCTCAGCAACGAGTAAAATTACTAATCTATTTGCGCGAATTTATCTATTTTTTTTCTTATAATTAAAAAAAAAAGTAAAATTATTCAAGACAAAATTAAGATGCTTCATTTTTTCCGATGATTAAAACAGCAATCATACAAACTATACGGATGTTTTTTTCTACTTTAGACTTTTCGTAATTATTTTCGTTTTCTTACCATTCGACAAAAGCGGAATTTTTCGTTATAGCTAGAATACAAAGTAAAGAATTATATCAGGAATTCTATTTTCCCGTTTCAATTGAGAACGCTTACCAAAAGTAGTGATCGAAAAATTACGTTTAGGTTAAAGATAGAGGTCATGAAAAACGATTAACTCAGCTGCGACATCTAGCCAGAGAAGAAGCAAGGATGTATTTGGAAAACTCTGTACAGGCGCTGTAGGATTGCTCAACTATTTACTCTGTAATTTTACTTTTTAAAATTTTTTCATGATGAAGTCAACTTTTTTATAGGACATTATTAATATGTAGCATATTTATTAAATTATGTACCGGAATCCAAAAAAAAAAAAAAAAAAAAAAAAAAACAACAAATATTACTACTAAAGAATTATTTTTTTAATTCAACGTTTTTTTTTTTTTGTTTTTTTTTTTTGTAATTGATACTTACGATTATGCGCAGTAATTCAGTGTCATGTCTTCGGTTATAAAATTACTTCACTCATTTTCGACGGCAAACTGGATCTTAATTGAGTGCCTTTTCTAGAGATCCATTTACTTTCATTACCACAATTTTTATTTACTATTCCTTCTTCCCTATTTCATTTTGCTCAAACACTTATTTACACCACATAAATTATCTCTTTAATTAACGTATACCACAAACTGTCTATGTCTTACCGCCCGTTCCCTCTGTCTTTGAATGTAAACATTTCTTATTTCTTTTCCTTTTCCAATTAACAACTATGTGTAAAGATTCCTTCTCGCTGCCCAGCACGCTCTAACAATGAACGGTTCTCGCATTCGGATGATGATTCTCAGATTTTAAAATTTCAGATGTTATCCATAAAATTATTAACGTTAACGACTTAATTATTATCAAACTAAAAAAGGATATTTTTTAATTCCAGGCTAGGAAAATATAGAATTAAGCAAATACTTCGGATTTTTTTTATATTTTATCTGGTGAATTTCATCTTATTTTTCTTACTTACTTGACAAAAATTCCCATCGGCCGGCTAAATTACATTTGAAATTTATAAATTGTGCATTAAAACCTTCTACGCAGTCTATCCACTGGGGATAATTAGAACAAAATCGGTTTGGCAGTTCGTGAGAATAGCGTGAATCGATGGTAGACAAACAAACAGATAGATTTCTTTCATTTACACTCGCATATATATATATATATATATATATATATATATAGATATAGATATAGATATAGATATAGATATAGATATATATTACAGCAAAAATTTTTTTAAACCTTTAATTAATTTTATCAAAACTTTTTTAAATTTGTACGTCCTTCGCCAGAATACCAATACACTGCATAGTTATTAAATTATGTATTCAAATATTTAACAAAAATTAAAAGGTATTATTGTAAAGAATTATTTATAATCTATCGTTTTTGCGTAATTAATATCTGCAAATAAATCCAATGCTACGTTTACGTTATAAAGCTGCTTCCCGTGAATTCATCTTTCTTGCCGAATTACTTATCAGTGTCAACTAAGCTACATTTCTAAAAATCGCATTGTTTTCATCATTGCGATCATCTGCTTTTTACTTTCCCTTGACTGTTCTCTCCTCGTAAAGTAAAGTGAGTCCCATACCCTTTGATAAGGTATCATGGATTGTGAAGTTAAGCTTTTCATAATGGCAAAAAAGTAAAATAAAGCAAGTCCCATACCTTTTGACAGGGCGTCGAGGATTGTGAAGTTAAGCTTTCCATAATGGTACAAAGGCCAACGGCACTAATGAGAGTAGAAGGGCCAGTTCCTTTCTACTTTTGGATAATACGCTTTTACTTTACCCCAGATAATTCTCCGGTACCCAATTATTTCAGGCTGAGTAAATCTGGAAGCGATTCGGATCTGGAACGGGATAGGTCTCGAACCTGTGTCCTCTGGCTTAGTAGCCAAGTGCCTTAAATGGTACTAAGCCTAATAGACCTGATGAGAGTACTGGGGCCAGTTCCTTTCTACTTTTGGATAATACGCTTTTACTTTACCCCAGATAATTCTCCGGTACCCAATTATTTCAGGCTGAGTAAATCTGGAAGCGATTCGGATCTGGAACGGGATAGGTCTCGAACCTGTGTCCTCTGGCTTAGTAGCCAAGTGCCTTAAATGGTACTAAGCCTAATAGACCTGATGAGAGTACTGGGGCCAGTTCCTTTCTACTTTTGGATAATACGCTTTTACTTTACCCCAGATAATTCTCCGGTACCCAATTATTTCAGGCTAGGGAAACTGGGAGCGATTCGGATATGGAACGAGACAAGTCTCGAACCCGTGTCTCCTGATTTATTAGCCAAGTACTTTAACCACTAGGATACCACTATCGTACCATTCGCTTATTCCATAGGCTGCCCATTTTCTTTCTCGCTTACTTCCTTGAATTTTACACGTGGAATATGTTTGTTTGTTTTTTTTTTACGGCGTTTTCATATTGGTGTAAGGATTCTTTCTTTTTTCAAGGCACATATTTATTAGCCTCCAACAAAAAAACCGTCTTCCCGCTCGGCTGAAGATTATCGGTGATTCTATAAGCTGTGTTCGTTGCGAGATAACAAAAAATTTCGCTCAACTAAAGTTAAGAACACTTTGTATTTTTATCAAATATTAATTTTTACTGTCAAAAATTTTCCCATTATTAACGGTGTCCGTTTATTCTTCCTGGGGGGGAGCTGCAGCCCCGTAGCACCCCCCTTCAGTGCGCCAATGTGTCTACATATGTGTATATACATAAGCTCCATCGAGAAGCAGTTGTAGAAAAACGTAAGCGACGAAGTGAAAAAGGTAACTCTAATTTTTGAAATAGTAGACAGAAAATTAGAGACATTGTGGTTCATTTGTTTTTTGCATATCTTCAGCACAAAATTAGAAATTATCACTTTTTTTGTTTTTTCTTTTGATTCTATAAGATGAAAAACTTACACTTTTTGGTAGAAGGTGTTAATATAAGTTTCAACATTTTCGTAAAAGTTCGTACCGGTGTTGTACATAACTGAAGTATCGTTTTTTATTGATTAGTATTTTCATAATTTGTTTCTGTTCAAGGAGTCAAGAGAGGGGTGAAAATTATACATGGCTACACAATTTACATCAGTTGTAAGCAATACATTAGGCCATATTTTCGCTTAAATTCTATTCCGCGGCGCCGAGCAAATTGGGGAGAGATGCTTTTGCAAGAAACGATAAACGTCTCTTCAACACATTGGCAAGTCTAAAAACGTATGACGGCAGAATTAAATGAAAAGGGTCGTCAAAAGCCGCGTTTCACATTTAACCTAACACGTAGTAGTAGACGATGAAATTCGAAAAATCCCAAAAGTTAGTGGGCATAGCTTGCTGTTATGTTTGTAGTCTGACATAGAAAACCACCCGGCTGCAAAATTTATACAAACAGAGTATGCGGAAACTAGAACATTTTTCTTTTTGTTAGGTAATTTGATTTTATTTAAATGCCGCGCTTATTTAATATAGAACGCGGGGATAATGCGGTCAGCAAAAGGTATTTTATCTTTTATTTCTGCTACCGTGTTCACGTAAGCAACGACTTTTATTTCGAACTAGATTTACACAAATTCACTCTTAACGGTTTATTGTTACTTGCATTAGCCGCACAGTCTGATACATATTACAGAATTATAATAATAGAGAATCATTTGCCTCTTAAAAAAAGTGTGCAAATATTTTTACCTTTTAAAAATACTTTCTTTTTCGAAATGTTTAAAATTTTCTTCGCCCAATTTCGCGATGTTAAAAAGGGAAAAACAAAATGGAAAATCAAAAGCACCGTTCGTCATTATTTTTGGTTATTTCTCGGTACGGTGTTTTGTTTGTAATCAGTGATGGTCTGTCCGGTTTTTTGTCTGTCCCCTATCCGTTATTATAGTTCGTTTCAAATACAATCACCCTGAATTATTTAAATTACAAATAACTACAACAATTTTTTAAATTTCAAAAATAGACGGATGTCAATTATGCTGAAAGATACTGCTTTGGGAGAGAGAAGAGAGAACTAAGGTTGACCGAGAATAACAGAAATTCCGCGTCTTGGATATTTTTACACAAACCGTAACGTCTTCGCAGCAGAAAAAAACTCACAACTGTAGAAATAGAAGTCTCCGTAGGTAACCTACATTTTTGCTCTGTAACACCTTCTGTAATAAACATTCCGCCTCACACCTTCATCATTAGCGCAGAAGTAAAGCGAGTAATTGAAGTATAATTTACTCGAGGGGAAAATAGTTCACAATATTGCCGTGCAACTGGTGCACGTTTTGGAAAAGTGTGAGTACTAATGATTAATTTGCTGAAATTAAGCTTGTCACTTAAATTAGAATTGGTTTTTGAGGGCAAAATCGGTATCAAAGCTGGGCTGTTAACATTTACTTATTCCGCACAAAAAGGACGTTTTTCCGTTTTATTCGACGACTCTTTCGGCGATAAAGCTCTTTGAAATACACTACGGCGCTAGGAAAGTTTATACGTTTTTTTTCACTAGAAAGATGTGAATTTTCAGGAATCCGTTACTGGGCCTGATTGTTTTTTCAGAAATGTGACTTGACCTGTAACAGAGAAATATTTAGGTTAACATCGGCTACTTTATGTTTTATTGCTCGCAAAAAAAAGGGGCCGTACCGTTTTGGCCTCAAACTCCAATGATTCAGTCTCAACGATTCGGCCTTATTCTTTTTCTAAGTATATCATTTTTTTTTTTTTCTTTAATTAATATCATATTTAAGACGTAAAACAATCATTGAATCAGAAAACTATTCGTGAAATTAACTAATTAATTTGCTTAGAAAACAAATCAGCTGTTTTCAATGAGCTTTTTTTTATTCATATATCGCTTAAAAAATTATTCTCTCTTTTAAAGACTGAAATGCCGATTATACATTTAGCGAGTTATTTCGATGGACATTTTCGGAAAAAATCGGTCAATTCCGGCAATAATTTCCCACTTTTTTTTCTTTTCTTTTTTTTTAAAAAAAAAAACAGTGTTTGAAAAAATAAAAAAAAACAAAAAACAATTAAAAACATACTAACACTGAACTAGATCCATTTGGAAAAAGAACGAGGACGTGGAAGCCGATACGATAGTAACCGTGGAAAAATATTTATGACTGTCACCCGGAAAAACTCAAAAACGGCTTAATATCGTTATTAGTTTTGGACTTTGACACCGAGCGTTGCTTTTTTCGTTTAAGGTCACCGCAGCGACAGCGAAGATTGCGCAGCATGTTTTAATCGATGAGGAAACTAGTGGACCAATTATTAATTCTTTCGATAATGGTTCATTCGAATAGTAGAATGGTTCACCTATCCTCAGGTCCACACAGAGCCCGGATATCATGAGCTTCCGAGAAAATGTTTAACGCCTACCCGAAGCACAAACCATACTCGAGTTGCAACATATCTTTGCGTATACGTATGTGTTTTGCTTTTTTTTTACGATTACGCAAAGATATGTTGTAACTGGAATATTACTAATTATTTCGTTACGTGCATAAAAATACTTTTGTTAATTAAATAGATGTTAAAAATCTGTCCGACGGTAAATACGAAATTTTTTCGGTAATTGCTCGAAATCTGCTAAGTACCTCATCAAATTACCGCAGTTTAGAATTACGAGTATCGTTGGGTTGTTTTATTGAACATTTCACAGCTGCAGTGGGCGCTAATAAAAAAAGAGAAATCTAGTCGCTATTATTAGAACTATTCCGCGTAGCGTTCCTACGATTTACTGAAAACGAATTTCTCGAATAACTTTTAACGCTCTTTCAAGTACACATTTCAGGGTAAAAACTATACTCGTAGTGAAATTTCTGAGAAATAAATGTACCGAAAAATCTGTAAATGTTCGTATCTGTCGAACTTTTAGAGAAGGAAGCAAAGTTGTCCCCCCGTTCATATCTAATAGTTGTAAAATTTTAATTAATTTCTAACGTTGGCCCGAAGTAGTAATTTAAAAAAAAAAACTGAACGTTAAATTTTTCGAATGGTTTCTTAAAAAACATCCAGTTTTATAAGTTATTTATCATTTTTTATGAGTTCTTTCGAAATTTTAAGTTCCATTTTAATGATTCCGTTAGATCGTTTTAGATCGTTTATTCGACGAATAATTTTACTCGATTTTAACGGGAGACGAGATTATCAAATAAATAATATTACCATTATTATAATAAAATTGTATATTTTTTTTACTGTTAATTTTTTTTACTGTTAATTTTTTTCTTTTTTTCTTTGGGAAAGTCAACACTGTGGACATTAATGTGGTACAAGTGAAATTTTCGTAAGTTATAATGTGCGGCAGCGGGATTCGAACCCGGTTCTACCCGAATCGGAAACACCGGGCTAATAATAAAAGTATAAATTTAGCCAAAATGAGAAATTTCAAAGCTCTAACCTTAGCCGCGATTCTAACGAGATTATTTCATTACGGTCGGTACTCGTGTTCCGTTGTTTCATGATTTTCTTCATCTAAATATGATTTAAATGCGAGTTTTAATTTATTACCGTTTTTATTTAATGGCATTGACGCAATAATATAAACGAAGGAACAGTGCAAAAAAAAACTGTGAAAGAGGAAACGTCTATAAAGTTCTCAACGGCTATCGTTAAATTTTCATTAGGTTTTCAACAATGATCGAAGGTTTTTTCTATTTTTTCACTTTTTCTTTTTTTTTTTTGACTCGTGTCAAATAAGTACACACTCTTACCCAGAGACGATTGAAAAAAGGAAAGAGTCAACTACATCTTAATACGACATCAAATTTCGTTAATAAGGAGTAATCAGTACAGCGGAAATAACGCGTGGACAAGGAAAAGCCATGATGTCAGAAGCGCGCAATAAGCAGTAGGAAGAGATCACAAGTCGCAGCAGAAAGAGCTGAGAACATTCAAATCTGCATCATTAGAATGAGGAAGACAATGTAAACGGAAACATTTTGCTGACAGAACCTCTTGCCGGATTTAATCGGCAAGATCAAAGTTTCACTCGAAAATTCATAATCGAAATTTATGATCCTATTCATGATTCGATAACGGTGTCATTCAAAACATCGGGACTTTTGTAGATTCTAAAATGTTAACGGTGTCCTGCTCTCAATTCTGCTAGCTTCTGATTCCGACTTCTCCAAACTCCTTTAGTATCACGACTTGATCAAGAAAAGCACGGAGGAATTACTCAAGCTAAAGAGTATCAACCTCGCCTAGAGGCTCGCGTTGTGGGTCGAGTAATAGACACAAATAAATTCAATTGTTAATCAAATGAAAAAAAAAAAAAAAATATATATATATATATGTATGCATATGTATATATATATATATATTCACACACAATCAGACAACGGGTAGTAGTTACTCGGTGACTAGAGTACTTCGGAACAAAAAGCAGGTAATCGAGACATCTAACACGGATGATAAACGACGACAAACAAAAAGTAAAAATATTTTAAAAAATTCTTTGACTCGTATTAATTACTATGACGACGGGCAATAAATTTAATTGGAGAGTTGATGCGAGCCGGCCAATTGCGCAATCCGTTTTTACTAATGGTAACCGTCTAACTAAGGACGATTTATTCACCGGCTAACCGAAAAGTGTCGCTAAAACCAGCAGCCGTCGATACTGCCTAGTCGCATCCTCTACGTCAGCGCGCGCACCTCATATACTTATTCTGTTCATACGCGTAATTTTGCAAAATTACGTCGCTACTAGTCGTCGGACAGTATCTGCATGTCTAACCATTGTTTATCTACGATATATGTATCTTGATCTAGTGTCGATACGGCATCCGAATAAGATTCCAACTTTCCGACAGTTCGAACTATTCAATATGAATGTTACGTGTTACTTTACCCGGTTCGAATTTTACCCGAGAGAAATACATACGAAAGCCACTATGCGCCGTGGACAGACATCTAAAAGTAATATAATCAAAATCTAAATTTTCCTTTACGATTTTCATTTCCCACAGCACAGTAAAGTCAGAATCCAAGAAGTCAAAACCAAAATTTTATTTACGTTACATCATAGTAGGATCATGACAACGACAAGTTCGGTATCATGATAACGTTTAGTGTGGATAATTTCACTTCTCGCAAAATGAAGAGCGTTTGATATCGGGGCCCAGCTAGCTACCGTGTGGCGTTAGACGACACTGTTTCGTTCGAGTAGAATGAAACTCACAAATATTGCAATGTCCGTAGTTTTAACATGTCATAAAAAAAAAATAAATAAAAAAGTAATCGGAGGCCATTTCCGTACTGAGAATGGATTTTTACCCGGATGACTTCGCCGCTACAAATAATATTTCATATTAATTACAACGTAATTCTTGGGCTACCCCCATTAGAAAAAATGTCCCAATTCGATTGTATATAACGCAAAATGTCCCGATTTTATGTAACGTTTGTTATACTTTATCGGATTTTTGTTATTGTTATTTAAAAAATGTCACAATTTTATCTAACGAAATATGTAACGAAAAAATTTCTTAATTTTATATAATGAAAGTTAAATATTAGGATAGGATTTTTGTGACTATGTAACTTTTTTTTGTGTTGATACCAGTAAGAATTACGTTGTAAATTTTGATCATTTTATACAAAGTATAGAACGAGAAAGAGACAAAAATGAAAGTAAGAGATGTCAAGGGGCAATTCTTACTGGTATCAACACAAAAAAAAGATAACATAGTCACAAAAATCCTATCCTAACATTTAACTTTCATTATATAAAATTAATTCATTTTTTCGTTATATTATTCAATATTTTTCGTTACATATTTCGTTACATAATATTGTGACATCTGTAAAATAACAATTAAAAAAAATTCTATAAAATATAACAAACGTTACATAAAATTGGGACATTTTTTCGAATGGGGGGTAGCCTAAGAATTACGTTGTAATTAATATATATGTATATACATCTATTATATAAAGCTGCAAGAAAAAAAAAATCGTACAGACCGTTCTATACTAGCTAGAGAGTTAATTTTTTTTTCAATCGAAGTATTTTCTTCGTCACATCATAAAAAAATAATAAGACCCTCAAAATTTTAACATTAAAGGGCCCAAATTTCAAAAAATGTAAAAATCAAGTTTTAAGAAACAAATTTTTAAAAAATCCCGCAGCCGATTCTATGTGAGTTATGGTAACAATTTTCTTTTTAATCTGCACACTACGGTCTCCAGAATACAGGGGAAAAAAAAAGATTCGAACAATTTTGATATTTAGGGATCAAAATTTGTGAAAATGCATGCTTAAAGTGGTAACCCGGGGAAACTAAAAAAAAAGTCCACAGCTCTTTCCGTGGTAGCTGGAAGGTCACTCTCTTTTTTTTTTAAATGATGTATTTTAATCGTAAGAATATAGGAAAAATACGAAACCGCCAAAATTTCGAAATTAAAGGGCCCAAATTTTGAAAAATGTGGAAACCAAATTTTAAGGAAAAAATTTTTAAAAAATTTTAAAGCCGGATCTATATAAGTTACGACATTGATTTTCATTTTAACTTACACACTAAGGTTTTCGAAATACAGGAAAAATGTGAAATTTGAAAAATTTTGATATAAGGAGATCAAAATTTGCAAAAATACACGCTTAAAGTGGTAAGACTCGAAACTAAAAAAATGTCCACATCCATTTCCGTGGTAGCTGGAGAATCCCCCTATTTTTTAAATGATGTATTTCAACCACTGGAATATAGGAAAAATACGAAACCTTAGAAATTTTAAAATTAAAGGGCTCAAACTTTGAAAAATGTGAAAATCAAGTTTTAAGAAAAAAAATTTCAAAAAATTGCACAGCTCTTTCTATGTGAATTACAGTTTTGATTTTCTTTTTAACGTGCATGTCAAGGTTTCGAGAATACAGGAAAAATATGAAATTTGAAAGATTTTGATATTTAGGGACCAGGATCAGTCATTTTTTTGAATGATGTATTTCAACCGCTATAATATAGGAAAAATACAAAAGCTCAAACATTTTAAAATTAAAGGGCTCAAACATTAAAAAATATGAAAATCAAGTTTTAAGAATTTTTTTTTTTTAAATTCTACAACCGGTTCTATGTAAGTTACGGTATTGATTTTCTTTTTAAACTGCACACTAAGGTCTCTAAAATAGGGAGAAAATATAAAATTCGAAAAATGTTGATATTAGGGAACCAAAATTTTGGAAAATACGCGCTTAAAGCGGTAAAAAAGAGTTCACAGTTCTCACCATGGTAGCTGGAGGGTAACTTTTTTTTGATATGATGTATTTCAACCGCCAGAATATAGGAAAAATACGAGACCCTAAAAATTTTTAAAACAAAGGACCCAAATTTTGAAAATTGTGAAAATCAAGTTTCAAGAAAAAATTTTTTAAAAAATTCCTCAGCCGGATTTATTTGAGTTAGGGTATTGATTTTCATTTTAACTTGCATACTAAGGTCCCTAGAATGCAGGAAAAATAAGAAACTCAAAAAATTTTGATATTTAGGGAGCAAAATTTGTAAAAATACACACTTAACGTGAAAATACTGGAAATTAAAAAAAAGTCCACAGCACCTTCTATGGCAGCTGGAGGGTCATTCTTTTTTTTAAACGATGTATTTCAATCGTTAGAATATAGGAAAAATACGAAACCGCCAAAATTTTGAAATTAAAGGGCCCAAATTTTGAAAAGTATGAAAATCAAGTTTTAAAAAAAAATTTTTAAAAAATTTTCTAGCCGATTCTATATAAGTTGCGGTATTGATTTTCTTTTTAAACTGTACACTAAGGTCTCCAGAATAGGGAGAAAATATAAAATTCGAAAAATTTTGATATTAAGGAAACGTAATTTTGGAAAATACACGCTTAAAGCAGTAATCTCGGAAACTAAAAATAAGTCTACAGCCCTTTCCATGGTAGCTGGGAGCTCACTTTTTTTTTTAAAATGATGTATTTCAATCGCTAAAATATAGGAAAAATACGAGACCTCCGAAATTTTAAAATTAAAGTGTCCAAATTTTAAAAAATTTGAAAATCAAGCTTCAAGAAAATTTATTGATTTTCTTCTTAACCTGCACACTAAGGTCTCCAAAATACAGGAAAAATAAGAAATTCGAAATATTTTGATATTTAGGGGCCAAAATTTGGGAAGATACACGCTGAAAGCGGTAAGATTGGGAACTAAAAAAAAAGTCCACAGCCCTTTCCATGGTAGCTGGAAAGTCATTCTCTTTTTTAAATAATGTAATAGAATTTTTGGAATATACGGAAAATACGGGAGCCCTAAAATTTAAAACAGTCGACAGCAAGTTCCTATGGTACGCACACATCAAGGATCTCAAGAAGACATGCATTAAAGCTCTTGGTATATTAAAGCGGATCAATAATAAAAGTAACGGAGGCGACCGGAAAATGTTATTACTGCTATATCAATCGTTAATCCGGTCTAGATTAGAATACGGTTGCCAAGCGTTCAGTTCGGCGGCTCGGGGTCTATTGTCATCCTTAGATTATATCCAACATTCAGCTATCCGAATAGCCACTGGAGCCTTTTGCACTAGTCCTACAGCTAGTCTTGAATCCGGACAGCTGTCCCTATATTTCAGAAGGGAGATCCTAACAGCTAACTTTTTGACTTCCACTCTTGTCAATTCAAACCTTCCGATCAATGAGCTCCTTTTCAACTCCCAGCAACAGAGTCAGACTACTCTGCGTGTTCCTAACTGTGCAACTAACATCAAAAATAAGTTTGAATCTCGTTTTCCTCAAATTAGAAAATTTATTCTCAATCTTCCCCTTGCTCCAGTGTACACTAACCCTCCTCCTTGGCTTTTTCTAACCCCAGATATCAATCTCAACTTAATCCATCTCCCCAAATCCATATATCCCGACTACATCCTTCATCAATACATTACTTTCGAAACTGTCAAATACGTTGACTACATCTTCTGCTTTACAGATGGCTCAAAATCCACTGGCCATGTTGGATCAGCCTTTTTTGTTCCTCCTACCACCCATCGCTTCCGGCTTCCAAAATCCTGCTCTGTATTTTCGGCTGAATCTTTCGCCATCTTCAAGTGTCTTGAGTTCCTCTCCTCCGCTCCACCTCTTTCTAAATACCTCATCCTTACTGATTCACTTAGTGTTCTAATGTCCCTCTACAACTTTTACACAGATAATGCAATTGTACAACGCATCCTTCTCCTTCACAATCTCCTTATTCGATCCCAAATTTCTATATCTTTCATGTGGATCCCCAGCCATATTGGTTTCCCTGGTAACGAGGCCATCGACCGAGCTGCTAGGGAGGCATCCCGGCTTCCAGCCATATCCTCGTACTTCTCTTCTACCAGCGATATGAAATCCTTCTTGAAATCCCTTATAATTAAATCCTGGGAACAAGTATGGAGTTCTAGTCAACAAAAAAACCTTTTCCTTGTTAAACCTGATCCTCTATCTCAGATCCCCCTTCCATTTCGTTCAAGGAAGAAAAATATTATTCTCACCAGACTTAGGATTTCCCATTCCCGCCTGACCCATTCGTATCTCCTACAGCGCACCGATCCCCCTCTTTGTCCTTTTTGCCAAAGAACCCAGCTTTCCATTCCCCATTTACTAACATCTTGTCATTCCCTTATAGCACTTAGAGCCCAGCATGGCCTCCCCCCTTCCTTATCACAACTCCTAGCTGATTCTCCGTGTCATATCCACAGTGCGTTCCAATTCCTTCATTCCCTTAACCTCCTAAATTCAATTTAGTATCCCTTCCGTTCCCCGGGCGCATATGGCCCGTTTGTGCAGCCGGCGCCTGTACCGTTTAATGTAATAATAATAATAATAATAATAATAAAATTTAAAAGTTAAATGCACATGAACCGTTTGATGGAATTTCTAAAAAAATAATTCGAAGAACCAACGAAAGAAAAAATAAATAATATAAATCTAAACCAATAGATATAGTAGATAACAAAAGTAAAAAAAATATCCCAGACAAAATATTACAAATATTTGTTATTATCAAAATCAAGATATATGCGTTTAGATAGATTAGGGCAAGAATACTTTGTCGATATACGGTATAAGGTGGAAGAAGAAAAATTACGGTTTTTATTAGATTTAATCAAATAAAAATCCTAAGAATGGATACTCGAAGTGAAATAGTCGAATGTATCGCAGCTGAAGGAGGTCTAAAACCAGAAAAAAATTTACTTTCGAAGATCATATACATGTGGTCCACGTTATATAAAATTTCTGATCGGATCAAAATATAACCGACTACTTTCCTTACCTTTTGTTTCTGGGTAAAGGTCCTTGGTTGACGAGCCCAAAAAAAAAATATGATTACGTACAATCCTAATTGGATAGAAATAACATTAAATTTAAATGAAAAGCAATATCATATCGATTGTGCAGATTTATATTGTAGGATATTCCAATTAAAATTAAATAATTTATTAAAAGTTTGAAAGTCAGATGAAATTTTCGGAGAAATGGTTTATATTTTATACGTAATCGAATTTCAAAAAAGACGTCCTCCTCATGCTCATATTGCTTTAAGAGTAAAAAATTCGACCGTAACTAATGAAGAGATTAATAATTTTTTTCAAGCCACAATCCGAATTTTTAAAATTTGATTCTTTAAGTTTTAAAATTTTTGCCCATTTATTCATTTCTACATTAAAAAGGCGAAAAGACGAAAAAAAAAAAAATATATATCTCCAGCTGCTATAAAATGGAACTAGGGACATTTTCTCTATTTTTTACTTTACATCTAATGCACCCAAAGTATTACAGTCGTGGGAGTAAAATAAGAAAAAAAGCCCTCATAACAGCTACAGCTTTTTTTTTTTTAATCAACGTCGTTTCATTAAAGCACAAGAAAAACATGAAATATCCAAAATTTTAAAATTTAGGATTCCAAAATTTTAAAAGAATATAACAAAAATTATCAATGTTAGTTACAATGGAAATGGAGCAGTTACTGAAATTTAAATATTTAAACTATGATTATAGAACATTGTGTCCTAGACGTTTCCGTGTGAACAGAGTTAATATAATAATATATTATTCCTGACAACATTTATTTATTTATGTATACTGAATCATTATTGAAATCCATGAGTATATATAGTTTATGAATTTATGAAAAAATACCTGGCTATTGCGAAGAAATTCTTTCTTCTTAATACTGTATGGCTAATTTCGTCGTTATATTTCACCGAAATTATACATAAGTAGGATTAATTATTTAGTCGAGTGATTATTGATATCGAGAATCAGAAACGCAGTGAACTGATACCAAAGTCAACCATCATCGCACTCCAACCGATAACAGTGATACGTATTGTTTTAAATATTTCCTATGTACTATGCACAAAACTCTTTGTATATTATTATTATTATTGTGTTGTTATCTAGCGGGCGACTGACAAAGAAAGTGCTTTAAATTGCAATTAGAATATCAAATTTCAGATAACCTATCGATATATTTCAACTTTCGCTTGCCGTATTGATTTTCTTTTTAACACGCATACTAAAGTCTCCAAAAAGAATTAAATGTAACATATATTCCTCTCATATATGTTACACTGCTAGCGCTTTCAGTTTTTTTGATATTTTATTCTAAATCCCACTTTTTTAATTGACGTATTAGTGTACTTCTTTTTTCAAAAAAAAATTAGTATATGTAAACGCTGCAGACTTTATGAAAATTTACACAGTAATACAGTTTAAAATCCGAAAGAACGGGCCGCCAAGCGGCCTGCGAGACCAATTCCCTATATATATATATATATATACATATAGTTTCTAATCGCTTCCCGATATAACTTTCAAATCCCTACGTTTCATTATTTGTTAGTCCTTTGTGTCAGGTAAATGTCCTGTGTTGACGCGCCGACAAAAAAAAAAAAAAATATATATATGCTTCTTTTTTTTAGGTTTATGCGCTAACCTTAATGTTCGGAGTTTACTTTTTAACACTACTGCGTATGGTTAATTAATAATTGAAATTAACTGCGCACACCGAAACAGCAGCTCGTTAAAAAAGTTGATACTTGCCAGAATAATTCCTCACAGCAGCTTAGAAATAATCGTCGGCAGTTGCTAATCTAGATGATTTTTTAAATCGCCAACCAAGCTCTAGTCATGTCATGATCCCCCCAAACTAAGTGCAATTTTTTTTTAAATTATAACTTTGCTTCTTACTAAAATTTTACACTGAAATGAAAGAATAGTGTAAATGAAGACCAGATGTAATTTGTTACTACCTGAAAAAAAATACTATTGTTTAATTAATCGTTATCAATTAAACGAGTAACGCAAATATTCTTCAGTTGTTTATTGATAATCATGGTTTATTTCTAATGTAAGTTCAATCGATTATCCAACATAATTTCGAATGATATTATTTTTTGATTAAGAATAAAAATAAATATAGAAAAGAAATCCAGTTATCGACTGAATAAAATCATGTTTAGCAATTATTCAAATAATTAACAAAAATGATTTCTTAAAAGTTCTTTATTAACTTTTGTTTTCATTACATTTATTTATTTCTTCAGACGCCAATAATATTTTATTTCCAGTTGTAAAAATTGATCATTCTAATATTTAATTAATTATAAAATCTGATGTTCTTAATTAAAATTCTTAATTTGAAAGTTTTTCAAGAATAAAATTATAAATATTGTTTTCAGGATTAATATACTTTTTTATAATTACGTAATTGAAATAATCCGAATTTCAGAACCAGAATAATGAATTTTTCATTTACAATTTATTACAAACTCTAGGGAAATAAAATTTTTTACTAATTCAGGAAAGTTTAGAGATTTTTGTCATTAACAAAGAGTAGAAGATTAGAACTTATCATGTAACATTATATGTATAAAGTTTTTAATGTACTTATATGTATTTTTTTTTTTTCTAAGCTATATAATTGTTTTTCAATATTTATTTTACCCTATCGCGACTTTTTAATTACCGTAAGATGATATATTACTCTTTTTATTATTTATAATATGTTGAATGTAGAGGCTCCGTGAGAAACTTCACTTCTCTGTCCACCCTCAAATTTTAACTCTAGATTCGCACCTGTGGCGAACCTAGCCTACTCGTATTTTAGTGCAAGCCTTCGCTTTATACTTATTTGGCCAAGTAATTTTTCGATAAGAATAGGTCGTCGACATAATTTGACTGAAATTTCGACTACAGTTCTTATTTAAACATTTCAATTATGCCGTTAGAATAATACGTGAAGTGTACGCGAATGTATTGCGCATTGTCGTCGTCACCCGGTATTGAACGGACTCGTCACTAAATGCTCCGGCAGATTGAATAAAGAAAAAAATAGCAAAACGGAAAAAGAAACAAAATTCCGCATTAAGATTCAGCAAATAGAGCTGTAAAAATAAAAAATGAGGAAAAAAAAATCGAAGAAACAACGGAGCTCTTAACATGGTCAACTAGTTTCGGAGCAGTAGGGAAAATAAATCCGATAAACCGTTTTTACGAGCCATTAAGAAGCGCTAAAGAAAATGAAATGCGTTTTTAAAAGCCGGGAAAGCGACACTGGCCAATTCGGGCAAACCAAAACCGGCCGTCCGTTTTTATGACGTATCGGAGAGTGCCGGTGGAGAGAGTGATATTGCTCGGATAACGGTTATTATATTTTTTCGCGGTTAATTTGTTTCTGCGGGAAAAAACATCGTCTACGATGAAGACGGTTTTACTTTTTAATTTCAGCTCTGAAAATTTGAACGTGTTCGCGTGTCGCCTGTTTTTCATCTTTGCGACTTAATCCGAGAAAAGAAATTTCCCATTCGCGTTATCAACTGTTAAATAACCGAATGCGCGTACTAAATGCGATTTTACGTGTCTGACGACAAACTGTACAAAACGAAATGTCGTTTCTTATTCTTTCCGATGCTATTAGCATTATTAAGGAGGGAAAAATGACGCCAAGCGTCGCTTGAAGAACCATTTTGTCGTTTCGCAGAGTTAAATGGAAAATCGATAGCGATATCCAACGATGGAACATGGCGTATTCAAATTTCTCCGTTTTCTCCGAGGTTGTAGCAATCGGATGGAATCTACTTCTTAATCAGCCGAGTGTAACAAATCGAAATTACGACCGGAATAAATATAATAAGAACTAGTTCGTATTGCTCTCTTTGTGCCTTTTTATTTTTATTTTTATTCTTTCTTCGCGTTCTCGGATAAACCAAGTTCGCTTTGAAATGTTCGAAACTAAGCAGAATGTAGCCGGTGAGCCAACAAATAAAGCGACTGTTTGTCAAAGGAAATTAACGGCGGAGAAAAAGTAATGCAGGTCTGTGTATATTTATATCTACCGGGATTTTTGATTAAATTTCGGTCTAATTTGCAATGGCCAGCGGAATGTTATTTTACCTTTTTCCCCATGTAAATTCGAGGTTCGCAAAAAAATACATCTGCACCCTTCACATTAGTAGATAGGAAATCTATCGCTACTAAATGCTGGCTCGTAATTGGCTATTCTCCTAGAACATAGATTTCCTATATCTACTCGTACTATCGCTTCCGAAAGACTGTGATCGGTGTTTTGCCGGTAACCCCTGTCGCGGTTAAATAGAAGTTTTATAATTCGGCCACTGACGAGAATTCCCGTTCCTAAACGTGCTCTAACTGATCTATCTTTTTTTCCTTGAAGATGTACAGAAAACTAAAACCATCGGACTCGAAATAAACCGAAATTCCGTTAAATAAAATCAACAGGAAGGCGGGCAGAAAGAGATAAACCAATGAAACGTTGAAATACTTGCAGACATATTTCAATACGTAATAAATGCCTAGAGCTGAAAATATTCCCTTCTTGCGTCGGAAAATCTCCGATGATATAAATACAAAGACCGCAGATAAAAATACAACCGATTTGACGCAATTCCTATGAGAAAAGGTTTTCGAGAAAATTATAAACCAGATTTTCACTAATGAAATTTCAATTAAACAGCTGCCGCACGAAAATCTATAATTTACGGTTTCTCGAAGAATCCTGTTGAGGGAGCAGTTTATAAACTGATCGAATAGGCGGCGTTATCTGCTTTTATAAAATACCTTTTGACAATGAAAAATATCGGAAAAAAGCTAAATATAACATTCTTTAATGCTCAAATATTATCATCTTTCGGTGGCATTTTCGGAGAATAATTTTATCGACTTCATTGTCAGATACCTCTGGCTGCCAGCGTATACAAAACATGAATAAACGTGAGCACTTCAAATAATAGTATTTACCACTTAATATTTCACTGTGATCTTATGAAGAATCTAATAGAGAAATACGAAATAAATACCCTAATCTATTTATTTCCCGACGAAAATAACATAAAAAATCTCCGACAATTCTTTTAAAAAATTAAACTACCACGATCAAACCTTTCACGTATTGTAAAACAATTATCATTAAATAAGGAATACGAACGTCATACCAGAATACGTGTTCATTGTGAAAATCTCTTCAGTTCGACTAAACCTTAATAATGTAGGATGTTCATTAAAGGTATACGACTAGTCTTCTTTCTTTATATTATTTCAGTATCGCAATTAATAGGCTTTATTGTGGTCATTAGATGCCTGATGACGGGTAGGTGAAGATAGAGAAAAAGCAGATGTAGCGGAATTTAAAAAGGAATTATATAGAAGTATGGGATCAGAGTCGAGTTGAGTACTAGGGAGTGACGAATCGACACAAAAACGAATCGAAGTCCAATTTGCTTTGAAGAGGTTTCACTGAGAAGAATGTAGAGGCCTGAAGCAAGTCGGAGAAGAAAAGTTAACAGGAGTTATTAGGATAGGAACATGGCCACTGCCGTAGGAAACCGTAAGAGTTCTCCAGTTATAATTAAGACTGATAGTGAATGAAGCAAAGGCGAGATCAAGAGAACTAGAAGTAAATGGATTCCTGAAATAGGCTGGGGAATCATCATTAAGGAGAATTAAATTATCGGAAAGGATATCATTCTCAAGGATAGAACAATTGTAGGATGTGCAACTCCACAAGGGCGAAAGGGCATTCCGGTCTCCCCGATAATAAATGGTTGCGGTATAGAGTTGAAAAAAGAGGAAAGAGGGAACTGGCGCGAATTATTAATTTTTTATAACTTTAACCAATGTCATTCGAAATATTTTTCACTTAAAAGGCACGTCCGCATTTTATTTTACTTCTTCGCTTTTTATCCCATTATTATTTAATACGAAACTAAATTTTTTTCTTTTTGAGAACTTTGGCGATGAAGGGGAAACTTGGCGAGACTTGGTTGCCGAGACTCGAGCGCGTGCGCTATATTTAATTTTCTTCTTAGGACAGTTTTTTATGATCCTTTCAACACCGCTCATCCATAAGTTTTTACTTTTCTCTTTACACGACTTCGTAAAGCTGCTTGGTACGTGTTTTTTTTTTGTTTTTTTTTTTTGCTACTTTTTTATTTTTTTACCACTGAAAGCTAAAAGTATATTTTAAAACAGCATTCCGGATGACATACAGGCACCGATGATGGTACAATAAAGATAAAAGGTAGCTGATTGGACATTGAACAATAGCAGCATTCGGAAGTTTAAAAAAAGAGACGGAGCTTGAGCGAAAGAACTTAAGAGGATGTGGTTTAAATTAAAGCACTAAGTGAAATAGGTGGCTTGAAATTTAGCAGTGTCAACAGTGCTTCTTCAGGTGGACAAAGTGCGGTTCACAAGGCCTACCTGCTGACCGTTGCTTTCAGCGATAGGCCATGTGAGAAACTTAACACATCACTTCTATATAATAATACACGTGTGCACGTAGACATAGTGCGTTTGCTACCTGAACGAAATTCAACAAGTGCTTTTCCAACGCCCGTTTCTGTATTAACCCCCGCTGTCACCGAAAATATAACAACCAGCACGCCGAATAGGTTTTCCCACTTCCCATACAAACTGCATACAGTCACCGCCGTCAAATTGCGCATTTTTCATTTTTCCTATTTCGTACGTGGGTACCTGTTCGCACATACATACATCCCACATATACATATATATATATATATATATATATATATAAATGTATTTATGTGTTATACTATTTGTTTTTTGCTTTTTCTTACATCAATTTTTCTTTTTTTACTAAAAATTTTTTAGGTTACCTTCAATTAATTGCTTTCTGGAAACCAAAATTTCCAAAGGCAGCTTTTCTTCCCACAAAAATAGGAAAACGAATAGAAATTTTCAATGTAATTTTAAATGAATTTTTAGAATTTTATAGTAAAGCGTTATTTTTTTTTCGGCAGATCGAAGTATTTATTTACTAGAACGTGTATTTATTTTTCAGGTTAGCTTTAGTTCCTTCGTGCCAATTCAGCTTTAACGTAAAAATGGTATACGTCATTAATGGCGTTTGTAGTGCCGTCGGTCGATACTGACATCGATTAATTCGATTTACGCGAAGATAGGTTAGTATTTTTCAACTTAAATCCTTAATCGTACGAATATTTTTATTCGTATACTTTTACAGAAATGTCGAATGAGGAACATTAAATGGCAGTAAATAGGATTGGCGCAGGTTCAAGAAAGAAAATGACAGAGTTTTTTCTTTATTTTTTAACATGTATTTTAAAGACGAAGGTGCACAACGTGCATTAAGCACGTAAAATGCTGAACTTACACAGTTATGTAAGTCGGGCGTCCAGCGTAAAATGCAGTCTACAACATTTTGGTTTTCATCTTTTTCCCAGTTTCTCAACAGATTTCACTTTTTTTTTCTCTCTAGAATTCTAAGACTATCTACAAGATACGTTATACAATACTATTTGTATTTTTTTTTTTAAATAAGGATATTCAAAAACACTCCATTATTATGATTTTGTAAAACTTTGGTCCTCGTCTTATTACAATTCATTTCCCACAGTGCGCCGCAATAAAAATATTCTGTGTTTTGCGATAAGTGGCCCTCCTGTTTCTGAGCTCAAAAAAAAAAATCCTTTTTGTCTCAGTGTTTGGCAAAGTTACTTTTTTTTATAGTAAGCATGTTAGTTTTATTTATTTATTTTTTTTTCGATTCTACTTGCCGAATCATTAAAATATATAAAGTTTATACGTTCATTTATTTATTTTGTTTTTTCAACACATGTTATCTACCGGAGTATTGTTTAGGTTATTTCCAGGTCTACCTGGAAAAAAATTCGATGCCGAATTAGCGTGGAAAATTAAAAGTCTTCGAAAAAAGAAGAAACTGGTCTCCCACTCTGCCTAGTTTATTCGGACTCGGAGTATTCGAAAACACAACTTTTGGTTAATTTTTTTTTACAAAATAATAATGCATTATTTTTTACTTTTTTTGGGCGCGTCAGCGGCTTTAATCCAACAGCTGGAAAAGTTAAAATAAGGGCTTAAATCGAGAGACGATTAGAGATAAAGAATAGGAAATATTGAAGTACAGGCATATAGTTGGAGATAGGAAGGAAAGGATAAAGGAAGAATTATAAGGAGCAGCAAGACCCAGTGTTCAGATTTTGAAGTACTGGTTAAATTATTAGTTTACAGCGGATGCGTCTATTAAATTAACTATAAGTCAGCACGAGAAAAATTTTAATTCTTCATATCGTAAACCGGATGCTGATAAGGGGAATATTGATTTCCCCGGTTTCCGCCATTGCATTTACACCTGTATATTCCGCTAAATACTTTCATGTAAATCATGCATACCCGACGCAATTAATCCTTTCGTAGGCGTTTTTTTTTCTTCAAAAAATTGATTGACTTTATTAAAGTCCACCATTAACAAAATTTTTATAATCACATTTGTTCACCATCCGATCGCGGTGAGAATAAATCGAAATCATCCGGCAGAGTTTTGCGTGTGAACGGATTAAGTGGCGTCGATTACTTTACAAGAAGAATAGTTCTGCAGACAAGTGTTAAACTATTTACGAAGGATATTTGTTGGAAATACATCAAATTTATTTTTATCATAATTATAATGTTCACAATGTGTATCAACAACAAATACAGTGATAATACATCAAATGTTGAAAAACTTAACCATTGAATGTACAATTTTATGATAGAGGCCGTGTCTTGTTTATATTATTAGCATTATTATTGTTTTATTTCTGTATTTTTTTTCTTTTTTTTATCAATATTTTTGCAAGACTGTAATAAGCTAGTAACGACACAAGAATTAAACTGTACGGATTAAGCCAAATTACTGCTCCAGTACAAGCGCTGATGTTTGAAATGTGAACGGTGTAATACGGATAATCTAAACAAAGCAAACTTCGAAGCTGTAAAATGGGGGAAAATATATGTTTTCAAAAAAAAGTGGAAAGGAAAATTATGATTTTGATCCCGTAAAATTTAATTATGAGTAAGTTTAAATAGACCATCAAAAGGCATAAATTAATTTATAATACGCGCTCTTAAAAAATTTGCTGTCTTTTTATTCTTAATTATCCTGAAAGTTAGTAGAGTAAATTAGGAGATATACCTACTGCATGTAGATTAAATTTCAATGTTTGCAATTACTCTTATCACTTTTAACGTTTCAAATAAAAGTATAACTGCAATGTGTAAATTAATTTTTAAAGACTACTATTGTTAATTATTATTAATATTCCAATGTGTTTTTACTCAGTTCATTTTATTCTTGATTAACTTTGAGTTGAAATAGCATCGTTGATGTTTTATTAATGTTTGAACTAATTCTACTTATCCGTTTTGTAAATAAAAGTTTTATGTACATCATATGCGTGTAATTGCAAATTATACAAGCATACAGTTAATCGGGCTAGATAAATAATTACATCGAAGTTTAATTCACTCGAATACAATTCG
The DNA here is from genome assembly GCA_039619475.1 of Icerya purchasi. Classification (NCBI taxonomy): domain Eukaryota; kingdom Metazoa; phylum Arthropoda; class Insecta; order Hemiptera; family Monophlebidae; genus Icerya; species Icerya purchasi. The sequence continues at coordinate 249,160,931 of CM077116.1, forward strand.
CACACATACATACATATGCATATAGTGCATATATATATATATATATATATATAAAAATAAATATATATATATATATATATAAATAAATAAATAAATAAATATATATATATATATATATATATATATATATATATACATATATATAGATAGATAGAAGGCGGAAGGTACTGTACCACCGCAATAATATTGTTTGTCAAACAAGCGAATAAGGAACGATGTTCTATTTGGAAATGATTTTGATAGAATGTCAACAATAGTAGTGTTGTCGATGAAGTTATCTGGTATACCGTTTCTTGAAGATTAGAAACCCGGAAAACTGGATTATGACGTACCCGAGTTTGACAGTATCTCAACGAAAGAAATATCCGCTCCTTCTCAAATATAAGTCATTTTTTCAAAACGTACATACGCTTTCACGCATGCTTAAACTATCATGATGATCAATGGATTAAGAAATGAAGTACGCACACACACACACACACACACACACACACACACACACACACACACACACACACATATATATATATATATATATGTAGATGAGACAGATAGAGATTGTAAGAATTTAAAAATGTATAAAATATTTGATATTTCCTTTAGAACAGCATTTTCCATTATTTTTTGTATATTTTGAGATGTACTTCAATTTTGAATGAAGAGTGCGCGAAAGTTAACTGTTTGGCTTTTAGTTTTTTTGGTTTTTGAAGAAAAATCAGAGTATTTTATTTATTACATCAACGAGATTATTTTCGTTGTGCTAATTATTTGCTTCAATATTTACGAACATTGAATGCGGTTATTGCGAAATATCCTTGTTTAACCCGCGCAGGGTTCTTTGCTGTTTACATTTGAGGAATAGAAATTTTTGTTTCTCTAATTATAAATGACCTTTTTTCACTTCACTTGAAAAAAAAGATTGTTTAACTTTTCTTGTCTGGAAAAAATAACAATTCTTCGAAATTTATCGTAAGTTGATTTTCTTCACCTTTCCGGTGTAGCGAGGTGTATTTTCATGGAATAAATAAATTCATTGAAGTTTTATAGTAGTTGGAATATTACTTTCAGTATTAAATATTTAATTCGTATTCGTAATGTGAAGGTAGTTTACTGGATTTCATAAGTAGTCGTTTACATAGGCGATCAAGAATATTTAAAAAGACGAAAATAAAAATTCTTTTTTTCACGCTACAAAACTTAAGAGAATGGGCTCGAAAAACAGACTAGTTTTTTATTTCGTTTTACGCGCGACTTGTAGCAAGCGTAGACTAAAAAGGAAAAAAGGCAGCAATCTAAAAGTTTACGGGTAGAAATAAAAAATAGTTAACTTCCTTTTCTTTTCTAAAAGAACTTCAATTTAAATGGTTATTTTATTGCTTCACCTTCTCATAAATCATAATGAAAGATCGACTATCTTTTACTTTCAGCTATTAAAAAGCGTTTAATTCCAGACAGCTTGCGATGAATTATTAAATTATAAAAAATTTTTTATGTCTTGTTTATCATGTTACAACTATATATATATATCATTAGTTATCTAACAGATTGAACTTTTTTTTTTGTATTAAAGTTCATAATTCGATTTCTTCGAACATTTCCCTTTACATTACACGCGAATGATATTGCCGAATCTAATGCCGCTGTCAAACTTGTTTTATATGCGGATGATGACACTGCTGTTGAACCTGTAGAATAGACGCCGTTCCGAGAATCGCACACTTCACTGACAGTTATCAAAAAATTAAGATATAATAAAATAGTAAAATTATAAATTGAACGTAAATTAAAATTCTAGACTGTTCAGGGTAATTTACCATCTAGAGGTGGAAAGAAAGGGAAAAACAATTTGGTGCCATTTTCTATACTACTCGCAGACGCATTGATTCACGATATGTTTTTGCGGAATTCAATTTTTGTATTTGGAATATTAGGCTACATTTTCTATAATTATTTTAACATGTATAGCTGGACGAGAAAATAAACGAAAAACTTTATCGTTCTAGGTTAATTTAAAAAATTGTACCGGAAGATAAAAAAAATAGCTTTAGTCACATTTCTAGATCATTTAAAGCTGGAGTTGTTCCCAACCAGGGGGGCATAGAGAGATGTCAAGGGAGGCGCGACAGAAAAATTAATTCAACACGTAAATTAAACATCGGACGAGGTGTGGCATGCCTTCGAAAATGACCTTTCAGGCATCTGGAAATTTTCACAAATAATCAACAAAGTAAAATTATCGCCATTTTTAGCATTACTTGCGATGAATCCACCGACATCGTTAATTTGGCACGGTTAATAGTTTATATTCGTTACGTTGATTTCATCGAAAAAGGTAATTTTGATTGAAATAAATTTACTGGATTTTGCACAGATGGCGCCCCTGCAATGATAGGTGTACGGTAGGCTTAGGTCAAAAGCTCAAGGAAAAGAATTCCGCGATAATGTGTACTAATTGTTTTGTTCATTGACAAACTTTGGCTTTCGAAACATTGCCACAGAACTTTGGACTTAGCTATAAATATCGTAAACTACATCAAGAGCAGCGCTTTAAACAGTCGATTATTTAGTTTACTTTGCAAGGATCTCGATTCTGATCACAGAGTCCTTCTATTCCACACAGAAGTACGCTCGTTGTCTAAGGGAAACATGTTGGCTCGCCTTTATGAATGGAAAGAAGAGGTCACATCCTCTATCTTCAGTTCAAAGAAAAAAAAAAAAAAAGATTTTTTTCAAATGTTCAACAAAGAACAATTTTAATGGATGTTGACCTATTTAATTGATATATTTCATGCCTTGAATCAGCTAAACTTGAAGCTTAAGACGGCAGAAACGGCACTGTAATAAGTAACTATGATTATATTCAGGGGTTCATATCAGAACTTCAATTTTGGAATCAAAAAGTGTCTGCTGAAAATGTAATAATATCTTTTTCTCGACTATTCGAAGCAATTAAAAATAAAAAATTGGATGAAGATTTGAAAGTTGAAATACAAACTCATTTACAAGCGCTGGAAGACGAATTTCACCGATACTATCGAGACATTAATTCAGAGTCACCAATATGGCGCATGACCAGAAACCCATTTGTTGTTGATGTCTTACAATTATCAAAAGAAGTTCAGAAAGAATTTCTAGAAATGAAGGCCGATTCGACAACGAAAAATGACTTCTATCTCTTGACATTGAAGAAATTTTGGATCAAACGATTCCTTGTTAATTCGAAAGTTGCTTCTCTTGCTTTGAGAATACTTGTTCCTTTTTCTTCGACTTACTAATGTGAAACAGGGTTTCAGTTCTGGTTTTAATTAAAACTAAGCAGTGAAATCATCTTGCCGTTGATAGCGACCTGACGATAGCACTGGCAAAAACTGAACCTAGAATCAACCAACTGGTGTAAAGCATGCAAGCTCAGGTATCTCATTAGTACTTTAATTATAATAAATTATTTCGATAAAAAACGTTTTAAATTTGGTTAAAGTTTATTTTCGACAACTTAGAATTAAAATAAATAAGTGTCATTAAAACAATTTAATGAAAAAATTAAGGGGAGCATAAATATGTTATTTATAATTCGGGGAGGCTCGACGAAAACAAAGGTTGGGAAACCCTGATTTAAAGAATATGAATGACATTAACGCATCTACGTTTTTTTTCTTGTTTTTATTTCCCCGTGTAAAGCAAAATGCATATCCGTGTTAATAAAGATAAATTTAATTGGAATGGTGTAAAAATCATAAATATAATTTTTTTCATTTAGAAAAGGAAATCAAAGAATTTTTAAAAAACACACTTCATGTTTGACTTTTTAATTTGAAAAAATTAAAATAAAACATATATATATATATTGATACCGTTTCGGTATGTGTAAGTTATGTTTTATTTTGCAGCAGTTTAGAACAGCATTAAGCTAAAAGAAACATAAAATCCGGCGCATTTTGGATCCGTCAGTATTACTTTTGGAATTTCTCGCAATTCACAAATAATACGTCAATACGGTATAATGGCCCATTGCTCGGCTAAGCCATCGCTTATCCATCAATCTGTCACCGAATTTACGGGTTAACTTCATTTGTATTCTGGTCGGATTTCTAGTGGAGGCAATTTTGATATAAATACAACTACTACGTACTACATATAACACCACACGCAATTCGAATTATCTTCCAACGCTAATGCTAGCCCATAGCAGGTAACGGTCGGTACCAATACGTTCAGTTGTGCGAATATATCGATACGCTACAGTTAAATTAAGAAATATTTAAGTGAATGGAAAATTCGCGTAAACTGAGAATATGCGAAATAGGAGTTCTTCTTTTATAAGTATTATCCGATTGAATAATAAGTTATCGGGGGCGGTTTAATCGACGAGGGAGTGTTTGAATTATTTGCCGGTAACGCAGTTAGAAGATTTTTATTCGTGTTGTTGTAGCTACTGTTTCCAGGGGACGTCGGCTGTATATTTTCTATTTAATAACCTGGTATTTAACGGTTTTTTGGTAGAGTCCCATCCGGTGCCTCCTCATTGTTGGAATATTAGTATTCAGTTTAAATTTTATTTCATTTTACGTTCGACTGGATACGCAAATAATAATTATGCGATATTTTCGTTTTCGAGTCGGTTAAAAAAAAAAAAAAACTAATCGATAATTACCGTTAAAAAAAAAATTGTTATTCAAGAGTTAAATATTTTCAATAAAACTACTTTCTTTTTTTAAATTCCATTTTTTTTTTTTTTTTTTTTTTGGAAAAATGCGATTGCCCGTAAATAAAGTTATTTACATTTATTATCGCTGAAATTTTTTGTGGGAGATAATAATGTTTTGATAGAAGAATGTGCAAGTAGTGCATGTAATATTGGAAACGCGTTGAAGTTGCCCTTACTTACGTAACCGAAAATGTCTGTTGGAATAATAAAAAAAAAAAGCTAGAAAAGTTTTATCTGTAAAGGCACAATTAGGGCTGATGAGCAGAAAGTTTACAAACGATACCGTGCTAAATTATAAATGATATTTAAACTGGCCATGATTTGATATTTAGTAAGGCAAATATCGATGCGATTGGCCTGATTGCGAGGAAAGATAAGTGTGAAGGAAGCTGTTTCACAACGAGCTATCTAAAAAAAAAGAGCAACTAAAGTTCTTGGAATTCCTTCGGGCGAAGAAGAAAACCGAATATTCAAATACCCGACGATTACCGTATCGAATCATCTTCGGTTGGCCGGATTCGGTGCTACACAAAGACGCAAAAGCGCAACTATCTTTTCTAATCTGAATCATCGGGAAAATTTCAAATGTTCCCGCTGCGGTTTTTTCCCGAAGACCAGATTGGGAAGGAGCGTTAAACAGTATTTTACGATTATTAGAAGCAACTTTAAAATGAAAAACAAAAAGGAAAAAAAGATAAAAGCTTTCTTTCTTATTGACCGGAGGAGAAGTTTGTTGATTTTATTTCAGAACGATTATTTTCCACGGCGAAATCGTTAGGTATTATTTAAAATTCAACAACGCTAACTAAACGAAGACCTCTGCACTTCCTGTTCCAACTTTTATTTTATTTATGGCGGAAAACGAATGGAATAATTAAGATAAATAACTGCTTCCACCGTTCGCGAGCCTTTTAATTTTTTTTTGAGCCGACTGAATATATTCCGCCGTTTAAACGAATTAAAAAAAAACAAAAAAAAAACAAAAAAAAACAAAAACGCTGAAAATGCTCTGAAGCGATATATTTTCGGCGGAGCAAATCTCAAAATACCTTATTACAATAAATGGCACGTCTTTAGTGCCATGAACCCCGGTTCCGCTGCTCCAGTTGTCTTTTTTCTTTAAATAAAAATCTCCGAAACATACTTAGTTGTTTATTCGTTCATTGTTCCATGAAGATTCTCAATTATCCCGCTAAGAGTGCTTGCAAATAAGTTCATTTTTAATGCTTTTTGAACGTAAAATTCGAGTGTCGGTGAAGATAGGTTTCTACGGTATCTAAAAGTAAAAGTAAAGCGAGTCGTCCCTTAGCAAGGATTATGTATATTAAAGTTTTTCACAATGCATTTTTTTTTTTTAATTTTTAATTTCTAAATAATTTGTGGATCCCACAAGGCCAGAATCCGTCTGTGGGTAATTTTATCGTTTATTCGTAAAAGTTGACATACTCTTAAATCTAACTACATCTAATACACTATACTAGTATACTGAAAAATTTATAATAAACCAGTATTGTAATAAAATATTTATTATATATGTACTTACAAATAAATCGATACTCTCTCAGAAACTACCCTAAATCTCAAATTAACCCGAAAAATTACGCAAAATTTAATCCAGCAAGGTCACGTACGCGCCAAACCCAAAAGGAATCCCACATTCGTTAATCCAAAATGCCCAACACGGTGCGACAGCGAGCAACAAAACCAACGTCTACTCTCAATTCTGAAATTCATATTGTTCTTTACACCACGCAATCATCCGTATCCTTATTTTATTCTTCCATCTATTTGTATTCTCTTCTTCTTGGATTTCTTTCGGTATGCGTTCCGTTAATTTCATCAACACTTCTTTTTTTCCGTATTGTCTATTTTACTATTGACTCCTCTTAACCGTATAAGACACACTTTATCGTAACTCCTGTTCCGATAGACCCTTCCGTAGGTAATGTAATATGTTTCGCTTTCAACCTTAGCAGTTTATTGTCAAAGTATAAATCATTTTCAGTGACATTTCATTGTTCTCATTCCGCCATGTGGAATTTGTTGGCTCGCGCGCCTTAAACTCATTTGTCAGAATTATTTTCAAACAAGTTTTCTGCATCGCACTAATTTTCCTCTTTGCGGTATTTTTTTTGCTTCCCCCCAAATTTCTATTTCATATTTAATTCTAGACATTATCAAAAGATTCAAAAAATAGTCTTAAAATCTTGTATATTCTAATTTGCATAGCGCCAGTATAGATAGTCTGATTTTCCCAGCAGCATTATCGATATGGGTTCTCCTTGTTAAAGCCTTATCAAAAGTTATTTAAATTCGTCGACAGTTTTTAAGTAATCACAACAACATACCATCTTCCCATGTAGGCCCACAGCGAATTATGTAAAGTAATCCTATAGGCACAAACGTTCTGAACCGACTTGGGGTTCTTATACTTATATATTGCTTCAGTTTTTTTTTTAGCGTTAATTAACAATTTCCTGTCATGCACCCATTTGTATAAATTATTTAGGTTTTCTTGCAGCAAATTTTCAGCGAGCTCCACATTAGAACGATGCAATATCATTTTCATAAACATACAGCCTGGAGTTCTTAACATCGATGTAACGTATTTGTGTATATCAAAAACATTATCGAAGCTAAGATCGCTTTTTTGTACCACCTCATAATTTATCGTCCGCTTATTACTGTGAACATCTCCAACTTTTAATAGTAATTCCCTTTCGTTTAGATAACTTCTAAACCAATTCAAATATTTTCTATTTATTCCTATATTGTCCATTTCTCGTATTAGCAAATTTCGGTCCATCAAATCAAAAACTTTTACGAGCTTTAACAGAAACAGCTCCCCGTTGTAAGTCCTTTATTAACCTATAGAACAAGAGACCTAAGTAGAACTGTAGTTGATTTCTCCTCTCTGAATTCGAATTGATACTCATTTATTTTCTCTTTGTTTAATCTGATTTCCACGGAAATACGATTCGCAGCGTCATTTCCACTATACACAATTTTAGAATTCCATTCCTTTGCCACCCAAACCATTATTCCGCCATTACACTTCTTAGGTTTCCTTAATGCGTGCTTTTCGTCTTATAAATCCACCTCTTCTTCCTTCACATTTATTTAATATGTTGGTTATGAATGTATGCTAACATCTCATCTCAATTTTGTTTCTAACATTCGTATGAATCACGTTAAAAGATATCTGTATTAATTTCTCCGGCTCCATTTAACAGATTCTCAATACCTACATTAAGACTGGTACCATATTAAGACCAGTTCTTTTCTCTTTCGCATTATTTGCCCTTACTTTCATCGGGATGATCTTTCTCGTACAATTAGTACTTTCAATACCTGGAAGCGACTTGATTTCAGAACGAGGCAACATACTCAAGAACGCATGCGACCTCATTCATCGTTAAATTTCCCAAGCCATATCTTTATATTAATGATTTTGTTTTTTCCGTGGACATTTTGTGTCCATCTAGAATGAGTGCCCTGTTTTTTTTGTTTTTTTTTAAATTCAAAAAATGCACGACCCTTCGTTTAACTACAAATCAAAAACCTACGTTCCTTCTGGAAAAGCCTTTCTGTTTAATCTTTCATCAAACCGAAATCTAGCTACCCTTGATTTTATGCCTTCATTACACTATCGTTTCTATTATTCATTTACTACGTCTTAATTTTACTATATCATCTTCCTCAAGTTTTCGTGTTTTTTTTTGTTTTTTTTTTTTTGTTTTTTACCATCATCTCATACTATTATCTTCAGTATAGTCGTACGAAGCTATCTGCGATTTTAATCATATCTTCTTTGAATACGTTCCATTGGAACTTTTACGGTAACATTTTTAAATATGAAGTATGCGAAAAGTTTACACAAACCTCTCTTCCTCTCCGCCTTGCTGATGTGTGTATAGAGAAGAGTAGGTATGTATGTACATATATGTAAACCGGAACAGTCCCGTGAAATGTCGCTCAAAGCGTACTAATGTGAAATTTTAGCCATTGCATTTTAAACAAATTTGACCCATAGGTTATTTAATAATAAAAAAAAAAGTGATTTAGTAATTTTGTGAATACTAATAGTTGCATATTAGCTGATGCTTTACTGACGCAGTATGTTGAAAAAATAAATTGAAAAGACGGATTTTGAGAAACCGTTTGTATGAGAGGTGCATGATGCATTAGTACAAAATTTCATAATACATATATTTACGTAATCGAGAATAATCTTTGTACTTTCCATTTTTGCGAATTGTAATAATTGTAATAATCATAGACACGCACTGTTTTCCAGAAATATATTAATAGTTAAATACAGTGCGACATATTCCAGTGTCATATTATCGTAACTAATCTGACGTTTAATTTTAATATAACACAAAACCGTGATGGAACGCGATAATCGATATAAACGATGAAAAATTTTCGACACGGTGTTAATTTTAAAAAATTATATAAATTCCAGCGTGATAAAATATAAATTAAATATAGAAAAAAACATAAATCAAAATATTAAATGATGAACTAAAAAAAAATCATCCTTTATTTAGGTCCGTATATGTTGATTTTCGCAGGGGGCGCCGTTCCTCTTCAAGTGTATCCCTAAATCTAAACAATCTTCCTCTTCCCCAGAAAGCCACCGTCAAATTCCTTGGATTAATCTTTGATTCTAAACTTACTTGGAAACCTCATATTGCCAACTTAAAACATAGCCGCATCAATTCTATCCCTATATTGAAATATCTGGCTAGCTCCAGATGTAATATTAAGCCTAAATTCCTTTTAAACTTCTACAGATCGCTGATTTTATCGAAAATCCATTACGGGTGCCAGGCGTTCTGCTCAGCTAGCAAATCTATATTGAAATCTTTTGATCCTCTACATCACTCAGCACTGAGAACCATTTTGGGAGTGCATCGAGAACTTCTTCAGCTGCCACCATGTGCGTTCTAGCTGGGTGCCCTCCGCTTTCCTACTTCCGAAAATACTTCATACTGCGAAATATGTACCACCATTTCAGCCACACACGAGACCTCCCTCTAACGTTGGAACATATTCTTCTTGAACCAAACTTTCCCGGCGACCCACTACCAGAATAACTGGCCGACCTGCGAAGATGTCGTATCACGTCTGTACAGAGGTCAACACCCAGCCTCAATACCCTTATTCCCACCCTTGCATCAATTTCCAGTTAAATATGGATCTATCGCTGAAACAACATCCAAACACAACAAGTCCCCTCCTTATAGTGAAAATGCAGTTAGGGCAATTAATAAGTGCTCAGACCACCTAATTTACTACACTGATGGAGCTAAGGCAGTTGGCGAGGCAGGTCCACTGCCCGCAGCCTGTACATTCGAAGGTCACGACATCTCATACTCGACTCAATGATGCCTGTTCAGCATTCGATGCAGAACTATATGCAATTGCACACTGCTTCCATCAACATTGTTATAACTGACACTAGAGCCAGTGATTTCCTCCTAGTTACTGATTCGCTACAGTCTTTAAATTAAGAGACGAAAATACAACAACCCGCTAGTTCTAAAAATATACCACTACTTGTACCAGTTATTTATAATGGACAGTCACGTGTCGCTGCTGCGGGTTCCTGGGCACATTGGAGTGTTTGGTAATGAGACGGTCGACGGAGCAGCACGTTCTACCTTTCTCTCGCCAGTTCTAGAGAACGCGGAGCTACCGTCATCAATTGCACATACATTATTAAAGGCGTGCGAAAACTAGTAGAGAACTGAAAGGGCAGCTGCTGCAACATTCCTAAGAACCATTGAGCCCACAGTTGAATCATGGTGGCCACCGGAAGGAACATCCCGATACGAGTTTAAGATCCTCAGCCGGCTGCGAACTGGCCACATCGCTATTTCGCACAAACACATACGCGATAAAATGCCGCCTCCGGCTACATGCCCCTTGTGCAACCAGACAACCGCACCGACAGTTTCCCACATAATACTTACCTACCAAAAGTTTACTATATTGCGGAGACAACTTGGCCTACCCATAGATATAGGGCAGACCCTCTCAAACGAGGTAATCTCCATCAACAAGATTATTGCCTTCATTAAAATGAGTGGCACAACTCACCACATTTAAATTATCCCCCCTCCCTTGTGTGTGCTGTAATGGCCATAGTAGTTACACACAGCACATACAATTTTAGGGGGGGGGGGATTACATCGTTTAATATTTTGATTTATATCTTTTTATTATTCAATTTATAGTTTATCAGACTAGAATTTATATAACTTTTTAAAATCAACATCGTGTCGAAAATTTTTCATAATTTACATCAATATCGTTTATCACGGTATTGGATTATATATTAAAATTAAAGGTTAGATTAGTCACGATAGTACGACATCGAAACATGTCGCAATATATATTATATTTAATTATTAATATATCTCTGGAAAATAGCGTGCGTTTATAATCATTAAAATTATCTATTATTTCGTCACAGTTTGTTTTATCAACATTTTTCAAATACTAGAGACTTTTTTAAGTGGAACTGTTATGAACTTTTTATCGATAGTTTACAAAGTTTCACGTTTTAGCAAATTATAAATTCTCAGAACGTGATCTTTACCGGTGTTGGAATTTCTTTTTTTACTCCTTTAGATAGTGTTCTGGACAGTTTTTTTTTTTTCAATTTTTGTTTTTACTAATATACATATATATAAAAAAACAAAAAAAATAAAAAAACCATGAAGTTTTCCAAAGTCAACGTAAACTTACATTCCAGTTGCAATGGATGTGACTTGCGATCTTCTCCAAAATAAAATCATCTTTTGATGGGACATATTTTTTTTTTTTTTTAAGTAAGTTACAGAGCGCTAGGGAATGATTAGCAGAGCAAGCGAAGAGAAAAAAAAAAAACAGAAATGCGGCCCCTGTCTTATGGGGCAGCATCGAGAAAGGAAGGAAGCCGAATAAATAAGTCTCGCAGGGGTTAGAAGACGGTTTTAGCCTAGATTCTGATCTGCAGAACAATTTTCCACGTAGATAGTCGAAGGCCCTGGGTGCTAAAGAACAAATTGTTGTTAACATTAAAATTACACGCGCACTGATAAACCAGATAAGAACCTGTATAAATTAGAGGTATGACGCGCGTGAAACATATCTTCGTAATAAAAAAAAGCACGAAAATGCGCAGACAGTGTACATAAAAAAAACTAAAGAAAACTGGTATTACGTCTAGCTAAGAGTTAAAGAAAAATTCAAGACTGAAAACGATAACATTAATGATATGTGAAATAATATTATAGAATCCGTAATTCGAGCAGCAAATGAAATAATGAAAACGCAGAATAAACTACATTAAAAAAACGTAGATAACAAACGAAGTAATAGAATATTAGCGTGGAAATGAGACGGAAATACTGAACAATAATAAATACGTAGGAAGGGGAAAAAATGTATAATATATCCCGAAATTCAGCGAACAGAAGTGCGAGAAGGGCAAAAGAAAACTGTATACAAGCGGAATGTACACAAATAGAAAAGAAAATAATCAAAAACGGGAAACGTAGAATAGCGTATAATTATGTATAAGGAATTCGAAAGCGAAACAAACGGACTAGAAGATAAAAATGGAGAGCGTGTAATTACAGGAAGAGAAATCATACCAGAACGGAAAGGATATACGGAAGAATTATTCGGAAATAATAACCCGAAAATGAAAGCGAAACTTAACGAAACGTTAGCAAAATCATGAATCTGGTCCACCTGTAGGAGCGCAGGAAATTGAATCTGAAATAATTAAAGGATAAAAATGCACCAGCATAATGTTCGGAAGGAAATGTTACTGTTTGTGTTAGTATTACGTATTGTCAACTGTTACAAGTATGTCAGAATGAAAGGGCTTTCGATTACAATTTCAGCACTATAGGAATCGCTGGTAGAAATTATCCTGGCATATTACTATACTTTATCATCGGCTGAAACATTAAATCCTTCAAAATAAACTGTATTCCCCACAAAGAAAATTCTTCCTGATAAATGCGAACATTACTATTATCGCTATTGATTCTCGAAAAAACAAGGTTTTTATTCATAATAACAATACGATGCCCGCAATACACAGGAAAAACTAAAAAGTGAGTTATCATTGAAGGTGCAACACAGAAACCACAAAACAGCTATTAGAAAGGCAAACCAGGAGTGGCAAGATAAATGGTATAACGAGTAACCGGACAAAAGCGCGCACGGATAAATGCACAGACGGACAAAAGCGCACCAGTTCCCCATTTAAGATGAAGGTGAAAAGTTCGGCTACGGTTTCCGTTGAAAAGTAAAACGGGCGTAACTATGTTTAGGGTACATATGAAAATGTGTAACCGGATAATTAGCCAACCGGTAACTAATAGCCGACCGCCAAGGTACTTGAATGCTACGAAAGTGAATAATTTAGACGCCAGCGTGTTTCGAAAATTTTTCTCTACTACGTAATATACATACAACAATGAACATTCGTTTATTCTGTTCGAAGGCGGTTAAAACATCTACTCGTAATATAGAAAACACTGTTAATTCACCTTCCATCGAGTGTGATAAAAATCATTAACTATCCGCTTGCGCAGGAAAACATTAAATTAGAAACAGCATGCGTTGAATTTTATTTATACGTAGTGTTTAGAATTGGTGAACTTGTAATTTACTGAGAAAAATAAAATTGGAAAAAATTAAAATAAATTTTACAATTACACATCATAAATCAGATTAGTCAAACATGTGTGTAGTATTTACATTCAGTTAAAGATTTAAGGGGGTCACTTTTTACCTGAGTTGTAACTGATAGATCCTTTAATTGCTGTTGTTATTGTTATTTTCCGTTGATTTTATTACTGAGTCGTTCCATCAAAACTAAGCCAGTCATTGAGCAGCACTATTCCGAATGTTTTTATATTTTGTTTCTTGTTTGTTTCTTTTTCTATTTCGGGACGCGTCAACCACGGACATAAACCCCGGTGCAAGTGAAATTTTCGGAAGTTACCATGTGCGACAGCGGCATATTTACCCGAACGAAACACTACTAGTCATCTACGTCACGGTAGCTGGCTATTTTATTTTTGTGGAAGGATTAAAAGACATTCACCGTAAAACGTATGTAAAGCTGCGCAGCATGAAATATGAAGAAATCTGAGAATAAACAAAAATACGGCTCGACTTTTGACTAAAACTATGACGCAATGTCAGCAAGGGCAGATGGAAAAAGTAGAACGTGCGGTCAGTATGTAAAGGTAATTAATTAACTCGGTTGTCTTAATAAACTGACGCCGTTTCCGTCGATGAGTTAGCAAGGATACTAGTGACATTATCATTGCTGTTCCATGAGACTCAACGATCTGAAAAGGCTGGGCACATGCATAGTATGCGCAATACAGTAGGCACGCTGCTTTGTAGACAAAAAGGGCAGAATGTAGGGGACGGAGCTTCTCGGAATATATAGTCGTGGAACAGAGCTATATGTCATGTTCGCAGCCGATTCAGAGCGCAAAACTCTGCACGAAACGTGACTAACATTAACCACCACGACTCAGTTGCGGCTTTAATAGATCTTAGAAACGTCTGGAAGAAGGCTCACGAGGTTCGTTATGTTTCATTACAGAAAAATTAACACAGATGGCTAGGGAGTCGCATGAGCGCTTGTTCGACGAGATTAATTATGCTTATTTCCCGGTCCGACAGAAGCTTTAGAATCTCAGCTAGTGGGTTGTTAGCGAAATTTCAGGTCCCGGTGAGTTTCTTTGTGTAGCTAGGGAGAGGCTGATTAGATGAGAAATGCAGATAGGTTAAAGTTTTCTGAAATAGTTTAAAGGCGCACAGACCGGTGGACGTGGAAGATCTATGTGCGCGCAAAATTGTACGAAGGACCGCGTGGTGCACTGCGTCAAGGGATTTCCATAAAGAACGGCTGGCTATGTTTCCGATTTTATTTTTACTGGGTGTTGAAATAAATAAATTCTTTTCCACATATTAGACTTCTTGCATTCTTACTTGACGGTCTGCCTAAGTATAGTGAATATTTTGAATTACCTCCTTTCGACCCAATTTTAGGGGGTTGGGTTGTTACAAGAATTCATAAGAACGCTCAGGGGAGTCGTTGCCTCTCGCCCATGGCCTTTTATTGAAATAAGCAGCATATAGGTGAAGTTTAAATGTTGTATCATAAACAGCTTAATTTTCAATCAAATTTTCACTTACCCTACGTTTTTGCCGATTTTGACCATGAGACATTCGATTTTTTTTTTAACCGAAATATATGTTATTTAGGGGTCTAAAATACATTTTAAAAATGCCAGTTTCACTTTTATGCTCATGTATTTTCATTGGTAAAAAGCATGAACAATGTTCGAAAGTGTCATTTGAAGGGTGAAATATGATGAAAGGGGGTTGTTATTTTTTTTAAGATGCCCGTTCCGTGTGGCTACAACATATTGAAAAATTAAGAAAATCGGTCAACTTGCACTTGAGAAAAGAAAAAGTTAACTGTATTTCAGCAAAAAGAGAGTTTCTCAAACACTAGCAAAGGGAGAGATCTGAAACTTGTGTCATCAATTTTCCTTGGTGGTAATAGCTTAAATAGTGTATGATTTCGGTTTCATCTATTTCTGTGAAGTCAAGTTTGATTACATCCTTTTTTTTTTTTTTTTTTTGGGATGAAATTTTTACTTTTTTTCATGAAAGTTCAGGTACGTGTGTCAGAAAGTTGACTGTTGAATTTCGTAGTTATGGTAATTATTTCCGACATCGCAATGTCAACATTCTATTTTCGGAATTTCCAAAGTTCAAACTTGAATGAAATTTGGCCGGAATGTGTTTACGTTTTAAAATATATATTTTTCTTTTCTCGTAACGATTTACCGTGTATACGTATATTTTTATTGGCGATTCTGTTTCATTATCGATTGTACGCGTTGAATGCAATTTTTTAAAACAATCCCGCGGTTTCATTTCGAGTTTTATAACCGACTTGTTTGTCAAGAAGTTTATTCGTCGAATTACACTAGTGTGTAGGATCAAGTAGTTCACTGATTCCGCACGCTTCGGTTCGATATAATAAAATTTGCGGATGCATTTTTATAATTCCTTTTACACGAGAAATTTTAATTAATATGCGATAAAATTTTAATGAATTTCGTATTTTTGAAATTATTGTGCTCGTGTGTAAGAAGATCCGCTACGCAATTCCCAGCTATTGTACATTTTTGTCGATTTCAAGTTTCTATTTAGATAGTTTTTTTGCTTTAATAAAATAGTAATTTCTCTTGAGCGAGTTTTACAATTTAAATCTGTTTTAAATTTTACGCGGCCTAATGGAATTAGACAAATCGTAACAATAATATAGAATAGAATAATCTTTTGAACAGCAAAGAGAAGATACACTTAGTCTGCAAAAACCGCGAAATGAAAAAATACTAATAACAAGAACTTCGATAAATATCAAAAATTTACTCAGAGAGAAGACGACACCTACGCATAAAAAAAAAAAAAAAAGTATGGAAAGTTTAAAAATACCTAGAGGGGTAATTCAACGCAATAGCGTGAATGGGGATATTATACTTAAAATGAGATCAGGAAACATTGAAATGAGGTTTAATTTACGAAAACAATATTAGTAAAACTTATACGGTACAGTTATTAAATGAGAAAATTCTTGTATACAACTGAATGCTTGAATGTAAACAGCGCACGGCGGGAAAAAATTTTTCAGCGAAGAAGGAAAAATTATCGTAAGAAAAATTCTGAGCCCGAGAAAAGAAGAGGGGCAAACTTTAGAATAAGAAGAAATGAAGAAGTTGATAAAGACTCGAAAAATTAAGCAGTGAGCTCTTGTCACTAATTTGAACGATGGCAGCATACCTAGTGTAATTCTTCCATTTTCGTTTGCTCCTTAACAAACTCGAAAAACCATCCGTTAATTGGCTTCCTATTTGGAGATCTTCTAAATAAATAGTAATAAAAGTATACATTGTCCCCGGGAAAAATCGCTGCAGCTACTGCGCAGCTTATTCGCGGTTATCCGTAAAAAAGTAGATTCGCCAGCTGCAAACGAAAGATCTTCTGGTCAGCGATTTTGACAACATGTTGGCTTAAGCGATTTTGCCGTACAACATGCATACAAGTGGTGAGTGGTAAGCTGTGCGACAACTTTTCCCACTGATCCGTCATAATGTTCTCGAGGAGCCTGCAATTCTCGCGCTAAAACTGCTCGGCCGCAACGCGACTGAAATATTATCGAGCAAAATTTAAGCAATTTTTCAGTATTTAAAATATCGCCAGATCTGGCTGGTGGCGAAGTTTTAGTTTAATGCGATGAAAATGTTCTCGCGCTAGATCTAAAAACAGTTGTCGTATCGATTTTGTTCTCTGTAGATATCGACGAAGAATGGGACCTGGAACAGTTTCGACGACGAAAAATGGCCAAAAATGGAAATAATCTAAAAATTTGCGCGAAACGAATGCAATGTAGCGGAGATAAGTATACGCCGCGATGGAGCGTATAGGCTTATTTTTCCTTTTCCTTTCCCCCTTTTCCTCTTTGTTTCAATTAAACCGCGTTTGACCGCCGATTAATCAGTTAAATTCTGGATTAGGAACAGCTATGCGCCGACTGAATGTATCGGTAGAGGGTCGGGGGTGACATATTTAGAAATGTACTTTTAATAGGAGACATATCTGTCTAACTATCGAAAGTAACACAGTGCACGACAAAGAGTCGGATAGAGTTCGTTTATCTTTTCGTACGTCACGCGATATCGCTTCGATATGACTTGGGGTGAACGGAATTGATGCGATGCGACCCAGATGAGTTTTCAACATCGCGAACCTCTTCCAGCTTTGAAGATTTTTCGACGTCTAAAAGTTTGTCAATAAACCAAGTTGTGCGTAATGTCCTAGTCTAAATGCTTATTTCGCACGTAAATTCTTCTTGAAATGCTACATCCTTGTTGAAACATGTTCCATTCGGAATTTTAAAAATTACCGTACTGAACACGACCCTTTCGGCCTTATCGATCAACTCTATTTGCGCTCCTAGAAAGGTTTCACGTTTCGAGATGTTTTCTCTTGCCCCGCTAGTATTGCTTAAAATATCTCCGGCTCCGGACTAAAGTCGCCGTTCTCGAATATATAGATAATATCGGTTATACCCGAGAACAGAGTAAAGACGCATCATTCTAAAGGACGAAAAGAACCGGGAAACAGATTCTCTTCGGATCGCCCACATAGAAAGGGCAGAATATTTTTTTAAATGGTACATTATCGGTGATCCACAAAGCTACACCTTCTTCAAAAACTTTCCTTTTTTTTTTTTTTTTTTTTTTTTTTTTTTTGCAGGAGGCTATTAGCAGCGTGACTTTATAATTCACGGTATCTGGAAATGAGAATTATTCGTCACAAAAAAAACATTTCAATGTAAGATTTCAGCGCAACTCGGTTTTGAAAAGTGAAACCAGGAAAAAATCTCTCCCTCCTTCGTCATCTTTCTTCTGTATTCCTCTATCGGGGTACAGAGCTAATCGTCTTCAAGTGTTCGACTCTTTTTGCTGGACCTTCTTCTACCGTCAACTTCTGGTTTTCCGACAGTTCGTATATTTTCATTATCAGATTCCCTCGCTTTGTCCATTTGCAGTCTCGGGAAAAGGAATACCTTTGTTGCCGGGTTAATGCCCTCTATCGTCGGATTCGAAACAGAAAAAATCAAAACTTTTTGAAGCGGACGTAATAATATATGTAGCGCGGAATAAAACTCTCTCTAGCCGGTTTTCGGAAATTTGACGTTTAATTTTTTTACGCGTCGCCGGAAGAATACGTGAATTGCTCCTCATTAGCATTTTTGTTAAGAACGAAGAAGAGAAAAAGCTTTTAAATTTTTACACAATTAACGGACAATGGCGAGAGAACTTTTAGACGCGATCTGCTAAATGCCAAAACGGAAGGGGCTATGGTTTTTCAGACTAGAATGTGAGGTATTATACTAGCTGGAATATTTTCAAAAATGCGACAAGCTCTTTCTCATTTGACACGGGTCACGGGACGAACTGAACGAGAAAGGCTTTACCGCAGAGGTTAATAATATGTATTAAAACAACGAGGAAATAACAGACACGCGCGCGCCAGCTCCGCTGCGATTTGAAGTAGCAGTACCCGGTCATCAAATAGCCGGGGATCTCGGTGAAAAGAGCAAATGCTACCCTCTCAAACGAAACCGAGTCATAAATACAGTTCACTTGGTTCGAAGAACTATATTAAATCGAAAGGGTACGACGCGTTGACTTCTTTTGACCGGTGACTGCGACCAAAATGAAAACGGACATCGAAACAAGCGGAAATTTCAGGACCGCTGATTCTCGACTGAATAATACGGGGTGTTTGCGGCGTCGCGCCGAACTAATATTCGGTATAATGTTGTTCTCCGCGGTAGCGTTCGCTCTTCTCTTACCTTACTTGAAAGCGAGCTGGATGCGAGCAACCGGAACGACAAAGCAAACGTGATTGCTACCGGCGAAAGGACAACCTCGAAAAGTAATTAGCATTTTCTCTAGGTATCGGCTTCGCTGCTTCCGTCTATGCTTTCTTGACACTGTTCTTTTGAGCCCCGGCTTTTTTACCGTGTTCCCGCTAGGCCGACCGATTCATTTTATCGAACTTTCCATTCACCGGTGATTTCAGTTTTCTAACCAGAGCCGCCTGTTCGCATAAAACCGTACGTACATATTACGTATATCCTTTACTTTCCTCTCAATGTAAATACAAAAGTATCAATTGAAATTAATTTTACATTTTGAAAATTACATATTTACCAAAACATTTTCATTAATACACACACACATATATATATATATATATATATATATATATATATATATGTATGTATGTATAGCTCTGTTCTTTAACTGATCTGGGTTGCTGTAAAAATTCGTTTTGAAGCATTTTGAAGTGCCGAATACAGGGTTTCGAAATTTTCCAAATCGCCCTTTTTTTCCTTTTGCCTTAGCGACGACGGCCATTCATTAATTTGACCGATTTGTCCGCTGAACCGATTTTTCAGTCAACGTAAAGTTTCGTATTACGATCTCTGCCATTCGTATACTACTTGTTGACCTTTTAATATTCGGCGCGATATGGTAACATAGTCAGTCGGGTGAACTTTCGTAATTTACACGGAATTATATATCCTGAAAGAAAACCTTTTAAAATATTCGCTTCGTTTTTACTCTGATAATTGTCAAAACATTTCCGATCTACTCTGTAAGTGTATCTTGATGAACTCGATTGTATCGTTCAAATTGATCTTCTCTTTTTTTGGTTCTGTTTTACCGTTACGGAAGACGATGATGATCTTTTTTTCCTCAACCACACTAAGGAGCTATTGACTCTTTCGTAGAATTTCTTCTTACCGGTTTAATGACTTCCTCTTTAATTTTTAGTATTTCACAATGTTTCTATTGCTCTCCCTGGTTGAAGTACTACATCTTTAATCGATTACTTTGTTCTATTTCCCTTTCGTCGAGATATTATTAAATCTCGTACTTATTTTTCCGTTTTCTTTCGTAATCCTAGATTACTCGGTAAGATCTTCGTGCCGATAATTAATCGATCGATTGTTATGTAAAAAAAAAAAAAAAAATATTATTTTAGATGCGCGATCGGACCTATTGATGAAATAAAATATCGAGTTTTTTATTCGTAAAGTTACATAATATATTTTAAAGACCGAGTGATGACTATAATAATTACCGACTTTACTCTTCGACGGATCTATCAGATACACGTTAAATGCGGAGACACACCGAGACAGAATCTTTTTATCATAGCGCAGAACGTTTTGAAGTGGCATCAGAAAATAATTTCAACATTTTCTATAATGGTTTCAGTTTTTTGGATCTATGATCAAGGAATGATAAACGTAACTAGGAAAAAAAAAGACATTAACTTTACACGTTATAAAAGTACTTCTTTAAATTCGAAAATGAAAAAAAATTCTCTCTTCCTCGTTTTACTTCTGTGTTTAGTGGCGAATGTGTTGCGATTTTCAAGGCTTTGTCCTTTTTAAATTCACATATCTTCTCTGAAAATATCATTATCATGTCTGATTCTATGAGTTGTTTATCAGTTTTGAAACTCTTGCCGTTCAACACAAAATTCCATCCATACCTATATAAAATCAGAAGCCTAGTAGTGTCCCTTTCTGAACCTGGCGTAGTAGTTAATTTTGTTTGAATACCAGGACATGCGGATATCTCTGGTAACGAAGTGGCAGACATGGCTGCCAAAGATAAATGGATAAATTGTTTTTTGGTTCCATACTTTCCAAACAGAGACCTATTCAAGCTCATTAGATATGCTCATAAAGAATATTGGGAAGCTACATGGGCAAATCCATTTTGCGCGCAACAGTACAAAAGAGTTCAGCCCAATATTCCTGACGTTCCTTGATTCAACTACATTACGACTGTTTCGACGAATACCAGATCTTCATCGTTACCTTATGTCGCCTTCTGCGGGGGGTAAACCGCCTCCCTGTTTCTTTGTACAACAAATCTCTTCTTCTTATTGCCAAAATCCACTAGACTCGGACAGAATGGCGGACGCTGGTCACCTCATCTTCGAATGCAATTTGCATACGGCGCAAAGAATTATTTTGTATAACGCGATAATAAATTTCCAGATCTCTCTGCCATGTAGTGTCAATTCTCTCCTGACCATCGGGAGTGCTGCAATATACAAGTTATTATTTAATCATATAATTCAATGCAATATTACTGTGTATAGTTAATTAGTTAATTAATTATATTATACTGTCAATGGGTTAAATTTTCAACGCCCAAAAAAAAAAAAAAAAAAAAAAATACTTCCTTAAATGAAAACATTGAAATAATTAATTTTGATGTGTTACAAAAGACACTACAGCCCGTATTCGAACAATACGGTAATTAGATTTAGATTTAGAGTAGATTAAATTTACGCAAATTACCCACCTTGTTACGTGAATCATCTTCCAAAACAAGAACATGGACCAAAATGAGTCCAATAGAAAATTTTCTTTCAATTTTTTAATGGAAATATTAGAATTAAACATAAAAAAAAACAACAACAAGAAAAACGTCTTACACCGAAGTTAGTATACCTTGGTCGAGATGAGGAAACGAATATGCAGGAGAACGAATAGTAGACTGTCGGTAAAAGAGAATGGATATTTTACTTCTCGTTCAACGTTTATATCAAATACAATGATGCCATCAAAGCAATCGCTTCGAGGTTAGATGGTGATTTACGATGTTTTCTTTTCCTTTCATGCAGTAAAAAGAGCAGAAAAAGGAAAATAAGAGAAATTACAAAAACAAATAAGAACGATAAATAGATAAAATAAAAATAATATAGGCAAGAAAGAAAAAGAGGAATTATTTACCGGAATAAAAAATAAAATTTAGTGCAATATATAAACGAACGAAAGTATGTCAGTCTTAAGGTTTAGACAGGGGACTTACAATTTAGGAATTGAATTGAATTTAAAAAAAAAAAAAGACGAATATGAAGGGTATTGATGAATTGGAAAACTAATATTTGAAAGCTAAAATGACGTCTGCCGATAGTATTTGAGTTACAGAATTAAAGTAAACTACCGAAGATGAATAAACAATTTCGAAAGATTTTAATTTCTTACACACACACACACATATATATATATATATATATATATATGCATGAATGTATATACAGGGATACACAAAACTTTCTTCATTTTGTCAAGATTTGTTCAATATAGGTTGTACATAAAAAGAAAATCCATTAGCTGCGACCTAGATACAACCTATTTGTCAAAGAAGAATGATAGAAAGGAAATTTCGACTTTAAAACAAAAAATTAAGTCATGACAGGCGTACAAAGTTAAATAGCTTTCCATCGAAGTTGGGTGTAAGAAAGTTAATTAAAAACTTCCGCGTAATTTAAAAGGAACTAACGCAGCTTTAGATGCTACAGCAGGCATAATCATGATTAAAATGATTTTTCTAAAAATTAAACAATAATGCAAATTTTGAGGTGTTAATAAACGTACTCGTTTTTCAGTTCTGATAATGTGCGTATACGGTAGATACTTGAACTTAATTATGCTTTGTTCGACAGGAAACACAATTTTTGCACTATTTAAATTACTGAGAAATAATAATAGTAATAATAATAATGGAGAAATAAAAACAAAAAAAAATGGACTTTAGGAAAGATCCTGTCCGAAATTAAAGCTAGTTGGTCGGACAGCGGATTTCATGCAAAACCCAGTTCAAATCCCATTGCAATATTGAAAATATAAATAATTATCATCATTCGCGTTGGGTTAATGCCTATGAAGCCAGAGTAATAAAAGAAGAAAAAAAAGACACTTGCAAAATAGCAAGAGTTTTTCGTTTTTTTTATAAAACTGTAAAACAGAAATGCGACATATAATACGTACTTTAATAACATTCCCGCATTAATTAATCGAGCGAACGCTGACAGACGATAATTTCGTTCATTGCATAAAATATGCTAAACTGCAATTCACATTTATCCACCTATTGAATTGCCATCGATAGCGTCAGTATTTAAGAGAGGTATTTTTTGATATTCTCGATAATCTGAAGCAGTAATGGATTTAATGGTGATGGCGCCCTAGGCCCGTGTTGATATGCCGCCTTTTTTGTAATGAAAAAAAAAAATATATATATATGTATATATATATATATCGACGGATTTCGATAACAATTTTTAAAGTCAAAATCAACATTCTTACGTATGCATGATAAACTTACTTAAATTGCGATAAAATTATATTATTCTTCGAAACATAAAATCACAGGATTTTATCGTTAACAGAAAACTTCATCAATTTCGACTTTTAAGCGACCGGAAAAAAAATGTTTGGGTGCAGCCGCCTTTTAAATTGTAGCAATCTTTTAAATTTTGGTGCCCCTATGATGTTTCCGCCCTAGACCCAGTCCTCATAGGCCTAGGCCTAAATCTGCCACTGATTTGAAGGCGTAAATTTTTATTCAGTTTTCGATTAATAAATAAGCGCCTTAGTAGAAAATACATCATTATTTAAATTAAATTGAAACACCGAATACGTGTCACTGTAACGTGTCGCTAATTAGAGTAACGTTAACACCCATGAGGCAGCATCGCGCGCATCCGTAATCGCAGCAGAATACTTCGCACGGTAAGCAGTTAATTTTATTAAGAGTATACCAAAACTATTAAACAGATGTGTGAACGAAAATAGATTATGCTTTTCGCTTTGTTCATTTCTTTTTGTTTTTCCTCCCTTAAATTGTATGCGCTGTGTGTGTAACTACTATGGTCATTACAGCACACACAATAGATGGGGGATTTAAATATGCTCAGTTAAGCCCCTCATTTTAATGAAGGCAATAAGCCTAGTGATGGAAATGACCTCATTTGAGAGGATCTGCTCTATGTTTCTCAGTAGGCTAAGTTGTTTTCGTAACACGATGAACTTTTGGCAGGTAAGCAATATGTGAAAAACTGTCGGCACGGTTGTCTGGCTACACAAGGGGCACGTAGCCGGAGGCGGCATTTTATCGCGTATGTGTTTGTGCGAAATAGCGATGTGGCCAATTCGCAGCCGGCTGAGGATCTTAAACTCGTATCGGGATGTTCCTTCCGGTGGCCACCATGATTCAACTGTGGGCTTAATGGTTCTTAGGAATGTTTGCAGCAGCTGCCCTTTCAGTTCTCTACTAGTTTTCGCACGCCTTTAATAATGTATGTGCAATTGATGATGGTAGCTCCGCGTTCTCTAGAACTGGCGAGAGAAAGGTAGAACGTGCTACTCCGTCGACCCTCCCATTACCAAACACTCCAATGTGCCCAGGAACCCGCAGCAGCGACACGTGACTGTCCATTATAAATAACTGGTACAAGTAGTGGTATATTTTTAGAACTAGCGGGTTGTTGTATTTTCGTCTCTTAATTTAAAGACTGTAGCGAATCAGTAACTAGGAGGAAATCACTGGCTCTAGTGTCAGTTATAACAATGTTGATGGAAGCAGTGTGCAATTGCATATAGTTCTGCATCGAATGCTGAACAGGCATCATTGAGTCGAGTATGAGATGTCGTGACCTTCGAATGTACAGGCTGCGGGCAGTGGACCTGCCTCGCCAACTGCCTTAGCTCCATCAGTGTAGTAAATTAGGTGGTCTGAGCACTTATTAATTGCCCTAACTGCATTTTCACTATAAGGAGGGGACTTGTTGTGTTTGGATGTTGTTTCAGCGATAGATCCATATTTAACTGGAAATTGATGCAAGGGTGGGAATAAGGGTATTGAGGCTGGGTGTTGACCTCTGTACAGACGTGATACGACATCTTCGCAGGTCGGCCAGTTATTCTGGTAGTGGGTCGCCGGGAAAGTTTGGTTCAAGAAGAAAATGTTCCAACGTTAGGGGGAGATTTCGTGTATGACTGAAATGATGGTACATATTTCACAGTATGAAATATTTTCGGAAGTAGGAAAGCCGAGAACACGCGCATAGAACACACATGGTGGCAGCTGGAGAAGTTCTTGATGCACTCCTAAAATGGTTCTCAGTGCGGAGTGATGTATGGGATCCAGAGATTTCAATATAGACTTGCTGGCTGAGAATCATTTTTAATACCGAAATATTCTATACAATAAAGTTGTTTAGAATCGTTTCGATGAGTATTGTAAAATTCGATATAAAAAAAAATATATATATCACTCACTGTTAAAGACGTAAGTTTTTTTTTTCTTTTTTTTTTTTAGACCGGTTTTATCCTGTGATCAGTTTCATCTCGGTCGAAAACTTGAAATATTCCAATTTTTCTATTTTTCCGAATATAAATGTTTGAGTAATTTTATCAACCGATGTACAAATCTTTTGATTTATATTCCTAACGCCTTTTTTTTTTTTTTTTGTTTGTTTTCTTCGGCCTAGACTTCCATTTGCTCACAATTATGTAAAGCAGTCTGATAAGATAATATATTTACCCTATTTTTTTTTGCTTAGGAATGTCAACAACGTTTTATACACAGCGTACAAATCAGTTTTGTGTATCTGCCTCTAAACGTACGGTAGATCCGAAGAACATTCCCCTGCAAGTAAAATGCAATTCTTATGACTCCGTATATGTTATACGTCAAAATCAGGGAATTTCTGTTCAAGTTCTGTTTTTAGCATGTTTTTCCTATCAGTTTGTTCGTTGTTTTATTTTGCTTTCCATTCCCAGAATTATTTTTTTTTTTTTTTTTGGCGCGGATCGATATCCCGGACAATTTGAAAGAGTACATAATAGCAGCAGCTGCAGACAATTTTATTGCATTCATCTCTATGCCCCCGTTGAATTATACGTCATTCGTTTTTTTATTATTATCATTTTTTTTTCATTTGAATTTTTCATTGAAAATTAAATTACAAGTGTTTATCGATAAAATCTCATTTACGCAGTTTCAAAAAGGTTTTACTTACTTTTCGGTTGCATGTTAAACAATGACTTTTAATTATACAGTTTCATAGATATTAGAGTAAACATTCCCTATATGGAATTTGGCCGTCCTTACGTAAAACATTTCCCTTTAAAATGTGCACATCGATGTGGACTTCGTTATTTAAGATCCATCCTGAATTGTCAAAATGATATTCGATGGTGTGTTGTTAATGCTGCAAAAAATTAAGAGAATTTACTAAAAGCAGTTTTACTCATCGCAGAGCACTTACCACGGGGAACCCTGGATGTATAGCAGTGGCTCCGTGCTGTGCAAATGGGGTAGTACACTATGATCGGTGCTACGTTAGCACAGAGGAACGTATCACTAAAGAATGATAATTTGGATTTTTTTTTTCATTTTTGGAAGTGCAAGGAACGATCGGTGGAAGAAGTAGCACGTTCAATCGACGTCGAAGTATACACTGTTTTTTTGTTTTGTTTTTTTTTTTTTTTTTGTAAAAAGATTTTTTAAATTATTTTTTGGCAGTACACAATTAACAAAAAAAAAAAAAAAAACTGTTTTAAAATTTAAATTGGTGCTCAAAATTTTGTTTGAATTCTATTCAGGGAGCCAAGCACTTCACACTACTGGGACAAACCGCCACTTTCTCCCTGAGCGAAACATCCTGAATGAGCCGCGATAAATTCATTCAAAATACAACCGGTTAAAAAAGAGTCGGACCAAAAAAAAAAGGTTGCATCGGTATTTAATGGATCTGTTGTTTGCGATAACTTAAGAGGAAGAAAAAGAATACAGATGTAGTGAATTAAAAATCATTCGTAAATATAACTCCATAGAAAGGATACAAAAGAAGTGATATTGCCTGCGCGTGCTAATTTTACCGAGTTAATTTAAAAATTATGTAAGCAAAAAGTTTTCTACGATGTAAAATTACTAACGTCCATGCGTGCAGAATTTTTTACGAATATCCAAATTAACGTTGAAATAATTAACATTATTACACCATTGTAATTTCGATTAATACGTTAAATGTATTAATCAAATTAAATTAAGGCGACATTACTCTAATTAGGGATATTTTATGACGTTCAATTTAATTTAAATAATATATTTACTGTTTACGCATTCATTTATTAATCAAAAATTCAATAAAAATTTACGCCTTGAGATTGTCAAGAATAAAAGCGCCATAAAAAATTACCTTTTAAATACTGACGCTATCGGTGGCAATTCGACAGGTGGATAAATGCGAATTACAGTTTAGCATATTTTACAGAATAAACGTGATTTTCAAACAAAAAAAAAAAAAAAAAGAAGAGAAAAAAAATCATTATTAATGTGAGCTATAAGCATTAATGAGTTACAAATTAAAAGTTTAGAATATAGTATAAAAATTCATCATTTCATAAAGTTCGAATATTTGTAAAGAACTCCTTTAGTCGGTGCGAATGCATTTACACAATTAATATAATTGAAATTTAAATCAATGCTTATTTTCACGCATCGGTTTTTCGATGCCTCGTATGGTGTTCAGTAGGAAAATACTTATATATATGTTATAAGTATAAATGAAATGTCTATTGAACGGTTACTAATGTTATATTTTTATTTTTACACGAACATATATTATTCAAAATTCACAAATATAACATTGTTAAATACTAATTAA
This sequence comes from Icerya purchasi, assembly GCA_039619475.1. Lineage (NCBI taxonomy): Eukaryota > Metazoa > Arthropoda > Insecta > Hemiptera > Monophlebidae > Icerya > Icerya purchasi. The sequence goes on from CM077116.1 coordinate 249,188,799, forward strand.
TTATGTTAAAATAAATCAAATCAAATAATTACAATAATAGTCCGACCGGTTTCGTTAATACATATTCATGGACTAATTTTTTTTAAAAAAAAAAAAAAAAAAAAAAAAAATTAGTCCATGAATATGTATTAACGAAACCGGTCGGACTATTATTGTAATTATTTGATTTGATTTATTTTAACATAATTAATTAGTATTTAACAATGTTATATTTGTGAATTTTGAATAATATATGTTCGTGTAAAAATAAAAATATAACATTAGTAACCGTTCAATAGACATTTCATTTATACTTATAACATATATATATATGTATATTTACGGTTTACGGAAGAAATAAAAACATATAAGGAAAATACTTATTTCGTTGTATTCATCTTGGTTTCATTTTTTCATTTTTCTTTTTCTTTTTTCGCTTCTTTTACTGATTTATTTATTTATTCGTTATTATTATTTTCAGTTTGTTTCTTTCTAATTTCCCTTTTATACTTTCAGTGGAGATTAGATTTCCTTTGAAAATGAAGGAAAAATGTGTATTTACAATTAGTCGTTAAAAATTAAATTTATAAAATAGTACACGATTAAATAATACATGTAGATGTAATTTGTCAAAAGAATTAAAAAAGGAATAAATGGAAATTTAATTTTATACAATATAATAAAAAAATAGAAAACCAAAAACGACTTCGTAATATTTTGCAAGGGGAGAACAAAGACAGGCTGTGAAAGTTTATGCTTACTAGCCATAAGCCTAGCCTATACATATATATATATATATTAATTACAACGTAATTCTTAGGCTACCCCCATTAGAAAAAATGTCTCAAAAAATGTTCCAATTTTATGTAACGCGAAATGTCCCAATTTTATGTAACGCGAAATGCTCAATTTTATGTAACGCAAAATGTCCTAATTTTTGTAACGTTTGTTATATTTTATAGAATTTCTGTGATTATGTTATTATATTCGTATTGTACAATTTAGAATTATGTTGTAAATTTTGATCATTTTATACAAAGTATGGAAGAGAAAGAGATAGAAATGTAAGCAAGAGGGATCAAGGGGCGTAGTCCCTTGCGAGACCAAAATGGCCGTGTTTATATATATATATATATAAATATATATTAATAACTTAAAAAAATATTTTTTACATTTACTTGGAATATTATCTATTCTACCCATTTAATTACTGCTCAAATTTCTTCCTTATCCTTTCTGGTATCGTCCTCTACCAGATTTGAAAATATCTTCATTTTGGTATCTTTTTATTCAGCGCTATTTGGTTTTCCGGTTTTTACCCATTATTATTATTATTATTATTATTATTATTTATCCATTCTCTGTTTGCTTCCTGTCCTCGCATTTTACCAATATTATAGTCTCTTGCGTCTATATTCGCCCGATCGTGCATTGCTTCTTGCTTAATTAATCGGAAACTGTTTTAATCAACTTATCTAATGGCGATAGAATTGAAATGTATTATTATCGCTTTCAAACGATTGGACAACGTTCGAGTACCTTAATTCGAATTTGTTTAACATGTTCCCTTTCCGAATATATCGAAACTTTACAATATAGCTTGATCGCGTAAATTCTGCATCAGTGTTCTTGTCACCTTTTCAACAAGCGCAAAAACAGTCACATTACTTCACGAACTCTTTATGCATCGGTTTTCTCACCTCCTTAATTACTTTCATTTTTATTTGTTGGTTTTTTCATTTAGCTAAGATTCGGCTTCAGATAGGACATTGACAGAATTCGAATTTCTTTTTTAATTAAGGATGGATATTTTACGAAGCAGCATGCGTTTTTTTTTACATTAACTAAATATTAATTTCCTTAAAAATTATCATTGCACTTACAACAAAATAATATTATTCCCCTCGAAAAGACAAAAAAGAGTATTTTCATGTTTTTAATAAAATCATAATTTTTCGGTCGGAGGGATGTTTACACTAAATAGAATTTTTGACGCTACTACGCGATGCTAATTATTCACGAACGTAATTGAGCATTTTGCTTTATTCAAATTATTATTTCATTAGTTAATTCAATTATCACGATCTCGTTTAGAAAAGTAAACTCGGTCTGTTCGAATTCTGCCACCTCGCTTTAATATCATTATCTCGTTACTATTTCATTTCATGTTTTTCCTGTTCATAAAAATTTGTTTCCCGATTTGTATTTTACTTTTTATTCTTTCGGGGGAATAAAAATAAAAAAAAAAAAAAAAAAAAAAAACTAAAAACCCTCGCAAGGAAAAAGAATATTACGAACAGAGCAAGATGATTACCTCGCTTATTTTATTTTATTCGATTACTTTTTTCCCTTTTTTCTCTTTTTCTTTTCATGTTTAACTTCGTTTATATCAGTCGCTATTTCCATTTTTTTCCGGAAAAGTTTTAGAATTTCCTAACTGCGTTTCCAGATGCAATGATATTTATACCTGAAGTAAACGAAATGCAATGTAAAACTCTACAGGACTGAGTCGACATAAGTTTCTGTTTTTTTTTTTTGCTTTTTGTTTTTTTCGGTAGTTTTTATTTCTCTAAGCAGCGTATAAAGAAATTTTGCTGCAATCTAATTATAATAATAATCGAAAGCGTTCTAAGAGGCTTACGGTTTTGGAGGGTGTAAAATTTATAAATGCTGATTACAACTATTGATTTTTTTTTAATTTTCCGAACTATTTTCGTAATATTTGGACTATTTAAGTTCGAGAAAAAGCCTAAAAATGATACTGCTTATTTTATAATTTATTACCCGGGAACAAAATTAGAAAATCAAACCGACCGGAAACAGTTATCACAGATAATAGCAGCTAGAGAAGTTTTTTAAATGTCGAAAAAATTTCGAACTGCTCAAAAAATTTTCTCAAAGACCGATATTTCGAAATTTTCTAAAATTCCGACTGAAAAAATCATCGGAGGGTTACCTTCTCGTACATCGCCGCGCCCCTGACGATGAAATAATGAGAAAACATTAATTCGCAAATATTACAACAGGTTTAATAATTATTTATTTCACTGTTTTCTTTTCGACATTTACACCCAGCTAATCGGTGATTACGTTTCTGTTCCGTTTAAATTATTCCGACCGGATCTGCTCTACGAAAAACAGAGAGCGGGTTAAACGATCAAAAATGGAGCCCCCGTATGTTCTCTTAATTCTAGTTCCGTTGATCCGTTATGTTCGGAAAATTTACCGTGAAATATTTCTCGATCGAGTAGCAGCTCTATTCCGGTAGTGCGTAGCGATAGTGAATATTTTTTCAGATAATTCGTATTAAATTTTTGAAAATATATAAAAATACTTTTATAAATCCGTTCTTGTGCTGCGGTTTTGCGCGTATATAACTTCTGTTATAGGCCATTATTATTATTATTATTATTATTTTTTTTAGATCACAGTTATTTCAATGTTGTCGCAATTATAAAATGGAATGTATTATTTCTTCTCGAAATGAGTAAATGTTCTCAACAGAATTTTTAGCGGTCATTCTTACGCCGGAAGCAATATGAGCAGTGTTACAAAAAAGGGTAACGTTGTTCTGCCACGTTTTGAAAAGATAATATTTGACATTTGCGAGGTAGTACATTTTTGAATAACTAATAGAGTCTCTAAACCTTCTGCTACAAGACAATTAAAGCAACTTTTCTTTTCTGTAAGTATCGTAGGACTAATATCTGAGCGTGACATTTGTCTTAAATCACTTTATCAAATATTTAAAAAATACGTTTCGAGAGCGTTTTGGGGAATAATAGCTTTTAATAAGTAAAATGCTAGACACCCGTATAAATCGTTTCATTATAAAGAACGCTATCAACATGTTTCGTCGAGATATACACGGTATATTAGTTTTTTTTGTTTGACTAGGGAAAAAAGGAAACAGTAATTCGTATTTGTATATTGCGAACGAAAGGTTCAAAAGAAATTTTAGAACATTCTGTATCATGGCTAGTAGACAGTGAAGCAAAGATTATCAAATATTTCAAAATATCAATTGAGTAAATGAAACAAAAATATACACAAATACAATAGAAAATATTAAATGAAAAAATTAATCGAGCGTAAATTTTTAATAATATTATAAAGCCAACAACAGAGTGTATGATATAAGCAGGTACCGGGGCGCGCATCTTTGCTTATTAAACATAGCAGATGGACGAAATATATCGTGTAGTACTGAGTCGGTGTATATTTTTGCCTGAACATACACATAACTGTGTTTGGTTGATGTACATGTGCACAAATAAAAACCTTTCAAAAACATTTGTCTTAATAGTAGTGTTAAAATACTTGATGCTATATTACTGTACATTTTTGTACCGGTCGTTGGCTCTTCGTCTTCGTTTCAGGATTATTTATTATACTCGTAATTATTCTTTCGTCGGTTTTCAAATACTATCTGGGTTAGTATTACTTTTTATTAGTAATATCGAATTTAAAAAAAAATTTTAAAGAGGTACTGCACTATGTTTTTTTTTTTTATTTTATTTTATCGGGTGATATATATATATATATATATATATATTCGATTAGGTGATATCAACCGGATTTGAAAAATTTGCGACACTGAGTTAAAACATGTTGTACCGAGGAAGATTTTGATTCGATACAGACTAGTTACATGGTAGAAGGAGATATCTGTTGTAATATGCAATCTGAATTCTCAGTCGATTAATGGTATATTCGGTTGCTGCCAAACAATAAAATATAAATATAAAAATTAAAAGTAAAAAACATGTATAAAAGAATTAAGCACTTTTCATAAAGTAGATAAATGATGAAGGCTGAGCCAAAAATAAATAAAAAAAGAATAGTAATTTTTCAAGTCAAAACAGACTTTATATTCGATGGTCACATAGGTGACAGTGAATCCAGAAGCCACGGGAATACCGATATCTGATATTCTGTTTTAATCAGAAGCGAGTCTTCGGTAGTTTTGATTCGACGGATATTAGGTTAATATTTGATCTTGTCGTAGCGAAGTAGAAAACTTTTATTATTCACGGTATTATAAATGCCCAATAACTAAATATTTTTTTTTAGAAATACTTTTTTTTTTTTTTTTGTTTTTGGGAACGCCAACCAAGGGCACTGTCATCCAGGAATTACGAATAAAACTATTAGATTTTAATGTATAGAGAAATAGAAGAAATAAACTCTGCTAAAGCTTGGTGAAGGAAAGGAAAGTATGTGGGAAGCACAAAAAAGAGTAGGCAATTCAAGATGTAAGAGCTTAGTGTACAGAAAGGAACGCTCCTGCACCAGAAGAGAACATTCAAAAAAAAATATGATCCGCATCACAAACGCAGTCCTGATCCAAAGGATGAAGAACACAAAGTGGAGAAGAAACAATAGAAAAAAATGAAAAAGAGACGAAGGAAGACAATTATGGTTGAAACGAAGACGCGTTATGGAGGAAATGATGAAGCGACTGAGACCAGGAAAATCGGATAATCAAGGCCGTAATGAAGGAAGAGGCTGTATTAGTTTGTAAAAAGAGTGAGAATTAGAAAAGGAAGTAATTATCCGACCATGCTTTGAGGTGTGCATGCTTAGATGGCAGAAGGATATTGTTAGCAGGAAATTTATTGATAAATTTGCCGTTAGAGGAAGCACAGCAAGCAAATGAGTCAACTAGGTTGTTGCCCGCGATGCCGCTATGACTGAGAATCCAAAGATCAATTTGAATGGAACGAACTAAAAAAAGGTTAGCAATTAAGGAACGAATGGAAAGGATAATGTAGTCTCATGAAGAGGATGGAAAAGGGGAGAATATGGCTTGCAAGACGCTCATCAAGTCGGAACAGATAAGGTACTTGTTATTGTAGAAGAAAAGTGCAATGAAGCAATGAAAAGAACTGGAAGTATTACATACGATTCTGCAATAAAAATAGAGCAGATAGAAGGAAGCTTATAAAGTTCATAGTGCGGAAGAGAAGAAACAAGGAAGGAGGCCCCGACGCCACTATCGCTCTTGGAATCATCCGTAGAAAGGACAGAAGAAAAAGGAAATAAGGACCTCAAAGCCTCGCTGAACTCGCTTGAAGCGATTGGAGCGAAGCCTTTAGTGTGAGAAGGAAAACTAATTTAGGAGGATGTAAAAAATCTAAAAAACTGAATGTAAAGAACGGGAGTTTATGATATATATATATATATAGATAAATGATGAATAGGGAGAAAGGCGCCGAGAAACATGAGAAAGAATAGAAATCTTTAGGGAGGAAAACCGCCAATTAGCCAACATATGGGAATAAGCAGAAACTAATTTAGAGGACTTAATAGGAAGACGTTTTATGAGGAAGCGATCCCCGAGGAAGGATCTTGATTCGTAGTTAAGAATTTCGTTATCATCATCATCATTATTATCGTACTGGTTGGTGTCGGATGATGTAATGGCTTAATAAATAATGTTAATAACATTGGTCTGCAAAAAAAAAAATTTTTTCTCCCCTTCTGATTTTTATGCATAATTATCACAAATTTAATATTTCTGAATAGAAATATAGTATAAAAATTTACAAATCAGGTATACATTTTTTTTTAATGTAATTTTCCAATAAAACTCTTCTTTCTGCTTCAAATTTAAATTTTATATTTTATAACTGATACAATATTGATCAAATTTGCTACGAAACATCAAAAATCATTAAATAATCTAATTACTTGCTGTTAATAGTATTTCACTTTGCATTTTTTTTCCTTTTTATATTATCTATTGAAGTTCCGCGATGAATCAACCAACGAAAATCGGCATGCTTCTAACCATTTCCGGTTGTAGCGCCTCTCTATGTGCACTATGTCTTGATGAAACTTTTCCCTGTATTCATCTGATACTGCTCCAAGATTTGCGGGAAAAAAATCTAAGTGAGAATCTGAAAAATAAATTTTAAGGGCCATGTTGCATTTCAGAGCTGTATGTGTAGAAAGAAGTTCTTGCATGATTTCCTCCTGGCAGTTTACATTTTTTTTTGTTTCCAAGAAAATTATGACACACTTCTACGAAAGCGATCCTTGCTCTTTTTTCAGTTTTATTCAACGTACTTAAAAAATTTGAGTCCTTCATAAGCTCTTGTATTTTGGGGACCTACAAAGATTCGTTCTTTCAATTTCGCGTTGCTGATTCGAGGGAATTTGGTTTTGAGGTATTGAAAACCTTCACCATCTCTGTTTACGGCTTTTACAAAATTTGTCATAAGACTCAGCTTTATATGAAGTGGTGGTAAAAAAATTATTTCACTTTGAACTAAAGGTTCTTCTTTTACATGCTTGACTCCAGGCATCAAACTCGCTCTTTTTGGCCAACTATTCACTACGTAGTGCTTATCTCTTGCGCGACTGTCCTACTCACATAAAAAACAACAGAATTTTGTGTATCCTCCTTGCAATCCAGTTAACATTGCTACAACTGTTAGATCAGCACGGATGTTCCACGTGTACTGTAAATATTGAATTTTTTCCAATAACAACTTCATATTTCCATCATTTTCTTTCATGTTTGTTGTATGTGCAAGGGGAATTGAAGGATATTTATTGTAATACAGCTTTTAAATTGATTTTGGACGAATCAATAAAAAGTCGCCGTTCCTCCGATCCTTCGGGAAAACCCATTTCTTGTAGAAGTTCTTTAGTATCATTACAAAATACCAAATCACCCTCTTTGGTGAAATAACTTATAAAATCTTCTTATCTGTTACGAAAATATGAGACCTTCGTATTTGTATCTAACAAATTCCATCGTTGTAATCTTGATCCGAGAAGTTGAGCCCTAGATTCTGAGAGTCCTAGATCGCGAACAAAGTCATTCAAATCAGATTGCGTAAGAAGACTTATTTCTGTTTGTTATTAAACGATTTAATTACTTTACTTTTATGAATTTTAATAAACAGGTTATGGATTTGTCTATGTTTTTTGCATTGCGTATAGCCCTTAAGGATCAGCCAGCTCTGTTACTTTCCCTAGGTCAGAAATTAATCTACGAGAATAATAAAGAAATACAACTCAAAAATGGTGAAATGATTTCTTTTTTTCAATTTTTACTTTCTTGTCAAAAATGACGTAGTGTTAGCTGAAATTAACTCTTCTGTAAGTGTTGTAGAAGAATTAGGCAGTGGGGGACGCGGAAGTTTTTCCCTTGGTAACATCCGTAGAAGAGGATTATAACATTTATATTTAAAAAACCAACACATTTAAAAAAGAAAAAAAGATAGTCGATGGCGTATGGAATTATTGTAGTAAAAGAAGAAAATCACTAATTCAGCGCACACTGTGCGACATATTTCAACGGATCTATGATGAAAAAAGAAAAGAAGATGTAATGTAGCTCAGTTTAGAGCGGGATTTCGCAACCGGGGTTATTCGCATCCCTCGAGGGTACGGAACAAATTATTTTAACCAGACGCAGTTTCTGGTTTTACATCACCTTCGCTAAACTTTTCAATACGAAAGTTTGTTATGCATGTATATATGAATTTTTTTAAAAATAACAAAGAAAGGAATAACAAAATTAATTAAACAATATCGATTTTACTAAAATTTAACAACAAATTATTAAAAAGAAAAAGAAACATTTATGATTTAATAAGAATTTAAATCCTTTTCAGTTTTTAACTTCTTGCTCCAAAACATTGATCGTTAATCTTTATTGTGGAACATATGGTTTTTTTCTTTCTTAGGAACTCTCATTATTAAATTTTTAGGTGTCCGAAATAGGAAAAAAAAGGTTGGAAAACCGAAGGTTTGAACGCTTGGTCACTAGGCTAGGTTCAGTTCCTGGCAATGGCGAATGGCAACAGCAAAATTTGTAGTGCCATTTTCTACGTATATGTTTAGAGATAAAATTGTAATCTTTTTAAAATCGAAGAGTGAGTAAGCAACATCCTTAACCAAAGCATCAGTCACCTCGTTATGATCTGAAGCCCGAAATCAGTGTGAACAGAGCGCTGAAAAGAGAAAAATCATGAATGACAGATGGCACATGATACAGCCGCAAAAGTAAGAAGGAAATATCATCATTTGAATGCCACTTTTATGGGATCAGAGATAATTTTAGAACACCATTACCGTAATTATAGCTCTAAAAGATTTATTCAAAATGTATTCTTCATATACACAAACTAAAACGGATCCGTTCACAATTTTTACCGTTCTAAATTTGATATTAATTAAAATCGAACTGTGTAACGTGTCAGTAATATTGTTAATTTTTTGGAACTCTATTTTACAGTTCATTAAAATATTTGGGGCGTACTAAATAAAATTTTACCACGCTTTCCGTTTTGTATTTATTGATTTATACCGATGGAAAAAAAATCAAACCTGCCATAAAGTATGGCACGTCGGGAGAAGAATATTTTGAACATTTTGTACTTTGTCTCTATAGCATTTCACGTTTTCACTGCAAAAAGTATTGGCCAACATTGTTTTCCAACATATTCTGTGAATACAATATGTGTACATCACTGTAAAATAATGTATATATATATGTGTGTGTACATATATATCAGTAGCGAATCCTGATTTGGTATTTTCCTGAAACGGAATAATTTTGAAATGGAACTAGCTCAGCATACAATTGCACACATTACTACACCAGCAAAACCAAATTAAGAAGTCACTTTTTTTTTTTTTAAATATCTAAATTTCGGTAAAACAAATAATTTATGTGAACAAAAAAAACGAAATAGTGCATAATAAATTCGAAAAATAAAATAAAAATGATTTCTAAGTAACTTCAATTTAAGAACTGTAGCGGTTTAATATATATATGTATATAGCACTTTTGTCTTATAATTGAAAAAAAAAAAAAAAAAAGACCCACGTGCTCTCTGTTTACAGCCTATGGCTAAAATTCAAAAAACATCGAACACGCTTTAGCCTTTCGCTGCCTATTAATATCTCTGATACTTTCGACTGTTTCTGTACGATGTGATAAAATTGAAGATGAGATAATGAACATCTTGAATTCGAACGAAAATAATAAACGATTTTATATAATATTTTTTTTTATTCTTGTGTCACATCACCCTTAGAAGTAATAGACATTTATGATAGCTGAAGTAACTTATATAATTTTTAGAATCAATTTTGTCGATGTAACGAGCGAAGATCAAATTGATAAACGACTCGGCACGAGTAGTTGATGTTGGTAGAGTTGGATTCATATTGAGTTGTAATCCGAAGGTTTCTTCCATAAACCGAAATAATCACTGATTTTCCTTGAGATCGGCGTTGATATGAAGTCTAGTGTAACTTTCGTTGGAAACTGTTTTTTCGAGAGATTTGCGCAATTTCCATGCTTTCTTTCATTTCCATAGATAGGCGTAATTTCAATGCTCTATTTCATTCATCAAAAGTTTTCGTTTTCTCTAGTTTGTACATGAGAACCCTATTTTTCAACACTTCTACGTGATCATATTTCTTTCATTCATTCGACAACAGTTTCATATGGTTTTTTCTTTGTAGATGCACCATTATAATACATGGTACATTTACATATAGACGTTGTTAACGCTTAAAACCATATGTATTATATATATCGCCTTATACCCGTTTTTTAACGATTAGCGCCACTTATGTTATACGCGTCGCCTATATCGATATTTACATTTAACGATATATTATATAGATGTCGCCCATGCATGTCGTCAATATCGATTAATCGGCCATTGTTGTTTGTATTCACGTGTTGTTGTTACCACGCCGTTGATTTCCGTTTTCCGAAATGTTTGTTTTTTACCGGTGTTATTGAGTAAATTCCGTATTTATGTATTAAATCCGTTAACTACAGAATCGCTATTTTTTTTCGATTACTGCGTATTTCTCGGTTCGATAATTTGAACAATTAAGAATTAGAGAAACAGACGTCGATGAACGACAATCATCATCATGACAGACGAACATCATCGGAGCGCGGTCCGAACATGACTGACTCAAGACAACCGGAAAAGAAGTCTCTATTCTTATTTACCTCCCGCGTAATCGCGTTCCACTATAGTGTGACGTTTTCTACTAGTTAAGTCACGGCTAAAGCATATTTAATGCTAAAATTAAAATGTATTATTTACAAGAAAATTACAAACACATTAAGTAATCTATATTTAAAAGCAAATACGTCTGCTCGTAATAATAATAAATTTTTTTAAATTGCCGATATCTGGTAATCGCCGATTCGCTGCATTAGCGCTTCTGCATCGATCACCCAGAGATTTTCGCTAGCGATATAGTCAAGCGTGTTTATAAGTTAGGCACGTGAAAAGCATTTCGCTATGATCAATAACGGAGTTATGTTGTCCCCCAGTTTCGCGGTGAAAAATGTGTTACAACACGCTGTTTCTCTTAATAATACATTTCGATCTGTTTGCACGTAGCTGTGCATGTTTTTACGCTTTTCAATGTTGCTGATTCGATAACGTCACAGAAGTATACCCACACAGACAGTGTTTAGCGAATAAAACATGAAAGACGAGCAGAGATTATCGGAGTTCAACTACTAATCGACACTGACGGATGACTGACGTTTAGTACATTAAACATTTTCATCGACTTCTCTAGGATTTCTACCGGCATGCTAAACGCCGTTTTTTTAGCTTACGTTATTAATTAATCTTTGCCGCCAAAGACAGATAGTGACAGATTTATTTCAATTTTCATTGGGTACATGGCCGCATAACTGATAGTTTCGGAAGATTTTCCACCGATATTACATAAATAAAATGATATAATTAAGTGGGGGATTCGGTGCAAAGAGAACTTCGAAATTTTAGGAAAAAGAGAAAAACAGATGACGAATAAAAGGGAATTAAAAGTGTATAAGAGAAGGCGAATGAACGGCTTAACGCCGGAAAGAGAACTCGGCAAAGCAGAGCGATGTTAAGCGTATGATAACAGAAAGGCAATAAGCTGGGCTGCGATTATGATTATAGATGTTTTATGGGGGGTTAGAGTTCAACATGGCTCACAAACCTTTCTATCGCTACCGTATACACATATTAAATAAAGAAATATATATATATATATATGCATTAGCGCAAACAACGTACATACAAATATTTCCTTTAAAAGATTAATTTATCGCGGGAGCGGGAAACGTATAGTTTCGTCGAGAACGTGGAAGGCGAAAGAACTTTCAATTGCGCATTAGAGAAAGGAAACAAAAAAATAAATGCAGAGTGCGTAATAAGGAAGGTGGAAAATAATTGGAATAGCGAATAGCAACGGTGCGAGAGCAAATTTAGCAAATTTTTTCAGAATCTTTTTTTCCCGCCGTGTTGAATATCGGGGAATAAAATAAAAACTAACAGTGGTCGACGTGTCGTCAGATGAGTTTCACTCGGAAGATGGAGCGAGTCGCTTAGTCGCTTAGTCGCCTAGTCGCCTAGTCGCCTAGTCACCTAGTCGCTTAATCGCCTAGTCGCTTAATCGCTTAGCAGGGTGGGGGGTGCAGGCAACCGTCATTCGTAGAAATTAGAACGAGTTGTTTTTTTTGTTTTGTTCGCTGTTTGCTGGTCGGAGAGATTTTTAACGGGACGCTACATTTCCATATTAAAAACGTGTTGTCGCTCTGATAAGCAGGCGCCGTCGTTCATTCTGCGCACTATTCATTAGCTGCACTCGGCATATTTGTATTTTTTGCACATTCGAATAATTTAGCCGGGGAAATTTATGCCGCAAGTTGCCCGGCTTACAGTCGGCGCTGCTACTTTGTTAAGTGTTCACAGAGTGCTATACGCGCATGGACCCGTAAATGAATATTAAAATTTTCCGAATAGCGAGCGACAACACCGTAAATACCGTTTAAACGCAGTCCCGCTCAATTCCTCTTTATTACTTCGAATTTCTCGCTGCCAGAAGACTTTTTTCCATCATCCATTCTCTTTCTTCATTCGCCGTGACCGAGCCTCTGATTCGCCCTCTCCCAAACACCGATTTCGCCATTTCCCGAAGCGTTCCGCGTCCGCCTTTGCTTCGCCAACGTTTTGATGGTCCGATTTTGATGAATTTTTTTATACCTTTTATTTTTCCCCGTTTTTTTTTTTTTTTTTTTTTTTTTTTTTGAAATAATTTTATCAATGTACAAATGGTGAAGAAGCGTGTACAGACAATACGTGTTTGACGGGAAAACTTCCTAACAGGCGTGACAGCTTTACGAAAAACTGATTTGTTAGCTTTTATCACGTTGCTTTACTCTCTTTTTATTTCTTGTTTTTATTTTCCTTCGTGTGCTACTGGTAGAGAGTTTTCTTTCGAAACGATCGAAGACGAAAATAAAACGATAAAATATGCTGTCGGCAAAAGTACTTTTTCGCTTTTATTGAAGGTAAGCAAAAGGAGCAGGTTGGTTTTCAATTTGAGCAGATGAATGGAGCATCAGATTGGATTTGGCCGAATGTGCGTGAATTTATTCGAGACATAGCGGACGCTGGTGATCGTCTTCGATTCTTCCTAGTGGATCTAAACTCATTCGATAGCAGAAGGTTCGCGACAAGTTTTGCACAACGTCGGAGATAGCTTTTTTTTTTCTTTTTTTTTTTTTTATGCTTCCTGGCTTAGAATCCATTTGTGGCCATTATTCCTAACCACTTATCCGTCTTTTTTATTGGTGATCTTCTTATTCCGTTTCTCTTGTTTTATTTGTACAATTACTATTGCTGTAACATTTTTCATTTATACCACACTCGAATGCATGTATCCTCTTCTATTATATGTTTAATTAATTCGCCCCTACTTTGCAAAAGAATACCAAATGCGCAAAAACTTCTCCGTTATTATTAGGATCTGTTTTAAATCGTACTAATTATTATTACTACTGAAAAAAGAAAATCCACAAATGCGCTGCAAAGCGCGAGTAGTGTATACGGTTAAATTTAAATGAATCCATCGGTTGAAAATACAAATAAAACGGGGACGCATTCTTAGAAAAAATTACAAAGTTTAAAAATTTACAATATACATTTACAATTCATTATTTACATTTAATAACCCAGTTTATGTGCCTTGCTTGTTTTTTAAAGAAAAGAAAAGAAAATATTTACCTGTGCAATTATATATACTTTCTGATTAATATATGCTTACAATCCTTATATAACATACATAATATTATAAATAAAACTAGCTATATGACTAAACCCAATGGTTTCCCGTTAAATATACTCGCCTTCATCAGATTTAAAAGAAAATTCATAATAATACTAAAAAAATAATAACACCAATAACAGTAATAATAATCAAAAGCGCACTCAGGATTTTTTTTTGGTTGGGGCTAGAATTTAGAAGATGAGTTAGGGGGTGATAACTCGGTACCTCGACTAAGTACCTATCTATTTCTGTAGTTTGTAAATTAAAATAAAAAAAAAAAAAAAAAAAAAGATACAAAATTAACGAGTATTTCTAACAAAATTACAAAACTGACGAATTTTATTTTTTTTAAAATTAGCTGAAAGTATATAACATTATACTTGTAATATAAGTAAAAAGTAAATATGTATGTTTTTTTAAAAAAATTAAGTAAAACAAAACATTACAAAACGAAATTAAGATTTCGAAGATTTTTTGGGGGGAGCAATGGCCCCGTGGCACCCCCCTTGAGTGCGCCAATGATAATAATAATAATAATAATTAACAGAAATAAGTAGCAGCAATAGTAATAGTAGGTAATAGTAATGGTAAATACAGCAGCTACCAAAAATAACATGTCATATATGTACTTATTGATAATTTTGTGTCAACGGGCTTCTTATATATACCCTCTTGTTTCCTCATCCATTTACCTTCCTTTATTATATTTCATCTTCATCTTCTATCTTTTCCTTAATCATTTTTCCTGACATTTTCTCTGCATCTATTTACCTTTCTTCATTTACTTTTTCATATACATATTCTGCTGGGAAGTATCGGATTTCGTCATACCGTGGCTTATAAATTGCGATAAGAAGTATCCGTGGTTTACAATTCTTTTTTTTTTTTTTTTTTTGTGATTTACTAATAATGTTTTCCTATTTTTTTATCTACTACTTCCGTTCTAAGTTGTTTTTGTTTGTGAGCAGTGCTCTGTACAGCAGTGATTGGTAAGTTCGTTAGATTAAAGAATATTTTATCATCCTGTTTGTTAGTAACTATAGTATAAAAAAAAAAATAAATGCTAAAATAACAAACTAATACGTAAGTAACAAAATTAATATAAGAATATCAAACTTGTTATCTTAGGAACGTTTTCGGGCATAACCCATCTTCAGCTAAAATATAATCGAACTAAATTAAAAACATAGTGTAACAGTGAACACAATTTAAAACTTCACTTTGAAGCTAAAATAAAATAAAATTAAAAATAAATTAAAATGAAAATAACATGAAACATAGCACACATGTGAATTGAACTACAGTATGTTAGACTGTAGTTCAATTCACATGTGTGCTATGTTTCATGTTATTTTCATTTTAATTTATTTTTAATTTTATTT
This sequence comes from Icerya purchasi, assembly GCA_039619475.1. Lineage (NCBI taxonomy): Eukaryota > Metazoa > Arthropoda > Insecta > Hemiptera > Monophlebidae > Icerya > Icerya purchasi. The sequence continues at coordinate 249,204,263 of CM077116.1, forward strand.
TATTTTAGCTTCAAAGTGAAGTTTTAAATTGTGTTCACTGTTACACTATGTTTTTAATTTAGTTCGATTATATTTTAGCTGAAGATGGGTTATGCCCGAAAACGTTCCTAAGATAACAAGTTTGATATTCTTATATTAATTTTGTTACTTACGTATTAGTTTGTTATTTTAGCATTTATTTTTTTTTATACTATAGTTCGTTAGATCTTCAGATACGGATTCGGAACTGAATTACAGGTTCGAGAACAGCATACGTAATCGTATAGATCGTCCGATGTTTATACATACACTCAAAAATTGGAAAAAGCTTGCACCATACCAGTGTTAAGATCACGTGTGTGTTAGATAAAGAGAAGGAAAAGTGCAAAATAGCTGATGCAGGAATATAAAATCATACAGAGAATTTTGTATCTATATATATATATATATAGAGTAAAAATGATTAAAACGTTTCTTTCTAATTATCCTAATGTTTAATCATTTTTAACTTTTCTAGCTGATCTGGCACATTTCTGCTCAGATATTCCTTTTCCGCTTATGAAAAACGTAGAAAAGGACAAGCGGCGTTTTAGCGGGAATGACCCGTGGAGGGGGGGGGGTCTGTGCAACATTCATCGATTCAGTTTGTATTTGTTGTTTGTTCCATAGTGAATTTTATAAAACTTTATATGTATTAAATCTTAGTAAATATGTAATAAACTCGAAAAACATACGAAAACTATCTTATCTACGGTCATCACCCTAGATAGGGTATCGAGATTAACATTTAATCTGCCTGTGATTTTGTGATTTTCCGCCACTTGTCGCGATTCTCTGATTAACGTACGCATTATGAGAATGACAACCCTGTTGTATGCAGCACAATATCTGTCCATCTCATCTTTGTGTGACACCGACTACTTCCTGCAACTCCGATTCATTTGTACGTTTTGCTGTCCATGGAATTCTACGGGGTCGTCTCCAGTACCATATTTCAAAACAGTCGATTCTTTTTCTGTCCATATTTTTTAAAGTCCATGCCTACGCTGAATATAACACGATGGAAAATACAAGCGTTTGAACAAGTTCAATTTTGACATTTTTCCTAATAGAGTTGTCCTTCCAAATCTTGTTCATCCTTATCATGGCGCTTCTGTCAATTTCGATTCTCCGTAAGTATACAAAACTTTCTACGGTTTCATAAGTGTCTTTTCATGAGGTGGTATTATATTTCCCCGATCTATTATCATTATTTTTGCCTTATTTTTATTTATATTTAATTCCATATCGCATAGCAATCTTTTTTTCCAGGTCATTTCCTTCAAATTCGCATCTTTTAACGTTGCATCGTCTGCAAATCTAAGATTTGTTATTCTTCGTTCTCCTGCCATTATTCCGCCATTCCATTAGAACTATTCTCATTATACATATATATTCTGTGTATAAGTTTAAGAGCATAGTCGACAATACATAGCCCTGCCGGACACTCCTTTCGGAACTTAAAACTCCCTTGATTTTGCGGAATTGATACGTGCAATATTGCGATTGTTCTCGTATAGCTTCTTTATGAGATATGCAATATGCTTCGGTAGGTCCATTTCAATTAGTCTTGTTCAAAGTTTATGCCATTGAATATTATCAGTGGCTTTTTGATAATCTATAAAGTACATTACTACAGGTACACTTTATATTCGCGTGCTTTTTCTATCAATAATTTTATATTAAGAATTCGTTCCGGGTAGCTCGTTGTTTCATAAAGTCTGCTTGTTCTTCAGGTATTTCTTTCGCCATATGCGCGTAGATCCGGTTATTTAATATCGGTAACAGTATCTTGCTGGCCTGCGACAGAAAATATATCGTGTAATAATTTTCACACTTAGTTGTTTTCCTTTCCTTATACAAAGGTATGTATACAGATTGATCTCAATCTTGTGGTCAATCTCCCCAGTTGCCCATATAGTGTTACATATCAAGAGAGTTATGGCAATTCCTTCCTTTCCAATTTGTTTAAATACCTCCGCAGGTATTCCATAATTTCCCACAGCTTTGTTATTTATAAAATACTTGACAGCTTATTCAACCTCACTCTCCAGTATATCTGTTCAGGATCTTCTAGAACTTTACGCATTTTATTCTGCGTTCTATCAACTGTATTCTTGAACTGGGTATTACTGTATAAAGTTTGGCAATACTCACTCCAAATTTTCGTAATATCCTTAAGGTTAGTTCTTATATTGCCATGTTTATTCTCCATTGCTCAATTCCTATTAAATTGCCGACTAGTTTCGGACAGCTTGGTCCATGCTCATGGCGTGGAGCATCGAGCTGTCCAAAGCTAGTCGGAAATTTAATAATAAATAGTTTTTATATGTTTTGCGTTTATTACAATTTATATTTACTCAGTATGTATTTTCTGTGTTGGAGTTGTGAATACATATCTTGAATTGCATAGTTGAAGTTACATCAACTATGCTGCTGTGGAACAACATTATGGAGCTGTGGATACACATCCCTCCACACCTATTCATTACTACTGTACAATAGCCTCTTACATTGTCTTCAATCAACATTTTTTTTTTTTTTTTCCTACAGACATTTCCTTATTCTTCCGGCTGTAGTAGCTCAGTTTGTATTTATGTATTTGTTAATATCTGTCTACTCAATGGTGTCGATATTTGTTAATATTTGTATCACGGCCACGAAGTCGGTTATTATTTTTAGAAAAATCCCCCCCCCCCCTCCCATTTTTATGTATTCTACTGCGTTCTAACATTTCCATGGTAGTGGGCGTACCTGAATATAAATAGTCTCATTACATCAGTGTCTTCGTGATATGTGACTGATATAGAATTGTTTTCCTATTGCCTATGTATTTGTCGGTGTAGTATATTTTTTATGCTTTCATTTAACCATTCTTCTTTGTTATATATTTGTAAACCTGAACTTTTTCAATGCGAGATGTTTTCTTTTTTACTCGGCTCTATTTCGTTATTATTTGTGACGCATATTACACTTGTAATAGGTGAACAAAACAAGAACTGTGAAACATTACTACATCAGTAACCAACAGACAAAATGTTGACTCGAATGAACAAATTAATTAATGGTAAGATATTAATAATTGGTGGTAAGATATTAATTAGCGGTAATTGGCGGCAAGATATTAATTGACGGTAGAGTATTAATTGGCTTTAAGTGTAGTAGCCGAAGCATTTCAAATGGAAGTTTCTCTCGCTTTAAGCCGAAGGAAGTGTATGTTTAAAAAGATAGAACGATTTTACGAATGAATTGGAACGCTCGTTTTTAAATACGAAGAATAGGAACGATATATTAAGAGTTCTGTGAACGGCAAATTTGTGAGAGTAGGAGCAAACCATAGACAAAGGCACGACAGATTGCAAGCTAAAATACTTCCCTCTACTGAACTGTGTAGTTGGTCGATGTTTTGACGATCGTTCAGTTCAGTCGCCGTTGTCGATTAGAAATTCTAAAAATGTCCGCTATATTTTTCTTTCAGCATATGTTATTCGAAATGTACTTGCGAGATGAAGCCCGAATTCTGTTGGACTTTTTCATATTGAGACGACATTGAAAATACTTTTTTTTTCCTCCTTATATTTTGAAGTAAAAGGTAAAAAAATTAAACCTGAACATTTAACATTCGGGTGCTGAATTTAAAATAATAATCGGTTGTACATTTCAGTTACACATAAACATTATCGAACATAATAAATTGTAAAATAACGATGATACAATAATTTTTAATCGGATTCTATAATATTTTAAACTATTTATTAACCAAAAGTAACTACTAAACAGAAACGTAATCTATATTCTTATTCAATGGTTTGATTAATAAATTGTTAATATGTACACATGTTTATATTGAAACAGTTTTAAAACAATTTTTAAAATGCGGACATATTTTTAGGTCTATATGACCCTTCTTTTTTTATTATCTAATTTTCAGTGCCGGCTAAAGCCGACTTTTCCATAAGTATAACAAAACACTATCATCCGAGCATGATGCCTGTACGGCGATAAAAATTACAGAAATTAAAGAATACAGCTCTGCATCTACGATTAGTCGAGTATAGTTCAATTCTTTTTTTTTTAGTGATGCTAATTTTGGACCTGTCCCCGTACAGCAACATATTGTACTTGTGTAGGATGTTATTGTTTTAATGAATTCTTTCGTGAAAAACTCAATTTGTTAAAATCTTTTTCTCACACTGATTATTGTTGAGGCGATCCCTGCATCATGTCCCATAAATCCTTTATCCGCTCTATCCTAGACTACTGTTGCATTATTTATGGAAATTCCTCCGGGTCTTTCGTTTCAAAATTAGATCGCATTCAAAATACCCACCATCGTCTCTGCTTTGGTGCCCTGAGATCCATCCCGGTTTCAGTTACGAATCCCATACTCCTTCTCTCTTCATTCGTAGATATACTATTTAGGCTATATCGCTTTTCTATATAGATTATGCCGATTTATTCTTCTTCACTTGCTTGTTCTTACTTCTCTAACCTTTATAAATGCCGATTTACTTCTAGTAAAACTCCAATTTTGTTCCTTATTTCTGTTCGTCTAATTTTCACTGCACATTTGTAGTCCATGATTATAAGATTCTTTAGTTTTCTCTCAGTTTTTCACCTTCATTATATTAGATGTCGTTCTTTACCGTCGATGTAAAAATGTTGTGTGCACATGTTTCGAAAAAATCTACGTTGGTTTTCGATCAATTTTTTTCTCCCACAAAACCGCTTAGTGCTTTTCCGCCCCGTAGCAGTGATTTCTTCGGTTACCCTGACTTTTTTACTTCCATTTCGTACTATTGTGTGAAACATTGGTTCTTAGTTAATTTTGTCAAATTCGGTTATTAATCGTATCAGTTTATTTAGGATCTTATTCTGCGCTAATGAAAAGGAGCGAATTTCGATGATGGCTATTTGATGTTTTTGAAACAAAAAGGAGATTATTGTAGAAGAAACGGAAGTTAACGCCATTCTCGAAACCGGATGTCGACTTTCTTGATTAAACGATTAATGTTGATGGAAACGCGATAATCGACACTGGTAAACTGTGGAAAAAGCGTAAAATGAACAAGATAACGAGGCACCATGGAACTAGTGAGAGACATCTGATAAGCATGCTAAACGTTGCCGAATTCTTTTTTCTACCTTAATTCCATCATTGGGAACTTTTTCGCTGCACGCAATATGCAACACTCCATATTCTCACCTCCCGCGGGCGTTGAAAAATTCCGCTTCACCCGTCGATAGACGTACAAAAATATACATATATACATATATATATATATATATATATATATATATATATATATGTATTTAAAAAATTCTAATAACAAACAAACGGCGTCTCTGATAAGAACGTTTTAATAAAATTTTGGATTTTCTTCAAAAACGCAAGTCTCGCTTATGAATTAATTCGATTCAGAATTTTAGCAACAATTTTGGATCGCTTGAAACAACGACACTTTTAGGAGAAAAAAACAAGTTAGTAATAGCGGACAAATGAAAATTATCGACGGTTTTTTGTTTCTTTTTAAAACTATATCGCGTGTAATCGTGTAAATAGTTACGATATATCGTATATATCGATTTTTTTATTTACTTCGTATTGCAAAACTCTTCAATTACTACATGCACAATGCCGGGTTTTAAAAAGCACCGGTAATTTTTCGGCTGCAATTTCCGGTGAATATGAAAAGTACTTTTGATCGCTACGTTTGTCGACCGCTTTGCTGGTAAAATACTTTCAGTAATTATGAAAACTAGTTGTTTCCAAAGGTAGAGTGTTGTTTTTTACCTTTCGATAAATCGCAATCAGTAATTCGTAGCGGAATAACGATAGGATTTTTTTTTTTTTTTTTATTAAACTGAACATTATCAAAATCTCTTCGTTCCATTTAAGCGGGAAAATTCTGCGCAACCATTAGATGAACTTCGTCTGCGAAGATAGGCGATGCATGTGTTGCTGCTGGCGCGAATTAATAAGCAAAATAAATTCCGAGCATCTTCGACGGAGGCGGCACGGGGAAGTGAAACGGAGCGTTTTCTTTTAGGCAAATAAGCCGATTTAAACCGTCCTAGTGCACATTTATCAGCGTCTGCGTTATTTCGAAAGTTGCCCGGAATATCTTTTGACCGATTTCGACCTAAATATATTTCCAGAGACTTTGTTCTGATTGACGAGCGTTTTAAATTTCTCCCGGAAACTTTATTGTTCTCAAATGAAATTTTCAGACTGGTACGAAATGTCTCGCCTTTCCACCGACGCTGTCGCCGTTGGCGAACTTGCTCTGCTGCCGTAGTCTAAAGATCGGCCGATATTTTATCCGCCATATAAGATGATAGTCGCGCGTCTGAGTATCGCAAAAACTTTTCCAACTGCAAACGGCAAGAATTTATATTAGCAATAGCGTCGGCCGGTTCCGCATTCCTCCGGTTAAATTGTTGAGGTATTTGTTTTGCACTAGCTGGCGAACGGATCGGCCGCTACGTTCCAGTTTCCAGTTAAAAGAAATTGAATAAAAGTAATAACAAAGTTAAAAATCGCCGACCATCTGAAATTTTATCTAGCAGCTTAGCGCGGTTATTTTCGATTTTGCTTCCGGGGGGAAAATGGGGGGGGGGGGTCGCTAAGCGAACATGGCCGATAAATGTATTCCGACCGTCAGTTTTTTCGCTCCTCCGTAGACCAGACTGATGAAGTTTTCTTCGCTTTCTTACCCCTTCCCGCTTCGCTCTTTTTCACTTCAGATAAAAATCCAATTACATTTTTCCCGAAAAGAATAACGTTCGTCGTATTTTTTCTAGTTTCTTTATCAGCGCATAGGCGCACTTTCGGCCTTTATCATTATTTCGAGAAAAGAATAACTCTGACTGGGCTACGCTTTATCATATTTCTAGTCTGTGCCGGTTCAGTGCGATGGACCTGGGTTTTCAATAGTTCCGAAAGCCACGCAGCCTATGATGAAAGTCTAAATTTCATTTAAAACGCTCCGAAGATCTGCGATAAGCGCACGATACATATCTGTTCATAGCGCGAGACTTTTTTTAGTGGCGGCTGACGTTATCTGATGTTATCTGATGTAGTGCCGGCGTGCTAGCTATGCAAAATCGCCCCTTAATGAAAACCCCTTCCCGATTAATAGGAAATTGTATGTTATCGTAGTCCCGCGAATTTTCAACGCATCTAATATTGATGTTTTTTTTCCTTTTTCTTTATTAATAATATAGCTTCTGACAAAGACAGATACTTTATTTCTACAATCGTAGATTTAATTTCAATAAGCAATACTTATAATTAGCATAACATGTACAAAGGCTTTATAATAGTCCCCCAATGGCTAAGCTCTATTAATTATATTAATTGCGGTAACAACCAAGTGTCACCAGATTTGAAGCGCTTAAGTCTTCTTAAGTCCAGCAAAAGTGCTAAGGCCTCCCCGTATTCGGATGATAATGAAGCCGTGTTTCTGATGTTGTCGAGATATTTAAAAAAATATTGCGCTCTCAGCGAAATCTAAACTATGTTTAGCACTACTTCGATGAACTCGGTTAATAATAATAAAATCGCCACCGTACTAAACGTATTTTTCGCGATTCGTCTTTTCATGTCACTTTTTTTCACTTTTTTTCTTTTTCAACCTTAATATCCATTTTTATCCTAATTCTAATTATATCGGACATTATGACTGTTAATCGGACTTAACTATAAAGTAAAACGAACGGAAAAATTTATTCCGAAGGTCATAATTAACCGACGTCGTTAAAGAAATGAAAAGTCTGATACTAGCTGACCCGGCGTACTTCGTACCGCCTTAAAAAATAAATGTTGCGTTAACTTATTAGACGAATTAAATTCCGTTTTTTATTAAGATAAAATTAATACTCGAAATGAATTAAGTTCCATAAATGTACAAAAATCAAAATGAAAAGTATTTTAATTACACGTCGCAGGAAGGCATTATTCTCCTTAATAACAAAAATCAGTGTAACCCAATACGATGGTTTACAAACGACAAAAGTATTCAATTATACAATAAGCTCGGAAACGATTTGACTTATCAAAATTGGATCATAAATTACAATTAAACTTCCATCTATGATAATTTAGAACTTTAAGCAGAGCGATTATTCTGGGCGGCAAGAAACCACCTCGAATATATAATATGGAATCTGGAACGACCTCAAAAATCACCTTCAAAAAATTCATAACTCACTACCAGATAACCCTTTAAAAGCGAAATTCGAAATATAAAACAAAACACAGAAGCCCTTTCATAAAATTCCAAAATTACGGTTAAATAATTATTTGAATCCCCTTTTTGGACCAAAAACAGCAAAAAAAAAAAATGAAATTTCTTCATAGATTATATTTTAAATTTATTATTCTGCTATTCGGGGTGGAGATAAATCTAACGAATCAAAGATCATGAAAACCGATCCAGGCATTCTTGAGTTATAAGTGGTGTAACTAACACGACTTTCTTTTGAGCCCGTGTGAAGAAAGGTGGACATACTGGATTCGTCAAAAAACCGGTTGGAACCGGCATGTATTATTCCGAAGGATTAGTTAGAAAAAATGTGCCAGAATTGATCTCGTGTTGTTAGAAATAAATTGTTTCACCATAGAAGTACGTAATTAGAACGCCATTAGCATTGACGGTGTGGTAAAGTTTTTATTTTTTTTATATATATATATATATATTTGTTGTGTTCACTGTGTAAAGTTACTGCTTATTATCGTTATATTTTTTATTTTATACAATTAAATTGCCTTTTCAATCCCAAGTGTTCTCTACATATACGGCTTCTAAATATTTCTGAAGTTTTTAAACAGTTTAATCAACCGTGTTCAAAATGATGGATGAGGAAAGAGTTTATAATTAACAGGAGGTTACGGGGATACTCGCAGAACTAATATGTAAATATAACGTGAGTGAGTATAGAACGATAAAGTTTACATCAGGTCATGTTACAGGACGCGCCGGGTATAGCGGAAGTGTGCAGTAAGTCGAATCTTTACAAATAGATAATTAAATAATCGTCCAACGATGCAGTTACTTAATACTGTATTTAGCTTATACGAATTTTCATTCAATATTTACACATATAACATTGATTGTTTTTAATTAGAAACATAAATCGACGTCACTCTTAGACTTTGTTATATTTATAAACTTAAACATTTTTGAAACATTCGTAAAACACAATTAAAATTATTTAAAAAACATTTTAATTATTTTTTAAAAATGTTCAAGTTTACAAGTACAACAAAGTTTAAGTGACGTTAATTTACGTTTCCAATTGAAAATAATCAATATTATAGTGTGTGCGTGTGTATGTGTGTGAATAATGAATGAAAATTCGTATATCGTAAATATAACATTAAGTAACTATACAACGTTTGACAATTATTTAATTATTTATTTTTTTATTTGGAATCTATTTTCAGTTTGCGGTAAGTAGAAAACCATTTTACGATTAAGTCGAATCCTGCTGAAAATAAATGACGCAAGTTTAAGGTTGGCGGTGTTGTTCGTACTAGCAAAGTTAAAACGCTGCTAGAAAATAGAATGCGCTTCACTTTCAAGGTCGGCGTTTGATTGAAAAAAGAGTTGTAAAAAACCGTGTAACCGGAAATATTTGTTTCTTGCAGAGGATCGGGGATTCCTTAGACAAGTGGCTCAAATATTTCCAAAAATTGTTGAGTCGAAAATGCTAATCTTGCGATTATTCGAAGTAAGATGTGGGACTAGCAATAAAAGTGTTATAGATGGGTTCGATCTGAGGTATGTGGTTATGAACTGAAGCTCGATAGTTTGTTAGGTGACTTCAAAAAAGGCCTCGATAAACTTGTAAATTCTGAAAAACAAAAAGTTTTTGATACTCATATCGAATACGCGTCGAGAATTAATTCATTTCGAGAATATTCATTATTCCCGATTAGGTGCTGCAATCAGAGAACTATAAGCAGTCTCACAAATTATTATGTAAATGTAGTTGCTACTTAACATTGCTAGGTTGAAGAACAAATCGATTGAGCAGTTCAAAGAAAACTGCACAAAGCTGTCAAAGCTGAAGAGATGCACACCGTACAGAAAGCACTGTTGTCTTTTGAATTCACTTTCAACGGATGATATAAAGTATAATATACTCAATACTACTAGAAGCGTGAGAGCAGCTGCACGAGCAAAATCGCGTCCTGAGAGGAAGTTTTGAAAAGAAATCGTGAGAATGATATGGAATGTGGAATGACATGATTTCCGCTTAACAACTGCACTATTGTGGCAAATGAAAAGATTTAAGCGCGGAACGCCTAATCATTGGAAAGAGATGGCGTTGGATGTTTTGAGAAAATAACTGTATACGAAAAAAAATTGCAGTGCGGTTTTACGTTGAAGATTTATTTATCCGCTCGTATTTGTAAGATATATTTAAACGCGATAAAATCCATAGTTTTGTTATTTGTTTTTGTGATTTTTTTACTAATTGTGAAACACTGCTGATCATTTACTATGCACATTTAGGATCGATATTATGAAGCTATTATTTGGTGCGAGCACACTTGGTATAGATAGGGGTTGACAACACTTTTGATATAAAGTGAAACTGAAAACAATTTTTGAATTTTTATATATACATGTTTCTTACTACTCTAGTTGGAGAAACCCACTCGGATAAAAGGATCGTCGAGAAAACTATTGAAATTGGAGAAAACGGCTGAATTTTAATAAAGAAAATGGTTTGCGCATTCCTGCAAACTGGAAACCAGTAATCGTTTTGACGAATGTGGTTTTCTCTGTTAGATGGTTCCGTTGTAAAATATTTTTTATTTTTGTTGTGTCCTTACGATGCAGGCGACATTTTGTTCACTTTTAACTGAATATTTTCTTTATTTTTCCCTTTTTCCAGTGTGTTGTTTACTATTTTTCTATGTTTACTATATAAAACTGTAATTATCGTTAGTATGGTTTTGTTGAGGATGATCAGTATTTAATAAATATGAATTTTAACGCAGCCGATTCTGAAGATAAATTCAAAATGAGTATTCATTTAGTGTTTAGAATTTTTTCCTAAAAATTTTGAATACATTTCAAATTTTAGCTACTATGCCTTTGACATTTATTTCGGTTGTAACATCTTTCTCGATCTTGAAAAGAATGCATAATGAACACCTCACGTAGCATTAGACCGGTTAGAATGATTTGCAAAAATTCTGCATTTTTTTTTTTTAAAAAAAAAACACCGACCTGTCTGAATTAAATTAGTTACTATCCCCGTTTTTATTCACTTTTAGATTACGGAATTTTTACCTGTTAAATCATTTTCGAATGATTGAACTAGTTACGTAAGATGTTCAATTTGAAGCTGAACAATATTTCGAATACCAGCTGCCTTTAATGCTTCGAATATAGCCATCGACTTTTTTAGTACAGATCAGCTTTAAACATGGCGAAACCGGAATGAGCGCAGTTAATAACTGGGTAGGTGTACACACCATTTAGAACCGAGGTCGATATTTATGAAGGGAAAAAAGAGGATAAAGGATGTCGTTTTTTTACCTCATCGTGAATGCGCAAAACGATATTTACATTAACTTCAGGGTATAATTAATGTTCAAGCCACACTGAACAGTTCCTGTGTAACGTGTTAAACTTACCCGTATAAGCGAATATGCTTTTACTATGCAGCCCTTGCGGAACAGCCGACTTATACGAAACAATTACTTACTTCTAAATACGCAGTTTTATTTATTAGTTCCAGGAAAAAATATAATAAGTTGATAAAGAAAAATGAATGCCTCTGTTAGGGATTCGATTTTATCGACTTAAAAGGATTAAATAAAAAAATATATATTTCATTTTAAAATAAAAATTCTATTTTGTTATTGCGAAATTTGTACTTATTTGGAAGAATAAAAATGACCGATTGCATTATATAATTGGTTTTTCTTCGGGAGTTATTTTCTTTTTTTTGGGAGGATATAAGAGACGCAATATGATGTAGGAAGTCCAAGTCGCAGCAAACTGTAGTAGAAAGCAGAACACTCAGCAGTAAGAGATGAACACTTAATAAACAAGTGATTAGCATCGCAAGCACGCTCTTCTTTGAGAGGACAATATCGAGAAGAAACCAACGAAAAATGAAAACGGAAAAAAGATAATAGACACTACAGCTTAAGAACAAAGGCGAATAATGGAGACAACAAAAGAATGACGAAGTGAAGGAAAAAAATAGAACCACAGATTGGCAGGAAGACTAGGTTGAACAGACGGATAAAAAGAGCAGTAGTTATTAAGAAAATGATTCGACTTTTTTAAGATATAAACACAATTTGACGTAGAGACAATTTACCTAGGTATGTACTGTACTATATTGTGTACTATGTTATACTAAATTTGTAAATAGAAATACTGTACTCTAATTGTTATACAGTTAAACTTTTTTTTTCATTTCTTTCTCAAGTTATGTAAAATTGTAATATATGTAACTGTGCACGTTTGTAATAGAATTTCTGTTATCCGTCTGTTCAATTATCCGTAATGGGCCCGGTCTCAAGGGTGACGGATAAAAAAACTTTATGTAATATATATATATATATATATATAAATATAATATATATATATATATATATATATATATAAATATAATATATATATATATATATATATATATATATATATATAATATATATATATGTATAGATGTATAGATACATGTATAATATGTGTGCATAATAAAATTTTAGCAGTGGACAAACAACTAGTGATTTTTGAGGAAGTAAAACGGTGTTACTTCTCGACTTTTCTCTGTTAATTTGTTTTGCAAATGTAACAAATGAGTTTGGACAAAATTTTTATTACTAACTAAAAAGCCGCTGATGCTAAAATAGAGATACGATGCGTACACACGTACACAGTATAATCAAGCGAACTAGTGTAGCCGTTAACGTAATATATGAGAGTGTTTCATTGGCTGCACTAACTTGCAACATATGATAGCATGTACATTAGATCTGTCGCATGCCATTATTGGTTTCTACTTCTTTCTTTCGTTCCACTGTCACAAACAGTTTAACCAAATATCGTAACAGTCACAAGATTGGTTTAATTCCGCTGATTACTTGCGATCATTTTCGGTTTCTTTCTCGTTGTGAATGGTTTACCTGAGTCACTTATAATTTTTTTGCACTACACATGACATTAACTGTTGTGTGATCGTTTTATAAATCTTACGAGTTTTTTTATAGCTATTAAATTTTACAATCACAAATTTTCAAGACAATCTATATGGTGTTATAAATCTGAACGAGACTAGGAATAATTATTTTATATTTTTCGGTCCATTTTAAAAACGTGTTTTTATAAAACGAATTTTTAATTTAAATAATAATTTTTTGATTTTAAGTCTTATGTGTGTGAAATTTCGCATGCCCTCGACTACAACGACAACCGTGGCGTTCAGCAAAAGCGTCCACGTGCCCCGTCACAAGCAAGCCATTCAAGAAAATGACGTAAGCACAAGCACAAGCAGTAAGACCGTGTCGGTGTGACAAATAAATTCACTAAACGTGCTGGCGTGTCACCTATTGGTACGCTCTTACGGTTTGACTTACGTCTGTAGTAAAGAGAGTCTAAGAGACAGAAAGAAAGCGCGCGAGAGAGCAATAAAATGCGTTCGTGTACACGCATATGTGAAGGAGAATGAGCGAGTGAAAGCAAACAGTAGTGTAAGAAGGGCGGAATAGTTAAATTGCAAGAGACCCTCTATTCTTGTGTTCGAAGATCCACACAAAAAAGAATCCGGAGATCTGCACAAAAGAGATTCGAGAATAGGCCTCCACCTTAGTTTAACTCATGGTGACGTCACTTTGATCAATATCAATATATTATTAAGAAATATTAAGATCTAAATTTAACGTTTATATAATGATGCATTGTCATCCAGTTCTGAGCTTGTTCAAAATTTCAAGTCTATGGCTCACCGGGAGGTTATATTAAAATCAATTGTAAAATTCCACCCGAACAGACAGACGCGAAAGCGAGAAAATCAAAGAAACGATAATCTGTTAGTATTTGGCGTGTAAGTCGTTTAGGTTTAATAGCGGGCTTGCTGAATTTTGTTCCATTCTTCTTGTAGACAATGTTGTAGAAACACTGGTCTTTGATGAATTTTTCTGCCTAAATCGTATCCAAAATTTTCAGTCGGATCATAGTGGTGCGGTTACTGAGGTAGCGTTTTCAATACTTTTCGTACCTTATAATATAACGGTTGTTTGCGCGATTTACGGCTTTGTGTTTTGCGTCTTTGTTCCACATAACTCGAAATACATTTCAACGCTTTGACGAAAATCGGAATTGTTGCGTATATATGTGTATATCTGTTATCACGTTATCCGCTACAAATGCCAATATAGACCAGTTGCATGAAAACACCGCCGAACCATCGCATTTTTTCTATCATGTTTTACGGTTGTTTTTGAATTTTCGGTCAGCCTGTATTTAGTTTTCGCCAGGTTTTGTCGTTCTCATCGCTTCCAAAAATATTCAATTCCGAATTCGCTGTGAAAATAAAGTCGTTCCAAAACGCTCTTCATTCGCCGAACTATGATATTTTTGTAGCAAAATTGAGGCGATATTTTCTTATTAATTGAATTGATGTGTGGTTTAGATGTAGCAATAATTATAACCGTTAATTTTAATTATCTGACGACTATTAGTATATCCGCCACTATACGGTACTAACGATCACCAGTACATAAAAGGCAATCTAACTATTAATATAAAAAAAATCGAAGGCTTTGTATATAAGAACGTCCAGTAGAGATATAGAGGAACTTCGGATGTGCAGAACTGGAAACGACCGAAGAGGTTAAATATCTATGATTAATCATCGACAGAACAATGATCTTGGGACAAGCATATTTTAAACTTTTTTTCTTGATAAAGTCAGGCTAATGCTACCGGCACTTTATAAATTGAATCTTTCAATACCGTATTTTGGTTTTTGTGTATATTATATCGCTATAGTATTGTTGAGGATCTTTTTATACGGAAGAAAGAAGAAGAAAGAAGAAAGATTTATTTGCATAAACAATAACATTACACTCATGACATAGTTGTTAATATGTGTACCGACACGAGTCTTACCACATAACTAAATTAATGAATATACACATATAAATAAGACATGATATGCGACGTTTAAGTTAGTAAGAAAAGAACCAAAAACCTACTACAGGAGGGGAGAACTAGATGGCTGGTGCCATATTACATAGATATTTACACAGTGATTATCAAATAGAATAATTTTAAAATAAAACTAAAACTAAATACTAGTACTAACGTCAAATAATTCAGAATAATATATTATGCTTAAGTCTACGATGTTTGAAACGGGATATCAATTTGGGACAAAGCAAAAATGGACGATAATCAAAAAGATTTTGTAGTCAGCAAAAGAAAAGCTTAAAGATAATATTCCTTAATAGAGATCAGGTTAACAGTAATATTAGCTGGTTGAGAGAGAGAGAGAGAAATGAAATGTCTCCAAAGATGTGCTACTTTTATCACCGGTTGCTTGAACATAAGACACCGCAAATATATGTTAATAGCTTCAATGACAAGAAGCAGGACAACGAGGTGTGTAATAGGGAGGTAAATTTTATTCGACTGAAAGCCATAAACAGAGTAGGATTGATAATACGCATGAAATCGTTTTAATTAAGCTACTAGAACGAATCCGAGAAGATGTAATGCAAAAAGGGATAATAGGAACTTGGAAAATATTAAAATTAAGCAATAGCGGTTGGTTGATAAAATGAATGAGTCGCATTAAGTTAGACAAATTAGGAACCGGCTGTGGCCGAGAACCGACCATTCGTAGTTGTGGAACTTGTAGAATGAAATTGTTATAACGATGATAAGTAGTTATTTTTTGTTTTTATTTCTCTCTTTTTATAAGTATGAAAACTAATTGTAATGGAATGACATACTTTTTTCGGATAAACGATAATAAGCGTGTCGGCCACCTACAGATTGGCAGTGTGCCTTGTGAGGTGCGTAACTTACTTTTTAATAAAAAAAAAGAGAGAGACTCCAGACTTAAATTTTGGTCGTATGTTTCCGTCGTTTTCGTTACTGCACGCACACTAGCTCTTTAACAGTCAAACTAGGCAACGAAACTGCTTTCCAATATGCCCTCTAAACTGCGCTTCGCAGTTATAATTTTTCAAATTGCCTAGCGTGAAACTGCGCGGCTCGAACTGCGCAGTGCAGCTCAATGTGCGCTCGGCTTATATGTATTTTAAAGATAAAAAACATTAAATAAAAATGGTTTCTGGCCAGGCCAAAAAAAAGAAAAAAAAAACGAAAGAAAAAAATCCATAAACTCAAAAAAAAAGTTAGAAAAAATGAAATAGAATGGGTGGTTTGCGTGTGTCGACTACATAGCCGCATGTGTTAAGGTAGCCATCGTCTTTTTAGTCACGTAATTAAAAAAATCCGACCTATGTTTATCATTTATTTTACCCGAGATTAATAATTAACGGATTATCGTTTTTTCATTTTTGCTTCGAGTACTTTTTTATGTTTAGTTTCAACAACTAACTGCCTCATAGTGTTTGGCTACTATAAAAGCTTCGTAAATACGACAGTACCATAAACAGAAATTTTCAAAAAGTGTAATTGTAATTTTTTTTTACTTATTTTGCAATTTTAATAAAAGCTTATTTAGACGTAAACCGATAGATATTTCAGATCTAGAGACATTCGGCAGTGATTTGTTTCTTTATTCTTCCGTAAAGTATACCACAAAAATATACTACATATATTTTGATAATATAAGCTATAAAGACTGAAATTGTGTTCTGGAAGCAGGCCGAAATAGGATCGCGCATCGATGTTAAAACAAAGGAACTAAGAATACGAAGTTGAGCAACAAACGATATTGGCACGAAGGACAAAATATGTGTCTTGTACCCCTACTTAAATCATCCTAAATAGTCACCACGTTGAAACAAGCAAAAATTAATAATTTATTACAATTTAAATTATAAAATTCTGTTGAAAGTATACGAAAAATTTCCGATTTCAACGGGCATAGAATTATAATGTTACCAATGAGTGTCGGAATATTTTGTAATTATATAATGCGACTATTGCCACTGTTCGCGATACTATCAACACTACAACAGACGGTTAAGCGGGTTTCGTAAGCTGTGCTTTGGAAAAACCGAACAACATTCATAAACGCCATTGTCCGAATGTTAATGTTGCGTGTCTAAATTCGACGATAGCCTTTTTTCTTTTTACATTACGATGGCGCTTTTTTAACTTTATTCAACTTGTTTCCTCTTAAAATGCGTTTTTAAGGAGGTTTGTAAACGAATTACTTAAAATACGTGTGTCAAATTTTCTAAAAACAAATTTTTGGAAACATATTAATGTTACTGTATATATCCATAAGGAGCAAAAATAATAACTTAAACAAAAAATGGCAACTAGTTACAGATATCACACGGTAATAGAGAAAAAGCAAAAACAAGAGAACAAAAAGAATCGTGCGATTTTATCTCATCGTAAATTCGGAAAAATTGCGATGTGAAATATTGAAAATGTAATCAGTTCGTTAAAAAAATAGATCTGGCGACACGATAAAGAGATAAAACTTCATTAAGCTTAAGTGCGTGCCGGTCGCTGCGGATAAATCATGTTCTTCGTTGAATCGTTTTTGTTTTTCACTTTAAATTAATGCACGACACACTATGATAAAGAGGCAACTTTGTTTCACTGTAAAATGTCAGTGTATTACATTTACAATCTGTATTGAAATCTTTAATTATCGTCACACTCTTTCCCCTAGAAAAACTGATTTCTGTGTATTTTTGATTTTTAAAGGCAGCGCTAACGAAATTTCGCTCGAACGCATCTGCTCACGCGGGTCGCACATGAGACACAAATAATAATTATCGACACAGACCGCAAACAGAGAACGCAGAAAGACGTTTAATGAAAGAGAGCAAATCGAAGAATAGAAACCGAAAAGTGAAAGGAAAAGTTAATATAGAGTAAAGCGAGAAAGATCGAAAGCTTAAATGAATAGGGTCTGAAGAAGTAAAACTGATGAAACGTCTTTTCGGTATGGTGAAGGAAGTTAAAGAAAACAAAGAAGAATCGGAAAGCGAACGAATGAAAACGTGGAAAGAATAAGCGTTTTATTTATACATGATAAGAGAATATGAAGAAGAGTCTCGACTGAGGTGCATTCACAAGTGTTCTCACTGGCACAGCTAGTTTATAAATAAAATTAATTAATTAATTAATTATAGAGCCGCGTATTAGTTAATTGTGTTTCGTTCAACTAGAACATCCTGCTGCCTCATAACTTTCGAAAATTTCACTTGCACCGAGCCGATGTCCGTAGTTGACGCGTCCAAAATGAAAACTGAAAGAAAAAAAAAAATTATACAGAAGTTTGTTTATCATGTGTTTGCTGAAGCTATAAACTGCTATAACAAATATGTAAAAATTGTATATTATAAAATATCCGTTTTCTGGTCCACACGATCAATACTAAAGTAGTAGGCATTTGAAGAAAATATATTATATTAGTGAATCTGATAAGAACATTGGGACCAGTTCCTTTCTCTCGGTCGCCTTTACTTTCCCAGATTTCTCCGGTACCCAATTACTTCAGATTAGGTATAAACTTGCGATCGATTCGGATCTGGAACGATACAAGTCTTGAACCCGTGACCCCTGATTTGTTAGCCGAGCACCCTCTAACCACTAGGCGAAAAAAAATAATAAAAAATAAAAATTTATATTATTAATGCGAATAAATTTTTCAGTTTTAAAACCTTCAAGTGCAATTCCTCATACTTCTAAATCTACCTCCTTAAAATGAATTGTCTCTAAATTCCACTCAATAATAATATCACGAATCGTCTCTACCACGCATGCATAGATACACACATACATATATATATATATATATATATATATATATATATGTATATGTAATCACTTTGTTTTAATACGTTTTAGCTACATGTTACATACAATTTCTAGGTATTTGTTTAGTCGTAATCATATTTACTGTAATGGTTTATAATTTTAGCAAAAACAGGATAAACAGATTTCTCTAGAATGAATTACGACGATTAAAGTTCTATTCTTAAATTCTAAATGAAGTTATTAATGAAATCTGTTTTAATGAAATATGTGCTTAATGGGAAGAAGGACGTAGGAACGCCCGACAGGTGTGAAACATCACACAATACCTCGGTTAATCAAAGAATCTATAAGTTTAAAAAACTAATAAATAAATATGAAGTCGAATAAATAAAAACAGACGAGTTTCGTTATTAAAGTATATATGTCAAAATTGTCTCTACCGCGCCCGTTAATACACGTTATAAATACCCACATACTTCATGGGATGCATCGGAAAACGAGTATCCATATGACTTTCTGGTATTACTTACGTCTATTTCGATGGTTTAAGTTTAAAATTCTTCCCTAATGCTGATAATCGATCAAACTGGGTTACTCCCCCTAGAATCACTAACCTCTACAATCAGAACCGATTGTTTTTCATATTAAGTATTCGAATTGCGATGCGGAGAAATATGTAATTACGACCTTGAAGATAGATAAAACAGCTCTTTGACTTTAATTACAAAGTCTCAGGACGATCGCCAAAATAAAAAGTCTACGCCAAATAACGCGATAGCGCTGCAGCGAGCTTTGTAAATAAATCCCTAAATCGTTTAGCAAGCGACGACGGAAAAAGATGTGATAGAGTTAAATGGTTGGCAAAATAATTTCGTTAAACTCCCTATTATTTAGTAGACCTCCGGTTTGACAGGCCGCGATACCGATATTTTACTTCGATGCAAACGTATGCCTACGCATGCATCGTCGGCTTCGTTCTCCTTTTGCGAGAAGCTTTTGTCGGAAGATAATTACTTATTGATAACGTTAATGAACTAGCGTGAAGTCTGAATGAAAGTGTATAACCGGAGGACAACGATGGTCGCATATAGTCGCGTGTAGTCGGCCGCGTTTATAAATTAATCAGTGACGACGGTTTTTGATGTCGGTAATATGCAAATAGTAGTTGAGAAAAAACAACAAGTCCGGCGCTGAAGACAGCAAAAAAGTAAGTGACATGATCTAAATGGAGGTGCATGGGGGGCCGAGGAAGGTATTAAAAGCGCCCGCAATGTTAGAGCGGCGCTCGAAAGAGGATAAATAAAGGAGTGCGGAACGGGATTGGCTGGAGGTGGTAATTTATATACAGCAGCGCGTTGCAGCGAGCAGACCGTGGCCAGGAATGAGTTCGGTCTTTTTACCGTGCGTTGCCTTATTAATCTTCAACTAAAGCGATCCTTTAAGAGCGACCTAGCGACCAGTCAAGCGCAGAAATCGAACTAACGACGTTCGGCGCTGCTGGTGAACAGGCAAATATTTTCAAAGGCTACGCACGGTCGTTTGTTTTTATCGATAGGCATTCCCGGAAAACCCACTTGCCCCCCCCCCCCAATTGGCACGGGTTCGGTAACGGCGCAAGGCTCTTTTCTCCCGATCTCATTTGTGGTTCAGTTCGTGAACTAATGACCGGGGACCGATAAATAAATTATACGAAAAACAAAAAAATCATCGGCAAAGGGATGTATGGATAAGTGATCAGTAAAAAACGAAATGGACCGGTAGTTCGCATTAATTAACTTGAACGTCGTCGTTAGGCAGACATGTTTAATATTTTTATTAGCCAGTAAAAGTTAAATTAAGATTTGACAAAGAGTTGGAATAGACTTTTTGGGCGTTGTTTTTTTTTTTGTTTTGACAGTCACACTTTTCAGTAGATCATGCGGAACAGGAAACTCTGCGCGGTGACGGTAATTGGAGACTGAAGATCTCGGTTGAATAATGGAACAGAATCGATGCAAAACGCGCGGTTTACGGATTATTGGTGTAAAACTTTACACTCGCATGCAAAATCCCGGTGAAATCATCTGAGGAGCCTTGTTCGTTTTTTAATACGTTTTAAAGTGAACAAATGAAAGAAAAAATTTCAAAAATTTCTCGCGTTCGAGAATAATCGAATGATATGTGAAGCATCACTAGAGTCATTTTTACATAACGGCCATCCCCGCGTTTAGCGTCACTTTTTGAAGCGAAGTGATTGTACTGTCGGCATACATCCCGTAAGAGGATCCTGGGACTGATGAGTGTTGGCTTTACCAGCAATCGAAACACTGGAAAACACAATCTCCACGATAAATTAGACCGGACCTATTGTTTGTGGTGAGTTCCCGTATCCTTTACGACTCAGGGGTTACAGATTTTCGTAATGTATTGAGAAGCATCTATGAAGAAAATCGATGTCAGTTGCTTTCTGCTTGGGATCCATCTTTACTTTCCCGTCTGGATGATAATCCTCTGGCAACCAATTATTTTGAGCCGCGCAAGCTTGGGAACGATTTGGATGATCTGGAATCAGAAAACTTCCGTAAACCGATGATACCTTTGTTTTGGCGATCGATCATATTTAGGCTACCGTACTGCCCCCAAATAACATTGTAAATAGCGTACGATTGCGTACTGTGATGAAGGGCATAATAATCGACTAAACTGCTAATTCGATTATTTTAAAAATCTAAAAAGCTAATTAGCCTACTGATCATCTATAATAGTATAACCTTAGCAGTGTCCATACAGTCGGTTTAAAATGAAAATGAAAACAAAAAACAAAACGATGTACGAAAAAAGTGTGCTAGCTCCCGTGTTTCAACGCAAAAACGAATACGGAACAATTCTGTTCGGTTTGCAAGATGTTACTTTAATTCGTATCTTCAGTACTTAAGCTGATAATTTCACGGAAGACAATGTTGGCCGAGAAAATGCTTTTATTTCAATAGTCTTGAAGTAGAGCAAAACGATCGCGAGTTTAGAAAGTAAACTTATTATTTTTTCATGTGAAGGCGAATGTGGTCTATAAATAAAAATAAAAAAAAACCAAACAGCAAATTCCTCTCCTTCAAAGAGAAACATTTAAATATCATTAGCGGTTTCCGCCTCTTTAAAAACTACTCGTGTAAAATTTATTAACGAGTAAACATTATTCGAAGGTAGAATTATTGAGAGAATCGGTTTTGTTGAATAATTAAAATTTTACTTTCGAAGTAAAACACAGAACTCCCTCTAAGTGTGTTAAGTCGGGGTGACCTTTTAATTTAAAAATCAAATTATTCTAACGGAGTTTCTTGCGACGGTCAACAAAACGTTTATGGAATATTTAACTGATGCCGCATGTGGCACCACACGTAAATACTGATCCGCATTGGTGTTTATTAGCGCTAGTAGATAAAAGCGGGGGTTACTGTTCAGATCCGAATTGAACGATCCGCGCATTAATTCGATAGATTCCCGCGAACAGCAGGAGGTACGTTTTTTAAGTAATTTGCTCGAGAATTCATTGGATTCAGACGGTGCCCTCGGCTTGACGAACGATTCTGCCGACTAGAAATTTTGTATATTGTCTTGTTGCGAGCGGCAGGATATTGTTTGAGCACTCGCACTGGGCCGGCTTGATGACAGAATGAGAGGCTTCTAGTACGTTGCTTAGCTTTTTGCAGATAACGTATTTTATTCGTTTGTGACTTCTTCGCTCCTCCTGTCTGTGCTCCTTTTTAAATGTTTTTGTTCAAAAAAGAAAATACGTTTTTCGTGCTTCCGATCGTTCCCGGCGGTCGACGAATGCCCGTTGACCGGAGACAAACAATACCCGAAATCCCTTTTTGTTCAAAACGTTCACATTCTCTGCACTTTTGTTGCTTTTGAGTAACAGATTAAATTTTCGAATACCTTCGATATTAAATACAGTCGGAGCGAAATAATTTATAATTCGGTCGATTTAGCACATTAGAAACGCGGAAATCAATTGTTTTGCGAAAAATTGGCTGGAACGAAGTACTGATTCAAAAGAATATCAAGACAGCTAAGAGGTCTCTTCCTAATTACCGACCGTAACATGGCGTTAGAAAATTCGGATAATTTTTGAGGTGCAAAAAAATCTAAAATGCCGATTGCAAGCAACAGAAAACACACAAAAACATACATTTCCGTGCGATTAGATTTCGTGTTAAGAATGTTATTCTCTAAGCAAAAAAGCTGATTGATATTTCTGATGAACGAAATAACGTATAAGCAGTGTGTGCACTTG
This sequence comes from Icerya purchasi, assembly GCA_039619475.1. NCBI lineage: Eukaryota > Metazoa > Arthropoda > Insecta > Hemiptera > Monophlebidae > Icerya > Icerya purchasi. The sequence goes on from CM077116.1 coordinate 249,227,507, forward strand.
GAACCATTATTGGTATCGGTAAAAAAATACCGGTATGATGTAAAATACTGGTTAATACGACGCTGCGAACTTCATCGGAAGTGATATTAATTTATCCTTATATATATATATATATATATATATATATATATATATATATATATATATATATATATATAATTGGATTATTCTCTTTTCTTTTATACCATCTTCGCATAAATTTGAAATGATTTTTTTTTTTTTTTGTTTTTTCCAATAATTTCTTTTTTTGCAATGCTCCAGCATTTGTTTCCAATCTAGTTTCTCCTCTATGGTCCATTACGTAATTTCTAATTTTTCTGATGTCACCATGTTTTTCCGTTTTTTTTTTGTTTTTTTTTTTTATGGAATCGGATAATTTTAATAAACTTATTATGGAAAAAGCAAAAAGAAAAAAAGACAAATAATTTTTATTTTATAACTTTTGTTCACCCCAAAAAATTAGGAAGCTAACGATATTTTATTATATTAGGGCTGCTATATGTATATTTAATCTGGATTGGATGATTTCTCGTACAGAATTGTTCCAACAAAAAAGTTGAAACGAAAGTGATAAACGGTTCTCGGTCGACGGAAAAATAAAAATGAAAAGTCTGTTCACTTCGTTAATACGCGCCGAAGGGGAGTGGACGGAAAGTTCTTCCGGAGAATTTTTTTTTTTTTGGTCGGATGCGATTTTTTAACAGCTACCGAAGTTTTCGGCTTAGAATTCGGTACCGATATAAAACACTATTCGCCCTCGCATCCGGTTTATGAATGAAAAAAAAAATTTTTCATTTTTTCGTTTTGAAATAGTGGACGAGAAGTATCTATTGTGATTCCTGTCAGTGAAGTTGTTTTCCGAAAAATCCCTTCTCTACATTAGGGAAAATATTTCAGAGAATTCGGAGCGAAATAAAAATTAAAAAGATTTTCTTCGACTAGATTCGAATATTCTCGAATGACGGAACTTTAGAGAAAATTATGTGATATCGTAATGTTTTTTCGATACCTTATAAGAAAAATCGATTAAAAGTCACAGTAGACACTGCTTTTTTTATCGATTGCGCAGTGTTTGAAGGCGAGAATTTCACTGAAAACGTCTTGCACATTACTCGTGATCTCGAATTTCTAAGACGCGGCGACTGTAAAAAATAGAGGATATCATTCTTAAGTTATGTTTGGAATATTTAAAAGGGATATAATTTATTTATTTATTTTTTTCTACCTCGTATTTTCAGAACTTCCGCTCCTTCTGATTCTATTAGAAATTAAAAGAAAGAAACACTTTCTCTGTTAGAATTTAAAAATGTCTGCAGTCCATTACGTAAACAAACTGCGTTTATCTTCAAAGCGGTTATTAAAACATCGTATATTAATTACATAAAAGTAACAAAACGTCAACTAGTTTCGACTGAAGAACTCTTTATTTTATACTTTTACGCTTGTGTTAATTTTGTTTTTTAAACATGTTTATTATTTTAAAACTTTACTAGCAGTATTCGACTGTTTTATAAAACCGTTTCGAAATCATTACAGATGTTTGCCAAAAAAAAAAAATCAAATTTATTTTTCAGAGTTTTGCATTTAATGAAAGAATCGTGGACGGATGTATACATATTTTATATGAGCACAAAGCCAGGGCATATGCTTGAATGTATGCGAGCCTGAAATAACGAAAGTTTGTCGCTGTAGGAGTTGCAAATTTTAGTAAAATGCTATTTCCCGACTCAGAATGACGAGAACAATTTGTGTGTTCGTCGAATAACTTAAATTAGCGCACTTCTTAGTAGTTTAACGGAGCACTGATTAACTCGTACAGAATAAATCAGAAATTACAATTAGCAATGCTTGTTTCCTGTGCTGACATGAAAAATTAAAATTCATGCCCGCAGCGAAAAATTGGCATAATTATGCAGCCGGTGTAATGGAATTTATGTTATAGATGTTGAGGGTTCGAGGGAAATGTAAGACCCGAATCGAGACTGAGCTTCGTATAATAAACCGGATAAGAATTCAATATAGCAAATATGTATAAAGAACAGTGGTGATTGCGACGGCAATCGCGCTTTTCTCGAATAAACGCTATCAGTTTATTACGAAAAACATAATATCTATTTCGTCGGTAACTTAATTTTCTGCCCTATTAATTCGTTATTTGCCTTATTTTATCGGTCGCGGTCTCTAATCGGTAATTCGTACCATTTCCTCCTTTTTGTCTTCAATAACAACCGATCGTCTCTGTTGTTTAACTTTTGGCGACATAACACTCGTGTTCTCTGTTAATGACTTCCCCCCTAAAAACAATATACTTTTTATTTATACAGAGCTGTTCATCGCTTCTTTCAAAATTAAAAATACGAAAATACCAGTTTTCGAGTGCAAAAATTTATTTTTTAAATGTTCACATTATACATTTCGCAGTGTATCGCCTTATATATCTGTTCTTCTATATACCATCGTTAAACGAGTAGAAAATAACAATTTGTATTTATTAAAGGCTTTTATTTAAACTTCAGTGTTTATATTCCTGTATACTTGCAAATGTTAGATTGATAATGATCTCAAACATGGGAAAAGAACGATATTTATGAAAATTGGGAACTGCAAAGATATCGGTGAAGGTTTTCAAAAAAAAAAAAAAAAAAAAGAAAATCAGGAAGTCGTTGCTTCCGATCATTTTAGATATTATATAGTGTTCGGTAGATTGAAAAGATTGATAAAAAAGTGCAAATAAAAATAGAAGCCAACCGATTATTTTTGGCTGCTAGGCAAATCGCGTTATTTAAAACTAAAAACGTTAAAAATTTCATTCCCTTTCCCTTATTGTAAAGAAAGACGGAAATAACCCGGAGTGAAAACTATAATGAGTATTTCAGAAACGGGAACAAATTTATTACTCAACAAGTGCAACTAAAAGTGGTAAAATAAAATATTTTATGTAAAGATTTTGATTTTTAATAATGTAATAAAAAAAAAAAAGGAAAATACATCAAATTGGGATATTTAAAAAGAGAATTAAAAAAGGCGCCCGTCTGAAAAATAACATTTCGTCCTTTATCTCGTTCTTTTAAAATATCCGGATCCGATGGACCTACAAAACTTATTTTTTTCATTTCTATCGCAGTAATAAATAAAAACCTTTCTTTTTATTTCTTTTTTATGTATATTATTTTATTCTTTTTTTTTTTTCGCAGTGGCATACTCAGTTTCTGAGAGCGTAATTTTATTAATAAATTAATTTCTTATCGTGATCTTACCGCTAAAAAAAAAAAAAAAGAAAAAAAGTGTACTATTTTAATTGTATTTAAGTTAAAGTTTCTAGTACCGCTCAGTCGATTCTGAGAAAAGCCCATTTGTACATTCTAGGTAGATGACTGTGGCGAGACTGGTAAGTTCGTTATTTCTTCGGATACGGATTTGAAACTGAATCGCAGGTTCCAGGCCAGATACACACATATCCATATCGGACTTATATGTTTCATTTCTCTCCTTAACCTTATCGGTTGGTGGGCAACCTATTCGTACATCTCAGCTGTACAGACACAGGCATAGTGTACTAGGCAATTCGTATATGCAACGAGAGTGTGCACGCGCAAGACTTCATTCGGAACTAATTGTAATCGCGCTACAAATGCAGTCCCGCGTTGCCTGCTGTGTACTGATCTAGCGCGCATATGATGTCGTACGTGGTAGTTTGCCATTGCCTTCCACGTGATTATTAGCGATTATTTATTTAATTCTTGTAATAAGTTCGTCGTCGCTCGGGATCGAACCTGTGCCCTCCATATCGGAAGTTAAGCGCTCTAGCAACTAGGCTATCGCGACGAAGTCAACTGATATGCTCATTTACGATGCTATTTTGTTATTCAACGTCAAACCTGCAAGACCTCTTCTTTCGTTACTTCAGTCGGACGGACAGTGGACGGTTGAATTCATGGCCAAAAGTTTGCGATTGAGTTGTTCCGAGTCGACGTCAGTGGTAGCTGGATGGGTAATGATCGATAAATGGGTTCGAACAGCAACAGCACAAGTAGAACGCATTCGGGTAGAACAAAGTGAACGACAGTGACCGCAAGTCAGTCTAAGGTTTGTCGAGTTCGATGTCTGGATCGACACTTATAAATTACAGTTCCAACAACATATATATATATATATACTATATATGTTCGGTAAAATGAGACAACAATTCATATATATCCCGGCGGTATGAGTCTCTCTGTAGGCCGATTCGGTCAACTTCAAATCATCCCCGCAGCTGTAAAAAAAAAGAAAAAAAGCAACGTTACCTTGATTTTCACTTTAGCAGTTGCGAAACACACTTTCACATGTGTAAGTTTTGCTTTTATCATCCCGCTTCTGCTTGAGTACCGTTTCATTTCAGGCTAGTTTGCAAAAGAAGATTGAAAAAAGTTGTCCGAATTAAGTTTCTTCCTTTAGGCTTGTCGGATGCGTGACATGTTCAGTGTCTAAACCATGTAAGTTGCGAAGTAGCGTTCGGTGAATGATATAAATGACCGGGTCATAAACGAAAAGAAGCCGGTATACGCTGCGGGAGTTGGTTTTTGGCCGTGTTACGCTGCATTAATGAGAACATAATGCTTTCGTCTGTTAATAATCGTGGCCAACTTGTATCAGGATAAGTCTGCGCCTAAATCCGTAAAATGTTCGCAGAACGTCCGACCGAAAACTCCGTTCGCTCATTAACCGGGCATCATTTAAGCCGGAACCCCCGGTACAAGAATACCGCGAAAACCGGGCCCACTAAATTCATTTGGTTGTCGGTAAAAATACCGTTCCTCGCCGTGGCCCTCGTCGATTTATTATGAATGCGACGGGCACTGCGAGCGGGTAATCTTCCCCTTGCGGTAAATGTATTGTTGGTATTAATTTGTTAAAATGGCGCAGAAGTTGGCGCCGTTTGAAATAATTAACGTTTAATCGGTTTCTCTGCTGCGAAGTACACTTCCAACCGTTGAATGTGGTTGAAATACATACATATATATTGTATATATATTCATATATATGAAATTGTTTTTTTTTTTATTCTTTTATTTCTTTCGAACGGTACTGATTGGCCAGTTTAGTTTTTCACCGTATTTTGACGGACAAACTAATTAGCGCTTAAGCCGACAATTATCAAAAGTTTCACATCTTAATAGCAGACGCCGAAATTTCTCTAGTGATGTTCGGATGTTTAACTCGATATACATGCTTATAGTTTTTGATGCAATGATATGCTTTCACAGTCTGTTTCGTTCTTTTTCTGCGAAAAGCCGCTAGAACTAAGCACGTTGAAAGTAACGATATCTCTATTCCATGAAAAAGAGCCGATTATTAAATCGCACAAATTAAAATTATTCACCGGATATATTACAAAACGATGAATAAGATTTAAAATTTAAATAATCCCCAGGAATACATTTACTCGTGATGGCAGCGGGATCAGTTTCAATTTTACCACTTTCTGTTCGTCGTGTATGTTCTTTTTTTTATTATAGCCTTTTATTTAACTCGGTTGTCCTTCTGTATATCCGTCATTCTGTCTGTCTGGGGGGAATCTTGCGAACGTTTTTTCACCTACTTCCTGATGAATTAAAAAAGTATCCTTTTGCAGAAATTCTTGTTGTAGATGACAATAGAATATTATGCAACATCGGGGTTTCTAACTTCAAAATTAGAGCCTCGGGGCGCCGAACTAAGGGGAATTTTTGAAAAAAATATTTTTTTTTTCGGGCATGTGATATATCGTTGGGAAGATTGTTATTTAACGAGAACAAAACCATATTTTTTTTCTTTAATGAAACTTTTGAAGTTTACGAAAAGTTCAAAAAAGTGCGAGATCTAATATGTAGCTCCTTCTTTGTGACGCGAGTACTATAGCTAAAAATTTTGAACAAGGTTGAAAATGTATGCACGTATATTTCTTTGGTTTACAACATATAGGTTTCCAACTTTAAAATTAGCCCCTCGGAGCTTCGAGAGCTCGAACTTTTGGAAAAAAATATATTTTTTTCCCGGGCATACGATATACTGTTGGAAAGAGCGCTATTTGTCGGGAGCAAACTCGTATTTCATTTTCTTAACAAAACATTGGAAGTTTACCAACAGTTTAAAAAAGCACAAAAAATGGCGTATAGTCCCCGCTTGTAGCTTAGCTTTATAGCTATAAATTTTGAACAAGGTTAAAAAAATACGCATCCTTGTGTATTCGTTTACTTTGAAACGTTTGGGTTTCCAACTTTAAAATCGGACCCTTGAGGCGCCGAAAGATTGAAAGTTTCAAAAAAAATATTTTTTTTTCAATCATACGACATATCAATGATCGCTATTAGTCAAACATTGTGTTTCATGTGCTGAGGATTCCGTATGTATTGTATGAAAAACAAAGGACAATATAATTGAAAGAATGCGATCCATTATTGAATAATAGTTAATTTTGCGGGCTCGCTGTCGCATTTGCGGCCCTAACGGTAGATAGGTGAACTCCTTGTCAGCCGGCACTGCGGGCGCTGCTGTTGCAGTGTGGCCATAGTGTTGGGTGTAAATTCTGCTCATTTCCTTTTAACAGAATGGTAGGCGCTGTTTCCGCAGTCGTCGCCATAAATATGATTAATGTTTCATAATTAAAAACTATAAACTTTGCTTTATAGTGATGGAGAAAGTCATTGAACTTTCGGATAATTGTTTACGGACGCTAAGCGCTGTGTTCTATATAGGTTTCGTGCTTGATGGATCTAACTGCTTTTTAAACATCCCGTGTTTCTTCTTCCTTAATTATTTATAGCCAGATTCCTTTGTCCGTTTGTACTGTGGGCTCTGTAATTGCAGATGTGGCCATGGTATGGGACAGCTAACTCCTTTTGCTCTTACCTTCGTCATTCCTTTTCTTTACAGGATGCATACGTTTGGCATTTTTCGACGTTGATTGTTATTGTTTCTCCATCTTTGGTATAGCATTCTTTGTCAGATTCCATTCCTTGTTACTCCTAATTGCTGCTATGTACACATGTTGATGGGTAATCGTCCGTTGCTGACAAGCCCAGGGAAAAACCCAAAAAAAAAAAAAAAAAAAAAAAAGAATAATAAAATGTAACACGAATTTCTGCAAATGTCCTACAATCAATATATTGAATAAAACAAAATAAAATAAAATTCTACATTTATTATTTTTTATTGAAATACATAGTAAAAAGTCCAGACTAAAAAATAAAAAAAACAAAAAAAACTTCTTAAAAATAGGCTTTATTTATTCACTAAAAAGTACAAAATAACTTTATTAATGTGCGACTACAAGATACGCGTATCTCAACATTAAAATCTGAAACTAGAAAATATTCTGAAAAATAAAAGCGGGGGCCGCAGATTAATAATTAAATATTATAATACATCCTAAGCCAAAACTACAATCACTGTTTAATGTTATTCCATTGTTGTATATCGCAATACCACACACACACCGAATATTTTTATAACTACGGCTCCCGCTTTTATTTTTTCGGAATATTTTGTAATTTCAGATTTTAATGTTAAGATACGTGTATCTGGTAGTCGCACACTAATAAAGTTATTTTGTACTTTTTAGTGCAGAAATAAAAGCGTATTTTTAAAAAAAGTTGTTTTTATTTTTTAAATTTTATGTTAGTTTGCGTATAACTCATATTCATATTGACCGATTTTACTGATTCTTTGTCCATTCGAAAGTCTTTCAACTTTATTTATTTATTTTTTTTTTGCAGTTTTCTAAGCTTGTCAACCGAGGACTTTTACCCAGAAACAATTAGAAAAGGAAGGATTCAATTATATTGTTATACGATATCAAATGTTGTTAGCAGGAAGAAACAAATAATAGAAACAATATGTGGAGAAGGAAAAGATAGGATATAAGAAGTGAAATATGGAGTAGGAAGACCAAGTTGCAGCAAATTGAAATAGAAAGTAATACAAGGAGATGAATATTTAAATAAACACATGATCAGCATCGCAAACATGCTCTTCGTTTGAGAGGACAATATGCAGAGGCAACCAACGAAAAACGAAAACGGGAGGAAGATAATAGACTATTAAGAACACAAACGAATAATAGAGACAACAACAGACCGACGAAGTGAAAGAAACAAAGAGAACAACGGATTAGCAGGAAGATGAGGTTGAACAGACAAATAAAAATAACAATTGTTAGAAAAAGAGGAAGCGCATATATCCGATACCATAATCTGAGATGAAAACCTTTACACAGCAGAAATAGATTGGACGACGAGACTTTTTTAAGGAAGAAGTGATAAGAATCCCGAGCCAAGGAGTCCGCCGCTTCATTACCGAAGATCAGCTTATAGTCCGGTCAAAATAGACCGAAAAATAGAGGTGGTTTACATTAATTTGTATAGAGCTGAAAATTGGTACAGGTCTTAGACAAACTATTACAAATTAGAATATTATTTGATAAAACTGAATCATAATAGATCGTGGAATTTGTCTACCGGGGAAAACCACGTTAAAAATAATGCGCCAAGTACACTAACCCCACAGGTGGTGCGGAAATGTGTGCATATTAGGTGGAATACAATTTTTTAAAACTTTAGAATCGTGGTATCTCAGAAATGGCGATTCGTAGGAAATAAAGTATAAGAACAAATTTTGTAGATAACTGCATAATATACAATTTTTGTCTGATCTATTTTTATGATAACACTTACTGTTTACCAGAAAAATACAAAAAATTAATATTTTTGACCTTTGACCTTGAATAATTTTTTTAGCAGACATGGAACCGGTGGGGACTTTCGATATTTTATTTGTAATAGTTTGCCAAAGACCTGTTCCAATTATCTGCTCTATAAGAATTAATGTAAATTGAAATGTCTAGTTTGACCTGACTATTAGGTATCTACCATTTTTCCAATGATCGTTCCTTCTACCCCTCAATTCAATCTAACCTTCCAGCTAATCTTTCGTTTTCAGAATTCCCTTCTCTTCCACGTTCTGTTATTGTCCCTATTATTTTTTTTCTCCCGGGCATGCGATATATCAATAGAAAGATATTTGCTGGGAACAAAACCGTATTTAATTTCTTTAACGAAACTTTCAAAGTCGGTGAAAAGTTCAAAAAAGCGCGAAAAATGACGGAGCTTTCCTTCTTTATGCCGCAAAAAAATCAGATTTCTTTGTTTTGAATTTAGTATTTTATAAACATAAATTATAGTTTTACATACGCAATCCTCAGCGCATAAAACATTATGCTTGACTGAACTTGTTTTTTTTTTAAGCATAATATATGTAGAATAATGTGACAAAAAAGTTGATTTTTGGGTAAGAAAAAAATTCAATTATAATGCTAAAAATTGTAAAATAAAATGTTTTTTTTTAAAATAAAAACTTCAGGATTTATTATAAAAATTTAATAAATATGCACTAAAAAGTAAAAAATAATTACTCCAGATAAGAAAATATATTTTATAGTGATATCATAATTCTTATCTCTCTGAGTCGTATCATGGCTCGATTCCGAGCGTCGTGACTACCTATTTGTACACTAGCAGTATGGCAATTGCTATACGCAACGCGAGTGTACGCACGCAAGACCACACCCGGAACTGATTGCAGTCGCTTGTTATCACGCTACAAGTTCAGTCCCGCGTGTGTCTGCTGTGTGTACATTCTTATAGAACATTAATATTTATTATTTTTAAAAAAATAAATTTCAGAGTGATATACCTTAAGAGAGGATAATTCTTATACAACATTAATACTTCAATTAGAGTCATCAAATTCATATTAACATAATAATTGAAAACTGCATTATTCATTAAATTGTCCCTGATATTGTAATATGAATTTAGATGCCGACTCCCAAATATTGCATAAGAATTATCATAATGTTACCACTTAAGGTATACATATACCATTCTGAAATATATTTTCTTATCGAGAATAATAAGTATTAATGTTGTATAAGAATTACGATAATATCACTCTAAGTTATATCACTCTGAAATATATTTTCTTATCGGGAGTAATTATTTTTTAATTTTTAGCTCGTTTTTATTAAATTTTTATATCAAATCTTGGAGTCGGTATTTTGTTATTCTAAAAAAACATTTTATTCAATACCTCTTTTTTTTTTTTTTTTTAGTTGGGTTCGTTAAAAAGACATTGGCCCAAGAAGAGGGGAAAGGATGAGAAGCGGAATCAGATATTTATGCGATTATATATGGAGGATAGAAAAGATTCAAGAACGACCGAGGGATGGCAAGGAGAGAACAAAAAATGCACAATACGGAGTTAGAAGACCAATTGACAGAAGAGAAGAGTAAAAGGAAGAACGTTCGGAAGCGATACAGGTGCGCTCAAACAAAATGTGATTAGCGTCACCTATAAAGTTGTGAGAGAAAGGGTGTAGCGGACAGAGAGGAGAGGGGACTAGAGAGAAACGAAATAAGGAAGCAGAGAGTAAATTGTGCTCAAAGCATAGGCGACAGATTGCAGAGAGAGTTGAACGTCGCACGGGGATGGAAAATTGGAAAACCAGGGATAAGACGGTAGATTAGGCTGGATAAAGAGATAAAAGGAATCCGGATTTGAGAATGAGGAGGAATACGAGTTTAACCATAGTTTCGAATGAGCTGAAGTGGAGAGGAGATTAATATTACGAGATGAAAAAACGCCGAGAAATTTACCGGGAGAAGGGGATGAACGAGCTAGTGTATCGGCCGAGTCGTTACCTTCGATTCCAGAGTGCCCAGGAATCCGCAGTAGGTCAATTTGCACGGAGTGAGAAAGGAGCTGTTATGGATAAGGCAGCGTATGAAAAGGATTACGTAATCAACGGAGGAAAAAGGAAAAGAAAAGAGGAGATGGCTTGAAGGAGACTATGGGAATCTGATATAATAAGGACTTCATGCGAAACTAGGGAAGAAGCAACAAGAAGGACGGCACGTAGGATAGCAGTTGACTGAGCATAGAAAACTGAACAGAAGGAAGGAAGTTTGAAGGTTTCAGAATAATTTAAGGAAGGACAAAAGAAGGCCGAGCCAACTCCATTGGGTCCTTTAGAACCGTCAGTGAAGATCGCAAAATAATTATGAAAGAGAGCCAAAGGTATTTAAAACCCCTGTTTTGACAACATGATGAAGGAAAACTTTGCTAGGGCAAGTTAAGAATAATCAATTAATAGGATGTAGGTGTGTAGAAAAATTGAAAGAAAAGTATGGCAACTTGTCGTATGAATAGATGTACGGAGAAAACTGAGAGAAAGTATTGGGATTTTTGTTGATAGCAAATCTCCAGTTGCGGTGGATATAAGAATAGCAATTAACAAGGCAAGAAGAAAAAATAGGAAGACGTTTGATCAAAAAGCGGTAACCTAGATAAGATCTTCGAACAAAAAGAGAAAGATGAGTGATTTTGCATGTAAAGCGGGGATAGGAGCAGATCTCCTAGCTCCCAAAGAAAGACGAAGAATACACATTTTGGACACGGTCAAGTTTGGAGAGCAAGGATCTGGAGGGGAATTTCCATAGATAAAACAACAATAATCAAGGATAAAACGATTAAAGGATTTGTAGAACATTAGTAGAATGCATGGGTCTCCACCCCAATTAGTATGGGAAAGAGACTTTATTAGGTTGAGCCTTTTGAGGGAAGACAGGTCATCGATCCAATAACGGAACCGTTTATTTAATTTACGGTCAGATTACGTGTACGACAAAAGTTGTTTACGGTAAAAGTCGTTAGCTAATGTTATCGCGGCGAGCATCATTTAGAAAACTTAATTTTTCGAAGTGCGAAAGGAAAAAAATTATTTTGGATTAATTATTCTTTAACGATAATGATAATAATTTACGCTGCTAATCGGACTACTTTCAGAAAAAATGCTTCTCCACCGATAAACGTTGCCGTCGAATTATTATTTTCAGATCACGATATTTAGCTGGCCTGTAGAGCGTTCTTAATTAGAGCGAAACCTTTTTTTTTTCGTAATAGAAAAACAAACCGGGAAAATTGAAGTATTTAAAAAAAAGATAGAGAAGCAAGTTAACCCCCTTGCTTAACCGCGTTGCCTATCCTTCTTGTTAATTGCTTCCGCGCGATCATTTTGGTGAATTTAACCGCTTTTTCCGAACATGTCAACTATCTTGTTCCGCCTATGACGTTTCAAATTTTTGATTATGCCCATTTTGGATTCTGCGTTTTTTTTTGTTTTTTTTTTTTTTCTAAACTGATTATGAAATTCTGGTCCCATTGCTCTGGTGCTCTTAAATTCTCTGCCAATTCAACAACCTGTAGTTCGAAAATTCTTACTGAACTCAACACGCTTCTCATTTCACTCGGGGAGGGTTATAATATCTTCTAACGTTTCGTTGCTGAAAGTCGACGCTTAGCTACTAATAAAATCGTTACTATTCTAGAGCTCTTTCGTCTTACGTTTATTTCCCCCTTAAACAACTTTCGCTAATAATTTTTCTTACTTTTTCCTCAATTAGCCATCTGAAGTATTTTTTCTTTTTAACGTCGAGTTTCCCAGGCAAACTACAATTAAACAGGATTCCACTTGGTTTTCTTTCAGGCCGCGTTCTAATTTTTACACTGATGATTCGACTTGGTGCTGTCGCCTGAAGGATTCCTTTTGCTCTTGGATACTCGTAATTTTTTTGGTTGGTTTCGTTTTTTTCATTTCTGCTCTACATTTTCCGAACGAATTAATAACCATTTTTAATTACGCGTTCATTACATTTCCTCCAGTTAACCGTTTGTCCCGACTCCAGTAGTACTTTAGTCTACATTAACTATTTTCTTTGCTCTTCGACCAATTTATTCGTTTTTCCTCGTCATTGGTATTTTTCGTCGCCACTCCATTCACGTTCATTTGGTCCAGATTCCTAGTGTCATCATCGATGGTAACGAAGCTATCAGTTTTTCTAAAAGAACACATACCAGATCTGTCGCTGTACGGTAAAAATTCAAGATTTTTCGTGTTTCTTCACGAATATAATCGTTCCCGTCTACCTCTGTACTCAGTCTGCTTAATGTCGTTGCTTCCGTGCTGCGGCTACCTTCTCCCGCTCGTTTGGTTGTCGATTTTTCTATATCTCATTCGTTTACATTTTAATCGTGCTTTATCTTTTTCTCTGAATTCTGTCTGTTCTCTGTGCAAAGTGCTAATGTCACGTTTTCTTCGGATTTTTTTTCTGTTCATTTCTTTTTTTAGATTTGTTAGAGCTCGGGCTTTCTACCACTTACAGTGGTATTTCTTATTTCATTCTCCGTCCGTTATTCCCCTTTGCATTAATGAGACCATATATTTTAAGATATAGTTGACTTTCCAGGGCGAAAATAGACATCTCTAGTTGACGAAGCTACCAAAAATCTAAAAAATAATTCACGATTTTCTCAGTAACGAGAAGAGGTATTGCACACTATTAATTCTTCTTCGCATTTATCCGCAGCATTCGTAAGTACGGTGCTTTGTAACAGCGATTCATTTTGTCACGGTTCGAGAAATCAGCGCAAACTAGTATACCTTTTCATGGTGTATTATGCGCAAAGGGGATTTCTGGTAACTGAACTTAATCATTTCTGTCAGTTTCATTTCCATCAGTCCAATTACGAGATGTCCAATCTCATCAGTACTGAGAATGAAGTGCACTTTATCGCGTTTGAAACTAGTGCGCTATTCAAATTAATAAACCCGACATTTCCGGCTCAGGAATCATCGATATAGCGCACAACGGCTTCCTTTCGAACAACATAATACGGTGGATCCTTGGTCTGGGCACCGCGCGAAGGGCTAACCCGTCAAGGTCAAGTTGCTCTTTTAACGAAGAACCATTTTAGTTCGGCGGGGGAATTGCGACTTCCTGCAGAATTCGTTGTAAAATTTTTCCAAAAATTGTAAATCCGCGTTTTTTTTAATCATTTCACGCTTTTCGTTGCTTCATTAAGATTCCTGCAAGTGTAACTTTTTTTCATATCGATTTTTTTTTTTTTTTTTGAGTGCCGTGTGCAGCTGCTGAGTTCATTACGACAATATACGGCGAGAACGCTAAATGACTCGAAACATATCAGTTGTGTAAAGAAACTAGTGTCTGCAATATTCAAGGATGAGTTAGCCAGAGATGACTGCAAAGACACTATGCGGTGATTAGAGCACTGACGAGCAAGAGAAGGGCACTTCAGGAGCAGATGTTTTTTTTGTAGGTGCAAGGGGGTGGGAACAAAAGGGGTATTCAAAAAGAGGCTCGCAGTTGAGTAAAAGATGATCGTGCGTCAGAATAATATATCCGATACGGAGCCTTATCATGGTGCCAGAGTGGGTTCTAGGAAGGTCGGAAATAGAGAACCAAGGGTCAATAGTGTGTTCTATCTCTTTCAAAAAGCAAGCTTTTTTGAAGAGCCAATCTTGCTTCCGTCGGGATTGCACAAAAATTTTTATGGACTCTATTATGTCCGGGGAGGGGGAGGGCACAACAGAGCTGACTTGGCAGCAGTGTCAGCAAACAAATTATCTAGGAGTATAGTATGGCCTGGCACCCACAGGGAAGTAATTTGGTGGGAGGATGGTATCAACTTTAGTATTAGGGATTGGATTAAAGTAGTTATATAGTTCAATGGAGTATGTTAGGAAAGGATATCCAAAGCCGCACACGAATCAGATACAATCAAAATGCGACTGCTGCGTGGAGGGGATTTAACTATAGATTCAAAGGCTAGGAATATGTCATGAAGTTCTGCATCGAGAATGGAACAATGGTCATGGAGCCGGGAGGCCAGAGTAAAAGGAACAAACAGGGACGATTCGGAACCAGGACACGGTTTCGCACCATCAGTATAGTAGGACTGATGGCTTGAATAGCTTTGTAGGGTTGAGGAAATTCTGTTGCGAAGTGAGGAACGTGAAACATTCGCCCTGGAGATCTGCGCATCGGAATAATCCATCTCCGCTGGGAAGAGAAGATATGTTAATATTCTTTAAGTGCTGGGAATCGATGTTGGAGTCTAATAGTATTACTAATAGAACGGGGAGAGCACCATTAGGAGGGGATAAAGATCACGAAGTACGAGAAGGAAAACTCTTAGAGAATATCACGGAAGGAGTGGAAGGATCTTTGAAAGTGCAAGGGTGGAGAACCCGATAAGGATTGAAGACTATGAGCGGGAGACGTGTGGTGCGCACGCAGTATTAATCGGAGATAAGAATTCTGCAGTGGATTCAACATTTTTGAGAGGGGAAAAGGAAGCGGTAAAAAATAATGAGCATCCGTAAGAAAGACGGCTGCAGATAAGGGATGGAAAAAGTGTTAAAAGAAGCTTGGGAGAACAGTTATGACTTTTGTAGGATAGATATTTCAATGTAGTGATATATTTACTGCACTTATTTGGATAACAGGTGAGGACACCGGGATAATTTGCTACCAAAATTGATCCAAGGAAAGTGGCTGTACAGGGAAACGTGAGAAGGGAATGTTTAAAAAAAAAGGGTTGGAGGAGAAGGAGGTTTTTCGACACATTTAGTTTTGGATGGGGAAAAGGATAGCCCATGCAAGAAGTTTGTTAACACTTATTGTAAAGTTTGTTGAGTATAGGAAGGATTCGATAATGTTAGGGAAATGTTCAGATCATCGACGGGGCAGAGCTCTTGAGCCCATATTGGATTGTAGATTGCTAGAAAATACGAAAGGGCCTGTGGTGATAAGTGTTTTAATATCAGTGAATGAATTCCGTCAGCGCCAGGGGCTGAATTTTTGAGTGAAATTTTATTTGATAATTTAGCTCGCTTAAAGTATATTAGGGCTATTATATTCATCGGCGTTATTATTATTAAAAGTTATCGAGGATTTTTCTTTCTTAGTTTTATGCAATAGGAAATTTTGACAGTCGCTCAGCAGCTGAAGGTAACTCTATCGCCATCCCTGCTTTGCTTTGCCCTCTGTGCACAATGTCCGTCACGATTTCTGATAAAGAGAAGTTCGAGGGGTCCGGTAGTTGGTGGGAATAAGAAGATGGTGGGGCAGCCGGCGTGGGGTCGGAATTGAATATATTACAATGTGAACACGCATACTGTCCTTAAAGGAAATAACAAAACTTTCCAGAAGATCTGTACGCACAGTATCCGCTTCTCCAACTGATGACGTACGGGAATTCTTCATCAGCAAGACTCGTTCGAAGTAAAGATATTGCAGAGACAATTTTCAGTCGCACGATGTTTGTTAAATACGTTTGAATGACTTCATTCGGAATTGTCGGGGATAAATAAGAAAGTAGTCGTTTCTGCGAAGGGCTTTTAAGTCTTATTGTCTTGACCTGTCGATTATTCAGCTGGATGATTCCGTCGGTTTGCATGAAATTGTCGGTTATACTTTCAGAAGGTAGGAATATCATAATGCGATTCAAACTTATTTTCGATGCGACGATGATACTGCGCGCACCTCTAACCTTTTGCTTTAAATTCAGTAAATAATCATTTAATTCAGTTTGCGGCAGAGCGGGGAATATTATTCCCTGTTCATCGGTGGGATGCTGAAAGATGATTTTAATTTATAGGCGAAAAAAGAAGTTTGCATTCGGGGAATATTGCGAGCGGTTGTTCGATTTTGAATATCGTTAGCGCACGCGGTGTTATTAAGCGACGTGTTAGTATTAGTACGATTAGAGACAGTCTTACTTATCAGAAGCGATAAACAGGTCCTGGCGAGCGAGCTGACGCTGTGAGTATTGTTGGTGGTAGCGGGGCCCGGACTATTGGCCGCAGACGCAGGTTGTGGGGAGAAGGGGATCATTGTTGATCACGCCTCATACTGCTAAACGCACACACAAGCTCCGTTTGATAACAATTGAGATGGTAAAAAAAAAAAAAACGTGAATTGAATTCACAGATTACAACGCAAAAATTACAACTTTACGCGATTAGTAATTAGTCAACACTGAAATTGCGAACAATTATCTTTCCTCTCGATTAAGACACCGGTAAATTATACTACGCCATTTTGCCGAGTTCTTTTGCATATTAGTTTTCGCGGTGAAAATTCTCGCATCTAAGCCGTTAATTTACTCCGCGTCGGAAGAGAACTTTATAAGACTGAAGTAGTTTTTATTTATTTATTTTTTTTTACTTATTGTCGTCACGGCAGCTATTGTGTCCTGTCGATAGCCATTGTTCTATCCCCTTTCCTGTTCTTGGTTCTATTATTTTCCTACCCTTAAATGTTTTTTCATTATTGCTATCTGCCGTCTGCGGTTAAATCATACTTTGCTCCCATCCTCACGGTATCGTTTTGCTCTTTCCCCGATCCCTTATTGTCCTTTGCACTCTAGCGACTGTACTTTCGTTTGTGATCCTGACCACGTGCTGTTTGAATGTTCCAACCGTTCCTCCGAACGTAAAATATCCTGTACAGCTATTAAAGCTGAATTTTCCTACTTCCTATAATGCTTCCTATATCTTAGCTTTGCCGTCTTCAAAAATGGTTCCTATTCTTGCCTCTTTTCTTCATCGATCTCTGACCGGATTAAAATTTAATCTCTAATATAGTCCAGTTGTCCTGAGTAGCTGCCCTCGGCTGGACAATCCCCTCTCCCAAAAAAAAAAAAAAAAAAAAAGCCATCATTCTAAGTTCTTGTTATTTCTTTATATTCAACCGATGATATACACTATATCCATTATCTTGGTCTTCCTCTTGGCCTTTTACCTGTAACTTTCCCTCTGTTATATTTTTTATGAAGTTGTTGCGCTTTATTGGATGTTTTAGCAGTATTTTATTTTCCGCTTATCAATGTGATTTAATAAACTTTGTTTTCTCATTTATTTCTTCTAGTATTATTCCGTTATTTGTTTTCATTTGTTTCCAATACGTTTTTGCTATTCTACGCGCTATACATACGTATTTCCGTTGAATTCAGCTTCTTTTTTAATTTTTACAATCGTAATTGAGCACACTTCGCAAATGTATATACCTTTTTGCAAATTTTTTCCGGACGTATCTTCTTTGTTAATATATTTTTCTTATTATTAGATGCAAGTTTGACTTGTCCTATTCTTTTATTAACGTATTTTACGTTCCTATTATCCCGTGCTTTTTCCGTTATTCAAATTTAGCATTAATTTATTTTTATATTTATTTGTTTGTCTCTTGAATTCCTACTAATCTTCATTGCTTTTGTTTTCTTTTTATTAATATTTATTTTCCACTTAGTTCTAGTTCATCACACAAAACCGCTAGCATTTTATTCATCTTTTGCCCTGACTCTACTAAAAGAGCAATATCGATCGCGAAATGTATGCAGTGCATTTGTATATCTCATTTACATTCACGTTTTTCGGCTTATTTTTCATATATTTTAGTAAATTAGTTCTTCTATACTTCCCCTATCTTTACAGTCCGCATTATGTTCCTTTAATGTTCTAGATAATATTTTCCAGTCAATGTTGCCGAAAATTTTTTCTAGGTCTATAAAAGTTACATGTATGTCTCTTTATTTACCTTCAGTCGTCTTTCTGTATATGAATTTCAAAGCCATTTTATCGCTTCTCCGGAGAGAGCTTTAAAAAACCGAAGCAGCAGTTTATTGGAGGGGTAGTTTTGTGCAATAATTCCGTGACCAATGAAGGTTCTCAATGAATATAGAAAACGGACTTTATATATTATAGAAAAACAGGAGGAGACATATTAATTAATTGTTTGCGTCCACTTTTTACTTTTCCTTCTATTCGAAATATATCTCCCTAAATGGGCGCTCTAAGTCGAAATATAGAAATCCGACAAGATTCTGAATCTTACCTACCGATCTGCGTTGTTTCCGTACAAAGATATACTCGAACGCACGATATTGCAGCGCGTCCTTACTATGTAACCTGAGAGAGGATTACAGTTTCTGCGAAAGCGCGATATCGTGCGTTCAAATTTCTCTTTGAACATTTCATCGGTTCGACTCTCGTTTCAACTGTTCTAGCAGTGGGGGCTCCGATAGTGTGGTAGTACTTTTCGGGCTCGGGCGAACAGTTGCTTTGCATTGCCGACGTTCAATGCTAATTATACGCTACGCGATAATAATTATATGTTTCCCACGTCCTGCAACTCGAACTGCGGTAATAAAAAAAAATATTTCCTCCAGTTCTCACATCGGAAAAGAACGAATTGTTATCATTTTTGGTAGTGAAATTGATTGACAAACGAAAAAAAAAAGAAAAAGAACAAGAACAGCCTACTGCCTAACGCAAGAAAGGCCGGTACTTGTGTCGTGCTAAGCTTTTGCGCGGCACGTTATAATAACGGAGTAACGGAATTAAAACTGAACAATAAATGCCGACTGGGGCTGTACGGCATTTGAAAACAGAACAGAGACGCCTGCGCAAAACAGTTGCCACATTTGCATATTTTATTGTTGTGCCGCTGACCGTTGTTACACGACTGTTATCGACATAGATCATCGTCTGTCTTTCACTCATCAAAAGGTCGCTGGCAGACTTGCTCAAAACCTATAATTTATCCTAGCGCTATTATTACAACCACCATTCGCCTGAAAGTCATACGGCCGTCTAATTATTAGCTCCGGAAATTAAACATAACCTGTACGGAAGAAGTGTTTGTTTTTGCGGTTAACATTTGCCGACAGGGAAGTATTGCTGGTTGATGGTTAATAAAGCGATTTTTGGATACTACGTATTACCTGTTCGCAGGCTTGCATAGCGTTCTTTTGAAATTTGTCGGAAAATCGACTTTCTACATTTCGTTTTTTCTTCTTTGAATGCTTTCCCCGCTGAACCAGTCTCTCAATCCGTAATATTTATCTTCACAGTTGCTCACTGTGGGAGGTTTAATTTTCCGTTGCCTTCCGCACGATGACACACTGGAACCAGCGCAGTCGGTTATTAGATATCCTCGTCTACTTAATGGAAAACTCTGGACGGTACCTTCGGCAGCGATCATGTTCCCATTGTTTTCTCTTTTCACCATCTCCTTCCTCCTCCTCCTCCTCCTCCTCCTCCTCCTCCTCCTCCTCATTATTCTATACCCGCTCTCGCTCCTAAATGGTCTCTCAACAAGGTTAACTGGGAGGAATTCCGTTCTAATTTCGACTTATCTCTTCCTTACATACACTCCCTCTCCGATCCTATTCAACAATATAACGTTTTCTCTGATTCCATTTCTTCTGCTCTGGACGCCTCCTCTCCACCAATTCATCATTCCAAAAGAAATTACCATCTTCAGGCTTCCTCACTTTGATGGAACGAAGATTGTACTAATGCCGTTAAAGACAGTGTCTCTTCATTTAGATGTTTCCGGTCTTTGCTAACTTCATGGCTCATAAAAAAGCTAATGCCAAGGCTAGATTTATCCTCAAAACGTCCAAAAGAAATTCATGGAGGAAATTTTGTGCTTCGTTTTCTAGATCTACTTCAATTTCCCATCTTTGGAAGATGGCTAAAGCTTTTCGCTCTTCTAGATCGGATCGTCCATCATTTTATAACCTTCCTTCAGATAGACTCACTAATTTTCTTGATTCCATTGCTCCCTCCTATGTTCCTTCCCTTGAGGAATCTTGGTCTCCTTCCCTTCCTATCTCCAATTCTTCCCACTTCCTGTCTTCCAGCTTCAGCATCAATGAACTTCGTGCTTCCTTGACTAATTCTTCTAATTCTAGCACTGGTATAGATGGCATTCCATTCCGTGTCCTTAAGAACCTTTCTGAATCAGCACTTAAAATCCTGTTGTCAATTTACAATTCTTTTCTGTGTATCTGTGAAACTCCTCCGCTTTGGAATTCCTTTATTATTATTCCTATTCCGAAGAAGAATCCCAATTCCTTTCGTCCTATTTCTCTAGCTTCTTGTTAAAGAAAACTTTTTGAACGAATGATTAATAGGCGCCTTATCTGGTGGCTAGAATATAATAATGTTCTTCCTGATAACATGTTTGGTTTCCGTCCTGGCTTTGGTTCTTCTGATTGCATATCCCTTTTTCTCTCTGATATCTATAAATCTTTCATCCACAAAAAATTTACTATCTCTGCGTTCATTGATGCTACCTCAGCTTTTGATAAGGTTCACCTTCCTTCTCTTCAGAATAAAATGCTTTCCGTTAATATTCCTCTTGAGTTTACATCCTTAGTTATTAATCTGTTTCGGAACAGAACTATCCATCTTTCTACCCCTTTCTTTTCTGATTCCAGGACAGTTTTTCAAGGTCTTCCGCAGGGATCGTGCCTTAGTCCTACCCTTTTTAACATTTATTTCCTTAGTCTTTCTTCTCTTTCTATTCCATCTAGTTCGCTATTCTTTGCCGACGATATTCTCGTCTATTCTTCTTCCGATGATCTGTTTTCTGCTAATGAGGAGCTTAATAACTCCCTTGCTATTTTAGAAAATTCTTTATCTTCTCTTCATCTTTCTATTTCCCCTGAGAAATCTGCTGGTATCGTTTTTACATTTCGTCCTTTTGATCGTTCCTTGGTTAACCTTTTCATGTGCCAGGTCCCTATTCCTTTGCTCACTTCCTTCTCCTACCTCGGTGTAATTCTTAATAGTACTCTGTCTTTTCATGATCATATTAACTATCTCTGCACGTCTGCTCTCAAAAGACTCAATTTTTTGAAGGCGTTGTCTTCCCCCAAATGGGGTGGTGATCCATATATTCTTCTCATGCTGTATAAATCCATTATTCTTTCTAAGTTTGACTATTGTTCTTTTCTTTATGCCAGTGCTCCTGTTTCCCTTCTCGTCAAACTTGATCGCATCCAAAATTCTTGTCTGCGCGCCTCTGTGTTGGTGCCCTGAATTCTTCTCCAATTCCAGCTCTTCTGTCCGAAACTGGCTTTGTTCCTCTTTGTATTCGAAGACTTCACCTTGGTGAAAGGTTCATGATTAGACGTCTGCAGATCTCTCCTTCCAAACTCATGAATTCTTATCAATATATCCGGGTCAACTGGCGTTTTTCTCCTCGTAAGATTCCAATTCTTTCTCTCATCTCTTCTCGACTCGTTCCACTTTCTCACTTTGTCCTCTCCCAGAACAAATCTCCATACTTTACCTTTAACTTCTCTGAACTGTCTCATCCGCCTAAGTTATTCTCTTTACCTTCTAATATTAAGTCTCTTCCTCGTCCTGCCATTCACGAAGAATTTAATCGCACTCTCTCCTCTCTATTTCCTGCTCACATCACGATTTTTACGGATGGCTCGAAATCTGCTTCGGGGGTCGGTGCCGCTTTTATTCTTCCTGCCCACAACTGTTCTGAATCATTTGAACTTCCCTCTAGCCGAATCCACGGCTATTTTGCGTGCGGTCCTCTTTATATCTTCAACTTCTAATTTAGTGAATTTCCTTCGATGCTCCGACTCGAAGAGTGTTTTAGTAGCTATCGCGTCTCCCCTTCCTGAACCCTCTTCCTGTCCTATTATTCTTTATATACGCTCCTTGATTTTCAATTTATTAGCCTCCCGTTCTATCCATATTGACCTGCTTTGGATTCCTGGCCACTGTGGTATAGCTGCTAACGATCTTGCTGACTCGTTAGCTTGCTCGGCCGCAGTAAATGGTCGTTTCATAGGCAGATTTCCTTCCCAAAGTCTTTACTCTCTCTCTTTTCGTTCTCACCGTGACTTTTGGACTGATCTCTATCCGTCCTATTTCTCCAACCCTGACTCCTTTTGCCTTCTCCATCCGTTTCTCCCTGGTTTAATAATTTTCCCAGTATCAGCCGTTCTGTCATTTCTTCCATAGTTCGCCTTCGTTTTAATCACAGTCTGCTCCCGGCTTCTCGTTTCCGCTTTGCTTTGGTTCAATCTCCTTTGTGTCCCTTTCATCCTCCAACCTTCAATGGCACGTGTGATGCAAACCACGTACTATTTGAATGTTCCTATATTTCTACTGAACGCGCGATCCTTTATTCCAATTTGCTTAGCCTTGGCCTCCCTACACCTTACAGTGCCCTCTATATTCTCACTTTTCCATCTCCTTCTGTTGTTCCCTTGTTATCCGCCTTCATTTCCTCTGTCTCTAATCGTTTCTTGATATAACGCTCCATATGTCCTTCTATTCTTTTAATCTTTTGTGCTGGGTAAATGTCCTGTGCTGGCGTGCCCATTTAAATATTAAAAAAAAAAAAAAAAAAAAAAAAAAACTTTAAATAAAAATTCGTTAATCCGCCTGGGGTGCTTTGTCACTAATGACATAGGTACGGTTAATGCGGTGTAGAGACCATCTTCGGCAAGTGAACCTCCTCGTGATTATGAGGTCAGCCGAAACGAAAATTCTGCTCACAAATATGCATCTCGCACAGTCGTTACTTGGTTTCTTCGCCAGCGATAGCGCTATAGTCGAGTAACCCCACCTACTGTGCCCGGCTGAGCACATTTCCTGTAGGCGAGCACGTGAAATTGGTGAAAGTCGAGGGACCCACCGTCAGACTGGAAAAGCAACGTATTCTTCTAAGTTCAAGTATCGATTTTAGTTCTCGTTTCGATTGTTTGTCTACGGAGATTTTTGTTGCTTTTCTATTTGATGAGGAGAGCAATTTGTGGAGTAGCCGGTTCCCGTTGTTTCGATTCAGCTACTGAAAGGGGTAAGTTGTAGGCGGTTCTATTGCGTTTTCTTTTCTGTTCCCGGTTTTAAGGCGCGCGAGCCTACTTATTCCGAGACGGTTTTGTGATTTAACGGCGAAAGTTTACTAGGACGTCCGTGTCATCTTATCAGACTGATAGAAGAATAGGTTAATAAGCCGGCACAATGCGAAAAGTTTTCCTATTTATTATCAGTGAAAAGTGACAAACGAAAGCACTAACGGGGGACTGATTAGATAATATATACACACAGGGTGTTCTGAAACTAATTCGGGAAATTTATTTTACGCTATAGAACTCGTCAAAATGAACAAAAAAGTCCAGACGAAAAAATCATTTGAGCGAATAATTAATTTAATTAGTTCATTGTAATAAAAATAATAAACATTCTTTTTTACGATTTAATATGTTTTGAAATAAAAATAAAGTATTAAAAAAACGTAAAATATGTATTGAAAAGGCGTTTAGATGAAGTCTTCCCGAGCAGGTGTATAGGGCGCTTCGGACCGATTAAATGACCAGCAAGGTCTCCCAATATAACTCTTCTGGATTTTTTCTTCTGGAGTTGTATTAAGGAAAAGGTGTATCGTACACCAACCAACACACGAGACGACTACATAGAGCGGATCGTCGCAGCGTTAGATGACATCCGACGAACACCAGAATTTCTATAACGGGCCGTAAATAACGTTACGCGAAGAGCTGAGTTGGTGGTTCGGCAAAATGGTCAACATACCTCCGAGCACTTGCTTTAGGCCATTGACAAATCGTTCATTCATTTACGACTACACATTTATTACGTATTTTACTTCTTTCCAATATTTATTTTCTTTTTATTTTACAAAATATTGATTTATATGAAAAAATATGTTTTCATTTAAATTAAATAATTAAATAGATTATAATTAATTAATTGTTTTTTCCCTCAGGAATTTTTTAATTATTTCGACGAGCTGTATTTTCCTGAATTAGTTTCATGAACACTCTGTATATGCATGTATGTATATGTACGTTTGTCTATATTGAAGCAGGAAAGAAAAAAATAATAATGCAGATTAAAAGACCGTATTTGATACTAACGAGTTCAGAATGTACAGACGTACAGCTGAAATTAAGTAGGAACAGAAATAAAAGAAATTTGAAAGAATAAGAATAACGAAATTATAAATGAATAATAGGAGGTTTTATCGAGCAAAAATGATGAAAGAAACAAAGAAGTTTAAAAGGATAAGAACAACGAATTTAGGTTTATTTATGGAAAAAAAAATCTGATGTGAGCAACGAACGACTTCCTCGTAAAACTATTAAACATTAAGTCAGTAATAGATAAACGTTATAATAATCTGGAGTCCAAAATTTTTTAATTTTTTACAGCAAGCCGTTTTTGACGTATGACTAACCGATTGTAATCAAAATTGGAGGTATGTAATCAGATCTTATAGCAAGTCCTAGTACGAAATTTTAACTTTTTTCGAGTTATAAGAAAACGTCCACGAAACCCTACAAGAGAAGTGTTGGCCCATCCGATTGTAACCTAGAAGAGTGTCCTAAATTCAAAATTTCAACTTTTTGCACACTAACCATTTTTAAGTTATGCATGATAAATGTACTTACATACATAAATCACGAAAAACGACACTTAAAAATGGATGTATGGTTTAAATGGATATTTCCGTTGAAACGTGAGATTCAAAATACTCCGCGAATACGGTACTTCCTTTTATCATCTGTACGAGCGGAACTAATCCGGGATGGTCGAAGTAACCGGTGATACGTGACATTAAACGTATTTCATTATTACAATACATTCTTTAACTACGTGCAAGGAAGTAAAAAAGTGATATAGTCGCATTCCGAAATTCATTCCATGAAAGTAAATTGAATTAATAGTAGGAAATAGTAATGTTGCATAAACCGGGAAAAATGGGAATCTGCTTTCAAATTACTAAAAGACGCGGCTGGAACCATATTTAGTGATATTTTCAACGTTGGGTTCAAATGAAGTCAGCATTAATCTCAGATCTCCTCCGTTAACAAATATCTAAGTGATTTCTTTGTTTGGTTAAAAGTAAAAGAACTTTACCAAAACCGCATTCAGCCAGATATGACGTTGAAAATGCTGTAATAAATACCTGAGAGCCTGTTCATAAAATTTTGCATATTTGGTTACAAGTTTAGAATTAACCTAAAAATTCTTCTCATTATTTTTTAGATTTGAGCTGATTTGTAGTTCAATAATTTGTTCCTGAAGTGTCGAACATCGAACGCACCACCTACTGTGCATGGATTTCTATTATCCAATCTGGAACATTCATTTTTAAAATATCGCAGAACTGAGTTACCGTTATGTATTTTTTTAGGACGTTGAGCATAATAAGTCGACATCCCTGCCTTTTTCCATTTTGAGCGCAGCAAACCGGGAGAACTGATACTGTGCAGTGTTTTCTTCCCGAAAAATTTTTAGTTTATTCGAAAAAGCTTGAATGTTCCGTTTTGCTGTTAACTATTCTTACCTTGTTTATCTCTATTCAGAATGTTTAATTTTTTCGAAAAATATTTTTCTAACTATGATATATCATTTTTAAAGTTGATAATTTTGAAAATGATCGTCTCTAATAAATGAAATGATACCGTACCAAAACGTTTCAGATAATTTTATTTTGCGATAACCCATCTCGCTTCAGTGTGCAAAAGTATATTTTTTAAAATTTTCATATCTTTTCCAAGTTTTTCAAACAAACGGTGATCAAGAGCGTTTGATTTCATTTTATTAACAGTTTTTTATAACGACTAATAATTTAATCTGCCTCCTAAATTTTTTTTGTAATCAAATGTACTGTCCCCGAATTATTACACAATGTAGACAAAACTTTTTTAAGTATACACCGCATCCTTTACATTTACCAGCACTATCCGCAGCCAGCATAAGTAATTATATTTTCTTTCGGTATATTTTTCCTTAAAGTAATTACTTCTTGAGAAACAGACTTCCCTGTATTTCAAATTTTAAGTAAACGAGCCGAAAGCATTCCTTCAACGAACTTGCTATTTGCCATAAAGCTGACGTACGGCACAGAAAAAAAGTTGTCTCATTACACCTCGAAGTTTATTCAAATTCGGCACTTAATTGCTCTTCCACATCAGAAGCCATTTCATCATTGCGTTATGACACTGAATAATTACTCGAGAGAATACACTGAATTATTTCGTGTGCATTTCAATCCATAATAGTTGACAATGCAGCAGCAAGGGCTGGAATAATTATTCTTTCTGCAATGGTGTGAGATTTTCCTGTTTCGGAAATTAACTGTGGTATGTTATAAAATGTGTTGCTATTAGACCTCTATCCGATTTATTAAACTTTTTATCAAACGATTGCTTTACTGTTGGCATTCTTTGAAACTCATCGCGAAATTCTGTAAAATCATTCAAACGTATTATTAAGTGTGGTTTTGTAACTTTGACGGTCAAATTTTGCGATTTGTTAATGTATCTTTACATATTAGACATAACGGAATAAGTGGATTTTATAATGAAACAAATCCGTATAAGAAAGATATTCTACAGAAAATTGTCGGGACTTTTTTTTTTTTTTAATGCACTGGACATGATAAACCTAAAATTAAAAATTATAAGTTCGATGTAGATAGATAAAGACATATTAAAAAGAAGTGTAAATAAAATATTCAAAAGCATTTATATCAAATTTTGAAATTTCGCAATATTTATTAGCAAAAATTTCCATTAATAATTATGTTACGTTTTCTGTAACAAAATAAGAAAATATTACATTAGAAAAAAAATAGTAAACTGCTTTTAGGCGTACTTAAAATTAAAATTTGCTGGCTTCTTTACCTTTTTTATATATACGTATAATTCGGCGCGTGTGCAAAATAAATATTTCCTTTTTTCAAAAAAAAAGAAAATATATATATATATATATATTAAACGCCGGTTTTAATAAAAAATAATACAATTTGGCGAATAAAACTTTTTTTGATGTTATTTTAATAAATATCATGCTCCAGTTAATATAACTTCTGCTCCTTGGGAATTATTCTTAATAAGCGCCTAATATTCTTAGATTACACGCTTCTACTTGTAAATCATTAAACCTACTCAAAGCTCTCTCTCGCCAACCAACTAGACTGGTGATCCGGTCACGCTAATTATTAGGCTTTAAAAAGCAATCGTAAGATCTAAACTTGATTATTACGCTTTTCTATATGGAAATGCTGCCCAATCTCGACTCATCAGATTAGACCGTATACAGAACGGGACACTGAAATCCTCTGCTATCGCTGCGATCTATGCTGAGTCCAATGTCTATTAGTCCGTGGGTCATATCTTGGATATCGATTTATAATAAAACGCCTGTCTATACAGCCTTCTGAACTCGTTAGTTCTTATATTTTTGTATTTCACAATTGGCAATTTTCTTCCAAAAAGACCCTTATCCTATCGCACATTTGTTGCAGAATGGAGAAGTTTATTCCCTCTAAAATAAACTCCTATATTTTTGTTTATATTTCTATGACTTTTCTCAGCCAATCAACTTAACCTCTCTCACTCTCTCTCTCTCTCTCTCTCGACATATAAAACATCTCACACGGACTTTCGCTAATCATGAATTCATCAACATCGTTTATCACTTATTTTCGCAACACATCCTTATTTACACTGATGGATCTGAGGGATCTCAAAAAGTTGGAGCTGCATTTTTTGTTCCTAGTAGACGTTATGCTGAATCGTTTAAATTACACGCCGTATCTTCAATCTACTACGTGGAATAGACTACGATTCTTCAAGCACTGTTCTACGTATCCTCGATTTGGGATAATAGTAAGTTTCTCTAATAATTTCCGATTCCCTAAGTGTGTATTGACAGCTATATCTTCCCTTCGTACTGTCCCCCATTTTTCGATTCTATAATTCTTCGCATTCGATCCGTGGTTTCTAATCTAACTTCATATCATCCCTACGTGTAAGATGCGGCTCGTATGGTTTTCCCGATCGGTAGGGTGTTATTTTTTTTCAATGAGAGAAGAAAAGGATAGAAAAAAAGTACGAGTAAAAAACAAAATCGATTTCGAAAGGAACTTGAAAAAATAATCAATCGATATTTCCGCTCCGAATTTAATCGCGTCTAATATGAAAAGTGACCGACTGTAATCTGCTTCACGAACCGATAAACCATCAGTAGTCTCGTTATTGCGTAGAGGTCGTGTGTCTTGCTAATAAAATTCCCGCGGTCTCGAAAAAAGGAGGTATCGAAAAGGCGGAGGCGAATAAACTTTTTAATGGAATTTGAAAATATGTCCCGCTTTTAATCCCGGATTCCGCGTTAAACTTTATTTAATTATTCCATCAGGATTGGAGACTTCCCGAAAAGTAAGATAAAATAAATTACGAGCTCTGCTAAACAGTCGATTAATCCGCAGTTTCCAGAAATAAAAACTCCACCCTTTCCCAAAAAAAAAATGTAATAATTACTGGCGTGGTTGGGGGGGGGAGATAATATTTTATTAAAAAACGTTATCAGGCATTTTCAGAATTGCTTTTATCTTCTATTTCCGGCGTAGCGTGTTCGTAGACGTCAATGGAATTACTAAGCGTAAACGGCGGGAACGGGAAGGTTTTTAGACTTATAAGGAAACTAGAGGAATGTGCGCTAAAGGAAAGTCAATTTTTTTCCGGGCAACAGAAAGGAAACAGGAGAAAGAATTATTCGCGGAATTATTTTGTCATTCGTCTTCCACGCGGTAAATTTACTCAGATTTCGGATATACATAATACGTCAGCGGAGGCGTCCATTATTATGCGGCAGTGTGCTCGCGTATAATAGAGTGCAAAAAGGTGTATACATTTTTCTACTACTATTATTATTATTATTATTATTGTCTTTTTCTTTTTTTTTTTTCTTTTATCGGTACTGGTTATTTTATTTTTTTAAGGGTGGTAGAGGGTTAAATTTCGGGACAAATTGTCTCG
The DNA here is from genome assembly GCA_039619475.1 of Icerya purchasi. Classification (NCBI taxonomy): domain Eukaryota; kingdom Metazoa; phylum Arthropoda; class Insecta; order Hemiptera; family Monophlebidae; genus Icerya; species Icerya purchasi. The sequence continues at coordinate 249,257,048 of CM077116.1, forward strand.
TTTAAGTTGCTTGTTATCCATTTTTGAAATATCATATTCCGGGCACAAGGAGAAACGTTGTGGTTCTCACGTATTACGAGAAGACACGTTGTTGCCAACGAAACCGTTCCGCAACGTGAGCCGAAAAATGAACGACCAAGAACACGTTCGCATCTGCGCCGGTTTGACGTGACGAAGGCTCGGCTTCAGAATTTGCGGTTGCGACATTCGAATCTAGAGGGTGCATACCGTACGCGCGAACCGAAATGAAAAATAATAAATTCGTTTAGCCCCCTCCTTCTATGGCGAGAGAACTGCGCTGTATCGTTCGATTTCTCCTAGCAGCCCCTAAAACGACACTGGCATAAATTTTCGATGGTACTTTTTTTAAATAGGTGTTGCGAACCGATTATTTGTTGTAATTTATTAAAAACCGGCAGAAAAAAACCTTTCGAATGTGTAAAATCGTTCGAACTACTTCATTACACGACCGTTAAATTCCGATTTTTTTCCTCTGAATCTCTGTAAAATCCTCTAGTACTCCGGTACTGTTATAGTTGAATTTTTAGAATGTCGATAACACTGCGAAGAACAAATTTAGAACAAAGTGCCAAGGTATTGGCCGCACGGTGCACCGTTGTTAATTTCAGCGGAATGCGGGGTTCCGAAAAAAAAATCAGTCTTTCTTTATTGATGGAGCATCACGAAAAACAGAGTTATTATTTTCGTGTTTCGTGATAAAGATTGACCTTTAAACCACCTGCATATTCATGTTTTCTTTTGCATCCCTCCCTTCAACGTTCTGATGTTGTTTCCATTGTTCGTATACGCTTGGGCCATTCTTTGCTGCCCTCCTCTAGATTTCGTTTTTCCTTGATTTCTTCTCTACACTATCCTCTCTATCCGGATGATGCAGTTATTTGTGACGCCGATCATGTGTTTTTCCAGTGTTCATCTCTCTCCGTGAAGCGTTCTGCCTTGTATTCGTATTTGCTGAAGCTTGGACTTCCTACTCCTTATTGTGCTTATGCTTCCTATATCCTGTCCTTTCCTTCCCCACTAATTATTCCTGATATTTGTTCCTTTTTAGATTAAATTTCTGATCGGATCAAAATATAACCGACTTCTTTCCTTACCGTTTGTTTCTGGGTAAAGGTCCTTGGTTGACGAGCCGAACAAAAAAAAAAAAAAAAAAGACCTTTAAACCTTGGAAAATGAGAAGATAACTCTCTAGAGTTTGTTCTAAAATTTCATATAAGTATAAATTACTGTATCGCTGAAACAAAGGATTCAGCACTGACTGATCTGTTAGAAAAAATTCCGATTAAAATTATACGAATACGAAGAACCGTTTGGCCACCCGCGGTGGTCCTTTACTCTGTAATTTTTCTACCTCGGACATCCTCCTTCTTTCCTCAACTAATCATTCCCGACTATGGTTGGACATCTATAATTCTCTATTTTCTAATCCCGCCTCTCATTATCTTCAAATTCAGCCGGTTCCCTGTTCTCAGACGTGGTTTCAATCCTATTCTTATCAACGCTCCTCGATCGTTTCCTTAATCTGACTGCGTTTTAATCACTCCCTTCTGCCCTCTTCACGTTTTCGTTTTTCCCTGTCCCTCTCACCCAATTGTCCCCTTCATAGTTCCATCTATCCCCTCATATGTGATACAAACCACATCTTCTTTGAATGCCCTGCCCATGATTCTGAGCGCTCTGTTTTGTACTCTAAAATCTTAACACTGGGTCTTCCAGCTCCTTATAGTTCTTCCTTTGTCCTTTCCTTTCCATCTCCAGATATAATCCCTGTACTTCAATCTTTAATAAGCTCTATTTCTAATCGTCTCTCTATATAACCTTTTCTATGATTTCTGTAGTTGCTGGGCCAATGCCGCCAGCGCGCCCAAAAGATAATATATAAAATAATATTATTATTTTATATTAAAAAAAAAAAAAAAAAGAACCAAAAAAAAGTTGCATGTGAGAAATTAGAAATTGACTACCGGATAATTTTAATGACTTTAATAGATAAATAGGATTGTCGTTGATTAAGTGAACATATAGCTTGGTTCCGGTATATAAATTGAATTTCTAGATTTTTTTTTTTTTTGTATAGGGATATTCCTCCTTTTTTGAAATTAGTATTGGTATCTAGAGTGGCGTGCCAATGTTTCACAACCAGGGAGGGGAAAACATAAATCACCTCTGTACACAAAGAGGCTTATTCTTTTTTTTTTTTTTTGTAGGCCTATATATATTTACTAATAAAAAAAAATGTGTTCTTTTTTGGTCACCACTGATAATATTTTATGTAAATAAAAAGGGACCTTTTAATTACGAAGTGAAATATTTCTAAAAACGCTCTCCTTTTTTACTTTAAATAATTTTCTCTTATCGAATTTTTATTTCTTCCAAGTATCCGAAATTTCTGGTTTTTATTTTCTCGGTTTGGTGGCCATTTTGTTTTACTGAGATATTTCTATCATGCTGTAACGTGTTAATAACTACATGTACTTTTGTTCATTGTCTTATGCTACGCGTGTTCTCTGGCGAGTTACTTGCAAAAGTTCCGACTATTTTAATTATTTAACGTTTCTTAGTTCTGCAAGTAACCGCCAGAAAAATTTGAGAAGTGTTATAAAGTGGTGTTATACTTTTCTTTTTATTAATCTGATAAAGTAACTTCAGAAAGATTTTTGCATTATGTTAGACAGTTAACGGAGTCTGTGAATTTTAGTGAAATTTGAGATCGTTTACAATCGAGTGAGATTTACGCGTTATTTATAACTTTAGAGCGTATTTTCAGTTAAAAAGTAGTTGAATATTTTTCGATTGTGTTTAAATTTTACCAAGGCTAATTTTTAGTGATTCTGGCAATGAATTAGATAATATTGACCCTTTACACCTCGCTTGTGTTCTTCTGAATGGTATTTATAAAAACAAGGTACGTATGCCATTTATTTTTGTTAGCAGTTCTAGTAATTCCATCGCGAATATTGATATCAAATTAATCTTCATTTTTTATCACATAAGCGACAAATCCACACAATAAATATTTCTAATTCTTAATAATTTTGTAGTATCATTAGCCGGTTTCTCAATATTTATTCTTTTGAACAAAGATTTTTGCAGACAAAATTATTGGCGAAAGAATATAACTTGCCGCGTTTTCCCAATGGATTATTCAGTATGCTGGTGTGGGTTGGTATAAAGCTAGATACAAGGTTCTAAGCTTCTTCTTATGATTAAAGAACTGTTCTAAATAATAAAATAGATAATTCAACTGTCTTAATTTTACAGATAAGTCTGATAGATGAGCAACCCAGGTTATTTGCAATCAAAGTGAACTCCTAAGTATTTTATATCGTAAGCTCTCTCTCTCTCTCTCTCTCTCTATATATATATATATATATATATTATCATTCCGGTGTATTTTCAAATCATCCCATCTGGTCTGAGTAAGATGACTGTATATCAGGTACTTAGTATTATTAGCGTTTAGCTCTGGACTATTTTTATTCATTCACCCTCTTAACTAACATTAAATAAAGATTTTTCCAGTTAGGTTCAAATTACATAAATCATTAATGTAAATTAAGAACAATAAAGAACTCAAAATACTCCCTTGAAGAACTTCATACTCTCGTATGACACTAATAATAATAATAACGACAATAACAATAATAAAAATGATAATAATAATAATTATAATACGAAGGGCATTTCAAAAGTAATGCACATATGTTCATATAAAAAAAAAAAAAACATTTAACAAAATCATATAAATACTATGATCTTTCAACATAATCATCCTCCACCCCACAATGATACGTTCCCAAAGTCAGGGAAGGTTCTGGATGTCATTCACGAAGGAGGCCTTTAAAGTTTAGTTCTCAAATCCGACGGGTCACAGCACTATTTAAGACCTCTAAATCCGGAAAACGGATTCCTTGTATTGGCTCCTTCAGTTTGCAGAACAGGCCATAATCCTAAGGAGCTATATCCGGCGATTAGAATGGAAGTGGTAACAATTCCCAGTAGTATTCAATTGCTCGAATTTCATCATTGCCATGAGGGCGTGGGTTATCATGATATTCCTCTTCCCCAACTCGTCTCGTAGAATACAAAAACCGCTGGTGCCCGACACGTTTTCGATACCAGCTGTATGAGCTATCTCTTCGAACGTCATACGGCTATCTTCATCGATCAGTGTTGCCACTATAGCGATGTTTGTGTTGTCACGCGAAGTTCTTGGATGATCAGTACAAGGCGCGTCCTCAACCGACAAACGGCCTTCTTTGATTTTTTTCCCCCAGCGGGTGTTATGGTCCGTCGGTGTTACTGCTACACACTTCTTCTAATGCAGAATGAATTACTTTATAGTATTCTGTTTTCCCCCTCTTAAATGCGTACAGGCTGCGTAAGAACGTCGTCGTGTGCATTACTTTTGAAATGCCCTAAGTAATAGTAATAATAATAAGAAGAAGAAGAATAATGAAAGAAAATAATCCTACAATAAATATTTAAGAGCAAAGGATAGCAGACAAATGTCGTTAGAGATGGAAGAAATTCGCAAGAGAGCTACCGAAGATGATCAAAAACCAGTACAGTTACAAAAAAAGAAAAGTGTACATACTAAGGATATAGGAAGAGAGGACACCGGTAAGTCTAATTGTAAGAGTGAAAAAATAATATTTCGCCCTAGGGTTTTTAAATATGACGACGGCAATTTTCCCAAGGAGTAAAAGAAGATCAGAATAAAAATCATTAACCATATGATGGCAGAGTCGAAACGAATAAAATTACCAACGTTGAATCAGGTACCAAGAAAAGAATTGAAAAAGAAGTTACGTGATCTGAGTACAGTCCTGGCAACAATTGATACCAACGCATTGTCGGAAATAATTAAACTTATGTATAGTGCTGCAACAATTATCACTGAAGAGTTGCCATATGCGATACCAAAGTCGAAAAATCAGTGCACATCAAAACCATGGTGGAAGATTAGACTAGAAAATAAGATAAAATAATTGAGAGCTGATGCAACTAGATTAAAGGAGCTGAACGAAGGCAAACTGAATAATCCACAGATAAGAGCAAGTTTAAAAAGCAAATATAAGATTGAAAATAACAACTGGAAAGAAATTTTGAAAATTATTAAACAACGAATTACGGCTGTTGAAAAACAAATGTCGAGATACGATAGTAGAAACAAGAAATACAGATAGAATACATCGTTCAGAGTGAATCAAAGGAGTTTTTATAGTATCATAACTGGAGGAAAAGAAAGCAAAGTGATATAAACGAACAATGCTGAAATACTTCAGTATTGATAACAAATATGGGAAATCCCAAGAAACTATAATAAGGATGCAGAATGGTTAACAAATAGAGAGAGCCTTTGATAAACAAGAAATTGAAGACCTAAAGATAACCACCGAATTAGTATAAAGATGCACAAAAAGAAACTGAAAAATTAGTCAGCTCTTGGTACAGATGAAGTACATGAATTTTAGTTTAAGCACTTGACAAGCCTGCATACGCGAATCGCGCGCCAAATGAATTCATTTTTACAATATGGGGGGCTATCAGATGGCAGAACATATCTTATTCAGAAAGATTACTAGATAGAAGGAGCCCCGAATATCATTAGAAGAATAACTTGTCTACCAACTACGTTCAAACTAACGACAGGGATTCTGGCTGATGCGATCCAAATATTTCTCAACAAAAATAATTTATTTCCGCATAAACGGAAGGGATGCAAGCGAAATACAAAAGAAACGAAAGATCACCTTTAATGTGATTTCACTTATTTTCGTTAGTTTTCCCGGTACCTTTTCAGGGGGCCGCCAGTAATATGATTTCGATGTTTTTCGGGTCCCTGTTTCCGGAAGCCAGTAATACAAATTATGTTGTTCTTTATGATGTTTTGTCCCTCTTGCCGCTTCAGTGAAACAAATCATGATTTTCTCCGATATTTTGTCCCTTTTTTGGGAGCCAGTTACGCTAATGATGATCATGAAAAACGAGCATTAGGCTTTTAATTGTTTCTTATTTTTTTCTATAAAACGCGTATATTTAAACAAACAACACATAAACTCGGATTTAATTTCTGATTAGCTTTTATACGTATGAAAGAAAAACAATGGAGACAAATTAGACATTAAATTAACACGAAAAAAGTCAATTTCGCGGCATGGCGCTGTTTTGTAACGCTCAAAAAACGGTACCGATCGAATAGATGAGAAACGTTGCAACAAAAATTAAGACGACAGTGACTAGTAAGATAAGCGAACGAACAATGTGTTCCGTGCTACGGCAACAAAGGCTACGCAGAAGTTTCTAGAAGAATACTTCTGCATAGATCACCGCACTAACTACCCTGCCAGACTTTTGGCGGGATACATTTAAAATCTTTGCTCGGCTCAATGTCATTCGATTCACAGTTCGGATACGCGCTTTTGCCGCAAGCACATGTCCTTAGCCCTCGACCACTATCACTATACAGACGCTAGTGCAGTATCATCCCGGTGCAACTGATTGAACGAACAGGCATGGGATTTTCGGTTTTGGCCGAGTAAGCATACTTGACAAGGTAAGCGACGGCTAAAAAGAACGATGTACGAGAGATCGTGAATTAATGACATTTCGGAGAGTATTTTCTAACTCGGGCATCGTCAAAAGATAGCACTGCAAGTACCGAATCCGTATCACCTTTTAGTTGATAAGGTCATTCTTCAAAATTGTAAAAGACAGATTACAAAGCGTTCGTTTCATTACCTTTTTTTTTTTTTTTTTTTAAATGGGTTCGTCAACATGGACATTGGCCCAATATTCTAGCTCTTGATTCCTTTCTGTCGGTTATCTCTGATCGTGTAAGGATCTGAGTCTCTCTTTTCTTTCTGTTCCGCTGTTCATTACCCCTTATGGCTGGGTAAAAAAATGCCTTGAACTATAGGGAATAAGGGACAATATTTTGAAATTTTTAAAACAATCGATGATGTCGTGGAGAACTGGTATAAACATAAAGGGACAAGAAATTGGGAAAATTAACTTACGTCGAGGCATATACCAAGGCGACTCATTATCACCACTTCTTTTTATAATAGCTTTGATACCATTATCAAAAATATTCCAACAAACTGGATTTGGGTAGCAGTTCTCAAAATCATCAGTGAAAATAAATCATTTGCCGTATATGGATGATTTTAAGTTATATGGAAAGTCAGATACGGAAATTGAATCGTCATTGAATACGCTCGGAATTTATAGTGCAGATATATCTATAACATTTAGATTAGAAAAATGAGCCTAATTAGCAATAAACTGCGGAAAGGTCCTGTATCAAGGTGAAATAAAAATACCGAACAACACTAATATTAAAAGCTTGCAATTAGAAAAAATTTATAAATACTTAGGAATACTTCAAGCAGATAGTATAAAGTATACAGAAGTTAAGGATAAACAAAGATTATATAAAAGGAATAAGGAAAATGTTAAAATCGAAGCTAAATGCTGGTAACATCGTTAAGGTAATAAATACTTGGGCGATAGCAATGATTCGATATGCAGCTGGAAAAATTACATGGACACAAGCAGAAATGGAAAACTCGGAAAATAATGACGATCAACCATGCTCTTCATCCGATTCCTAGAAAGGAAGGAGGACGCGATCTACTCCAAATACAACAAACAGACGAATAAAGAAAGAGATCATTAGCAGAATACTTGAAGGAAAATTCTGAAATACAAAAGTAGCGATCTAAAGTTTAAAGGAACCAAACACGAATATAAAACGGACAGAAGAAAACGGTGACAAAATAAACAGCTGTATGGCTAATTTATCAAAAAGATACAATGTAAAGCTAATGTAAACGACACATGGCAATGGCTGAAGAATGAAACTTTGAAAAATGAATCAGAAGTACTGATAATGGCAGCCCAGGAACAGGCTCTTCGAACAAATGCTACAAAAGCCAAGATGAAAGTAGGTGCCGATTGTGTAAAGAAACAGGAGAAACTGTAGAACATATAATATATGGTTGTAAAAACATTGCACAAACTGAGTATCTACAAAGACATAGTAGAGTGGCCACACACAATAATTCGTTGGAGTCTGTGTAAAAAATACGGCATCCCATCAAGTAACAGATGGTGGGAACATAAGCCTGAAAAAGTAATTTGTGACGATCAGAATAAAATATTGTGAGACTTTCGGATCCAGGATGATGAACACCTAGAACATAATACGCCAGATATTGCGGTAATCGCTGAAAATCTAGTGTATCTGATAGATATATCAAATCCTGGAGATATCAGAATAAAGGATAAAGAAGAAGAAAAACTATTGCAGTATAGGAACTTGTAAATAGAACTTACAAGATTATGGGGAAAAAAAAGTAATTATTGTTCCGATAGTAATTGGTGCGCTCTTGGAGCAATTCCACCTGACCTGAGGAAACAACTGGATATAATAGAATTGAATACAGTGACAATGCTTCGAAAATCAACGATATTAGGAACAGCCTACATACTGCGCAGATACCTTTAGTCACAGAGGTCCTTGGATAGGATTCGAGACACAAAGACGTTTCTTCCGCCCGTAAAACGATAAGGCTGCGAGGGCATACAATAATAATAATAATAGTAAAACTTTAACGTTAACAATCAGTGACTAGACATGGTTGAAACATATATAACTTTTGACTTGACCGCTCGATTCTGTACTACACCAGTAGTACGACTTTACCTTGATTGATGATTTATAATTTATAATTAAAACCAATTTGACATATTAATCGGGGGGATTTTTCCATTATCTTATTTCATTTAAAATGTCAACACTAGCATAGGGAGGGACTATGAGCTTTAAATTGTTTTTAAGAAAGTTTGGCACTACTATGCCGGTGTGTCATCTGGTAGAAAAACAGCTAATCGAGAGTCTGTTGAATACCCGCGATCGGAACAAACAAAGTTAGAGGCACCAGTTCATCAGCAGACAAACAGGATAATTCGCGTCTCACTTAGAACGGCTTTAATGAAATTTCCTCCGTTAATGCCGCTGAGTAATTATGCGCAATGGCAGTTAGGTTATTGTTTCAGAAAAGACGCGAATGTTTAATTAAATGACAAGTTGCACTCAGTTTAATGAAGAGGTGAAGAAGCAAAAATGGCGCTGAAGATTGAAGAAAACTTTGAAAGGTGTACATTGTCGAGAGAAGAGGAAGTTTTCACCGCATTTTATATCATTCTGGCCAAATGAATTATAGGCCGTCGAGTTTCCGAAGCGGCAATTGTACAAATGAACGAGCAGCAAGCGGCATCGAATCAATTGTTTCCCCCTTAATGGCGCATTACGGGGTACGGCCTGTTGGACGGCGATTGTGTTTGTTCACTGCCGACAGAGGCCAATATTGTCTGCGTAAGGAATAAAGTTCGTACTTCCCGGGTTATATCCTTTCTTTTCTCCCCCCGCCCTATGTGTTTTTCAAAATGCAGCTAACGTCGTATTTTCTTCAAATTCCTTCGGCCGGACCAGACTTGATTCTTTTTCCCCGTCTTCTTTGTTTACTGTACCCCGTCTACTCTCCACCTCTTATATCTGACGCATATTCTCCACCCCCATACTTTACACTGTATATTATTTGTTGATAATACCGGATGGATGAGTTTCAGAAAGCAATGGCCCATTAATATCCCCCCTATAGCCTAGAGATGCGGCAGTATCCTTAAACGAGGGCATTTTCTATAACGTTTTCAGCTACCGTTTTTTCCCGATGTTTGATATGCGCTATCAAGGATATTTTTCTCTTCTATTAAACACCTTGAAATTCTTAACCGTGTGAAATAGTCCGTGATAAAAGGCACATTTCACAACTTAGTTTGTTTTTAAGCATATATATATATATATATGTATGACCGTGTCAGATAATGTTTCGAAAAGCCTGAGAAGTATCTCTTAACTGAATGTTGCACACACTTGCAACTTATTCCGGTGAGAATAGAAAATGAACTTTGGAGTGTATGAACGTTGATTTTTCAGAAAAATTTTAGCATAGTTGAAACTAAAAACTTTCGCAATTTTCCAAAGTGACGTGACAGATAAAAAGTATTCGCAGTTTTTTTTGGTTTTTTTTGTTAGTAACGGCGGCATTCTAAGTTTAGGAACCGAAACTTTGAAAGTTACACAAACAAACTGGAGTAGACTCTTTTCAGGTTTTTTTCTTGGAAATTAGCCAAACAAATAATATGCTATTGAAAGTTGAGCCAGCAGGTTCAGTAAGCGATTGGCCTCTGATCAGAATTGGACACCTTTAAAGTTCACCATCTTTCCCAAACGTTTTTTTATTCAAAGTACGGCCGATTCGTAATCGGAATGGCGAGAAGGTTAATTGGGGGGGGGGCCTTGGTTACTAAGCTAGAGGTGTCATACGTTATTGAGACTTGTCTCGTTCCAGATCCAAGTTGCTCTCAGGTTTATACCTAATCTGAAATTGAGTATTGGTTATAGCAGAGAATTATCTAAGGGAAAGTAAAGGCAGATCCCAAGTAGAACAGAACTGGTTTCAGTACTATTATCAGATCCATTAGTCTTGGCACATTATGAAAAACTTAATTCCACAATCCCTGGCACCCTATCAAAGATATGGGAGATTTACTTTACTTACTTTAGTATTTAAATAATGACGATCGGGTAATATGCGTAGACGAGTGATGGGGAATAGAAATATGCTAGTATGCCTTTGTGTTGTTGAGAATGTCCCTTAGGCTGAGAAAACAATTAGATGATTCCTAATAATTCGCCAGCATGTGCAACGTGTCAGCATCGTGCTGTGCGCATATAGAGTACGATTTGATAAAGTAATTCTTTCGTTCTCTTAAATTACTATGGAATAAGTCGAGTTGAACGTTGTTTCCTATTCATTTCATATTCGAGTATACCGATCTGTTAAGCAATTATGAAGGTTACTGACCCGGACGGAAGGGATGCGTTGACGCCAATTTCCGAGGTAAGTAACATATCTCAATTTAGTGTTAATCATATTTCCTTCAAAGCGGTCAATAATACGTAGTATTAACACTAAAGTGAAGTAAAGAGAGTTCCATACCCTTGACAGGGCGTTGGGGATTGTAAAGTTAAGGTTCACAATGTACTAAGCCCAACGGCAATAACTAACAAATCTAATGTTAATGATAATCCTAACAATAGCGTCGTTTCTCTTACGAATAATAAATACGGAAGGCCACGATATTAAATGTTAAGATTATTCAATTGCTAACAGGGTTAATTTATTTTGGTCTGATATTTATCCGGACCGCGCGTTATTACAACGATAAAGATTTATCTAATTGTCATCCTTTAGTAATTTGCGAGTTTCTGTCAAATTTCAACGGTATTCGTTTATTCGTTATTTCCAGAGAAATCAATCAATCAATCAATCAAATTTATTTATATAAGTCGGTAATGCACAGTAGAAATACATAATATAAATTCGAATTCGGTTATACGCTAAGATAGCACTAACAGCGAAAGTATTATCAGATATACACAGGCCAAGTTTTTTTGTTTTTTTTTTAATCCTCTTAATAATAGAATTTACAATTATTGAAAAAATTAGTTGGCCTGCAAATAGAATAAAAGCTGTTCTCGACGATGCAGAAAATGCGAATAATTTTTGATCGCTGTAGTTAAGAATGGATAAGATTGTAATCCGCTATCATGATTTGTATCGAGTAGCTTTCTTTACCGTTATATAGAGTTATTTGCGGCGTATCTACGGATTATTCGAATGAAGAAATCGTTAATTCTATTCCAAGTGATAAACATATTGTTGGTGTTACTCACAGATTCGGAACTGACTGTATTAGGGCTACAATTTATTAGAAATACGCTTCCTGATTATGCCTATAACAGTTTGCTGTTCAACCCATCGTAAGACCACGTCGACAGTATACCAAACTGTCGCAGATATTCTTATGTTGCAGCTCAGTGTAGATCTAAACTTCGGTGCTTAGTTTGTCATGGTGTGATCGTCAAGCGTCAAACTGTTCCAGTTGACAATGAGGAAAATTGTAACATAACAAAATAACGAGTCATTTGTGAAGGTGACATCATGGTCAGACGGTAGATATTGTTCGCATCATTCATTGCAACTCGAAGCCAGCGAGATAAAAGCATTCGACAATATACCGCTATAAGAAGCAATTACTAAAGTTAAAAAAGCGCTGATGGTTCCGAGGCATTCACATATGCAGAAGTAGTTAATTTGGTTAACAGCGTAACATCTTATTCTTCTAATTTCTCTGTTCTAAATATGAATCTGTTAAAATAACATTTTACGATTATTTACCACTGCTTTATTGGTGCCTTGTACCAGTATGGATTAGCTTATTTCTAAATGTGTGTCAGCGCATATTATTCGTAATTGGAGGAGATTCCTGTCATCGCTGCATCGAAGACATTGAAACAAAATAATTCAGTTCCCGTGCAACCGCAGGAAGAAAAATGTTCGATTCCAGCGATTAATACAGCTAAGCATCCGCGTGCATTTACTTCAGTCTCAATAAAATCATGAGCGTCGAGTGCCAAAACAAAAATCTTACTCACTTCAAATAAAGAAATATAATAAAACAAAAAAAAATATAAATACGAAACAGATAAATAAATGAACAAATAGCTAATTTTTTTCTTTTTTTTATTATTTAAACCATCTGTGCGATACCTTAGTTCCCACCGAGAAAAATAGACATAATTAATAAGAACAGTTATTTTAAAAAAAAGGAGGAAAATAAAATGAAGCATAAAATAATGTATTGAGTGGATCCATTCATGTATGTATATGTAGTTTTTTAATTATTATAATTTATATATTTGATTAAGTATTTTCTTGTATGATGTATATAGAGTTATGTGTAATGTTCGTATTTCGAATGCATGTATATTTTTTATGCTAACTTATTATATTCCCTTCGTTAGTTTAATTCCATATTCCTTATTCCATTTTCTCATTTTCTCACGTTCCATAAACTTGTTGTAATGGATGAAGTATGACTTGTTTTCGGCTTTTACAACGAAATTGTAGTGTACGTAGAAATCTTATCAACCTTCAATCGTTCTTTTGAGGTCGCATGATTTCGAGATCATCTGGCCGTCGGAAACATAGCTTCCATTGTCTACCAGTTTTTCTGCGCAGAGTTTTAAATATTATAGAGATAACAGAGGGGATGGTTATGAAGGAGCGGCGATTCTAGTTAGAAAAACATTATCTATAGACTCATCATCAAGCTCAGGTCGTTACTTCCCTAGTTAATATTGTTTTAGTGTTTATTTATTCAAGAAGAAAATAACTTTTTCCAGTTGTAAATATACTGTCCTCCTAATTTTAATTTCAAGGAATATGGTTTGGTAAATATTATTAACGGGGTTTATCTGGATCAGATTTTATTATCTGCGATAGTGATTTTAACGGACTTCGTCGAGCTCGGAGGTGTAATTCTGAAAATTCTACTGGATGTCGTGTTGTTAATATAATTATAACATTAATATGGTTATAGCCAATGAGAAAAGTCTCATACCACCGCTAGTGCTTCTACTACGCTTTCAAATGCTTCGGACATTACTCTTGTTTCTAGTAATTATGTTAGTAAAGCTAGGCGGTCACTTTTTCAGTTTTTTTTTTTCCGGTAGCGACCATCTTAATTTATCAATACGAACTAATGAGAATGTTTCACACAAATTTGAGGATACTCCCCCATTGAGAATCGTTATGCACACGCTTTGTATTATATCGAGAAAAATTTATTATACGATACTTTTATTTACCAGTCTGTTAAGTTAGATGTTCAGGCCATAATTTGTCGTGCTCATTACTTTACACAAGGTTAAGTATTCGCTTTCGTTTTAAAAAGGTTTCGGTCCCGTGGTTTGGACAAAATATCTTACCGGATTCTAAATCATCTTTCCCCTAAAGCAGTAATGATACTACAAGAGATGCTTCAACTAAATTTTCAAAAATCATATGATGTGCCTCTAGTTGTTGGAAAGAATTTAAGATTATCGCTGTTAGAAAAATGAAGCAGCCTTTAATCGGCCTATTTTTTTGGCATTTTGCTTCCGAAAATCATTTGAGAGGATTATAACGAATAGACTCACTTGACGGATGAAACATCGTGATGTTTTTCCGCTCAATATGCTTGGATTTATAAATAGGATATGGGGAGTATAAATGGTGCAGCTATATTAGCAGAAAACATTTATCCATTGTTTATTCAAAAAAAATATCTGGTTTCTTGCTTTCTGGACCTCTCAGAGATGCTTTTGATAATGTCTATCTTCCGGTGACGTCATAGTGTACATTAATGGAATTAAAGATCTCTATGCCGTTTTCGTGGAATAATTTTTAATTTGTTCTCCGATAAAAAAGTCTTCTTTTCCCATCCTGTATACTAGTATGACTAGAACGATTTACCGAGAGCTGCACTAGGATTTCTTATTGAGCCCAGTGCTTTTAATATTTACATATTGAAAGTTCTCAAGATTAATACTGGTAATATTCGAATTTTGTCCTTTGCAGATGATATGGTACTGTTTTGTAACCATTAGGATTTAAGAGAGCATCCTTGATGCTTAACAATGGGGTTCTCTGGAGTCCGTGACATCGTATTAAATTTGAATTTTACTACTTCGGTGAAAAGTGTGTTAATATGGTTTTCTCTTTTACAACTACCCCCCCCCCCCCGATTTAAGTATTATTTCTACAGGTATGTTCGTTATTCTTTTACTTATGGAATATAAGTGTATTTAGAGTGTGTGTTTCGAGAATTAGATGGAAGAGCTGTATTAAATATATTAATTTAAACTTTCTAAACGAATTTCTCTGTTTAAAATACTAGGTAATGCTCATTATGATAGTGATACAGGAATTTTAAACATTATATATATATATATATATATGTATGTATGATATATATCAGAAGTGCCATTGATTATGTTTCCTTTTTGTTTAGAAAGTGCTCAGTTAATTATCATGATAAACTAAACGTCCTTTAAAATCTGTCTCAAAGTCATCAGAGGCTACGATCGGTTTTCGCGCTTTTTTAAATTTTTCTTAAACTCTGAACATTTCGTTAAGAAAATGAAATACGGTTCTGTTCTCAACACATGCCGGGAAAAAAAATATTTTTTTCCAAAATTTCGAGTTTTCGGCGTCCCGTGGGTCCAATTTTAAAGCTAGAAACTCGGATGTTCCAAACTAGAGAAACATACATTGAAGCGCATATTTTTAGCCGTGTTCAATATTTTTAACTATAATACTCGCAGCGCTAGGGGGGGACACGTAATTTTTAGCACTTTTTTGAACTTTTCGACAACTTTTAAAGTTTCAATAAGAAATATGATATATGATTTTGTTCCTGATAATTGGCGATCTTTCTAACGATATATCACATTCCAGGGGGAAAAAAATATTTTTTTACAAAATTTTGAGCTTTTGGCTCACCTAGGGTCCTATTATAAAGTTGTAAGCTTGGCTATATTTTTCCTATAAAGTGGTCCTTTATACATATGTCTAAAATACGTTTTGATTTCTCCAGCGTTTTTACTCGGACTAATATCTACGTGAACTTCCTTTTTTTTTGCTGTTTTTGGCCCAAAGCGGAGGGGGGTTGAGTAATTTTTTTAACGAAATTTTTTTGCTTTTATGGAAGAATTCCTGCATTTTATTTTATATTTCGAATTTCACCTTTAACGGTTTATCTGGTGATGAGTTATAATTTTTTAAGTGACTTTTGAGATCGTGTTAAATACCATATTATATATTCTTGACGGTTTTTTGGCTTTTTTGCCTCCTAGGAAAATCGGCCATCTTGAAGTTATAAATCGTTTTAAAGAGAATTTTAATTGTAATTTATGTTCCAAATTTGAAGTTTACAAGTCAAACCGTTCGTGAGTTCTTGATTTTTATTTGATATTTTTGTCTTGTTTGAACCATCTTATTAGGATTCCGTACATTATATGCTACTCAGTATTTACTCCGGAGTTAACGGCATTTGTGAACTATTCGCCGTTAGTCTTATTGTTTCAAGAAATCTTATTTCTAAAAGTTGCCTATTGTCTCTTTACAACTTTTCCTTTAACTACAAGACACCAGTGCTTACATTTAAAATAAGATCAGGCTTAGTTGAACTGGTGCAGAGCAAACTAGTATGGATTCCGATTGATTTAAGTAATGTAGAAACGAGATGGGGGATGGAGCGCCGAAATCGGTGCTTCTTCGTTTAGTCCAAAAATTCCCGGCAAAGATTTTTTTTGTACTTCAGGAAGTTTGCCCATAAAGAATATTGAAATTCCCGTTGATCTAATCCCTATAAATCAGAACTGTTTAAATCTGTACAACTAAATATTCCTGCATTGCCGTTACCTGTTTCGATCTCAGTTACAAGCAGTAATATTCGTACATTTATGACCATGTTTTACGATTTGAGGTTAATTATCAGGCTCTATATATAAGCAAAGTAAAACAAATGAAAAAACTTACGGATAAATTTTATATAAATAAATTTCAAGAAATATGGAATAATTATAATGGAATAGGGTATCAATTTTTCCCAGGTATAATAGATAGATTTAAAAATAATCAATACACGCCAAATTTTTTTAATGTCCAATTTACATATATAACAGGGCACGGTCTATTTAAGGTATATTTATATAAATTTAAGATATCTGAATCTGAATGTAATTTTAGAGATGATGTTTTTCATATACTACAAGGTTGCAATTATAATAATAATAATAGACTCCGTAATTATGATATAAAACAACTTGTAAAAAATTATTTTTGACGAATTTAACAAATTTGAAACTGAAGAAATAAAATTCCGGAAAAATAATGTACAGTAGAAATATAGTAGATATTGTAAAAAAACTGTAAAATGGTAATTAATATAATACCAAATACTTAATTGGATGGGTTATATTATTAATGCCGTTATTATAATAAATTAATATTTTTTAGTAAATAAATGTGCCCTACCCGAAGTTTCGGGAAAAGGGGGAAAAAAAGGACTTAGTCAGCTACTCTTTTGTCTGCACCCTGCTGATAGAGATAAATTGGCGGATTCTGATCGTACTCCTTTTTCGAATGCAGCCAATATAAAAAATACGCGAGTAGTTTTGTACAATTCATTAGTTAAACTTAAGAGTATGGCTACCCATATAAAATGATTTCTCTTTTGACTACAAATAATGTCATCATGTTTTGGCTATTACATTCGTTTACAATATTACCGATAGTTTATATTTAATCTCGCACTAATAGAATGGCCAATGGTTGGCTTGCATATAAGCCCCCCCCCCCCCGCCGTAGAAAAAAAAATTCAAGTTATGATGTATCGCGTTTCACTGTGGCGGAGATTATTATTAAAGACTGGTTGTTTCTTTCATAAAAGAGATGCGCTTAAAAAAGATTGAAAAAAATCTGGGCCGCGTTTCGATTGTTTAACAAATTTCAATAATTTCTGAATCTCACGGTAGCTGTCTGAGCGAGAAAGCTTCTTCATTGTTCACTTGTTTCCTTAAATACTCGCGTAGAAACACAGAATAACTGAAGTCTGACATTCTTATGATAAGTTATCTGAAATGTTAAAATGTTGTCCGGACTAGGCTATTGTTTTTGCGCACGATTTACGTAACTCCATACAGTGAACGAAGTATCTTCGGTAAATTTATTTTTTATTGAAAATAGACACGCTTCGAATTTTTGTACGCTTCACTATTAGTTGATTTTATTAAATTCTCGAAATTCCTTCGGACAAAGCGTTAGACATCGAATTGTGAATTGTCTGTGCGTGAGAACCGACTTCAGTACTAAATAAAAATTGAAAAGAATTGTTCGCTGTTGGGAATATGTTTTTTCGTTTTTTAGTAAGTACCTGAAAACGATTGCATCATTTTATTACATCTCAGAACCTCGGGGCATAAATAAATTCACCGGATTTGCAATAGTGTGAACCACCGTAAAATGTGCCCGCGCTTATTTACACACATATGTGTGTGTATGTGCATTTGTGTGTAAAGTAAAAATATCGAGAACAATTTACAGATAAATGTAAATATTGAATAGGCGGTATTGATGTATTTTAAAATATTGTTACCAACGCTTATGAAGAACCCAAGAAAAAATTTTTATCGCTACTATCAGGGATTGAATTTTTACGAATATACATGTTGTTCGTTTCGTAACGTTAAAAAATTTCTTTCAGTCCCTGCGGAATCGTCTAATAATATTTTTATATTTTGCTTACTTACAAGTGTCTGTATTGGCCGGATCCCCTTTTTTTTTATTCGTCTCAAGAATTTAAAAAAAAAAACAAAAAAACGCTGAGAATTTAACTTTTTTACCACCATTTAAAATAAGGTTTCCAGAATTTTTTCGTTATTTTCCACAAGTTATTAATGAACAGGCTCGGCAATGAATAGTATTAAGAAACAGAAAGGCGTGATTAAAATACGACAAAGGGCTGTCACGAATGAGACAAAATATGAAGACGTATTTATTTTAAAAATATACACGTTTACTTGCAAAAATTGTTAAATTAATTTTTGTATTTTTTTTTTTTCTTTCTAAGAATGCACGTGCTGCAAACAAGAATGTTTGATAAGCGGAATTGACTTGAAAAATTAAATTATTTTTTTGTAAAATATCCGAATTATTTTAGTCGATTTAATGCAATTGTTTAGAGTTAACTATATATGCTATTTATTTTGTAATATAGTTTTCCATATTTGTTTTTCTTACTTCTTTTCATCAGGCTTTTTATCGTTACTTATTTGTCAATTTTTCTTTTGTCCCTATATAAATTCTCTTTATTCCTACTCCTTCTCTCTTCACTATTTATTAACATGTTCATTTTATTTTTCTTACACACGCTTATCTTTATTCCCACGCATTACTTTTAATTCCCTCTCTCATTTATAATATGGTTTCTTCATCACTTACTCGTACCATCGTTCGGTTTTATATTTTTCGTTTTTTTTTTATATACATAAATTATAAATTTATATTAATGTACCTTTTCTCTGTATTTACTTTTCTTCTAATTTGGATACTAAAATACTCCATCATTTTCTGCCTTTGTAATATTTTAACCATTATTTTTACTACGCGCATTTTTGACGGTTTATCCTGATATTGAAATGTTCGATTTAATTTTTCCCCTATCTATATATATAAAAAAAAGTTGTGTTAGTTACACCACTTATAATTCAAGAACGGCTGGACCGATTTTCATCATCTTTGATTTGTTGTATTTGTCTCCAGCCCGAATATACGTAATTTAAAATAAAAATTTCGATAATTTTTTTTTTTTCTATATAAAATAACCAAAATCTAGTTAATTACACCATTTGTAACACAAGAACAACTGGACAGATTTTTTTGATCTTTGATTTGTTGGATTTGTCTCTACGCCGAATAGTAGAATAAGAAATTTAAAACAAAATTTATGAAGATAATTCATTTGTTTTTACTATTTTTGGCCCAAAATGGGGGTTTAAATAATTATTTAACCGTAATTTTTGAATTTTATAAAAGGGATTCTGTGTTTTGTTCTATATTTTGAATTTCGTTTTAAAAGGGTTATCTGATGATGAGTTATGAATTTTTTTATAGGGTGATTTTTCAGGTTTTTCTAAATTCCATATTATATATTCTAGACGGTTTCTTGCCGTCCAGGGTAATCGCTCAGCTTAAAGTTGTAACTTGTCATAAGTCGAAGTTTCATTGTAATTTATGATTCAATTCTGATAAGTCAAACCGTTTCTGAGCCATTGTATAATTGAATATTTTTGTCGTTTGTGAACCATCTCTTATTGGGTTATACTGATCTTTGTTATTAAGGCGAATAATGCCTTGCTGCCCCACGTGAATTACATTCATTTCAATGTAATTAGAATACTTTTCATTTTGATTTTTGTAAATTTATTGAACTTAATTCATTTTGAGTATTAATTTTATCTTAATAAAAAAATGAATTTAATTCAGCTAATAAGTTATCACAACATTTACTTTCTAAGGCGGTATGAATTTCGCCGGGTTAGCTAGTTTATAATAAAGTACAATTTTATAATCTGTACGCGAAAGTCTTCTTGATTTTTTAAACTTAAAAGTTGGTTTTTCTGGCCGAAATTAGGCTAAAATGTTTCAAAATGAACGATTTTAAACAATTTTATACTCTGACCCTGATTACGATTTATACCGAAAAAAATAAGAATTTTTGCTTTCCTTTTTTTTTTTTTTTTTTTTAAGTAGGCTTCAGCCAGCAGTGAGCCAACCAAGTTACAGAGACACACGATACAAATAATTATATTGAGGTTTTACAGAAACGCCTAACTAAGACATGGTATTTTTCGTCTAGTGTGCCATTAACTCTAAAGTACAAATTCCCTCTTAGAGACACCCATTAATGGATGTTTTAATCGAACGTTGAAGAGTTAGACAAGGAAGGTCTTTAACATTAAAAGAAACAGCAGTAAAAATAAACATAATGCCAGTAATTGACTAGATGCAAAACTAAACAAAATTACACCTGATCGTACTGTTACAGAAGAAGTTGCACACGAAGAAAAGCTCTATTTTGTATAAAACCGTTTTTATATCAAATAATAATTTTACCTAAAAAAGGGCGGCACTATTCATAAGATCATAAAATATGTTAAAGCGAAGGCGGAAAAAATTCGGAATTATTTGGTTTTGCCGTTCAAGAAATATTATTCAAAAATTAAGCTCTACCTGAAGAAAAAATCGGTATGCAACCTCTCACCAGTTAGTCGGATATTCGAAGGTTGGGTATGGAAGGAGTAAAAAAAACAGACAGTACACCTACAAGTGTTACCTAAACAGAACAAAATTATGCAAAATATTGTAAAAGATTTTACTTTGAGAATGATGCTATTACAACCAGCCTATTATTAAATACACATTTGTCTCCTGTGTTAACGTAACTACATCAGTCTATAGTCCAGAGTTTCCCAACCTTTTTTTCATCGAGCCTCCCCAAATTATGAATAACATTTTTATGCCCCCCTTAATTTTTTAATTTAAAAAAAAAAAAAAACGCACATTGTTTTAATGACATTTATTTTAATTTTAAGTTGTAGAAAATGAACTTTAACCAAATGTAAAACGTCTTTATCGAAATAATTTATTATAATTAAAGTAATAATGAGATACTTGAACTTGCATGTTCTGCACCAGTTGGTTGATTCTAGGTTCAGTTTCTGCCAGAGCTATCGTCAGATCGCTATCAATGGCAAGACGATTTCGCTGCTTAGTTTTAATTAAAACCAGAGCTGAAACCCCTGTCTCACATAAGTAAGTCGAAGAAAAAGAAACCAGTATTCTCAAAGCAAGAGAGGAAAATTTCGAATTAACAAGGAATCGTTTGATCCAAAATTTGTCCAACATCAAGTGATGAAAGTCATCTTTCGTTGTCGAATCAACCTTCATTTCTAGAAATTCTTTCTGAACTTGTTCTGATAATTATAAGACATCAACAACAAATGAGTTTCTGGTCATGTGACATATTGGTGACTCTGAATTAATGTCTTGATAATATCGGTGAAATTCGTTTTCCAGCGCTTGCAAATGAGTTATATTTCAACTTTAAAATCTTCGGCCAGTTTTTTATTTTTAATTGCTTTGAATAGTCGAGAAAAAGATACTATTACATTTTCAGCAGATAGCTTTTGATTCCAAAGTTGAAGCTTAGATATGAACCCTTAAATATGATCATAGTTACTTATGACAGTGCCGTTTCTGAGTTGAAGCTTCAAGTTTAGCTGATTAGAGGCATCAAATATATCAGTTAAATAGGTCAACCTCCATTGAAATTGTTCATTGTTGAATATTTTCAAAAAATCTCTTTTTTTCTTT
Source organism: Icerya purchasi (assembly GCA_039619475.1). Classification (NCBI taxonomy): domain Eukaryota; kingdom Metazoa; phylum Arthropoda; class Insecta; order Hemiptera; family Monophlebidae; genus Icerya; species Icerya purchasi. The sequence goes on from CM077116.1 coordinate 249,278,965, forward strand.
GAACTCAAGAAAGAGGATGACCTCTTCTTTCAATTCATAAAAGCGAGCCAACATATTTCCCTTAGACAACCAGCCTACTTCTGTATGAAATAGAAGGACTCTGTGATCAGAATCAAGATCCTTGCAAAGTAAACTAAATAATCAACTGTTCAAAGCGCTACTCTTGATGTACTCGTAGTTTACGAAAGTCCAATGAGTTTATTCCAATCCAAATAATTTTTTTTCATGAAATCAGATATTGATTAAATATATCTTCAGATTTAGTGCCTGCTGTCAAAGATTGGGGGTACAAAATCTCTTCTTCAATGTGATCTTCACTGACATAATGAATATTAATTGTGCACAATTAATGATGTCGGTGGATTCATCGCAACTAATGCAAAAAATTGTGATAATTTTATTTGGCTGATTATTTGTGAAAATTGTTAGATGCCTAAAAGGTCATTTTCGGAGGCATGTCACATTATTTATTGAACACCCCTCGTCTAATGTTTAATTTACGCGCTAAATTAATGTTTCTTTCACGCCTCCCTTGACATCTCTCTATGCCCCCCTGGTTGGGAACTCCTGCTATAGTCTATTATTGTGGTAGTAGCTGCTACAGCGTGTAGAAAATAGTGGCGTAAAAGGTACAACAGCTATGAAAACGAATGATCCTAATTAGTCCTCATCAAATGCAGACAATTCCAGACGGAGAAAAAACACTTACTTCTCGTCTTTCCCGATCGAAAGCAAAATGCAAACTGACGCTTTTCGTCGACTCTTAATTCTCTTAGGATTCTAAACTGAATTACGATCAGGATCCTGGGTCAATATTTGGCAATACCTGCTTTATCTGTAACTTTAAAATTGCCTTGGGATACAAAAATACCCCAGTGTTGTGTTCTACACTTTAAGTCGCCTGCTAACAGTAAAGAATAGTTGCTATATTTTTTATAAAGATTGTCGATAATGGTAATGTGATTGAATTTTGGTTTATTAGGGGAAATATAAACGCCAATAATTATTAATTTATCGATGCATAAAGCAATGGTGCTATTACTGCATGATAGCAGTCTATATGTGATGTTGTTTTTGATTGTAACGGCAATTCGGAAATTGAAGTAGGAAGTGTAGTCAGAATTGACGGAAATAACACTAGATGCAGCATACGGTTCAGCAAGAACTGCGATATCTGTAAACTCGGCATAAATATCTTTTAAAAACAATAATTGGCAAACGTAAGCGTTGTCAACATTAAGGTACGATATCACTGACTATAGTCTGTCCTAGTTTTGATGTTATTGAAAGCTTTGACGTAAACAGGGCAATTGCTATCACCGGTTTTGTGGTTAATTTCGCCCACAGCTTTATTTACACGTTCAACATTAGTAATATTAGACGAGAAATTCGGTTGTAATTTAGAATGCAAACAGTTGGTGCATGTATCTTGTTTGTATCTATTAACGAAGTTGATGTAAAATTCATTTGAACCGCAAAAATTTTTTAAGAGTGACCGTACTTGTGCCACATATTGCAAAATCTCGCTGAAGTGGTATCCACGAAAGAGAGAGACTCCCAATTAATTTTAATCCTCCTTTCAGTTGGTAGTTTTTGATAAATTTGAGGAGTAAGCCGTACATTTATTCGACTAGCGTTCTCATTGCTAACTTTGTTAATTGAAATAGGCTTTTGGTCAAATAAATTGAGGAAATAATTTTCGACGTCTTTTTCCGTGATGTAATTAGTTCGGAATAGTTGGATCTGTGAGTTTTTCCACGTTGGTAGTAAACATCCTTTATTATTTTGTCGGTGATTTCCTACTGTAGCTTGTTAGTATCATCTTTAGACGCCGTATTAATAATAGCGGTATTTTTATTGATTTTTTTATAAAAAGTAACGCGAATATCAAATTTATACGGTCATATTTTTGTTTTTAGATTTTTATCAAAAGAATCGATATTGTTTGATTTAATAATAATTCTATTTTTCAGGACAGCTTTTTTTGTTATTGATTTCGTCGGAATACCTACGTTTATTGGAAATGATTGCATTATCGAGGACATCTTTAACAATAGTGTAGTGGTTTTAGTAACTTTTGGTTTAAATACCTTCGAAAGTTCTTGTAGCATAACCAGAATTTTTCTAACCTCAGTATTGATGTAATCAATCTTTTAAATAATTTGATCTTTCTGCTCACGTTTAAATTTTTTTTCACTTAGCTGTCCTTTCGACTCATTAGTTTTATTATTTATGTCCTTTAAAATTTTTTGGATCTTTTTTATGAGATCCATTATGCAGAATCTGTCTGCGCAACGACAAAGCCTCTGCACAGAAAAAACTAAAAAAAAAGAAAATATATCCACTAGGAAACAATACGAATATAAGTAAAAATATAAAATGACGGGTAAAATTAGTATTAGAAAATATAGGTGAAAACAATTTCAACGAACTGATATGAACACTACAGTATACAATACAATCCAGTTTCAATTAAATACTGATAACACAAGCAAACAACTTATATGTGTATACACACCCATGTTTTCGATTAGCGTGTGACACTAGCATCATCACATCCCATGCTAGTGAACAATGAACTGATTGCGTCAGAAGTGACGTTTTTACTCTACTAAATATATACCTATATGTGCTGTTGTGGTGTCCTAGTTGCTAGAGCGCTTGATTTCTCTTAACCAAATCTTGAGCTTTCCCAGGTGATGGCAGAATTATTTGTGCTAGTTAGAATACAGCAGCGGACACACTTGGGGCTTCATTTGTATTATAGTAATAAGCAATTACGATCAGTTCTAAATGTAGTCTTGCATGTACATTAGCATTGTATAAGTATTCAGCCAGTGAGCAATTACATCAATGTGAGTAGGCCAGTCGTATTGGTTTGCTTTGGCACATATATTCCCCTTCTCGCTTCGGTCAGCAGTACAAAAGCTATGTTGCACTCCAGTTTATATGTTCCTCAACTATGCCGCTAACTTATCCTGCAATTCTACTGTGAATTGAAAGATAATTTCATACTCATGATCAAGTGAAAAATAGAAGATATATATGTATATATATCTTCTATTTCTCACTTGATCATGAGTATGAAAGTGCTTGGCTGCCAAATTAGAGGTTACGGGTTCGAGACCTGACTCGTTCTGGATCCAAATCGCTCCGAGGTTTACCCAGCCTGAAATAATTGGGTACTAGGGAAATCTGCGAAAGTAAAGGCGACCGAGAGGAAAGAACTGGTCCCTCTACTCTCATTAGTGCCTAGTACATGGGTGGCCAATCCGTGGCCCGTGGGCCGCATGCGTCCCGCCTTGACAATTTTGCGGCCCGCGAGATGGCCAAAGTAGTAAAATATTATGTTCTGCGAACTCATAATGCGCGTGCAGGTTGAAACATTTAATATAGCAGATTTTATGTTTCACTCTTAAGTGACCTCAATGACGCAGTGACCATCCATAAATACATATAGTTGATCGTTATTTGAATTCAATTATTACTCGATAGACACATTAAAGATTTTTCTTCGTTTGTTCAGATAGCGACTTCTCAAATTTTTGCTGGCAAGCTCAAAAACTGTCTCTTTAACTAAATTAATTTATATCTGTTTATTTTACTTATTGTTTCTTTTATGTTGTACAGTAATTAATTTTGAACACCAGTTTAAAACAATTATTTAATTTATTAAATACCCCGACGCGTTTCGAAGACAAAGCATCATGATCACGGGAGTTATTATAATATATAAATTTAATAAAGACGATGCCAATATATGAACAATAAAAAATAACAGTTAAAAGTCGATGATAAAATTCGATTATTGCACAGTTAAATTTAAATTATGAAAAATGACTAATAAAAATAAAATTAAAGTATTTAAAAGTTTAAAAAAGTTTTTTAAAAAGTTTTCTTAAAAATTTAAGCAATGTTTAAAATCTCTTCTGTTGGGGAAGTACTGGAAGTTTTTTTTTTCAATTTACTGTAATATTTCATCATGACTAGAAGTACCTAAGAATTTGCCACTTTTATATATATATATATATATATATATATTTATATATATATATATATATATATATTTATATATATATATATATATATATATATATATATATATATATATATTTATATATATATATATATATATATATTTATATATATATATATATATTTATATATATATATATTTATATATATATATATATATATATATTTATATATATATACAAAGTCGGCCCTTGAGGTTTCGCAAGGGGACAAATCCTCTTGACCTCCAATTTTTTTTCTTCTAAACTGCTTTTTGAAGAACCGTTCTTAATTGACTACATCATTCTAAGCCGTCTTATGTAATGGGATAGTTTTTGTAGTGTACCCCAGACTAAAAATGACATTGTCATTAATATACATATCTATATCTATATCTATCTATAATTGAACTAATTATAAATCGAATTTTATCATTTACTCTCATTGCACCTATGCCAGAGTTTTAGAATGCGCTCGTAAACTCATAATTTCGTTGATACACACAATTTAAACCGTTCTTAAAACTTGTGTAATTCCTCGTTAAAGTTGAAAAAAACTATTAGCCCATTCTCTTTTATAAATTTCTGTTTTAGATACATCATATTTCTCATTATTACAAAGATTTTGGTGGGTATAATTTAACAATGCTACTTGGTGCTAAATATAGTATCCATATGTCGCAATATGGATTAAGTCATCAGTACACACAACTTAATTTCATTGTGCTGTAATGACCATTGCAGTTAAAAATGATGCATGGGCGCCACCAAAAAAACAAAAACAACATATTACCAGAATATATTAAACAACCACCACCAAACAAACAAAGCATCTAAAATAGAAATAAAAAAGTGGATTATGGATGGAAATATTAAGGTGCAATAAAATAATTATGTTACCTTTATTGAATATATATATATATATATATATATATATTAAAGTAAGTGTCAGATATGTGTGAAGATGTGTATGAGTCAGTATATTATTTTTTATATAGGTGCTTATATTATGTATAGATATGTGTAGATTTATTTAAGTTACATGGGTTATGCAGTGTACATGTACATTAACCATACTAGAAAATTTATTTTATAAACGAATGTTCAGATTAACAGTAGGTAATGTTTTGTATAATAATAAATCAATATTAAAGTATTTGTAATTTTAAGGAAATGTTTAGAATACATAGAGAACTATTAAACAAAACTAATCATAAGTATTACTGATTAACAAATCTCCGAACTCACTTTAAGCATAAGTAACGACCGTATTATATTAACAAAATAATTCTACGATTTTGGCGAAAGTTACAGAGCTTGGCAGGATCCTCAAATATAATGCACATGTAACTAAAAAATAAAAATAAAAAAAAATACACGCATAAAACGGTAATTTCAAAGCAGTTGTTTGAATATAAAATAACCTACAGAACAACTCTGTATTAAAAAATGTGACTAACTGTTGGCTAAATGATCAAAATTGAAGTTCAATTAAAGGGAACAAAAATTAATGCATATATAAATTACATCAAATAGAGGGCACCTGGCGCTTTTTGTGGTACTGTAAAATTTCAATTTTTCGTTGATAAGATGGAACGGTTCCACCTGCGTTATTTGGTTCTTCATCCGAGGTAAATTAGTTGATTTTGGTTAAACGCGCCTGTATTAGCATGACCGATATTTAGTTCACAGAAAGGAATTCTCTTCTGTTTAATCAGATTGTAAAATACTGTCGGTTTTGTAAGATTCTTAATATATGCAAACTCTGTGTTTCTTTGAAGTTTCACGACAAAATGCAAACGTGTTTATGACAAAAGCGCTCAGTTGCACACGCTGCACACACGCTTTATTAAAAACGGAAATAAAAAATCCTGTTTATAGAAAATCTGTTATCCTGTTTAATAAAACTACAAACTAATAAAATAAATACAATTACGAATATAGTAAACAACTTGAAAGTGTATATAGTAATATATTTATTTGTAACAGCGTTTTCGGGTCCAGCCCATCTTCAGCAAATAGTAAAACATACTAAAATATATATTTAGGCAATCAAATTTGAAGGCAGCTATGAAGAATTCCTAACACGGATTAATGATGGAATTCGGACAATAATTCCGAAAAGAGACATAGAAAAATTGTGAATTCCTTAAACGTTTTATTCTAGATAAGCGTCTTACTTGGGAATTTCACATTTCTTAAGTTCGAACGAAGATGCAAGTGGGCCGAAAGTCCTCACTAAAGCCAAATTTAAAAAGGCTTCTTTATTTAACTATGGAAATACGGAATCGAAATACATGGTAGCGCCATCAGGTCAAATACTCGGATAATTCGGCGCCAACAGTCCAAGACACTACGCACGATAACATCGACATCAAAATACTTATCCAATGAAACGTTACATCACGATCTCCACATTCCATCTATCGATAAATTTCACATAGCACAATATCAAAAATTTTTTTAGTCATCTAAAATCTCACGGTAACGCCAACATTAGGAAAATGTACACCACGGACTCTGTTCGGAAAACCTGAGAGACGATTAAAAAGAAGATGGTGTCGGGATGTCCTACAAACGCAGATGGAAGTACCGTTTTAATACTAATATTATACGATAATATTAAATCTTTCGTATCCGACACATTGTAACGGTTTAAGTAATAAAAGTTTCGTTACTTCCAATGGTGAGAAGGGGCGAACAAATGGTATAGTATTCCGGTACAGTGTAGGGGAAAAAAAAAAGAAATGGAAATTTATCTGTATTAATCTCATTTTTATTTTTTATGTTTCGTTACTTTTTATTACTTATTTTTTTCTAAGAAAAAATAACGAAGAAATTAAATAATAATAAAAAATAAAAAATGATATTAGTATAGGTTTTTTTTTCATTTTTAATCCTGTGAGGCAGCGATTCTTTACCTTTTCCGCGGTACGGACGCCTTCGTTTCGCATTATTTTCGTTCGTCTATGGTTCCTACACGGCTTAATTTTCAGATTTATAATTTTGCACTTTCGTCTACCATCGGTTCTTTTTCATTATGCTTTAAGTATTGAACCTATAAACTGAATACATACTGACTGCCAGAAATGAAGGTTAGTTCAACTGACGTCGAATATATCGAAGTCCCATTAACTATTTTTCCCTGCCATATCCTTTACTATCGTGATATGGTAAATAACTAGAATGTAGCAGACTTCCATGCGAACTAAAAACTCATTAATGAGTAAATTCTGCAGGTAAATACGTAAAACGCTTAGCTGTGTGAGATTAACAATAAATTGAACCAGAGTGTTAGTTACCGTTATTTTATCTTTCAGAGTCAAGAAACAAATATTATCGAACACATTTCTTGAGCTAATGTTGAAAAACCTATAAAAAAAAAAGGAGGAGGGGGGGGGAGAACATTATCGAGAGCGGAAGAGACATTATTGAATAAAATCAAAGTGTAATATTATCGGGATTCATGTATAACACACTTACGGCAAACAAAAATATCGATACTATCAGAAGCTGCAATGGCAATTTGAAAGCCAAACCTACTTATAAACGATTACGTAGGGAAAAAAGACGTTCGTTACGCACACTTTCTTTGACTAAATGAAAAAATAAGTGGGGTAACGATGCCTGCATTATTTTTCCTTATCCATTGCTCGTTGCGAATTCGATTGTTGTTTTATCGCACACTGCCTCCAAGTCGCGAATCTGTAACTTGAATGCTATTCGAAACTCTCGCCCGGCTTAAATGTTCACTAATTAGCAATTCGTTTTGAATGTAGAGCCCCTCGCCTACCTATCTGCTGGTCTTATTTAAACTTCAAGACGTTTTTAATCCTGCACTCTTGCCCTCAACGTTTTTCATTCCTATCCTTTAAATTCTTCCTATACTCTCGCTCTTCCATAATCCTTTCCTCCGACTGAAAAAGAAAACGTATCGTTCGTCTTTTAACCTAACCAATTAAAATGCACTTTTACCTACCATATTTAGTCGAAATTATACCGTTGTTTATTCTAAATGAAAATTTAAAATAAAATGTTTTTTAAAGGAAAACAAAAAAAAAAAAACGACTTCAAGATATGTTTATAAAAATTGAATAAAAACGCACTAAAAAATAAAAAATGATTACACCCGATAAGAAAATATACCACCTTAGGAATGGACCTTAAGAGGTGATACTATCGTAATTCTTATAAAACATTATAATAGTTTAATTAGAGTCGGCATCAAATTTATATTAAAATATCTAGGAACAATTTAATGAATATTTAATGCAGTTTTTTAATTATTATTTTAATATGAATTTGATGCCGACTCTAATTAAAGTATTATAATGTTTTATAAGAATTACGATAGTATCACAACTAAGTTATATCACTCCTAAGGTGGTATATTTTCTTATCGGGAGTAATTATTTTTTACTTTTTAGTGCATTTTTATTCAATTTTTATAGTAAATCTTGAAAGTGGTATTTTTTTTTTTTTAAATACATTTTATTTTACAATTTTTAGAATTTCTTAGCATTATACTTGAACTTTTTTTTCTTGCTAAAAATCAACTTTTTTGTCACATTATGCTTTAAAAAAAAATCGATTTCTTCATTTTGAACTGCATTTTCGCGATAGAAACATTAAAAGCTACATTTCTATGGTAATTTGGCAAACCGATAATATTTTAAGTCAATCGCCTCTATTACACTAATAAAAAATATGAAGAAAAAAAAAATTATCTAAAGAAGGGCCACATTTTTTCACATTTCTTAACAAATACTCAGCTTATATTCAGCGATTTTCATCGGGATTCACATGGTCTGAATGGTACACTTTCTAATAGACAAAAAATCAGTAAAATCGGTTCATATAAATATAAGTTACGCGCGAACGAACATAAGCAAAAAAAAAAAAATTATCCAAAAGGACCACACTTTTTCCCGCGTTTTTTGACGAATACTCTCAGTTTATGTTCAACAATTTTCATCAGTACTCCTATGGTACTTGAGTTGAACGGGGTGCTCTTTCTAATGAACAAAGAATCAGTAAAATCGATGTCTATATAAATATGAGTTATGCGCGAACGAACATAAAAAAAAAAAACAAAAAAAAAAAGAAAAAACATACGCGACGAACGTATTTTTATAACCTCCTTCTTTTTGGAGGTCGGTAAGAAACATAAAAACCACACGCACTTATTTTTCTTTCGTAATTGTGAAATTTGTATAATGTTAAAATTTACTGCGTTTGTAGAATTTCGAAATGTTTTTAAATTATACTTTTTCTTTTTTTCCTGCGCTTGTCAGCTTTGGACATTAACCTGGCGTAAATGAAATTTTTCAATATTTTCAATTTACAAAAATGCAGTTCTACCGGAACAAAACACGCCTGCCCAATCGACTGCGCTACTGTGTAGGTGCATTATTTCGTATTACATATTATTTTAATAACGGAAGAATTCGTTTTGACAGGGAATAGAAGAGAAAATTTTCAGTGAACGTCACCGGTCTAACTTTCGGTGATAAACATGAAACATGAATCGGAACCGTAAGACCGCAGCGAAGCTCCATCTGCGAATTTTTTCTCGCCTATCAGATTTCTGAAGTACGATTAAGCTGCAAAAATCTGAGATGCCTTTGAACGATAAGCCAAGAAATATTCTGGTGCGGACTTCTTTTTTTTTTTTTTGTTGTTTTTCTTCGAGTTGCGAATGTTTGTGGCTTCAAATCCAAAAAACCGATGATGTGACCGCGGTAATGAAGCAATATTGTAAACAAAGGATTTCGTTTTTGTTTCACACATCTCTTTCGTTAAATTTCCGGCCGTTTTCCGTCTAAAAAGTAGATTTGAATTCTGTTTCGGCCATTTTTAGATTTCTGCCACTGATACGTGCCCGTAAATGATAAAACACTCCTATTTAAATCATTTTTAATACAGCTTATATTTTTTCCTCGCGAGGCTTTTCTTCGGTGAAATTCCTACAAGAATGCCGAGGAGAGAGTATTCGAAATCACCAGTTAAACAGAGAATTTGCTCTGGTTTTTTAGTCGACTTTTTTATGATTTTTTTTTCTTTCCTTTTTCTTTACTTTACTTCCTTTTACTTCGCCGCACTTCTCTCTTTTCCCGCTCTTTTTCTTTTCGGTTGGTTTATATTCAGCGAGAGCCGTTTTATAAATTGCGGTCGGCGGTTTCAGTCAGCTGTGGGCGCATATTTCGGAAAATAAAATCAAAAAATTCCAACAGAAATTTTAAGTTCTCAGCTGTTGGTTGAAGGCAAGGCGGTTGTGTCTGTGCGCGCGTGTTTGCCGATGCCAGCTTTCGCTGTCGCTCCTAAATTCGGTATCGTTCGGAAGGAAAAGTGTATACAGATTCGGAGGTTTTCTTCTGCGTGGCAACGTGTATAGAGCTCACCTCTTACATTCTCTGTTCTCCGTCGGCTCCCTTCCCTCTGCCGTTTTTTCTAGCATATTCCCACCCCGAGCAAGCAGATATAGAGTCGAGATTGCAGATTGCAGGCAGTCATAGAGGAGTGTGTAGTTATTTGGCGTTCAGTTTACAGGATTTCTACGTGACCAAACTGCCTACTGTGGCCCAATCGCTGTATCCGTAACATACGGTTGTCGTAGGCGAAAAATACGCTACCTCTGATCTCATCTTATCTTCATTCACGAGCGCAAAACCGAGATAAATCACGCATGATCCCCGCCCTCACTCTAATTCTAGCCCGTTCCTTCATCTGCGTATACGGTTATTACTATGCGAAATTCGAACGACTTCGTACGGTATTCTCGGCTTTTTGTTTTATACACTAGCCGGCGATAATCCGACTTGTCAGTGCGAAATCTGGTCAGAATACTCATTGCTCGATCGATTTTTCTTTACCGGCACAGCAAGAAACCGAAAGAAACATTGCCCCATGTACGCGAAAGAGCAAAATGTCTCGCGTTGCTACTGATTACCGTACGACGATTTTACGCGTACGCTATTCATTATAAAATATAAGAGGGCCATGAAAATTCCAAAAAAGCTAAACAAACAACCGATTGTTTTCAAGACAAAGTTTAATTTTTTTCTCTCTACCGAAAAAAAGTGGAATAATTAACGCTTCTAATTGTAAAATTCATGAAACTTTCGTATTGACTCGAGCCGCTCTGTCATGTTTTATACCTGAAAAATGTGCACTAATTTCAAAAAACTGTTTTTCGCGGCAAGCTTTTAACAATTATAATTTTATTTGCTTCTTTTTAGTACGATTAAAAAATAGAAACGCCTGTCTTTTTAAGTTACTTATTTTACGCATTATAGCTGAAGCATTAGATCTACAGATTATCAGATCAATGTTTCTGATCTGTTATAACATCATAACTCTACCGTAGCCTAATTAGCAAGAAGTTTTTTCGTTCAGGAGGAGCTGGTTTTGAATCGCGCCATTTTTTCTTTGTTCCATTGTTTTTTTCTTTCGCCTGGCATTAAACACTATTTATTTGGCCGCTAACTATACTTTAAACTATTTTATCAATTCCATCACGACTGCAGTCAATTTCTCGTATTTTAAGTGTTCCTAGTCAGCGTCGTCCCGGCATATCGTCAAGATTCCGCTGTCGCATATGGAAAATATAAAACTTAACTATTACGCTGGTTTAATGTTAAATTTGAAAAAATAAGAAGAACAAGAAAAGGACTCTACATCCTGTTCTTAACTAGTGCTGCATGCGGTGCGGTGTGTGCACAATCGCAACTTTACACTTACTGGAATTATTTGTTTCATAAGAATGCTGCCCCCGATTTTGCATATGTTGATTCGTCGATGTTGGAATGCATGATGGTGTAGCACTGCCTCCTTCATAATTTTTACTTGTGGTCGCCAAATATTCAAGGTCCCAACTCTTGCAAGTCCTATCGTTCTAGTGACCCTTAACAACTGGATATGTGTGAAATATATGGGCGTGCATACATACACATACATTCAGCCGCATACCATACTCCTGTATAACACCCCACTCACGTGCATAATTACATGTATAATATTTAAACACAAACACCTTGAAATTAAACTAAATTACTAGTACTTATTAAGTAGTAACTTAAAATCTTTCAACTTAGTATGAAATAAATCAACTTCTATTTTTGACGTTAGTTTATCAGTTAACTTCAGTGCTCTCGTAGGAGGAAAGTTGGTAAGTAATAATGTTCTTGCATATACGAAAATGACGCCTATTTTCAAATTTGAAACCTATTTCAGATTGTATATGTTGGCCACCTCGTATTTCCCATAATGAATTATATACATATATATGTGAACGGATGCTTCTTTTATTCGTTGTCATACGGAAGATAGGTGAAATTAATTTAGGAAATCTGTATAATCGGAGCGGTTGAATTGGCCCGAGTAAAATTTATAAATTACGTATTTTACGAAAGATTAAGCCCCTACTTTTTTAACTAAATGTATTTGTCGACCCCAAACACGGTACTTCCCTATATTTTTGTACTTGTCTTATGTGTGTAATACGGATGATTAATATTATACTGATGTTGAAAAACGAAAATTACGACTAATAATATAATCAAGACTTTTCTTCATTGCCTTTAAATATGAAAGAAATGACAGTAATTACGAAATCTCTAATGTTGCTTACTCTGCCTAACTTTTGACCAGAAATTATAATAGTTATATAGTACCGAAGAAAATAATTGCGTGAATGATGGACAATCGCATTTTTGAGCATTCGAATTATTTCGCTTACTCCAATTCGGTAAGTGTATCGAGTCCCGTTATAATAACGGGCATGCCATCTTGGCTGCTTTTTTTCTTCTTATACTGTTGTACATTATGCGTATAAATTAAAAGTTTCGGATTTTTCACAAATACCTGAGATATTACTTATAAATAAAAGAAGAAAGACCAAAACCTTGGAGATATATCACATGAGGAACCACCGATAAATACAATATATGTTTTCCCCTTATTCAGTTATAAACACTAGACAATTTTATTAATGACTCTGAAAAACAAAACTGATATTATAACTTCTGCAACAGAACATTATGATCCATAACATCAAAGGCCTCGGAAATCTGTAAAAAATGCGTCCTACTTGCTTATTCAGAATATTAACGAAATAAGCATAGTTTTCCACTCGATTTACTGTCATGAAATCGTTTTGAATATATCATACTTTTAACTGATTTACAAATTCCATTACATATAATGCTATGTAATTTTTTTCCGATATATTTACTAGGGCGAAATTATATAAAAAAATTAAATATTTAAATATTTGTCCACAGTTGTCTTGAATGTTATAAATGAAAAACGTGATTTAACTATTTGTCTTTGCTTTCCTTCTGTGGCTAATAATTAAACTAATTATTATATGTATATTTATTAGAAAATACAATATACCTATACATATATTTATAATACAACTGTTGGGACATGTGATAAGGAATAATAACTTTCTAAAAAATATAATGGAGAGCAAAGTTACAGGAAAAAGGCCGAGAGGAAGACCAAGAACATCCATAATGAAAAGCGTATATGACTGCTTGAATGTAAGTAAATATCAAGAACTTCAGAAAATGGCTATCAACAGGACACAATGGCTGCAGCGACAAGGCATTGCCTTTAGAGAATAAATATATATATATATATATATATATATATATATATATACAGATAGATGTGTATGGATATATAGATATACATAGGTATATATATATATATATATATATAGGTATATGTATGTACCAAAGAAATCAGGAAATGTAAAGGCGACCAAAAGAAAGGAACTAGTTCCCCTACACTCGTTAGTGCCGTTAGGCTAGAACATTGTGAACCTTAACTTCACAATCCCCAACGCCCTGTTAAAAGGTATGGAACTTACTATTTAGATTTATATATTATTCATCTATATATATATAAAAGAAAGTCGTGTTAGTTACACCACTTATAACTTAAGAACGGCTGGACCGATTTTCATGATCTTTGATTTGTTGGATTTTCTCCATCCTGAATAGCAGAATACTCAATTTAAAATCAAATTTTCAATAATTTTTTTTTTTTTCCTATATAAATAAAACAAAATCTGGTTAATTACACCATTTGTAACACAAGAACAACTGGACAGATTTTTATGATCTTCGATTTGTTGGATTTGACTCCGCTCCGAATAGCAGAATACGAAATTTAAAACAAAATTTATGAAGATAATTAATTTTTTTTTGCTGTTTTTGGCCCAAAAGGGGAGTTTAAATAATTATTTAACCGTAATTTTCGAATTTTATGAAAGAGCTTTTGTGTTTTGTTTTATATTTTGAATTTCGCTTTTAAAGGGTTATCTGGTGGTGAGTTATGAATTTTTTAAGAGTGATTTTTCAGGTCTTTCTAAATTCCATATTACATATTCTAGACGGCTTCTTGCCGTCCAGGGTAATCGCTCAGCTTAAAGTTATAAATTGTCATAGATAGAAGTTTCATTGTAATTTATGATCCAATTCTGATAAGTCAAACCGTTTCCGAGCTATTGTATAATTGAATATTTTTGTCGTTTGTGAACCATCTCTTATTGGATTATACCGATCGTTGTTATTAAGACGAACAATGCGCCTTCATGAATTTTAATGTAATTAAAATACTTTTCATTTTGAGTATTAATTTTATCTGAATAAAAAACTGAATTTAAATCAGCTAATAAGTTAACACAACATTTACTTTCTAAGGCGGTACGAAGTTCGCCGGGTCAGCTTAAGCTTCTGATGATGGCCAGTATAAGCTGGTCGAAACGTTAAGCGAATTAAATTTCTTTTTAAACACAGTTGTATCCGAAAATTATTTATTATGAGTATTCACTATGAAAGCTTTAAATATTTATGTATATATTATTTCTATTATGTAGTTGTAATAGAATACACTGCAATCAACTTACAACAGTTATAAACTTATCGTACGCTAAATGTATAAATAAATACGTAAATAAATAAATAAATAAAAAATTGAGTTACCATCGCAACGTGTTAAACGAATTTTTCATGTTTTTTAATTAATGATGGGAAAGTTTGTTTTTAAAACGGGTCTTTAAAATAATACCAATGATTACGGAAAATGTCATTTCAAACGGAAATGATCTGCACAAAAAGTGAATTGTTCCACTGAATCACTCAAGTATAAAGCCGTAGCACATTAAATGGATTAAAATACGAAATTAACCTAGAATTTAGAAGTAAAAAGCGGTTCTACAGATTGTAATTAAACAAAAACCGTGATTGTCGAATCGAGTTGATTGATGTTTAATGTTCCGAAAATATTGCATTGCAGCTATTTGTGAAACACTTAATGTTGGAATATCTTAAAATCAGTAAACGGATAATGCTGCTATACTGAAAACAGGCTGCAGAAAATTACTTTATTAATAATGAAAAAATTATATTTTTAATGACGATTTACCGTTAATAAATCGTATTTAACATTTAATAGATTATCCGAGATCCGAAGGGTGTTCCGTGGCGAGGTTCGGAGGATTATAGGCACGCTTACGAAGGAATCATATTATAAACTGGCCGACGAATGTTTTCTATGCTATACTCGGTTAGTTAAATTTTTAAACGTTACAAATTTCAAATAAAATTATCGACTACAACATTAATACAGTATTGGGGTAAACGGTGACGCGATCAAATTTATTAATGTGTTAAGGTAAGATGAAAATAGAGCAGAGTTGCGTGTTTGCTGGAAAATTTCCGGATAAAATCGTAGTTTGACGAAAAGAGAGGCTTGTATAAGGAAATAAGTGAATAAATGAGCACACTCTTGGGCAGTATTACATCGTTTTCGTACAAGATGTACGATAATCATGTATAAATAGGATCGTTGCAAATATGGCAGAATTCGCTTCACTCTCGCTAGCGAAAGAATAAAATGAAAGGTTAACACAATTGCAACTCGTTCGATCTTACCAGAATTATTAGCCGGATACCAAAGTGTGTGACGGGGGAATCGGTCGGAAATTAAAAAGGAAATTGTAACATACGGTTGTTTTTGACTACTCTAAAAGGAATGTGCATCAGCTTAACTCGGTAACTGACAAGACTAATAAACAAACAGCGTAATTCCGTCGTCTCTTCCGATAATATTGTAAAATAGAAACGAAAGCGAAACAAAGTGAATTCAGAAATAGGACAGGCTCGCAATGGAATGGATGACATAGAACGATGAAAATTTGTTCACAGAGCACACACGGATAAATGACGCGAAAGTTTCCGAAATTGGGGTTAATAAATTATCAGTTTGTCTGCTGCTGACAAAAATTATCGACCTTTGAATTCCGCTCTATTTCGTCTGTAATGTTCGAACACACACACACACACAAAAAAAAACAACATAAACCAAACCAAAATTAATCAGAAGGAATCGTAATTGAAGTAATTTATTAATCACAACCGTAAATATATCGCAGGTTCTCCCGATGAATTTAAACAAATCATTTCGTATTCGGTTTTTCCGCTGCGCAGATTTCTAAAATCAGCCCGAGTTATAAGAACTACACTGATATATAACTGTTTTTGTGTATTGTTGGATTTAAACTAGGCGAAAAGCATATTTATTATAATCATTGCAAAAGGTTTATAGTTATCTCTTTCCCGTTGAATTTATTTAATCGGTCTATTACTACATATTACTAAATTTTGCCTTATTGAACAAGACTGTGTCCATATATAAATCTGTCTATACAAATTCTTTTTTCATTCGAATGTTTTTCGATAAGGCTTTAATCATTGAAAAATTAGACGAATAGAAGGAATACAAAAACCCGTACGGTTAAGTAAAATTAGGTCGTTTATTGCGCGGTTTTTTTTTTTTTTTTTTTTTTCTTGCGCGGTTTGAATCGTTAATTCTGCATCTAGCGACGAAAATATAGATCCGAATTAGTAATTCCAGAATTTGAAATTTCTGTACCAGTAGTTTGCGATCATCGGTAAATTAGCTTTCAAATCAAATCAAATCAAATCATATATTTAGAATATGTACAACGATAATTATATATACTAAATAATAATTGAAGTCGCAAATGCGCTCCTTTAGCGCGAGTAGCGAAATTAAAACGCGATCAATTAGCGTAAACTGATCGTTATTTCCTCATTTTAATTTCAATGCTGCACGTATATTATTATTCCGAAATTATTATTACTACACTGCGTAATGGTCACAAACGTGCAAATTTGCACGAGTAGTGCAGTGAATGTAAAATACCACTTAACAATATTTTTAATAATAGTAATTACGCAAAGTATATAATAATATTACGGGAAAGTTTAATTTAAATAATAAATTCAAAAAGTACATAAAAGCGCACTTACATTACTTACATATACATATGTGTAAAAGCTGTGTTGTGTCCTTTAGAGATAAGTAGTGAGGTCGAGTGTTTAAACATTATTCGTAATTATCGGTTATTTAAACAAGAACAATCCGAGCAGGTGAGTTAAAATATGAAACATATTTTAAAAACTTATATTTTATTCTACATTAAGATTATAAAGCAGATATTATTAATTATACCTCGATGGAGGGGAGGGGGGGGGGGGGATATAGAGACACAGAGATTGTGTACAGTAATTAATTTTTAACACCAATTTAAAACAATTATTTAATTTTTTATCAAATACTCCTTTATGATCACGGTAGTTAAATTGGTGTTAAAAATTAATTACTGTACAATAAATATAAACAATAAGTGAAATAAACAGATATATTGTGACACAGAGATTATCCAAAGTGTTAATAAAGACGAATATCAAGCAACGAAAATAGTAAAGAATTAGCGAAAATGAATGAATGTATACACAGTTTATCTTTAACCGGTACAATGACATACGAACAATGTAACGAAACGCTATTATCTGAAGATAAAAATCTGGAGAATCAAGATAAAGTTGTTCAGGGTGAATTACGTAAAAAGATATACAAATAAAACCGTTAAGTAATACTGCTAATAAATTTAAGCAGTTCAACAGACGCAGATATTCCGAACTGCATGGAGTTAAGCGTGAATGAAAATTCAGTAGAAATCACGACGAAAGTGGCACAAAAAATAGAAGTCAAGGCAAACAGAAGTGTCATAATAGCTTTGCAATATGCAATATTCAATCAGTAATACGATAAACTACACAAATGATGCTATTTTCGGGGATACATAAAATGAAACAATAAAAAAATTGAGTAAAAACGTACTACACTTTGGTTTATAGCGTAACATCAGAGAACGAAACAGGAAAGAAATAATGCCGTTAAACAGCGTTTCTGTAGTAAAATAGAAAAATTTTAAATGAAATAAAATGCTCACGTTTAATTAATTGTTGAGGGAAATTTAAATTTCAGTAAGCAAATAGAATACGTAATATAAAAGACTAAAAAAAAAGAAAATTAATTCTAAATTAAATTCATTATATTTAAATATATCGCGGTGCAAATACAAAGAAGTGTACTTTAAAAAAACCATCTTCGGATCAATAAGTGCTCAATGGCATTTTTCCCAGTTTTAAAAGTATAAGAATAAGATATTACAATTCGAAAGGAACCCTACTAATAATCTTTGGCTATCGCGCAATATCATATACTTCAGCCAGTATATTATACCGATAGATATTTGAAGTTAAAAGTGGTAAAGAAAATCAAAGAAACTAGAAGAAAATGTATTTGACAAGGGAAAACGGATTAATAAAATTATATCAAACA
The DNA here is from genome assembly GCA_039619475.1 of Icerya purchasi. NCBI lineage: Eukaryota > Metazoa > Arthropoda > Insecta > Hemiptera > Monophlebidae > Icerya > Icerya purchasi. The sequence continues at coordinate 249,297,702 of CM077116.1, forward strand.
CTCGCAGTATACAACAATAGTATGTAAATCTGGCAGACACGATAGATCACCAGTTCCAACCGTCGTCGAAAGATGAAACATTTTTATACGTACTTTACCGAATTTTTTTACTAAACATAGCAATAATAAAGTATGTTTTAAAATTAAAAATAACTACAATGAATGTGCATGTGTAGGCGATTTCTTTCATTCAATTTTTGAATGCAAAAAATTTAAAAATGAAAGAGAAAAAGGAAAATAATAACTAAAATACGTAAACAATATTTTTCCAATTTGATTGGATTTTCTCGTTGACTATTAAGTAATGAAATGAAATACAGTAATTAACGGTAGTAACAGTCTGGAACTCCAGCTGAAAGCCGCAAAGCGAAGTAAAAATAATAATACACAATTTTACCGCAACAATTATAGTTACACGTAAGGTATTTCAAAATTAATGTACACGACGTTCTTACGCAGTCTGCATACATTTAGGAAAGATAGTGGGGGGGGGGGATGTATACTTGAAGTTTTGTCAACACGGCAGTGTTCACTGTGATTGGTTTTGATTAAGTTGTGCGTGCGTACAAACGTGTTTTTGTAATGATGGAAGACCGTTCGAGTCGCGTTACAAATCTGGAAAAGCGATCGTGTATGAAAATCGAAACTTTTCATGGTCGTACGCCCACAGAAATTCATTCTGCATTTGAAGAAGTGTGTGGCCAGTAACACCATGGACTGTACCAATATTATGTCTCGCTAGGCAAAAAAAATTTAAAGAAACTGTTTGTCGGTTGAGGATGCACCTCGTACTGGTCATCCGGGAACTTCGCGTAACTACACAAACATCGCTATAGTGGCAACACCGATCGATAAAGATCATCGTATTATGTGCGAAGAGATAGGTCATACAGCTGGTATCGAAAACCTGTCGGCCACCAGCACTAAAAATCAGAAAATTGCGTCCATCATTACCTGATCGCGGCGTTCTCATCTCGCATGATAGTGCACGCCCTCGTGACAATGATGAAATTCGAGCAATTTTTGTAGAATGCTACTGGGAATTGTTACCACACTTTCAATTATGATCCGTTCTGCAAACTGAAGGAGCCGTTGCGAGGAATCCGTTTTTCGGGATCTAGAGACCTTAAATAGTGCTGTGACCCGACGGATTCGTGAACTAAACTTCAAAGACCTCCTAGACGGCATCCAAAACCTCCCCTGACGCTGGGAACGTATTATTGTAGAGGACTATGGTTATATTGAAGGATTATAATATATATATATGACTCTGTCAAATAAACTTTTTTTTTGTGTGGACACGTGTGCATTACTTATGAAATATCCTACGTATACAAAACGCAACTGTAATACAGAAATTGTTTACCGGTAAATCAGAAATTGGTTACCGGTGTAAATTTTTTCGTACTTAAAGCCAGTGACGATAATATAAATAGAATAATTACTAAAATGAATATAAAAAAAGCTGCAGAGTGTGTAAAAGACACAAAAAAAAACTAACGCTTTAATGCTAGTGAAAAAAATAATCAATAAGTCAATTGAAAGTTGAGATTATAAAATTTACGTGTTTAAGAATGAGAATCGTAGAAATACGAATAATTACGGGCCAGTTACCTATTAATGATTACAAACATTTTAGAACAAAACATAGCAAGTCACTTCACTGGAGCTATTTGAAAAAGAATGAAAGAATACAAGATACTGAGTATGGATTTTGACAAAATCAAATCAAATCAAATCAAATATATATATTCGTTTACAATACAATATACAATTATAAATTTCAACATTTATGGTTAAGGTTGTTTATGCGTTTAGATAGAGGGAGCAGCAAAAATATGGATAAATGTACATGGGCTGAATTATGGTTTTATTAATCCAAATAGTGAATAAATAAACTATCTCGTTTTGAACCAACTACTTAGCCTACGTTTACGAATTTCTATTGAGTTCAGTAGCTTCTATTAAGCGACTTATAAGCTAACGAACTAAATTAGGGGCGTAAACTGTATGCCTTTAACATTAACCACACCCATGTAATTTGAGTTTGAACTTCAATCATAATAAGAAACAATTTAAATCCAAGTTGAAATAACGCTAAATGTAAAAAATAAATTTAAAACTAAACAGAAATTAATAGTTAAAATTAAAATTAGCGCGAGGCCTCCCGCAGGGATCATGTCTTAGTCCTACTCTATTCAATATATATTTTCACAGTCTCGCTATCCGAGTTTCCTCCACGTCGTTATTCTATGCTGATGATATTCTTATCTATTCCTCGTCGGATAATATATCTACGATGAACGCGGAGCTAAATAATTCTCTTGCCATTTTGGAAAATACGTTATCCTCTCTTCATATCTCTATCTCACCCGAAAAATCTCCCTCTATGATTTTCACATTCCATCCTTATAACCGTTCTTTTCCTTGCGCCACCTTCCCAACCCTTCAGTCAATTTCTTCTCTTATCTCGGTATTATACTTAATAGCACCTTATCCTTTCGGGAGCATATCAGTTATCTGTATACGTCTGCTCTCAAAAGTCTCAATATACTAAAAGCTCTTTCGCCCCGTAAATGCAGCGGTGATCCTTAAGTAAAAAGTAAAGTGAGTTCCATACCCTTAACAGGATGTCGGGATTGTGAAGTTAAGGTTCACAATGTACTAAGCCCAACAGCACTAATGAGAGTAGGGGGTCCAGTTCCTTTTTCTCGGCCGCCTTTACTTTCCCAGATTTCTCTGGTACCCAATTATTTCAGGCTGGGTAAGCTTGGAAACGACTTGGATCCGGGACGAGACAAGTCTCGAACCCGTGACCTCCGACTTGATAGGCAAGCTCCTTAACCACTAGGCTACCACGCTGCCTAGTGATCCTTATATTTTACTTATGTTATATAGATTAATAATCCTTTCCAAATTTAACTACGGCGCATTCCTGTACGCTAGTGCTCCCAAACAATTTCTTCGTAAACTTGATCGCATCCAAAACTCATGTATTCGTCTCTGTATCGGAGTACTTAACTTCTCTACAATTCCAGCCATTTTGGCAGAGACTAGATTCCTTCCTCTTTTCATTCGAAGACTCTCTTATTAAGTGAAAGATTTCTGATTAAGCGCCTCCCTATTACTAATTTGAACTATCTCCTTCGTCCTCTTCCAGATCCTATTAAACCTCTCAATGCTCCTAAATGGTCTCTATCCGAAGTCGACTGGGATAAATTTCGGTTAATCGTTGATTCATCTCTCTCTAATATTAATTCTCTTCCTAATTCTATGCATCAATACGATTCCTTCTATGACTCTATTTCCTCCGCGCTAACCGCCTCCTCTACACCGGTTCGTCCCCCTAAAAAAAATCAACACTTGCTTCTTCACTTTGGTGGAACAACGATTGTTCAGAGGTCATTAGCGACAGTACTTCCTGATTTAGGCTTTTTCGGGCGTGTTCTTCTTTTGAGAACTTCTTAGTTTATAAGAAGGCTAATGCCAAGACCAGACTTATCCTTAAAAAGGTCAAAATGATTGGTTTCCGTCCGGGCCTGGGTTCTATGGACTGCCTATCTTTATTCCTTTCTGACATTTATAAATCTCTTATCCTCAAAAAATTCACCGTTGCTGCGTTCATTGATGCCACCTCTGCCTTTGATAATGTTCATTTACGTTCCTTGCATGACAAAATTCTCTCTATCAATATTCCTCTCCACTTCACCTCACTAGTTATTAATCTTTTCCGTAATAGGATAATTCACCTTTCTACTCCTTTTTTTGATGATTCCAGGGTGGTTTACCGAGGCCTCCCGCAGGGATCATGTCTTAGTCCTACTCTTTTCAATATATATTTTCATAGTCTCGCTATCCTCCGAGTTTTTTCCACGTCGTTGTTCTATGCTGATGATATTCTTATCTATTCCTCGTCGAATAATATATCTACGGTGAACGAGGAGCTAAATAATTCTCTTGCTATTTAGGAAAATACATTATCCTCTCTTCATATTTCCATCTCACCCGAAAAATCTGCCTCTGTGGTTTTCATATTCCGTCCTTATAACCGTTCTTTAGTCAATCTTTCCTTGCGCTACCATCCCATCCCTTTAGTCAATTCCTTCTCTTAATTCGGCATTATACTTAATAGCACCTTGTCCTTTCGCGAGCATATCAGTTATCTGTGTATGTCCGCTCACAAAAGGCTCAATATACTAAAAGCTCTTTCGCCTCGTAAATGGGGCGGTGATCCTTATATTTTACTTATGTTATATAGATCAATAATCCTTTCCAAATTTGACTACGACGCATCCCTGTACGCTAGTGCTTCCAAGCAATTTCTTCGTAAACTTGATCGCATCCAAAACTCATGTCTTCGTCTCTGCATCGGAGTACTTAACTCCTCTCCAATTCCAGCCATTTTGGCAGAGACTGGATTCCTTCCTCTTTTCATTCGAAGACTCTCTTATTAGGTGAAAGATTTCTGATTAAACGCCTTCCCATTAGTAATTCTAAACTCTTAAGTTCCTATCAATTTATTTCCGATAACTGGCGCTTCTCTCCTCGCAAAATTCCTATATTATCCTCGATCTCTTCTCGGCTTATGCTCTTCTTGCCTTTTGTCCTCCCTTTCACCAAACCGCCTTACTTCACTTATAATTTCTTTGAATTCATGCATTCTCCGAAGTTATTTGTTCTCCCCTCGGACATTAAATCTCTTCCTCATCCTGCCGTTCAAAACGAATTCAATCACGTGTTATCCTTATACATACTTTCCTTCCCATACAATTATCTACACGGATGGTTCGAAGTCTGATGTTGGTGTTTCAGCTGCGTTCATCATCCCCGCGCTTACCTATTCCGAATCCTTTCGGTTGCCCTCCTTTTCCTCTATTTTTCTTGCCGAATCCATGGCTATCCTGCAGACAGTCCTTTTTATATCTTCGACAAATAAGATCGCTAGATTCCTCCTATCGTCGGACTCGAAAAGTGTTTTATTAGCTATCTCCTCTCCTCTTCCTAATGTTACTGATCCCATTTTTCTCCAAATTCGTTTCTTAATTTATAATTTATTTGCATCCCGTTCTGTTGTAATTGATCTACTATGGATTCCTAGTCATTGCGGCATTCCTGGAAATGAGTTAGTTGACTCGTTGGCACGTTTGGCGGCGACCAATGGTCTATTCATTAGTAGATTTCCTGCTCAAACTCGCTACTGTCTTTGTTATCGTTCCCACCACGATTTCTGGACCGGATTTTATTCTTCATTCTTTACCAATCCTCGATCTTCTTACTTTTCTGTACAGCCCTTTCCTTCTTCTCTTCCTTGGTTTAATCTTTCCCCTATCTCAGCCGTTCGATTATTTCCTCTATAGTTTCCCTGCGGTTCAATCATAGTTTGCTTCCGGCTTCTTTTTTCCCGTTTTCTATAGTTCAGTCTCCTTTGTGTCCTTATGACTCTCCGGAGCTCAATTATACCTGCGATGCGAATCACGTCTTGTTCGAATGTCCCTTTATTTCCTCCGAACGTGCTACTCTGTATTCTAATCTTCCGCGCCTTGGCCTTCCTACTCCTTATAATGTCCACTCCATTTTTGCATTCCCCTCTCTCAATATAGTTCCTTTGTTGGCCTTCTTTATCTCCTCAATTTCTAATCTTTTCCTTATATAATGTACAATTCTTTGCGTTGGGTAAGTTTCACTGCTGACGTGCCCAAAAAAAAAAAAAAAATAGCCATTGTGAAATCAGAGGCGGATCCAGAAGGACATTTGGGGTGGGGGATTATATAATCACGTATAATCTTCTACAGTAGGCAATAGATTTGAAAAATACTTCTTGTTTCATAAAAAATATCAAATTTATAGAAATTTAAAAATGTTTTAAAAATTCATAATTATTACAATTTTTAATTTAACTTCTGTTTTACTTTTAGGGGTGACAAATAAAACGAAATTATAAAATTCTACCTTAAATATGGTAGTTTAGAAATAGTAAGAAAGATAGTATTTTTATTAGACTTTACTTCTTTTTTATTTTTGTTAGTAATACGATCCGAAATCTCTTTGTTCGTGAGCAAGTTTAAACACATATATATTTCTCATTGAACTATTTTTAATTAAAATTACAAAATAAAAATTAAAAATAAATAAAAATGGCAAAAGATCGACGACATTTAAAATAGAATAAAAAAGGAACATTAATAGTTTTACTAGAAAATAGTATTAAAAATATTAATTATTAAAATCCGTACGTAAAATTCATACAAATCTTTTATAGCATAAATTAAGTTTCTCTATTGCAACAAATTTTTTCATAAAGTTTTTGATTCTTTGGAGGGGGGATATTTTCTAAATCAACAGCTTCACTCGAAAATTTCGTCGGCAACTTGAATCATGGCTTCTCAAATGAAAAAAATTTATTGTAGCATTCCTTGACTTAAAATCATTTGACACGCAGTTAAAATTACTTTTACGCGACTTAGAGAATATAGACATTACTGGGGGGGAAATGTTTAAGATGGTTTGCTAATTACTTATAAAAAGTGTAATGGTAAATTTAGTAAAAAGCGCGTATTGAAGAGTGAAAATTAATGTTTCAGCGAATATCAGTCTAGATTTTTACCCAGAATAAGTTCAGATCATGCTTTTTTAATCGTATTTCGTATATTGCTAAAAATATCGAATCCGACAAGTCAGCTGTAGCCGTATATTTAGAATTTGACGTAGTAGATCTTCAAATTTTATCGAAATCATTGTTTTTTTTTTTTTTTTTTTGTGGGAATATCTGTAATTAGGTGTAATTTTATTTGACGACAAGAAAATGCGGTAAAAGGTTTAATGGAATATTAAGTGGGAGGATTTCCACGGGGAAACATATTAGGTCCCATGTTAGGCTTAATTTTTATTAATGGCTTGACATGAAAATATGAGGGAGATTGTACGCTTACGGGAAATGATACCGTCCTTTACCGTTGTATCTTAAAAGATTTATTCCAGTCTGATGCGAACAATATAAGTCATTGGCTTAAAAAGTGACGATTTGAAAGTTAATCTAAAGAAAACTATCTAATATATAGTAATTTATCTCATTATCTTATTCGAACGATTTTAACATAGTTTGAAATAACGATAAACCCTACTAGATAGAATTTACGGCATTAAATATATTGAAAGACAATTTAATCACAAATTAACATGGAATGAACATTTACGATATTTAAAGTGGCGTAAATTAAACTGTGTATTCTTCCGCTTGGAGCGGGGACACATTAACCAACAACGTTATGGCAATATTGTAAATGTGGAGAGAAAAACAGTAGTACTTAAATTTAAAAAAACTCCAACCTATTATTGCCAATGATATAATATATAGGGTTGTATAAAAATTGAAAGAGAAAACAACTTTAAAAATGTTAGTCGTGAATGGGGACAATGATATCAATTGTTTACGGAACATTTGCATTCGGTCAATTTATTAAATTTTGTTTTAAAGAGTTATTTTCATGCTTTCTTTTTGTTTTTTCTTTTTTGACGGACAGCCCTAATCGGATCAGTCCAAACGCATAATTTTCTTTCTGCACCAGAGTTGAGCGTAATGGATTACTCTTTTGGGATAATTATAAAAGTGATTCGCGTCTAATCAATTATGCCTTATTAATCGTAATTAATAATAAATGCGACGCGTAATTATAAAATATTAACCGGCGAGATTCGCTAAAAGGATCAACTCTTCATTAAGGTGCTAAGTAATCAGTTCGGATAAAATATCGGGACTTTATAAATATCCGGGTGATGATAGTCTTTCCGTAGGGTACTTTCTTTTCGAAAAATATGCTCGCACGGAAAATAACAATAAGCGAACGAATAAAAAAATAGACTTAGCACACGCTATTTTTGCATGTATACCCGCGTGAAAGATTAAAACAATCGTCCCGATATTTTATCCGAGATCGTCCACATTGATTTTCCAGAGAGTAATTCGATTTCTTCGACAAATTCGATTACAGCTTCGAAATCGTTATACATTTTATAATTATTTTCAACTATAATTACATTTTAAAATATAATTGTTTAGTCTAAAAACATTTCGGATTACCACTCACTTTCGGTGCCAGTAAATAACATGAAATGTTGTAATCTTAATGACATCGTCTCGTTCTCAATCGAAAGAATCAAATTTTCATCGCGTCGGTTCTTCGCCTTTTCCTATCGCTATTTTAAAACCACCATCGTCACAGAATAAGCAGGTGATCGAGAATTTAACTAAACGATAAAAATTGGTTTTTAAGAATGCTACGCCATTTAACTCGAAAACTGGCTGATTTGAATACTTTTCGATACTTTACATTTAATAAGAATAATTTTTTGGATAATGATACTTGTGTGTTTTTTTTTTTTTAAATATATATTTACTTAATTACTCGTAAAATAATAATAAGAAAAATTATAAATGAAAAATTTTTCCAAGTCGTATATTTCTTGATGCCGAACGCTGTGACTACCTACTCGTACGTTCCAGCTCAGAAGTGAGCGGGAAATAAGGAAAAGAATAGCCCATGCCTCCAGTAAAAAAAAAAAGTCTCCTTTCGTCCAGGAATATATCTTTAGATGTTAGACAGCAATTTATAAAGAGTTTCATTTGGAGTGTTATCCTATACGGATGCGAAACAAGGACATGCTGCTGAAAAAAGACAAATGCAAATTGGAGGCGTTTGAAATCTGGTGCTAGCGATGAATTCTAAAAATAAAATGGACTGATGAAATATCAAACTGCGAAATATTAACCAGAGTCCAAGAAGAACAGGAAATTTTAAAGACAATACAAAAAAGACAAAATTCCGCAATAGGACGCATTACACGCCACTCAACATAGATTACTAGACTGATAGAAGGAAAAGCAAGAGGGAAAATATAAAGAAGAAGAGACCTAGCAGGCGGTTCATGGATGACATCAAAGGAAATAGAACATACGCGAAAGTAAAAATATTAGCCGGGGCGCGAGAATATCTTACACGTTGACATGTTAGAAGAGAAGAAGACATACACATGGAATCCATGGACATGTATGTACACCCATGCACGCACACACACCCTAAATATGGCTACAATGACACACATAACCGTAGAAGCTGCTATAAATCCACTAATATGAGTATCTAAATACATACATTGCATGCATATATACAGTTGTATACAAATCTACCAACACTTATGTATAAGATATACACAGGGACCCATATATATATATATATATATATATATATATATATATATATATATATACAGAGATATGCCCACGCTCATAAACACATGTTCCAGGATATGTAGATAGTGTGTTACCTTTACTATGTTAAGGTTATTGTATTCTATTTTTTATCACATTGATGTTAAAAGTCCAGTCAATGTCAAGTTCTAAGCGAATATAAAGTTCCGAAATGGTCACTTATTAAATTGCATTCGAATATGTGTATTCTAAGTCATGTGCCCCTCAAGCAGAATCATCCTTGATATGCTTGAAAAGATATTTACGTATTTTTTTATAATTTAACAGTTGAATTTTAAGGACCTCTGGTAGAGAATTATCTAAGATAGCATCTTGTATGAATGCGGGTATGAAATTTGTTGTATTTCGTAATGTAAGCCAGTTTCAAATCGGTAGATCGGTTATTCTATTTGCGTACGCAGCTCCAAACTTTAATTTGTTCTTACAAACGAAGCTTAACATTTGCAATTTATACAGATCTGACACTCGCAATAAGTTTTTGTTATAAGGTTTAGAACGGATGGATGAAGAACTGTGATATTATTCAAATGGTAATTTGCTGCACCGCCTCGGTAAATTATTATTCCATATCCCACAACGCGTTGAAATAAAGCTAAAAATATAGATAGCGGAAATGCTTGGGAGAAAAAAATTTGCTCAAATGATGGAAAATATAGTTTAGTTTTCGTATGCGCATATGCGGATAAACAATATTATAATTTATTTATTTTAATAATATTTTATTATAAATTTAGGAAATAAATTGAAATTGAAAATTAGGATAATACCATTCGTTATTTCAACAATGGCGGTCGTACCAGTAACGTCAAGGAAAAGTGTCGTCGAATTATATCTAAACTATGAAAAACTAGTTTGGCAATATTCAGAAATCATTGATCATAGATTCCACCTGATATATGCAGAATGTTTAAAGAAACGTAATGTACTTCTCCCTAGTTCATGCCCGAGAAGTTACAACTTAAACCTGCGAAGCGGAGAAAATGACAAGGAATAACAATAACAATAATAAGAAAAAGAATGATAATAGAAACTAGCTTATATTTAAAGCCACTAGCGATTGAGGTCTGGTGGAATATACAATGGCTGGACGTAAAATGAGTGTTTCACACGCGATCACGCAGATTTTTCCGCGTTTATTTGAATTTTACTTTTTGACTCTCCATTTTTTTCAATATAAATTAGCGTATTAGGGATTTCTACTATTTTTAAACGACAGTTCAAATATCGCATTTTTCCAACGGAAAAACTAACTTCTAACTTATCGCAGTTTAACGAAATCAAATAGTTCTTCCGAGTCGGCGGAACACTTTCATTTCCGTATTTAGTTCTTTGAGAAAATCCATTTTTTAACATACCGCCGGGTTTTCAATCTTTTTTTTTTTTTTCGTTTCTTTATTGCGGTCGGAAAGACTTTTTTTCATGTTTGCATCGAAAACGGGAGAAGCAAAGATTGCATAGCGCAAGCATTCGAAATTTATTAACCCGATTTCGGTGTGCATATCGAGTTGCAAAATGTTACTCCAGTCTCCAAACGTCCTTTCACTGCTCATTCGTCTTTCCGAGCGCTATAAACACGCTGTTTCAGTGACAGATTGCACCTTTACCTAAGCGATCGTCATCATCGTTACCCACTTTCATTCCTATGCCTTCGTTCATTTTATATATACGCATTTATTTATGCTGCCTTTCTTTCTTCATCGACAAGTGAATTTTTTTTAAAGCCGTGTAGAGATTTCCTCATCATTGTTTTTAAACTCGAGTAAATTTGGAAAATTTTTGAATCGTCGAACATTAATGATCGCGGAAACGGACGAACATGCTCGGCTTTCGACATTGCCGCTTTCAAGTTTTACGGAAAGTTGCATCGGACAAATAGCGACCATTCAAGCTTTCTTCGTATCTTCTTCTTTAGCCATTTACGTATTCCCTGCAGCATATAAGAGCCTTAGTACGCGTTCCTCCTTAATGGCCCATTAGCCATTCTTAGCATCGTCTTCGGATCGTATTAATATGTTCTCAAAATTTATTGAAAAACAGCATCACCGTTTTATCAGTTAGCGTTAAGCGTTAATTTTAATCGGTAATTGGAAAGTATTAAATCGCCCTTTCCAGATTCGATATTACGAAAAAAAAAAAATCAAAAAAGATAACAATAGCAATATTATTATAGCACTGTAGCTCTAAATTACCGGAGCAAATTATTAAAAAAAGGCTGGTCGTTAACTTACCTATAAATGATTTTTGCGAATAAAACTTTCTGAGCCGAGTGGAATATAAAAAAAAAAATTTCTTCTTGTGGCCAGGTGAGGAAAGTAATGATGAAACTGGGAGGGTCTACTCACCGTTAAAATGGTAAGTGAGTTTTAGGAGAATGAAATTGCCTTCTGAAAGCGCATAATGAGAATGCTAAACGGATTTAGTTTAAACATTAGAATATTTTGCATCGTCAGCAACATTCGGCGGCAACAAATCACATTCCACCTAAATCCTCAAATAAAATTAGGGTAATTTTAAAAAATACAACAAGCTTAATTAAAATTAAAAACCGTCTTAGGATCCAAAAAGAAAATAACAAATCAGCCTTATATAAAATAATATACAAAATCATCTATGTAAACTAGTTAGAAACAAATTAAGAATAGATCGAAATAACCGGTGGAATAAATTAAAAAAAAATTGAATACCTACGGATAATTCTTTATGGAAGTTAAATAAATATATCTGTAGAAACCATACTGAACTACCGCCGATGAAAATACCGAAAATATAAACAACGATAATGCGTATGATTCTGGAAAGAGGGCAAAAATTCTACTAGAACATTTAACCGGGGGTACAAAGACACAAATCAAGAGTTATCTACTCACAATCATGTTAGAAACATCAAAAGAACAATCAATAAATATTTTTCTACGATAATAAACAATACAAATAATTACGCAACTAACCCTAAAAGGAAGTTATCGAACTTGTGAAAAATTTAAATAATAAGAATTCTGTAGGACATGATAAAGTTAGCATTAAATAAAGCGACAATGGCTAATTAAGAGTTTGAAGCATATCTATATGCAGACTATACTGCGATCCTAGCGACATCTTACAAAACTGACAGTAATAAATAGACACATTCCTTAAAGTAACAGATACGATAATAAAGTACTTTAAAAAGTGACAGATTACAGAAGGATAAAACACATACTACTGACACTTAAATGAAATACTTTGCAACTCTTGTATCTTGGAGACATTATAGGTAAATAAGCGTTATATATAGTTCCGTCCTTAAACATAGGCCGACGAAGACCGGGCTTAGGGCCCCCGTCTTGAGAGGACCCCTTAAGATGGAATCAAGAAAATTAATTCAGAATATATATACATACATATATATATATATATTCTGAATTAATTATATATATATATACATACTCGGCCATTTTGGTCTCGCAAGGAGCTGTGCCCCTTGATCCCTCTTGCTTTCATTTCTGTCTCTTTCTCTTCTATACTTTGTATAAAATGATCAAAATTTACAACGTAATTCTTACTGGCATCAACACAAAAGTAATAACATAATCACAAAAATCCTATCCTAACATTCAACTTTCATTATATAAAATTAAGATGTTGTTTCGTTACATTTTTCGTTACATAAAATTGTGACATTTTTTAAATAACAATAACAAAAATCCTATAAAATATAACAAACGTTACATAAAATTGGGACATTTTTTCGAATGGGGGGTAGCCTAAGAATTACGTTGTAATTAATATATATATATATATATATTCCCATAGGTCCTACAAGGAGCAAGGGGCCGCGTTGCTGTTCTTTTGCGGTCCACTAAATCACTAGCGCATTTTTTCCATTCTAACCCTAGATTCGCGAACTCGGGTCCCCAGATTGCTAGATTGGCTGCACAGTTCAGAATATTTAAAAAAATAAAAATAAATTTCAAACATAAAATGTAAATACTTTATTTTAATAAACCAATAATTGTGAAATTGAAACATATTGTCAGTATCAATAAAATTCCATGATATTTTACATAGTGTTTTTGAGCAATATATTAATGTTTAATTAATAAAGAAGTAACTAAAGGAGTTTTTATTAATTAAAAAATATAATAATTTACAATTTTTTTCTGCACATTTTTAGTGCAAATTCAGAGATGGTAATGTTTTCAAAATTTATCCTTTCCAAAATATCTGATCCAATAAACATTATTGCTAAACTATTCAGTCTTTTATCAAGCATTGTGGCTTCTATGCTGATTTTTTAGAAACTTGAGTGCTGAAACACATCTCTCGCCAGTGCAATTTGTGACCATTACACTTAAAAATATTCGAAATCATATTTTTATATTAGGAAAGATAGAAACTATAAATTCTTTTTTTATTCTGGTGTACAAGTCCATTATAGATAAATTGCTTTTCTCTTCTGATGATTCTAAGTAAAATTTAAAGTGAATACATTCAGATGTTAAAGATTCCGCATCTATATCAATAATACATTTTTCAGAAAGTTTCATACAATTTTTCTTTATTGTTTCATCTGCCATATCTTGTAAATGCAAAAAAAAAAAACAAACTAAAATTGTCATGTATGTTATCATATGTAGCTAACTTCCGTTTTTTAATATTAACGCAAAGAGAATCAATAATGGGATAACAAATTTTGATTTTAAGTTTATCTATTTTGTTGAAACCGGTATCATCGCTTTTTCCCTCGAATCTCGTTAATCTAACACTTCGTGCTTTCAGTCTATCGTTTTTTTCACTAATTGTTATTTAATTTTTTTCAATAAATGTTTTTGTTTCGCTCGTATAATCATCGAACTTGTTTTGTCAAATTATGAAGACATTTTTCTAGAGAATCAAACAAGTTCAGACTTGTTTTTTAAACAGACTAAAGCGCCATTATGTTAAAAGATGGGGCGGAACCAGGGAGGGAAATTCAAAATTTAAAAAATCTAGTCTTTGCTGACAAACAGAAGGTATGCTCTCGTCTTCGGGAGAATACCTTTCGACTACTGCCGAAAACAAAAATATGCCCTTTGCGAAGTTAGCGGGCTGGCAACTCGGGCCAATGAAGTCTTAAAGACGGCACTGGTTATATAATTAAAACTTTTAAGCTAGTTTTATGAGTTGTTGATTTAGTTCTCTCGTATTTATTTAACAAATTGTGAAGTAGCTGCGTTTTAGTTTTAGCACGTACACGTGCAGCAGATTAAATTAATAATTAATCATTTTATTGTAAGATCGGTTATCCACGCATGCAGGTTTATTATTTTATTTCGTAATTTTTCCTTCAAATTAAATCTTGTTAAGTTAAATAATACTAGCTAAAAGCACAACTTTGTGGAGGCTCGGGAATCGTGTTCCCTGAAATATATATTTCTAAAAGGAAAATAATTATATTTTATAGGTCAAAAAATATTTATAAAAAAATATAGAAATCACTAAAAAAATGACATCGAAAAATCGTAAGTAAAAATGTGAACTATAATAAACATAATCTATTATATATAATATAATATAATAAAATAAACTTTAATAACAAACAATATAGATCAATAAATTAGATAAATACCTAATTAGAAACGTTTTCGGGCATAACCCATTATATAATATTAATATGTGTAAAATAAGTGAATTTAATATTATTTTAGCCCAAATAACATTAAAAGAATCACGCCAACTATCAGACGTACAATAACACTTTTGAAACACATCAAAATAATATAAAACAGAAAAATATGATATATACAAGAACTAAGTATAGCATGGATTATTAAATAAGCGAAAAATAATTAATTTTATTACCATCGATCTGATAGAAAAAATATATTAGTAAAGGAAATGATCGTTTCGTTTTTAAATAGTCGGGTTACTGATTTGAATAGACCATTAATCTCTGCTCTTAATAAAAATATTTTCGTTATTTGTACGAATATTTTTAAAATTGAAAAATAAAGGTTTCTGATCAATTGCTGGAAATATTTCGCTTTGCAACTGTTGAAGATAACACAGATCATGATTATTACTCTTTTTTTTTCTCCGTTATAATAAGATTAAAAAGTGGACGTAAGTAACGTAATTCACAGATGGAGTCATTTTCAAAAATTCGAAAATGATAGAACATATTCCATAAATTGCGGTGTTGCAATTTGAAAGAATAATTATTTATTAAAAATAGTATAATGTAAATATGACAAAAAGTTAGCACAGTGCAGAGTTGTATTAATAATAATGTGGTGATTGTAAGTTTTTTAATAAATAACTATTTTTTCTAATTGCAAAACTTCGCAATTTATAGAATATGTTCTACCATTATTTCGGATTTACAGTTATATAATCATGTCGTCGCGACAGCCTAATTGCTGGAGCGCTTGACTTCTATTACAGAGGTCACGGGTGGAGATCCCGAGCGATGACGCACTTATTATAGGAATTAAATAAATAAATAAATAATCGCTAATAATCACGTGGTAGGCAATGGCAAACCACTACGTATACCATCATATGCGCACTAGTTCAGTACACACAGCAGACACACGCGGGACTGCACTTGTAGCGCGATAACAAGCGACTGTAATCAGTTCCGGGTGAGGTCTTGCGTGTGTACACACTCGCGTTGCGTACAGCAATTGCCATGAGTGCTGCCTATTCAGTACAACTAGAATGTACAAATAGGTAGTCACGACGCTCGGCATCGAGCGAGATACGACTCAGATGATGAGGTATGAAAATAAAAAATAATATTTTTTATTTATGCAAGTTTTTTTTTTTTTTTTTTTTAAATAACGATTGATGGCACATCTAAACCTGAATATGAATAATTATGTTCAATTTAATGTACAGATGTTTAGAAAGTTTTTTTTGTAATGGATATTACAAGAAATGCTCATTCTGATCTATATGTAGACTTGCTTCACTCGCCTAAATTACGTAAATTATTAACTGACCCGCCCATGGATCCGGTAAGAAACATTTTCTATTTCAGTACGGATAATAATAATTCCTGTTAAATTTCTGTTATCGAATGTGTAGCGAAATAAACGGTTTTATTATGCTTCTTCTTAAAACTGAGTATCTAAAGACGAATCGTATGAGAGAGAAAAGAAAGTCGCGATTTGTTAACTTTGTCGGTTATATTCGGCTGACTGGCAAATAAGACGACTGCATTAGATTCGGCAGTCGGTTTTATTCTTCCGTCCGCTTTCGGAAACTTCCTCATCAAAAGTCAAATCACGGAAGAACTCTTTGATGAAGCGAAAAATAATCACGTACTGGCTTACTTAATTTCTGAGTCTCGAGCTTTCCTCGGTTGACCATTAATATTTAGCGTGGGCGCACTGCGATGGCTACTTAGAGAAATTTAATGACGTCATTATTTAAGTTGATTCTAACATTAGGAGCGCGCTGCCTGCCGAACGATGCCCATTCTCGAGGAGGAGCCGCAGTAAAAAAAAAACAACTAGACAAAGGACGACGATAATAAATTTTATACGAGCCGGTCGAAAAAGAAAACGGCGCCGAAAAGAAAAAACCCGAACACAAAAACGGATTCATAAATAAGTAAAAAAGTGAAAAGTGTTTTCCGGGTTTCGGGCGCGCGCTGTCGCAGATCAAAGATGAGCGAGGAGTTGGGTGTTTTTCGAATCGGCGGTTGCCGGTGCGAAGGCTCGGGCAGAATGGAATTTCTAGAGCGGAAGAATAGGAGCTGTTTTTATAGGGCGACCGGCGAAGCGGTTTTCTTTGTAGCGCGCCCGCTCGCCGACGTCTTCATTAAGATTATTGCAGGGCGTCGAAGGAGCCGGATGCTGGCCGACAGAGTGCAACGGCGAACGTGGTTGTCGCGGAGATGTTCAATTAGGCAAAACTTCGCCGCGGATTGTCGTCGCGGCAGATGGATTACGGATCGTCTGGGCGGGCGGGGAACAAATCAAAACGGAAAGATTGATCGTTTCGTCGACAAAATGCTAAATCACCGTCATTCGCGTCTTTTTCCAGCGTCTTTTGCAAGAACGGCGCTTTTTCCGTACGGGACGCGGTGCACGCGCGCAGGCACTCTTTCTTTCGCACTAGAGGACCGCCCGTGACGACAAGTTCGACTAATTAATTAACGTCTTCCGCTCTTCTTGAGTTTACCGCGACTGCGGTCCTCTGTCAACAGGGCCGCATTCGCTGTTCCGAAGCGATTTGTATAGGTCAGCGACAACGACACTCGTCTAAACGATAGGAGATGCAGTGGCCTGTCGGCAAATCAGGCGTACGAGAATTATCGCGATTAATTTTTCTTCGGCCACGTTCGAGAAAACTTTTACGGATTTTTAACAAACGATTCCCCCCGTTCTCGAAACTTCGTTAAGCGCTCATACCCGGCGCCGTGGAAGCGGCCATATTATCGAGAAATGCTGTAGGTAACGTGTTCCGGCCACGATGACCGTTCAAACTGCTAACGAGAGGTCCGCTCTCCGTGACGATCGTTAGCGCGCCATTATTTCTAGTGTGTGTGTGTGTGTGTGTGTGTCGGTAACGAGATGTGAGCAATCGATGCGCAAATCGGCTTATAGGTAAGAAGACGACTACCGGCTAAGGCGACAGTTTTGATTCTTCAAGAGGTTTGCTCGTAACTAACTAGTGGGCCAGTTGATGAGGCGAAACACAATTTCGCGCTATTTGCTTTTTTTCCGCAGTAGCGGCCCTTCTAGATTTCCGGACAATGTTTCTTAGCCGAATTCTCCAGTAATCGAAATTTCGCTCGGCCTCTCATGAACTAATCTAGCGGCGATTTTAAAGTAAAAGCTGTGAAGTTGTTTGAAAAGGAGATAGAAAGAAAATTAATTTAAGCTTTTTTCTTTTTATTTGTCTAGGCTAGTCGAGTAATTAACCGAGAATGAGTTAATTTTTTTCCCGATATTTACACTCATTGTCAGTAGTGCGAATCAAAACGACAGTCTACGTACGGTAGATGGCTATTGGCTGATAACCAGTTGAAAATTTACTTTAGTTCGCTAGTTAAACGCATTTCCCGAAATTCGCCAGCTACATCCACGAGGGTAATTTTCCTTAAACGAGTATTATGTGGATTCTGAATACACTATTATCAGCGATCGGAATTATATTACGATAGATTTAGAAGAGACCAGACGCCAACAGTAACAATCGTAAGATTATAAAAAATGGGGGTATTTTCTATTCTTTTGGTATCTCCGAAATATCGGACTTTTAAAAATTTAGTAGAATATAAATCGGTACGTAAACAAACCTTTACTTTTTTTTTTTTAATTCGCGAACCGCTACAGACGAACACACCAAACGCGATCGACAACTCTACACAGTTGAGACTAATTCTGGATTACTTGCGAAACGTGAACTCTTTTATTCCTCCTCTGTTGATTACGATTGATTAAGAGTCGTTCTTCATCGGCACGCTGTTCTAAAAGCTTCGGAATGAGCGTCTCATCACCTCCGCTCTTCAATGTGCACTCCGAATGAGAAACGTCCTTAATAAGCGAGCAGGTGGATTGAAATGATACGGGGTAAAACACAAAATCGAGGGGTTAACGAAAAGTAAAAAGATACCGGATACACAACGACTAATGAACGGATTCGGATAAGAACACATTAAAACGCGACTCTAAAAGCATCGATAATTATGTTGTAACTTCGCATTAATAAAATCAAAATGTTCGGTTTATATTACGACTAAAAACGGATTCCGTTGAAACATAATAACAAAAAAAAAAGGGAAAAAAAAGTAAATATAAAAATTCGGTATCACCTCGTAGACAGAAAAAAATCGAAAGCTATATGCGCAACAAAAATATCGCGCCACTTGCAAACAGCTATTTAAATTTCTAAATAAAAATTACGAATAATAAACTAGAATAAAATTGAATGAAAAAAATGAAGTAATAAAACAAGATAAGTGAATTGTAGTTGTAATCTAAATATTCTTTTTTTTAGAAAGAGTCTCATGCATCGACACCATTGCCGGACTGTTTTTCAGTTTACCTAGCCGTATTGCACAATGCGTGAATTCTCATCAATAACTGACAGTCAGTTTTATAAACCTGCACGGTTTCCGAGCAGTCTTGTTGATATTATCGTTTTTGTAGCTTCTTCCATTTCGGTTTTCATATTTTCTCGGGCTCTTAGTCCACCGCTATAATCTCGTATATATCTGCGTTGATTCTATATAAATTCTCGAATTATTCGCGCCTACTTAATGATTCTTTTTCACTTGCGCGCCTTCAGTTGAAATTCGTTACATAAAAATTCGTAAGATTTCCTTATACTATTTTCTTCTGTTTCCGGGTTTTTACGCTTATATTTCTTTACCTTATTTTTTATTTTTTTTTTCTCATTAATGACACTAAATGGCACTTTTGTCTCATCTCTATAAGCTTTGTTGCTTCTTCAGGCAGCCATGGTTTCCGTCGTCAACTATAGATCGTGATTATAATAAATTTTTTTTCGTTACATCGGTAGGAGTAAACTGGCAGAAATGGCGAGGTCACGAGAAAAGCGTTATACGTCGTCCTCCAATCGACTTTCACTTTCTTTCACTCTATTATATATACGTGTGTGTGTTTGCGTGCGTGCGAGTATCGAGATTCGAGCGGCAAGCATTGTATGCGGTCAGTTGTATAAGCTCAATTCTAAGCACGTGTATATTTTATTGAATTTGAAAATTGGCGCGGTGTTTTTGTTAGCACACTTCAACCAGTCTGATGATTTATTTATTGTTTTTGTTTTAATCCATACGGGATTTATATATTGCGTGTCATTTTTTATCGTATACTTTATGAATGACTTTATACTTGTATATCTAGCAAGAAGTGAAAGGAACTTCGTTCCTGCCGGGTGTTAGACACCACTTCTCTTTTTTTTTCTCCTCGCATTTTCGTATTTTCTTAATTACACAAAACCGCCGGAACCGATTTACTCGGAATCTGGCAGTCAATCGAATGTTCCGAAAATACCGCATCATTCGTTGTCGAACACTGATATGCATCGAAATTCCGTCTACGGCTTATGCGACATTCGCGCATCGTGATTCACTTAGAAAGTGTTTCGCTCTAAAGTTTCTTTTATAGATGTCGTTGATTTCGATTTTTGTAACTTTCATACCTTCTGCAAGTTTTTAGTATGCAGACCCATCAGGATGGGTTTATGGATTTTTGAAATTTACGGTCGACGTTCAATAGTCGGTCGCAAAAACACTAAGAGTATGGTTATTTCGGATGACGCAAAAATTCACGAAATAACCAAAGCTAGCTGAGGCGCAATTCCGTATCGCAACCTCCTATTTTACCGACATGACGTTTTTTTGTGTACAGCGTTCGACTATAGGCGGGAATTATTTTCATACGAAATGTCTGAAAAATCGTAATTCAGTTCTTTATTTATTAGATTGGTAGAACGAATAATGTCATTTCTGGTACTTCGAATTTTTTCAATTTGATATGGAAATAAATATTTCGTAAATGTTGTCACATTATAATATATCGTTTGAAAGCGCCGACTATGGTGCTCTGTTAAGAAATATTTTGTATTTTATATCGATTAACTTTTTACTATTTTTAGACTGTTTAACTAAAGATGAACAGCAAAATGCAGCAAATTCGGGTGATTCTTTTGTAAGTGTCAAAACTCAATACTGAAGACAACGAAACGGCTTGCAAAATCCATAATGCTTACTAAGAGGTAGACTGGGATCAAATGAACGAATTAAAATGCGATACATTCGAAATTAGAAAAATGCGAATGAAACTACGCAAAAAATATCTAAATTTGTTAAAAAGAAGAAGTTCTTTCTTAGGTAAAATTTAACTTTCATTTGCCTGCTAATCACGCACGCATTCTGATTATTATCATCAGTGTCTGCAAGCTGTCTCGAGGAAATTAAATTGTGATAAAGTTTTATTTTTTTACAATTTCCAATTTTTTTTTTTTTTTTTTTTTTTTAATGGAGGGGATGGAGATCATCAACTACGGACATTAATGCGGCAAAAAAGAAATTTTTCCGTATTTTCAATAGGCAGCAGCGGAATTCAAACCAGATCCCACGTGAACGGAACGCTATTATCTACCAACAAACCTACCGTAAGCTGGGTACTACTTCGAACGTTATGGAATAATCTCTAAAGTCCTTTCTTAGTGTTGTCGAATAGCTCATTGGCATCTACACACTAAATTTTAAGTTTGCACTTATTACCCGTTCTCAGAGTTTTGACGATTCGGTTTACTTTTCGTATATATTTCTAATATTTAATATTGTATGTACATATTAATAATATTCTAAAATTTAATGGTTTCACTTTATATTTATCTGGTCGTCGTGATGGCCTAATTGCTGGAGCGCTTGGCTTCCGTTACGAAAGTCTTGGGTACGATCTCGGGCGGCGACCGAAATTATCACGAAAAATTAAAATGAAATAACCGCTCATAGAATCATATAGAAGGTGGTAATGTGACAAGCCACCAGTTGATACATATAGAGTAGGCAGACATACGCGGATCTGCATTGTAACAGCAAGCGATTGCAATCAGTTTCGAGTGTAGTCTCTACACTAGTGTCTTCACTAGCCTGTCGCATATTAACTATATTACCATGTAAATTTAGTAGCAGGTATAAAATGCTTCAACCCAATTTCCCTGACCAGCACCTGAGATTAGATTAGTCCAACCTATCACGGATTACCTACACCCAGCAGTGAATTTGATATAGGCATGTTGTGTTATTTATTCGAATTACTTTTTAACCTTTCTTTATCAGGGGTTTCATAATCCGTGTTGAGCGCACGTTCTTCGAAATATAACTATTAAATTTTTCTTACATTAAAAATTGTTTCACCAGCGCCGCTGTTTTTTTTATTCACCGTTAAGCAATTCTAGTGAAAATGTTTTTAAACACGTTCGAAAGGATAAATTTCTGCGCTAGTTAGTTAAAAAATTTCTCACGATTTAAATTCGTTCTGCTCGAAGCGAATTCTGTATACGCTTACATGTTTTCCGATACGGTACCCGTGAATAGAATTTTTTCTCTCGACTTATGCTCTGAAATTCTCAGCCTTTCCGACCGATATTCACGCTCATATTGCAATAGACGACAAAATAATTGTAGCCGCGTGCAGGTGAAAAAAAAAAAAAAAAAAAGGATAGGGAATGTCAGCACATGCAGGAAAATCCCTCGAGAAAACCGTAGTTTAGAACTGGAGGAAAAAAGAGAAGGTTGAACTGAAATAAAAATCTAGCAGAAACGTAGAATAAAGAAAATCATCAGTTTTCATAACGAACGACAATGCGGCAAAGAAAGGAAAGAAAATAGAAAAGAAGAAATTGAAAATAACCGGAAAAATCATTATTGTCTGGGACGAGCTACGCGCAACTGAGCCCAGCATTTTTCGTACGCGGAAAACGCGTCAGTTTGCAATTTTGATCGATAAAAATAGAAAAACGTAGTTAAAAGGTCGCGAGATACAATGTGTAAAAATACAAATATATAAATATATAAAAATATATGTATGTAAAATAACACGGTGAAAAGAGAGAGAGAGAGAGAATGGTTCTGGGAAAACTTCTCTATAAGACGACAAAGAATTCCGCCGCTATAGGATACGTTGCTGAACTGCTTAAGGAAACTGCGACTAATCCCAGCAACGATGGCGAATTCTAACCTTTCTGTAGCGGTGTTTACACAACTTTAAAAGCTGATGAAAATCGTATTATAAGCGTGATGATAGCGCTATGGTACATAGAAGAATAATTAAAAGACCTCTCGTCGCACTTTTCGAGAAAACAAAAAAGTCGAAAAAGATATCGCATGTTTTTTTAATTTAATAACTTTATCGATCGCGGTACTAGATCCGACCTGGGGACGCCTGTGACCAGTACAAAAAAGATATTAGAAGATATTAGTTGCCTACAAATCGTGTACAGATTACACATACGATAATGGAAACATTTTCTTGCTTTTTTTACACGTTTTCTTATAATAAACAAAATTCAAATGGTAATGATAAAATTTACTCCTCCCCCCCCCCCCCCCGCCAATTTTAAATTTGGACCAAAAATATGGAAATGTGTATGCTTAATTCAAATTCTTGGCTGGACATCATCGGGTACTTCTATGCTCGACGCTGCCCTCTCTGAACATATCGCTAAATGGCCTAGATGACCTGTTTGTGATACTACAAATACAAGGTTCGATTGGACTCCTCTTAAGGTGGTGGGTGAAACGATTGCAGCTGCAATTAAGGAGTGTCTATTGTTCGTGTGCGCACAGCAGTTGTTTCGCTGTCGTATAAAGAAGAGAATGTGTTGCGTACAGTTTGCTGGAAAAATGTGCGACGAAAAAATCGAACTAAGCGTCAGTTTGAAATTTCTCGTTAAACCGAACGAAACCGCTACTGAGAATGTTCAGCATCGCTAAAAGATGTCTACGGAGAGCGAATTCCATGTCGCGTGCGCGTGTCTTTGAATGGCATAAAAAATTTTCTGACGGTTGTGACGGCGTCGAAGATGATCAAAGGTCACCCTGTCACAGTTTCAACGACGGGTGTGGTTGTCAAAATTAATGAAATTGTGCGCATTTTGAGCATTCAGATGATAGCGCCGAGATGGTACATGCGCAAAAGGAACTGTTCGAAAAATTTTACACAACGATTTGAACATGACAAAAGTCTGTGCGAAGCTGGTACTAAAAAACTTGATTGCAGATCAAAAGCTGACCCGTAAGGAGATTTACGTTAACATTCAATCCGAAATGATGGAACGAATTATTTCTACGTGTGATGAGACATGAATGTTTCAATACGACACCGAAACTAGTCATGTACCGGATAACACCGGCATCTCCGAGAATCCCAAAAATCCAGAATGTCCAATCTCGAAATTCGAAGCCATGCTCATCGTTTTCTTTGACATTAGCGAAATTGTGCATATGGATCCACTGACGGATAAAAGATTAACCAACAGTATTATTTAACCTTGCTAGCAACCTTGCGAGAACGTGTTCGTAAGAAACGGCCGTCCCTTTCGCGAAACAATTCTTGAATCCTTCAGCAAGGCAATGCGCTATCGCACATTATCGGTGAAGGAATTTTTGGCGAAACACGAGGTTCCAGCGCTTCCGCACGTGTTCGCCAGATTTAGCACCGCGAGACTTCTTTCTTTTCCCTAAGGTGAAGCCGGTGCTGAAAGGTATTCGTTTCGATTCGAAGGAGGAGGTAAAATAGAAAACGCGCGAAAAAAGAAAAAAAAAAAGTAATTCTAGACTGCTTAGAACAATGGAAAAATCGTACGATTCGCTGTGCTGATCGGGAAGGTGAGCTCACTAAAGGTGAAAAAACATCTATTCAATAATATTTGTGATAGACCACTTTTTAATGCGCACTCTCGTTATTTAATTTCTACGCACCGCGTACGACTAAAGAAAAAAATTCCGATCCTCATACCCTATAGATAATATGGAAGGTTCTATCGAGCAATTCTTATGCTTGTAAAATAAAATGATCGGAAGAATTCATGTAGAAATCAACGCATCTTATTATTATTATTATTATTATTATTATTATTATTATTATTATTATTATTATTATTATTATTATTATTATTATTATTATTAAGTTTTAGAATTACGTTTGTCCTTTTGTATTTATTTTTTTTCTGCTTCTTTTTCATAATTAGTAATTTGTAGTTTATTTTGCGCGTTATCCTGTACATTAAACGTTCAATTTATTGAGAAAAAAAAGATTTTTTTTTTTTACTTTTTAATTCGAGCCTCTACGAAAAATTTGTCCCTAAAATTAAAAATAACAAAGGACATCATGGAAAAGAAGGTCAGAACGATCGATTCCGGTGGACAAGACATTTCTTCCGTAATTTACGAACAGGCAGAGCTCGTTTTGTTCCCTACTATATCGACGCTAATTACCATCTTAAAAGGGGTTCGCGCCGTAATTTAATATTATGGTCGATTATTATTTTTCGTAATACCGCCTTGTTGCTAAATGCAGCAATTTCTACACTCTGGTCGACATTGCATAGGTTGTTCCACCTCATTCTTCGTTGTTTTTTTGTTTTTTTTCGGCGACTTTCAAGTCATTCTACGTTCAAGATATTTCTACATCTGTGGTTTTGCTTTATTTCTTTCCGTATTCTTATCTATTCTGTTACTGCGTACTTTAACTTTCGTTCATTCGGACGTGACTAATTTTTTAATAACTGTTTTCTGCTTTTTTTCCGTTACGATTTCTTAATTTTGATCATTTGTTTTAGCTGAACGCAATGTTTTTCTTTGAGTAGGTCGCACGTTGAACGACTCTTTTTTTATTCAGCGCCCGAGTTGGTGCTTGTCACGGTTGGATAGGCATTCCAATAACCTATCATTTTTAAGGACCACACAAAATGTTTCCATTCATGTCGTCACCGTTAATGTAAATTTCAATACTTTCTTTGTTCGCTGAAAATTTCGGTCGAATTTGAAGTTTCACTCGTTTGCCCTCTCTTTGGAAATTGCGAGCCATGTTTACAACATCGTCATCGAAACTGTACTTTCGGAGCATCAAAGAGTTCTAATTCCTTCCTTTTCTATTTCGCCAAAAAGTTCACAATGTGAAAAACAAACAGTAGTGGTTTCGCAACAAAATTGGATTTTAGGGAATTTTTCAAATTAAATTCGGCAAGAACGCAAATGATAAATTAAATTATATATTCACTTCGATTAAATCAACGATCGCTTCTTTGAAAGCATATCAGCGCAATTTGTATGGACTCCAGCCCATGTGGGAGTATATATGAGAATAAGGTTGCCGACAATTTTATGAACGCGGCTGGAGTAATTGTAGGATGCTACGACATATCCCATCCGAGGATTTATTAAGTATAATCAAATTTATGCATTAATAACATTGGAAGGCTCTATGGTACAACCCGTACACTAATTATAAAAAAAAATAATCCAAAGGAATATCCCTGCCAAACTATGGTATTCCCGGATTGTCATACTCGAACACCTACTCAAAAAATTTATATGTGTGGCAATCGGTAGATTACGCACTGGGACTAATGCGCTGCCTTTGCTTTTCTCTATAAAATCCGGTAGATTGATTCCCGATTCTGTACTCATGCAAGGGGCGTAGATAAAGCGGCTGATGCGGATCACATGTTCTTAGAATGCTCTTATGTTACTTCGTACACTTCTGATCTCTATCAAACGCTATTATTACTTAATATTGATACGGATTCGGTACTTTTGGCGCTATCTGTTATTCGACGTTCGAGCTAGAAATTATTCTTCGATTTATTCATTAATTCTCGGTTTCTCGAACGTCGATATATTTTACATCGCCGTTTTGTCTTGTCTCTTGGTAGCTTATCTGCCCGATACCAAAAATCGCCGAGATCAGTGGCGTGATCGGCGAGTACACGGTCGCGCTGGGGTAGAGACGCAATAGTGTCTGAGTGGTAGTGGTCAGTGGCCAAGACAATGATATGCGCGTGCGGCAAGAAGCGCTGAATAAAATGTGCCGAGTAATGTCGAGCCGCAAGTATATTATAAAAACCCGAAATAGTCAGATTAATTGTTCACGCGAGCGAGTCGTGTTTTCTCGTGGCTCGAAAAAGAACTGTCGTTGTAATTTTGTCGTCGCCGTCACGTCTAACCGTTTAGCCCAGTCATTGTGAAAATTCGGCGTGCATTCAACGTGGTTGACCGAAATTTCGTTTTCTTTTTTTGTATAAATTTCTTTGTGTTTACTAGTCTAAACCGCATTTCTTTTCTCATACGCATTTATTACGCGGTTGCGTCGCTTGTCTGTGATTTTTCTGAATACATACGTTCTTTTTTTTTAATAAAAGGTTTTCATTTTGGACACGTGGTGAAAGAAAGGGCCTCGTGAATTCTCCTGCTGCAGAAACTGCCGCTATTCCGGTGATTTTGTTTGTTTCGTTGTTTCTTTTTACTTCGAATATTAGTAACAATAATAATAAAAAATAAAAGCCTAATGCTCGTAAAGGGGTTTTCCGATAAATCTTAAGGTCCAAATTCACATCAAACAAACAACGTTGTTCGTATAGAATAGCATCCGAAATCAGGGACTCCTGTAACAAATGGCTCCCGTAACAGCGACTAATCGTGGATGACAGATTCGCATCAAATGGCGTCCGGAACAGTGACCGAGAGTATCGATTTGCATCAATATTAATATGAACCAAAGCATTTCACTACCGATCACATATCACGCAATCTATGATTTTGTAAGAAAATGTAGGATATTGGTATAGTTGTAACACACGATACAACTGATAGTAACAGACAATGGGTTTTATATTTAAAACTCAGAAATAAAAAAAAAAAGCGTTTGACAGGTGAACCCCCGTCTTTTACGGGTCAGTTACATAAGTGAAATACGAAAAAAGAACCGGGAAAGTTTCCGTTGTTTCGAACGCTTTCAGTACGACAATATCAACGACTCACGAACAATTGTGTGAAATTCGAGAGAGGCTCGATCCGGTCGAAGAAAAAAACAAGTGTTTCCGGATGGCTAAAAAAGAATAGAGCAAAAACATTTTGAAAGAGGTTAATGATGATTTTTATTCGTTCATTTTCATCTGGGCCAAGGAAATTGGTCGAGCGCATCGAAGCTATATCATATTTTTATCCCCGATTATATTGTCTTTTTCAATCCATCGCCCTAAGTTTTTCTGGTCAACAGACAGAGGGGAATAAAAAGCGTACTGTCCTACACGAAAGGAATTGGAAACCAGTTTGAAATTTTGCATTTCGGTTGCGATAAAAATTTTGTACGGAAAAATCGTTGCAAAATTTCAGTGCGGATGCCCCGCTAATTTCATCCGGTTAGTGCGAACTGTTGTTTTTCTTTGTCGATGCATTAAACCAGACGACGTTTACTGGAAAAGCAGCGCAGGAATTTAATTAGTTCAATTAATTTTTAGACGGGCCTTTTTTGTTTGCCGCAGCAGATTCTTTCTAATGTAACAAATGATTTCGCATTATTAGAGTTGCCGTTTTAGTTAGCGAAGAAAAAGGCGATGGGGGAAGAACCTTTGTAAATGTCGCCAGTTTCTTTACGGTTGGCTTTCTTTCGGACCGGGAACAATGTTGCTTTTAATTATTCATTTTAACGCGCTAAGATCTGGCTCCGGCGCCGTGCTTGTTTTAATAAAGGCCCGTTTTCCAGTTGGCAGACATTTCTCTTCCTTATTCTATTTTCTTCTTTGTTCGAAGTTTTACAATGTTCCGAAAAATGGATGAATATCGCGTTACCGGCCATTAAAACGACACCGGTAAATCCATCTAGAAAATTTTCCGCTAACTCTCGGACGAAATGAAATTTATGATATTTGATTGCGGTACCGCGTTAAATTCGGAAGCCGAATTAATTTCGTAAAATTCGATTTATTTAAGAAACCGATATTTTCGCGCGTCTATTTGCCGAATTTCATGGTATGACCGCCCACATAACAAAAATAAACAATTGAAAAGAAAATATTTATTACAAAGTCCCGACGAAAGGACCATTCAGATACAGATTTGGGCATTGTAAACTGACGATAATTAAATGGCGGTCTTTTTCTATTCTGTTCATCCGCGCTATCTCCGTCACGAAGGTTGACGATTAACGTGACTATGTCATCTCCCGACGTGACGGAAAATTACAATAGGCCAGCAGTCAAACCATCTCCAAAATTGTCCACGAATCTCGAAGACGGCCTCTTGTTCTTTTGCCCGGCAGCTTTCCTTCCAGTATAATGCGCAGAATGTCATATTTTGGTACACTCATAATGTGACATCCTCCGGGTGTAGTTTAGTTTTCGTTCTTTTAGCAAATCCGATTTTTTCTTCATTAGAAACGACTCGTTCGTAACCTTTTTCGTCCGGCAGATTTTCAGCATAACTCGAAGGTTTCAGTATTTTATTTCTGCAGGGCAGCGTCCAACGTCGTCCATGCCATAAAAGAAGATGGACAAGACGTAGCACCAAAATTCTGGCGCGCCATTCAAGGGTTACTTCTCCCGACGGTAACCGGCAAAAAAAGATTGGGAATAGTTAAATCGCTTCTAATGTTGATTATCGTTTCTTCTTGTTTCCAAATATTTTAAAACCGGTAGAGTCTTGTAAATTTTTAGTAAAATAGCAACACGTACAATAGCTGTAAAAAGAAGTAAGTATAAGACGGTGTGCGATGAATTATTATTATCTGTTTATATCAACGTAAATGAAATAAAACGGTTTGTTATTTCTTTTCAACAAAAATAATTTCATCGCTAAAAAGGGAATCTAAAAAGGATAGCAATGAAAGTTTCAAACTTAAATATAGACCGAGTAGAAAATTATCACTTTTACACCAATGCTCGATGGGAATGTACATTTTTTTAAATTATGCTTTCAGCCAGTTCAATTAAAAACGACAAGCATTGTAACCGAACTTAATGAAGCGCTTTATAGTCGCTTTCCCTATCAATGTACTTGTACGTCACATGTCACGTCCACATAACCCCATTATGACTCTTTTACTGTCGGTTAATCGGTTAATCGCCCGAAAATCGAATACCATCTTCTGCAAATTGTGTAACTACCATCACTCTGTAGCCGTTTTGGGTATCGCTGCTCCGGTTTCTCTTTTGATTCTTGGTATCTTTATGCATTTCGTTATTTCTTATATATCGACTAGTTTTTTTGATCGATCTCCTTATTATAGTCGCTATAGTTCATTTGCCATCTCTCATAGTTGGATTCCGTAAGACTGTGCAAGTTTTTAGGAATAACGCAAAACTTTATTTTCCGTCTCAACATCAACCTAATGAGTAACCGCAAAGGATTTTTCGAAATATTATACACTCGTTTCAGTTTAGCACCTATATATATATATATATAATTCGTCCATTTTGGCCTCGCAAGGGGCTGTACCCCTTGACCTGTCTTGCTTACATCTCTGTCTCTTTCTCTTCTATACTTTGTATAAAATGATCAAAATTTACAACGAAATTCTTACTGCCATCATCACAAAAAAAATAACATAATCACAAAAATCCTATCCTAACATTTAACTTTCATTATATAAAATTAAGACATTTTTTCATTACATTTTTCGTTACATATTTCGTTACATAAAATTATGAAATTTGTTTAATAACAATCACAAAAATCTTATAAAATATAATAAACGTTACACAAAATTAGGACA
Organism: Icerya purchasi; assembly: GCA_039619475.1. NCBI lineage: Eukaryota > Metazoa > Arthropoda > Insecta > Hemiptera > Monophlebidae > Icerya > Icerya purchasi. The sequence goes on from CM077116.1 coordinate 249,328,185, forward strand.
TTTTTCGTTACATGAAATTGGGACATGTTTTCTAAAAGGGGGGGGGCAGACTAAGAATTACGTTGTAATTAATATATATATATATATATATATATATATATATATATATATATATATTGTTACAAATCTGTTATCCCCGATTAGGCTGTCCCTGTTACGGGAGCCATTTGTTACAAATCTAACTATTGGTCACTGTTCCGGACGCCATTTGTTATGAATCTATGCTTTCGATTCCCTGTTTTCGAAAAACCCTTTTTTGATATTTGACACAAATTCAGCCGATCCTTCTCGGGGAAGCCATTTAATATGAATTCCGTCGATCCTTATTTAAGTTTAAACAAAATATCGGGCGCCAGAGGCAAGAACGGCTTGCCACCACCGGATAGACACTCTGCCGCTCAGAGCTCTAGGCTTTTATTACGAGATAAAAAAAAAAAATTATATAAAAAAATTCGCGAAAATACGCCGTTTGAAGGCGTAGCGTGAGTCTCCGCGTTGGAGATGTCACGGGCTCACCACGTGTCCAATAAGAAGCCTTCTATAAAAACGCGTGTATTTAAACAAAGTTTACAAAAAGAAAGAAAAAAACACAGGGGAAACAAATTCCAAACATTACAATTAAACAGAAAACGAAATTTTGGTCAAAAATTGCGATAGATGTATGCGGAAATTAACGATGACTAGGGTAAAAATAGATACACGTAACGACGTGATTTTACAACTAAATTAAACGATCGACCATTATTGACTGACTAGCGAATTAATTCTCTCTCGTAATATAGTGCCATGCACACACGACGATCTCGGTACACGATGGGCTATTCCAAGCGACATAGTTGAATCGCTGAAATTACCCCGTACCTTATCAATTAATTCGAACGCCGTCGAATTTTCTAGAATATTTCTATATAACCCGTATTATAAAGCGACTACGGATTTCACAAACTTCCCTCAGCTCAATGTTCTCGGCTCAGCTGCTACCCGACGCGCACTCGCCTCGGACTCGTAGAGTACTCTCCACTATCGGCCACTACCCCCAATACACACGCACACAGTCTCACCTGACGCCGTCGTCCGTTCGACCGTGTCCGGGAATTTCGATTTTAGCCGATAAGCATCTCCGATACCCACTACGATCCGCGATTACGTCGAATAAAACGCGGTGTTCGATAAATCACGAAATAAATGATTTCAACAACGAAATATATTTTATAATTCGAACACCGCTAAAAGATAGCGCTGTAGGTATCGAATCCGTTACAATATATATATATATATATATATATATATACATATATATATATACAGTGAGCAACGAAAATATTCGGACACTAGGTAATTTTTTCATTTTTTGATTAAAAAGTTGTATTTATGCAAACTTTTTGAAAAAAAAATGAAATGGTATGTTAGAATAGAGCGTAAGGTAATAAATTCAACAAAAAAAAAAACAAAAATCATCAATAAAACCACCAAAAAAATGAATAACGTAACGTAATAGGCTTTTAGGCGGCAACAAAAATATTCGGACACGTACGTACGTCGAACAGTGTTGGGTTTTTCCATGAGACAACGATGCGCGTTCACCGGGGATGAGTCATTTCATACCAAAGGCAACTTGTTCAATGAACCGCTGATCGACATTTGACATTTTACATTCGCGTTACGTTTGGTTTAAAATTGATTAAAAAAAATGCCTCGTAAAGGCAATAACTCCTCTTTTGAGCAACGACAATTGGTGATTCATAATCATAGTAAAGGATTTTCTGTTCGTAAAATTTCGATGTTATTAAATATGAGAAAAAGCACTGTCGGCAACATCATTAAGTGTTTTGAAAAACAAGATCGGATAGACTCAGTTCCACAAACAGGTCGGTCACAGAAATTGTCAAAAGTGATCAGCGGTTCATAACGAGGCAGGTAAAGAAAAATCCAGCAATTAGTGCGCCTAAATTATCCTACGAAAATACTCGAAAGACTTAATATTGAAGTTCACCCACAAGCGATGCGTCAAATAATTAAAAAGAATGGTTACAATTCGAAAGTCGCGCGAAAGAAACCTTTAGTCAGCGAAACAAATCGAAAAAAACGTTTCAACTTTGTAAAAGAACATGCTAATCGTGATGTAAATTTTTGGAAAACTGTAATTTTTACTGACGAAAGTAAATTAAATGATTTCGGAAGTGACGGGCGCCTACAAATTTGGAGGAAACCGAATACAAAGCTTAAAAAATACAACCTGAACGCGACAGTCAAACATGGTGGAGGAAGTCTTATGGTATGGGGATGTTTCGTCGCGTCTGGGGTCGGTAACTTGGGAGTTTATGGAAGGTAATATGAATGCGGATACATACGTCGACCTTCTGAAAAGAAATTTGAAATGTAGTGCCGAAAAATTGGGTCTGGAAAACAATTTCAAGTTCTACCAAGATAATGACCCTAAGCATAAATCGTACAAAGCGCGGTCGTGGCTATTGTACAACTGTCCGAACGTCATGGAAACACCACCCCAATCACCAGGACATCAATCCCATCGAAAATTTGTGGGTCCACTTGGATCGAAAAATTCAGGAAACGAATATTAGAAGTAAAACACAGCTAAAAATAATTATCGAGCAAGAGTGGCGAAAAATTTCACCCGAATTTACAGAAAAATTAGTTGAATCGATGCCTAGGAGAATGAAGGCTGTTATTCAACAGAAAGGGTTACCGACAAAATATTAAAGGTGATTTTAAAATTGAATTTTTGAGTTTTATCGAAGTTGTCCGAATATTTTTGTTGCACCTTAAATAGACTATTTTTATTCAGTTTCAAATTTCCGCTTATTATTATTATTATGCGTCGAAAGTTTTTACTGTCGCTATTACCTAATGCTCTGTTCTAACATGCCCTTACATTTTTTTTTCAAAAAGATTGCATAAATACAACTTTTTAATCAAAAAATGAAAAAATACCTAGTGTCCGAATATTTTCGTTGCTCACTGTATATATATATATATATATATATGAGATTATCTTAAGTCTTTCGTCTATAATGGAAACACGTTCCTTTGTTTAACTTTATTATTATGACCTGTGAGTAGTAGATAAATGCCGATTCACCGTCAAAGTATGCTACTATCGCTAATTAAGGCTTTCTAGACCGTAATTAACGCACACATCTACACACGTACATGTACATACGTCTGTACACACATGTAAAAATCACTATCATCATCACTGCCACCGTACTTGCACTTGCCAATCAAGTGAATGTTACATGTGTCTACTTGTACGTAAATTATTAACGTTATGCGGTAGAGACTGATTTTCGGCATTTACACACACACAATGACGCGCATCGTTTGCACACACACATGTAAAATTAGAGACATCATCATCATTGAACTCTGCTGTTATCGATTTTATCACTGGTCAGTTGTGCAGGAATTGCAGTAAAATACTGGTTTTCACCGGAAAGTCAAGTATGTAAATCGCACACACAAACACGAATCGCAAGGATTTTCATTCGGTCAGTCACGTAAAACTTCTCATTTTCCGATACATTATGTAGGAGTAAGTCTATCTTACACACCGCAAAAGCGCACCTCCCGATCCCACGCACGCATTGACCGCCGTCGCGAAAATGCCTCGCTCATAACACTACATGAAAATGCTAATGCTATCATTGAAACCGGATCTTAGCATCTTTATACTTTCTATTTCAGTCTATATCTTTTGCAGAACTACACTTTACATGTACACACTTAACCCAAACACACACATACTCAAAGTCCTTGACAACTTCGTTCATATGTATATATATACGTAGCCGACTTTGTTCGACCGAACAACATTTTCTGATGCAACATATCCACCGCCGCACACGATTTAAGGGTAGAGTTATTGCAACATCGAACGGCTTCATTTCGGCTGATCACTATTAATTTCTCGTCAAACGCTTACTCATGTTCTCTGAACAGTGTTTCTCTCACACGTTATTAATAATTTTAATAACGTTTAGTTTTTCGCTTTTGTATACCTAAATAAAAAAATTGATATTATCATGAATACTAATAACGTTACCGCGAGTTGTTCGAAATCAATTAATGCCGCAGGATTTGTTCAAAATGTTTTTTCGAAAATGTCGATGACGATGTTACGCTAAGCGGTTTTCCAGATATACAGGTGCCACCGACAATGACGCGAAACCCAACAAATTCGCAAGAGGTAGCGCGATTCACCGTATACTCAGGATTCGCAATATATACAAACACCGCCGTTAATGCAAATTCCGCTGCCGCCTACACCAAAAGATAACACATCTCATCAAAGGTCAAACTCTCGAATGAAATAATTAAGCAATTAAATGAAGCGAAGTGATGTGAGATAGACCAATGTCAACGAGAAATGTGTAGTAGTGTGTGACGTATTACGATGTTACCTATTCGGTTGATCTCAGGAACGATATCCAATGGTCGACGACACAAAATTCCTTGCAGGAAAGTTCTTGCGCTATTAGAATGAATTTACACTTTCCACTCCTAGTCATATTGCTCGAATGCGAGTGCGTGGTGACTACTTCTCTTTGTTCATTCTAACTGTTCAGAATACGTAGTGCTCATGACGATTATTTACACGCAACACGAATGTGTATACCCATGCAAGACTACATTCCGAATGGATTGTAAATGTTTCTGATTTATCGATATACAAATTCAGTGCCGTGTGTGTCGGTCAATTTACCAACTAGCTTGCGTATGTGATCGTATTCATGTTTGCCATTACCTTTCGTATGATTCTATTACTTTATTTAATTTGTCGTGATAATTTCGGTCATCGCCCGGGGACTTCCGGAACGGAAGAAAAACGCTCTAGCAGCTAATCGTGATGACATCTACTGCACTACACGTATTTCGCGAATTAAGTTTTTCGGTATTTACACTACGCCGATGCATCGTCATAAGAATCGGTGCTTAAGTAAGAAAATAGTGACGGAAAGGGTGAAGAAGAATACGAGATTAATTTAGCGACTCTAGTGCGACGCAAAATTGTACAAACGCAGCAGTCGATGAATACCACTATAAACAACGTGAACTATACGATTACAGTAAAGTGTACACGGCGCACTTAATAGGCAGTAGTGTGCATCGTGTCATCAATTTTTGCGCTTCAAACGTCCTAACGGATTCTCCTGCCTGTTTGGCGTGTAGATGAAGCGTCGTTAACAAACAGTACACGTAGATTTGTTAACGTTAAATTAGATATTACGGTGTGCTGATGTTTTAATTCTGCCCCGGATTAGATCTGGAAGCTGCGCCGTACACAATTGCAATATCCACAGCCGACGGGGTTATCATTGTTAAGTGTACGCCGTTTGAAGTTCAATCTCAGAGCCGACACAAACGCGCCTAAGATAGTATTGATAAACGGGAAATCGGCTCGAGAATACTATCACAGATGATACGGATACGACATTCCTCCGCGACACAGTAAAAGTTCATTCTGATAAAGAGCTCGTCGTAATTTTTACAGCAGCCTCGAATATGGCATTGTCGAAGACTCGGACAATGCTTCAACGTTACGGCAGAAAGCCAGCGGGTCGACATTTTACACCTTTCACGCTCGAATATGTATATTCGAAAATTTAAAATTGTCGCTAATAGCAGCGTAAAAAGACATTAAAATGTATTTTTTTTATTAGCTCGGATGTTTCCGAAAAGATGCGAACTTTCAACTTGATCCGTAATCGAATTAGCAAGCTCCGAATACCGTTCGGCCCATACTATTTTGACCGAACAAATTACTATTTAACGGACGTCGAATCGAATTCGCGATCCGGTACAGAAACAAGGAAATAATACGTGTATTTTTGTTACGAATGAAAATATTTCTTTGATATTTTTAGCTCGCGGCGATTCTATCGAATTCACACGACTTATTAAAATATTCTTGAATTAAGTCGCATTACTATATCTTGTCTGCGTATAAAATAGAAATTTCGGAACAGATCTCGAAACAATTTAGCGGTGTGTCATTCTTTTTGCAAAATTACGCGTGTTTTTCTTCTTTCGCTAGTGTTCAAATACATTTTTCTCTTAAAAGTCGGAACAAATTTATTTTTTGGTATCGTTTTACACGACGGTAACTTTCAATGTTACAACTTTTCAAAACTAATATCGGCCAACCCGACTTCAACTAGCCGTAATGTCGTTTAAACGTCTCTCGCCGGCCAACTTTCGAAATAGTCCACACACTGCAACGTCGGTTAGACCGGAAAAGATGTAACGCTTCTTCGATCAGAGGTAACGGGGACAAAAATTAAATTATCAACTTTGCGACAGAAAGAAAAAAAGAGGGAAAAAAAGGAGAGACAGACGGTGTAGGCTTTTCCTTTAACTTTAAATGTGTCGGTTGTTTGATGAAGGAAATAGCGACGTAGTAATCCATTAGCAGGACGAAAACACGTGTAGAGGAAGATGTTAATGTGTATGGTTTTTTCTTTGTCGATGATCAGCCGTTGCAGAGATCTGCTTGAAAAAACTGCAAATATTGTCGGTTCACCCCATCGGCCATCGATAATTATGGCCGAAGGAAAATTAGTGAGTCTTCTTTCTTCGCTTTTAACTTTGAAACTTACAAAAACAAAAAAAAAAAGTTGATACAGTGAAAACGATCCTTTTAAATTTATTTGGAAAAATTACTGAGAAAAGTTCTCTCACTAGCCCCGGCACTCTGGTTCATTACTATTCGGTTTTAGATGGGGAAAAAAAAAAAAAAACTATTAAAGAACTTCCGATTGAATTACCTCAGCGGTTTTCTTCAAAAGCTAATGTTATTTTTTTTTTTTTTTTCTTAAATTTCAGAATCAATTAATTAATCGCCTAGAACGCGAAGTATGGGTTGCAGCGTGGAAAGAAAGTTGAACAAGTCGCAAAATAAGAGAAAAAAAAACAGACTTTGTTTCGGTTAATTCAAAGTTTTTTTGCCGCCATTAATAGTGGAGGGAAAAAGTTAAAAATCAACTCTTAAAAGCTGCGCTATAAGTTTCGCATACAGCGGCTTAAGGATTTTTAGCCGAAAGCGAAAATATTTATTTTACGAACTGCGGCTCTACCGTGATTTTTCTTCATTCTTAAAAACTTGTTAGACTCGTAGAGAGGCCTAAAAATTGCCCTTCCTATAGTCGTCTCATTCGAACTATTCAGATGGTCCATTTTGAAGTTCACAAGATTGAAAAATTCTCAATTCGCTATGGATGCGAATGTAAAATCGAGCAGCTCATGTAGACGTGTCGAACAACATTCCTAAGAAGAGTAGCCTTTACGATCCCCGTGGAGTGTCGAACACACGTAGTAATAATGTACCGAATGGGAAAATTTTGACGCCTGATCGACTACTCAAGATGGAACATACATATATCCACGGAGCTATCCTTGTTCTTCGTGTTTCTTTTATAAAGTCCCTCGTCTATGGATATTTTTCCTGATCCTGCGGCGAAAATCTAGCGGAAGATAAAGTCTGCTTTTGAAGTAACTTTCGACAGCTTAACGGTCGGAAAACTCTACACGTCCGATGGTTCGAGTGAAACGTTTTATTAATTCATCGCACAATAGTGAGTGTTAATGTTGGTGCAGCTATTACTTTAAATGCAGGGTTTGTCATGACCGATGGAGCGTTGAGTTCGCTCGGAAAATCTTACGACAAACAATGATCAATTTTATTGCTGCTAGTGACTTACTGCGAAACGACAATTGACTGCTTGGTGCCGTTTTTCACCATACTTCTAATTCGCTACAATATAGAATTACAAAGGCCGACAAATCGATACAATGCCGATTTTCGATTTGAACAAATTATATTGGATCCGTGTGTCTCGCTTAAAATTGCCGCATTCGAGCTGCTAGAGATCCTCTAGAATATGTCGACGCTCGTATAGTTTGATGAATTTGGATACTTGCGTAACTGCGTATGAAATTCTATCCTCCACTATAGTACAGGCCGTGGCCAACTTAGAATGTGTTCAAGTCTTGAATACGGAGGGTCGCTGCTCAAGAGTTTCGGAAGAGAATTCCCCGTTTGGAATATGTCGTGAGAGAAATATCGGAAGTGTTTGCCCGGCAGAGGTACTTTTGCGGTGATGCTCAACCGCCGAGTTTATTTGTTACATTATTGTTGGCGGACAAAATTTTAGTAGACTTCGGAAATATCATTTTAAAGAGCCCCCCGCCCGCGCTCTATTTTTAGAAGACGCCACTAAATAAATATTCGCTCACGGTTAGTTATAATTTTTTGCTCATCAGGTGTTTGTTATTGGAGTTCTTTTTTTTCGCTTAGTTTTTCTTTTTTCTTTATTGATGTATTGAGAATATCGTTTGAAGATTTTTTTTTTTTTTGTTACATTGCGAATGGTTTTGGATTGCGTTCGATAGGCGGGAAAACTAAATTATTAAGCGATTGCTCTTTTCTCAGTAATCTGTGTCAGTGCTGGACTGACCAGGTCGCCCTCACAAAATAAAAAATACGCGAGAAACGCGGAATGAAATATATTATCGTTCACCGTTTCTGGTGGATTTATACAGTGTTTTTTTTTACTTTCGATTCATTAATTATTTTTATTGTTAATGAGCCACCCTGCAACGTTTTTTTTTTTTTGCTTTTTATATTATATATATATATTATATATATATATATATATACCTACACGTGTCGCCTAACTAAATTAACTTTTGTTTTTAGTTTTTTCGACGTTGGCTTGTTTTTTACATTCGAGCCTAACTTTATTATTTAATAGTTTTTGCGTATGTAACTTTTCCCGTTGTTATTTACATATATCCGTTCGCTTATTCCGCGTTTCTTTTGGTCCGAATGGAACACACTTCTCTAGCAGATATGGTAGGTGAAACATCTGTTTTGTAGGGGGAATGGAATATGAAATGAATGCCAGCTAATAAGATGAACTGACGACGAAAAACAACTCTAGATGTGTAAGGAGAGATCGACACTACATTGTTCTTTTGCGGCTTGAACTAATCGGGAAACTGATTTTTGACGTCCGCGTAAGCGACCACGAAAAGCCCGACCGGTTTTAGGGTGGAGCCAGGTAAATTTCGTAGCGCATGAGTGTGAACGTCATTAGCAATTGCGACGAGATTTATGGCGCATAAATATCAACCTGCGAGCAATTTAAACGTATTATGCGCTAATTCAGTTTTACGCGACGAGCTCCCTTATTTTTATCGGCGCCATCTGAAGCTTCGTTATTATTATTGTGCATAGTTTTATATTAAAGTCTTTCGAACCATGTTCACTTCCCGAGGCATGTGTGTACAAATATCCATCACACTGGTCACTACGACACAATGAACTATGAGATCACCGAATTTTTTCTAATTACGTTTCCGAAGAATTCCAGTTTACATTATCAGTTTGCGTCCACCGAAGGTATCGGTTTATTAATTTCACGGAGTTTAGTTAAACGAATTTTTATCGCTACTATTATAAGTACTATTTTTGAAATGTCCAACAACTCATTTACCGCGTTGTACGACATCAAACTCTTCGACCACTTTCAAAAAGACATTTTAGGAAAGAGACCTAAAACGTTCTTTTGATCTCTTGCCGTCTCGGACATCGCTGCAGTATTGCAATATCAAAGTCGTTTTCCGGGGCGACCGTACGATTATATAATTTTTAGAGCGACAACTTTCAGTCGTAGCCAGCAACACACAGACCTCGTCGGCTTTTTGAAAGAAAATGTATTCAATCCCCCCCCCCCCCGTTCGACTAACGTGCAATAGGCTGACCCGAAAAACACTCGGGGCAATCTCTAGCCTAGCAGGTTCGAAGAAGTGTGGAATGTGTCGATGAAATATGGCCTCGCAGCGATAGCTCTCGTCCGAGAGAGCCAACGAATTGCTGAGCGCCTGTTAAAATTCTCTTCATTCGCGAGCCACAATCGGAAATTACCGACGACGAGAAAGGAAAATAAAGTTACGTGCACGAGCAATGCTAGCCAGACAAAGGTGAATAAGTTACTAATTTCCGGCCTATAAAACGGTAGCGGTCACGGTGAAGTGTCCAGGCCCTAATCTGCCGCTACATCATTAAGAAAAGGATGCGCTAGCGACAAAGAAACGGAATAACGAAAGTTTCGTTTTTCGATATCGAAAATTACCGCGAAAGCGGTCTGTAATCCTGAGAAAACGGGGAATATTCGGAAGAGAGCGAGGGAGGGGAAAACGATTTAAAATTTATACAAGTAGGTCGTTTCGTTATTATTATTATTTCCTTTTCGGTTTTTTATGGGCGGTGGGGTGGGGGCGAGCCGGAGGAGGCCGGAGATAGTTGAGCAATCGGAATGGTTCTGCTGTTCACAAACAATAAGTCTCAGATGAAACAGATATGCCGAGTCAGCGGAAAAGGCCGCGCACTCGCTTCGACGGCAGCTTCGACAGACGCGAATCTATTTCCGATGAAATCTCGGTAATTTTCTTTTGATGACAGTGACAAAGTTTCCCGCTTCGCTCGCTCGCTGGAAAAATCGTCTCTTTATTTCGCGATAGAACACGAAGGAAAAGCCGATAATTTTTCATCGGGCGATTATAGGCGCATCTCGACGCAACGATTCTTTAACGGTCGCGTGATGCCACCACTACGTGTCGGCGACTGAAACAAATCTCGCTACTCCGACACTCGGCTATATATGTAAACCGAGCTAACTCAGCGTTAGTCAAAAACAGAAGATAGGTAGGTAGCGGCAGCCCATTTATGAGTGAACAACGTCTTAACGATCGATCGTTAGACGAGCTCCACGTGACGGTTTTCGTCGTTAAAAATGCGCCGCCAGCGTTCACAGCCATCTGCGACCGTCAAACATGGCCGTAAGAGGACAATTTTCCGAACGTGCACGCGCATTCGTTTCGCGGTTTGCCGAAAAATCGCATTCGAGACTTGGTTAATTAATAATTCAGCGGATGTCACATCTTAAGGAGTCAGGAAAATGAGAATTACGAACAAACGCAGCTGCTAGGAAACTTGATTGGGAATCGCCGTCATGCATCGAGCTTTCTTTTATACTGGATTTTTCCGTTTATCGCAAACTTTCATTTGAAACGGCTAAACGGAAAAGTGGGTGATTCCTTTCTTAAATCTTCCTAAATGACAAGTTTAAAACTTTCCCGATGATTAACCATGATGTAAATAATTTACGGACAACTAACGCAGTTGTCCGTAAATTATTTACATCTTTCTAAATGACATTGAATGTCGTGGGAGAGCGCGCACGGAGTCGCCAATTATTTTGAACATTAAGTCAAAACCTAATTCTTAGGGCAGTCGCGTCTAATTCTGAGAGATAAGTATAACGTTTTTTTTTTTTTTTAATTTTTCTTATATTCGATCGTTAAACTGGGAAAGAAAATTGTCAGCCGTTCGATATAGTTGACGCTTTGAAATCCAGCATTATCAACCGGCAGCTGTATATCTTACGGCGTATTTTATCGCGAATGCAGGTGTAATAATTCGAAAACTTTAAAAACCCGAATTTGCGAGAAAATATTCGAAGAGTACGACGCGACTATTGAAGAATAATCGTACACATTTCAGAGTCATGAAATAAGACGCACAAAAATATATGTATACGAAGAAGAAAAAAAGAAAAAAACTTTCGCAATATTCGTTTATTTGTAACTAAAGAATTCACCGGAAGTGGTCGCATTCCGAATTTCGGACCGCCGGCCATTGCAACGTATGCATGTATAAAAAATGCACATGTCGAACTAATCGCTAATTCTTACTAAATACGAAGAGCGCGTTAAAGGGAAATTTCCTGCTTAATGTTGGGCGTGCTATAGGGAAAGTTTTGGAACGAAGTTCTTTAACGCGGCTTGCGGTAGAAGTTTAATGGCATAAATCGTCGCGTAAGGAAAAAGCGTTAGATGTCCTCCAGGTGACTTTCCAACTCATTCTCTTTATCTCTGTTTCTTTCTATTATATACGGGTGTGTGTATGTGTGTGTGTGTGTGCGAGTATCGAGGATCGAGCAGCAAGCATTGTGCACGGTCAGTTGTATAACCTCAGTTCTAAACACGTGTAAATTTTATTTAAACTTATTTTTTGTTTTAATTCATATTGTGTGTCATTTGTTATCATATACTTCATGAATGACTCTTTATACTTATATATCTATCAAAAAGTGAAATGAACTTCGTTCCTTCCGGGTGTCCCCCTCTAGACATCACTTCTCTTTTTTTATTCGATGTTGAACGTGCATCCGCCGACGGGGGGGAGTTCAGCCGTTTAAACCGCAGAAGGAACATTTGCTATGAAAGTTGTTTTCGTTTTCTTTTAAATAGTCGTTCCGTAAAGTTCAACAATTACTCATATTTAACCCATACATTCCTGAAGTTCAGTAAACGAAATTCTTTTTTGCAAAATGTTTCAAAATTTTCAACAAATCAGTTTTCTTAACAGAATTGGGAAAAATATGAATTGCAAAGGATAAATACGAGAACCTTCTTTTTAAACGACGGAAGTACTCGGGTGAATTAGTTTTTTTATACTTCTGCGCTGTCTAATATGTAGTTCTTGAATAAGTATTAACTCGGTACTTACTAATTTTATATCGGAATGAATGTACTGATACATAACTAAAATTCTGTTCAGTTATATCACAAGGCTTTATTTAATGGCTGATAAAGAGTAAGAGTTGTAATTTAAAACGAGTTCAGTCAAGCATGGTGTTTCATGCGCTGATGATTCCGTATATATGTTAAGTTAAACGTAACCATAATATTTACATTTACATAATATTAAAGCCAAAAAACAAATCTGATTTTTCGCGCTGCAAACAAGGCTCACGTGGTTTTATGTGCTTTTTGTGAACTTTTAGCTAACCTTGAAAGTTTTGCGAAGGAAATGAAATGGAATCTTGTTCCCGACAAAAAGCGATCTTTCCATCAACATGACACATGCCTGGGGGAAAAAAATTATTTTTCAAAAATTTGGAGCTTTTAGCGCCCTGAGGTTCCAAATTTAAAATTGAAACCCCAGACGCTATAAACTAGCGAAATATACGGGGATACGCGCACATTTTTAGACTTGTTTAAAATTTTCAACTACAATGCTGACAGCGCTGGACACACGTAACTTTTTGCACTTTTTTGAACTTTCCAGCAACTTCGAAAGTCTCATTAAAGAAATGAAATTCGATTTCGTTCCTGACAAATAGTGTGCTCTTTCCAGCGATATATATGTGTCCGGCAGGAAGAAATCAAAAATTTTGAGCTTTCAGCACCACGGGGACCTAATTTTAAGATTGGAAACCCGGATGTTCTAAACTAAAGAAATATATGGAGATGTGCATATTTTTAATTTTATTAAAATTTGATTGTGAGTTACCGATTTTTTAGAATTTTGTACATTATATGTTCGCGGGGAATTGTAAAAACACAATAGTAGGTAGAATATGTCACTTCTAGGACAATAGTCAATCAGGAATGAGAATTTCGTCACGTGACCACGCTCCCTTTACTCAACTAATGAAGAGTCAATCTTCTATCAAATGACCATGTCTCCCTCTCATATTAAGCCATCCAATAAGATTTTACCGGCACACCACAATGTTTTACATCAACTACATTACATAGTATGCATTTCTCATAAATCTTACTGAAATGTGATAATATGTTAATCGCCCTTTATGGTGTAGATTCTTTCTTTGGTTTACTGGTTTTAAATAATTACAAAACTATTTAATATTTTATGTGCCAACTTGTGAATCTATTGAAAACAATTACAGTTGAATCGGTTTTTGTTCGTTGTGTATTTAGTTCTGATGAAAATGAATACACAAAACCGATAATAATGAAAGCAAAAAAAAGCAACTGATAAAAATGCGATCGCGTTAAAATATAAAGTAAACAATAAAAATGTTGACAAAGATTACTTAGTAATATCGGATCTGAAGTTAGTTTTTAAACGAATGTAATGAAAATTTTTACAAAACAATGAATGAAAAAAAGGAAGAGATTACAGGCATGAAATTAATGAATAAATAGAAAAGTACTTAATTTAGAGAGAGCTGTATGATGTAAAGAATGTAGAATAATACGGATGAAAACATATATGCTTTTACAAGTATGTCAAATATGACGTGAAAGAAGCAAAATAAAAAATATATTTATAACGATGAAACACAAATAATGAATTTTAAAAAAAATAAAATTAAAGCAACCGGCAGATGCAAAATGTTAACTGCGATGAGACAGGGCAATTTTTTTCAACTATTACTTCTCCGATATATTATCGATATAAATTGCCACCGCAATAATAATCGATTAAATGATGATTCGTATAAGGAAATTCGCACTACATTACTACATATCCACGGAGGAATTAATAGATGTTATGATCAAAAAACCTAAATGATGTCATAAAACATATAATATACGGAGCATATGTAATACTGTACACTGTAAACAATTTAGAAATATAGAAAACTGAGATTAAAAAGTCATCCAAGTCCTCTGATTATAACACCATGTACAGATGATTGCATAAAGCGAAAGCAATAGTAAACGGAAGAAGAAAAAGCTAGGCTCGGTAAATTGCTAGTTCTTTTTTTCTTTTCTTCTTTTCGAATACTTAAAGTAGTACGTATCAATTAGTAGATAGTTTATAAAATATACCGATACTTTTTGAAAATCGTATGCGCTAGTAAGTTCACAACACACTAGTTAATTTAACAGACAATTAACAATTTGCTCCAGAATAGAAGCCCGTTTATTAGTACATTCCGATGTTATTATATACGATTTTTATTTATTTTCTCTTCGACGATTGTATTGCCAAACGTGCGATATAAATGACGTGTAAATGGAAACCGCTCAGTGAATAACAAAAGAAAGGTTACTGATTTAAGGATACAGTTTCGATGCCTTTGCAATTAGGGAAAGTGTGTTCTTCTGTGGCAGTTTTGAAAGATACTTGTAAGTCGAATTTGGGTTAAATAGCGCACGATAAAAATCGTTTCAATTGCTGTCGCTATAATTATAGAGTTCGTAATTTTTATTTTACGCTCTAAATTTGATATACAATTTTTTTTCTCCCTTTTTTTAATTCGTGAATTTCGTTAAATACTTGTAGTTTTTATAGTTAGTCTAAATTTAAAAACGACGTTTGCAAGTTCAATGAGAGACTCTCTATGATTTTCTCTTTGTGAATAAAATAAGAGTTCTTCATTCTCTGATTTTGACTTCAAATCGAGAAGAACTGGCTTTTTTACAATTATCTCGAAACTGATTAAATAGTATTTAATGTGTGTATACGAAAAAAAAATTTGAGCGTGAGCTGTTTGACTTCTAAATTATATTAATACCGGGGGAGGGGGGATGGAAATAATTTTAAATTCTTTAAATATACACGGAAAATAAATAAAACATCTACGCAAATTTACAGAAGTAAACGGTATCAACAAGACACGTGCAACATACAAATAAGATACTGCTATCAGAAATGCGGTGTCGTTTCGCGATCCATACAATACAGCTAAAAGTCTTAATAATCATATTTTATTTTAAGATAAGGTGGCCGTTATTAGCTGTCTTATTTAATTTTCACGATAATTTATTGTAAAATAAAATTTTTATGGACTTTTAACACTTCCGTGTAAATTGGAAAAAAAAAACGCAGAAACAAACGAGGCGTACGATACGGACAGAACAATCCGATGTTAAACAACTACGAGTTCAATTTGACAAAAAACAATAAATATCTGCAGGTACAATTGTTTTTTTTAATAATTTTCCAATTTTTTGAGGGGCTATCGTCCAATTAGCCTCTAAGCTAAAAATCTATGCTGATAATCCGTGTTATAATGTAGCACAAAATTTTGAATTGTCAAAATACAATTTAGAACAAAATTTTCAATTATCAAAATACGATTCAGCGCAAAATGAGCAAAATTTATTTGGATAAATTTCATTTTGAAATTCCATCACGAAGCACGCTGCTCATATTCTTCATCTTGCGCTGTCATACTCCCTGAGCGTTGGCGATTATCGTCATAACATGAATATTATACGACAAAGCGGGGAGAATTCTGCCGTTCCATACAGCTTTCCAAAATTTGGATGTCCAGTTAAAGATGTTGTGGCACCAGGACATAGGTTTTGCGACCGATTCCACGCCTTCCTCGTTCCATTTTCCCTTCTACCGTCAAAAGCAATAATGAATATTTTTTACTGCGCGTAGAATGTGTCCAAAATAATTTTTGTCTTTCGCTCCTTTATATTAGGAAATAGCTGTCTTTCAACACACCAGCCATTTCTCGAGAACCATTGAATTCCTCAACATCGCTAACCGTGATACCTTCAACATTCTACCAAATGTTAAATGCCTCTAAGCGTTTTATTGATTGTGCTTTCAATGTCCATGTCTTCACATCATAAACAGCAGAACATATTGATCATTCTATAACGGATCCGCTCATATTAATTGAATTTATTTCACGCGCAATACAAATTGATTGACTGTTTGAAAAATAATTCTGCGATTGACTTATAGAAACATCCCGTTATTTATATGGAAGAGGAGAAAAAAGAATCAATTAAAACATGTTAACTGCGCTAAATTCCGATTCGTAAAATTGCAGAAACTTCAAAAGATTCTTTTAAAAGGGGAAATTGTATATAGCACCACGGGGATGGGGGCATTGAAAACATTACGAATAGTAAAAATGAAATGACCTTCCAAGAACTCTGCCAGACTTCGCAGCAACTGCACCACCTTGGAGTCAGCCAATCACAAACATAAACATATTGCTAACAAAATTTAACAATGTACAATACCCCGCAAAGACAGTACAAATAGCAAAAAGTATCATAGCGAGTACACAGTCCATGCATGCCTCTACACAGGTGGAGCGAAGGCAATGGGTTATCAGTCACCGGCGTCATGCTCCTTCGAAGTCTCCAGTCAGAATGCACGATTGTTGTACAGCACTGGACGCCGAAATATACACGATGGTTTTTTGCATCCAACACTACTCGGATGGCAACCCCCAATCTCAAAAGGCCCTACTCATAACTGACTCTCTAAACTCCCTTCAACTCATCTCAGAGATTAAATCCAACAACCCTTTGATAAGGAAGGTCCATTACCTACTATACAGGTTATCACATGTAAACTCTGAAATGTCTTTCCTATGGGTGCCGGCTCATGTTTTGGAATTCCAAGCAATGAGCGTGTCAATCGAGCAGCTCAGGCAACATTGTTCTTTCCAATGCCATACAACCCCCCTCTTCCCCCTACATTGGCTCATTTGTTTATGCAGCAAACGGGAGAAAAATGGCAAAAAGAACGGAGATCTTCAAGTACGTTTCTCCGAAGCGTACAAACAACCACGAAATCTTGGTGGCCCACAGACGGAGTTTCCCACAGAGATTTTTCTGTCCTGAATCGTCTGCGAATAAGACATACAACCCTCTCGCATAGTTACATATTCAAGAGCCAGGTACCCCGAAATGTCTGCCCCTTTTGTGATCAACCGAGCGCCCCATCCACCTTTCACCTACTTCTCGAATGTTCCTCCTTTGCAGTACCTCGATCCAATCACTTTACCACCTACTCTAGCTCTATGATACTATCAAATGCTCCGTCCGCGGTCACAGCTGTATTAGCTTTCATGCGGAGCAGCGGTCTGCACTATCGCGTTTAATCGCTTTAAGTAGGCTCCGTGTGCTGTAATAACCCCAGTAGTAGTTAAACACGGTACATGGAAACCTTCATACACACCTTTAGTTAAAACAGAAAAAAAAATGACCATAAAAGAATAGCAGAAAATGGTTATATTGTAATAAATATTAGTAAAAAAAGGCCACGTTTGAAACGAAATAAATGTTAAAGATGTACTATAAATAATAGTCTGAAAAAATATGTAAAGTTTCTACATAAACGAAAAAAAATGAAACGTTGCAGTGTGTGGCCGTAAAGAATTTTATCTTTGAACGGGTTTTCATGGATTGGTTAAGCTTTTTTAGATATTTCGGAAAAAGTTTTTATATTTATACATCTCGTAAATATTTTTATAAAAGGTATTTTTTGATTATTCCCGTCTTTTTTTTTTTTTTTTTTTTTTCTTTTAGAATGTTGAAAAACGCAGAAAATGATTTCATATAGCTTACTTTTATTCGGGCTCATTAGTATCGCTAAATACATCTCGTTATTTTCCAATACATATTTTTTAGTCATTTCATCAAACAGTGCTGTTCTTTTTTGAGATTGTCACTGCTACTGTTATCAAGCAACATTGCTACCGTTTTCCTATTTGTAATTACTTACGATGCAGTACGAACAATTTTTCATTTGCGCATATGACCACCTACCAATGTCGAAACTTTAACAATAATCTCATCAGCCTTTAGAATCGTTAATTTATTTTGCTCGGTTCACAACTACTCTTATTTGAAAACCGTGTAGTAGAAAAATTTGCACAGGCAATTCGCCACCTTTGATGCGCTCGATTCGTTGTTTAATTTTTTACACTGTTTTGTTAAAAGAGTTTTTTCAACTGGCTCTATTCTAATTTTTACTTCAATAATTGGAAATATCGGATGATTTCAGTTTCGCGAAATAAATGAAACTAAATTGGTGAGATTTCTTACCGGTAGTTAGAGAACACACTATTACAAAGTGGAACGTTGAAAAGGGGTAAAATTACGCAGGAATACAAAAGTGTTTCCCAAGGGTTCTTAAGAGAGTTGACAACTTCGAGAGAAACTATATAAAAACGGTAACTCGACTGAGAACGAGACACAATAAAAAGTCGAAAATAATCATACGGTTATAGTTGACGTCAAGCAGTTGGTTAGTTCCAGTAAATGGAAAATATTTCATGCGGGAAGAGTCATCGTGCCAAACTATCTAGTCATCACTCAGTGGAATCTCCTTTACATGACCGGCTGCCCCTTTTTCAAGAAAATCTTCCAAAAAAAAAAAAGTACGAAATTAAACGTCCATAAATAAACTCAAACGCTGCTGAAAATATGTATTTTTTTATACGTATAAATAGTCCATGAAAATGGAAATAAAACTTATTATCATCGTCTTCATATTCTAAAAAAGTATAATTATAGTTTGACCTAAAATCCAGGTATTATTCTCCGCACAATTTAAAAATTCTGATAACTCACTTTCACAGTAAGTTGTTTTCCGATTTTTAATTGTAACTTTACCTTTTTTAACCCCCGAAGGGCCTGCCTGATTATTATCTTTACCACTCATTTCAGAATCTTATAAAATTGGTAATAATAGGTGGAACAACGAACGACCAGGAAAAACATGTACGGATAACATTTAAACAATGTTCTAGATGAAATACAACCGTTTACTGCTATTGTCGGCTGAGACATTAAGCATTATAAATGATCTACGATGGTGCATCGTAAGGCATCAACGCACATGGTTACAGACAGTGAAAATTGGCGACACCCGCAGCGAACGTGTTAATAAAAAAATACTTGTATTATATTCAAAAAAAAAAAAAAAAAAAAGAAAGTGGAGTCTTATTTTTTGATAGTTCTTCTTCCCTTTGCAGTGCCACACAAGAAACATGTATGTCACGCCGCTAGTAAAATAAATTATCTCGATGCGAGCATTCTTTTTCCGTGTCGGAATTCTATGCGAATTATTATAAATAAACCATTTATTCGTTCACGGTCGGAATCGAATAATCGGTCTGGTCGAGTTCTTTTGGTCTGCGTCACAGATAGAATATCGACAAACCGTATTTGTTTAGTGCGACGCGAAATAATTTGTTATTACTCGTTACGCGGCCTTAGACTGCTTTAATATATTCGTCGGGAGGCCAGAGAAAATCGTATTACTGCAAATAACCGAGCTTGTTTATGTGGCCCTTTTATGCGCCCCCACCCCCCCATCCTCGCTGATCAGTCTTTTTCCCGCGCACTCTTCCTTCAGGTATGTCTCAACACCATTTCAATTACTTTTCGGTGTGGTGGTAATGCAATGTTAACACATGTCGCATTGCCGGCCGCATTTGAAAGATGCAAAAGGGTGTGTACAGTTTTTGCATTTCTCCCGGGGATTTCGTATCAGACTCGCATTTTAATATTTTGCTGGTCGCGTCGCCACTCTGCTCGCATTATTTTGTTTTCGAAAACTTTCCGTTCCGCAATGACACGTTACAAAATGTTTTAGTATCGGTTTGTTTTCTAATCTATTACGACACAAATCACTCCAAATTCATTCGCACAAACTGTATTTTCGTTAATTTTTTTGTTTATTTTTATTTTTAACGAAAAAGTACGTTGTTTCTACTTTTATTTATTTACCTTCTTTTTTTTTTTTTTTTTTTTTTTCGCTTTTCGAAGTGAATTCGGAACTTTTTAGTGCTTTTCGCAAGTTTTCGGTCTGTTTGTATAAATTAGTAGGCGAAATTAGAACATTAACCAGTCCCGCGTTCATTATGCGACACGAAGCAAAAGCTCGCAAATTTACCATTATTTATTTACTTTTTTTTTTTTTTTTTTTTTATCATCCTTCTGTTACTTTATGCTTAAAGTTTTGCATTTTGTCCGCGTGCACATTTTTTCGCGAGAAAAAAATCCATTCCGACACTTTCTTCCAAATTATAAGCCCATCTCTAGCTCCTTTTACCGATGTTACCGAAAGGGAATGGAGTCGTGTTTACCACCACACGCACTGGTCGTTTTTGTCAACATCAAGTTGGCCATTGTAACTCCGGGGGTTTGCGGTTATTCGTCTTTCCCGCCTGCAGAAGTACGAATTGCCCGGAGTAGCTGAAGAACATGAATTTTTCCGGATTCTTTTTTTGTTCTCGACCTAGAGAAATCTCCTATTTCAGCAAACTTATTAGGCTGGCAAATATTGCTGTCGGTTTTTCGGATTTTAATTCATCGGGACTTTAACGAATGTGTAAACTATTCGCACGATCCGCAATTCAGTTGTTTTACGAATTACAGATTGCAGACGGTTTTATGATGATCACCTTTAATTTATGCCTAAGTGTTTTTTCATTAAACCGCTGGTTGCAGATCTTCAACTTATAATGGCTAATAAACGACAGATTTGAAAATATCTTAAGTTATGACGTGATAAAAAAAGATTCGCACGGTCACGGATGAAAATAAATTTTTGATTGGCTTCTGTCAAGATGATGAAGTAATTCGGATAATTTTAACGAATAGCGCAGTAAAAATATTAGTCAGTTAACGGCTGATTGAAAATCTAAAGTCGATTTAATTTCGGGCTCACAGTGACGTAGAAACGTACAATTTCGTGCAAACCATCGTGCAAGAGTAGACTTAATGGGGAAAAGCGCATTCCGGACTGAACGTATTAAAGTGATTTTGCGTGTTCAAGTAGTTGTTTAGCGGTAATTTCCAATAAAATAACGATAAAGCAAATACCAACTCGGCTTATTTCTGATATTATTAATCTTCTTAATTCCACTTCTAACTAAGTATCTGATAGTCTTAGAGATTCCAGGTCCTCGCATATAATGATTTCGTTTGACATACACGACGTAGGAAATTGTAATATTAGAAAAATGTTAATTGATTTAAAATGGGCAACTCTCGCCATAAAGATTAATTAGTGAAAAACGTTAATATTAAACGACACCTATTTCTACGTGTTCTCTAACTTCTTATATTCAAATTTATAATTTGATTAGTACTAGACGATTCTCTATATTGCGACATATATTAACACAGAATTCCCGAGAGGCAAGTAGTTTTTTTTTTGGGGGGGGGGGGGATTTTTCGATAATTACTAAAAAGTATTCAATGAAACGCAAAAAGACTTCGGATAATAACAGTCAAGGAAATGGTTCGAAGATTATTTAACCGACCGTAAAATAAAAATTAAGGTAATTTATTCGGGCGAGAAAAAACACCGAATAAAAGCAGTTGGCCAAGGATTGGCGTCGACATCGTTTATGTGCACGTTAGAAGTTCAAAGTTTACGTCATAGTCGATTATTTCGCTAACTGTAAAAATCGGAATACCTGCGCGACTCAAAGAGACTTAAATTCAATCGCTCGTTCGACACGCGATGAAGGTTTTCTAATTAACGTTGAAAAATCTAAGATTATGTGTGGGTCGATAATATTCTCATAGCTGGGATAAAATTACACCAGAATGAGTCTTACGTCGTCAAAATATTCAAATGGGTGTTGATACATACATACGCATACTTAGGAGTAATACCGCGTGAAAAGAGCATACAAGAATTTTATGCGCCATACACGCCCCCGGGAAATAATACAAATGACACTGAAGAGCTTAAAAAATGCTTAAGAATAATTACGAAACATAAAATTCCAATATTAGAATAAATTGGCATTAAAATATAGAAAAACGCTCAGCAGAACAGTATTTCTGTTGTCATCTGCTATTCGAATCGGAACGAATAAAACCAGAAATGCATAAATAGATGCGCGGGAAATTCTGGCAAAGTAATGCGCAAGATCAAAAAGGGGGGTATAAATCGAAAAGTTAAGAAAACCCAAAAAAGAAACAAAATTAACAAAACTGTAGCGATACCGAGAGTAGGGTAATGGAAATATGGCATTAAAAAGACATACCCAATTTTCCGACATATCGGTAGATTGCTATTTACAATTTAAAGCTAAAATATGAAACTGTTAGACTGACGGACATTAGCCTTGTGAAACTACACCGTGTATTGTCTATTTTGATGAAAAAGTAAATATAAAAAATACGCTGTGTCAGAATCAGAACATCGCTTGAGCAGAAGTAATCATAAATTAAGAACAAGAGCGGGCAATAAATGGCAATACGGGGTAAACTCTGTAGAACGTATAATATTCGACAATGCCCGAGATAGCTGAGCGAAAAAAAAAAAAAAAAAAAAATAGAAGTTATTAAAGAGTAAAAATCTGTACAAAACTGTATAGTGCACGTCACGTTACAACCGTGACTGTGTTTAAAACAGCTATGTATACACCTTTACACGATAAAAGAGTAGACTAATATTTCCGGGGTGAAAAGTAATAGGGAAACAAATAAAGAACATAGATAGCACGTTGTTCCCGATTCTTCGGGTAATGGTGGGTAAATGAACACAGTTTATTATTTAATAATATTTTACACGTTCGTTGCTGCGTTAAATTTGACGAACGAGATTGTAAATTATGAGACTCGCAGTCTAACTCGCGGAATATCATTTGAGAACGGTCGTAGTGCATTCGAATACGACGTTCGAGCTGAAGGCGCAGGTTCGTATCGTTCATCCGATCCCGAAACTGTGTTCGCTGTTCGGTTTCGTTACGGCAAGAAACGCATAATTTGCATATTTTAGCGCAGTCTATTGTCGCTGTTTTTCTTTCGTTGGATTTCACACTTTTCCATTTAATTACCCTCTGCATGAAGGGGGACTATCATTTGAGCTTAGCGAAACTCCGAAATGAACCGACTACTAATAACCCTCGTGACCTTCTTTAAATCGGCTAGCGTCTGAATTTATTTCCGGCCTTTCGTCGCGTTTTTATCTTACTGGCCGCTTTCGCTATCGTCTAGCAGCGAGTTTCGCTAACCTCGAAATATCGGTCTGCGTGATTAATTTTCCGACACTAGTTCGGTGCGAGTGCCGAAAAACGGTCAGGTCGGAGGCTAGGCGGAGAGAAAAAAGTCTTCATTAAAATTTCTTTCGAGCCTACACGCTACGACGACGGAAGTATCTACATATCCCATTCGAGATTCGATGTAAATTTCGTAAACCGTAATAATGATTTGCACGCGGTACACGAGACGCACAAACGTAACTAAAACATGTAAAAGCTCCAGAATTTTCACTCTACGTGTAGCAAACCCGTATTGTTTTGTGCAGCCCCCGAACTCCTCGATGGAATGGTACACTTTTTTTTTTATTTTTAGATATACGTCCTAATTCTTGTAACCTGCACGTGCATTCGTGGAAAAGATGACGTATTACAGAATTCATCGATAGTTTAGGGTCCGAAAGAAAAGACAAAAAAACCCAACAGCGGAAAATCTTAGATAGTTGAAAGATTTAGGAAAATAATTGGCTGTTTATGCTCGCGCCCAAAACATCAATACGATAAAGCCGACACTGATTAATTGCGATTTTTCGGATTCACATTCAGTGTTGTAGATGGTGATTAGTGATTCCACTGTACTTATTGTTCTTGTTACAATAGCTGTCCGACTCCTGCTGAAACATCCTGTTCGTTTTGTGATGCCGTCGCTGCTCTGGCCTATTTAAATTAGAAAACTCTACAATGTGAAAAACTCCTGACGCGGACTAACAGAATCAAACCAGTGCTAGTAGAAAACGACTATCGATAGTCAGACTAGAGATGCGCAAATCAACTCCGCTATAGAGAGCAATTTTGGGAACATACATGTATGTCCTTTTCCGACTGCGGATACGTATATCCGCTTCTCAACTTCTTCCCTGTCTTCTTGTTCTTCTTTTTCTTCTTCTTTAGCCGTTATCAGTAGTTTTCATGTCTAACAAATGTGTCATTCCGGACACAGTCGGATTTACTTTGGCGGCATGATTTAATATATCTCAACACCCCGGAAGGCGTTCAAGGACGTTCTGTATTTTTGCGGTTCGGAGTGCTACACGGAGTTGGAGTTGAATACGCAGCCGAAAGTGATTGCAATTATCTTGTGCTCCTAAACTTTTGAATTTCATCTATCCAGATTGATTTATTCGCACTTTTTCATACTATTATCATTCGGAATAGGGATGCACCGGATTTTACATTCGTTATCTTCTTCTTGTCTTCGAATTTGGCCATTTATGGACCGCGTGAAAACAGGAAAACTTTTCCTTTTTCGTTCTTCCCAGTATTTCTTCATTATCTCACTGTGCTTTTTCTTCCTATCCTCTGTCTATTTTGTTCTGTTATTTTTGATTTTATTAAAGCCATCGAATTCATTTTCTTCCTAAATTCTGTTCTGTTTTCAATGGTTGATATATGTATCTTCATTAAGATCTTTTTTCGTATTCGAGAACCACTTCGGCCTCGACTTCAGTCTATCAAAATGTTGAAAGATTCTTTCAGTTAACCGGGTATCATCGATTCTCTGGATCTGCGCATAAAATGCCAACGTTCTTTTCCTCATCACATCGGATAATTTTTTTCTACTTTCTTATATATTTCCTCATTTGACCTGTTCTTGAATGTTCCTCCTATTTTTTGAGGGCCATGAATTTTTCTTATGATCTTCCTTTCCTTTTTTCCAATATTTCAATTTTTCCAATATTTCAATTTTTCCAGTATTTCAATTTTTCCAATATTTCAATTTTTCCAGTATTTCAATTTTTCCAATATTTCAATTTTTCCCATATTTCTATTTTTCCTATATTTCAATTTTTCCTATATTTCAATTTTTCCTATATTTCAATTTTTCCTATATTTCAATTTTTCCTATATTTCAATTTTTCCTATATTTCAATTTTTCCTATATTTCAATTTTTCCTATATTTCAATTTTTCCTATATTTCAATTTTTCCTATATTTCAATTTTTCCTATATTTCAATTTTTCCAATATTTCAATTTTTCCAGTATTTCAATTTTTCCAGTATTTCAATTTTTCCTATATTTCAATTTTTCCTGTATTTAAATTTTTCCTATATTATTTAGCTCTAAGCACTCAGCTGCATATAGGCACTCCGGTTTAATGACGGTGTTGTAATGTCTTTTATCTTTGCATTTATCGACATTGATTTTTTGTTGTATATACTATATTTCGTGTTAACTGGAAAGCCGTTTCCATTTTTCTTTCCCTTATTTTCAGTGCTTCCCCATCCAATCCGTTTTGCTGAATTACCATACTTAGGGTATTTGAAATTTATAACCTTTTTTGATTCTTCCATATTTTGTACACACATATATCGGGGTGAGGTTCTAATGGTTGTCGTATATTCTGTTTTTTCGAAGGTAAACCAGTTGTTTCTGCTACTTCTTTTAAAAGGTTAATCTGCTTTATCGCCGAGGGGTTACATCCTGTTTATATTTTATTGTGTCTTTTGTTTTTCTTTTTTTTTCAACAACGGTTCGGATGATTGTTACCCGTTCGTAATCATTTCGATTTCTACGCTGAAAGTCGACGAAGTCGCAGAACACGGTGTCCGGCGGTTGCAACGCTGGCATTTCACAGCGTCATCGCAGCACAATCTGGATTTGCGTCTTGCGAGGAGAGGTCTTCTTCTGGGAGCGATGCTTTCGAAGGACGGAGACAGAACCACGAATTTCATCATCTGAAGTAAATCGCTTTTTTGATTCACAGCGGTCGAGTAAATTAACTGAAAGTTTACTTCCCGACGGTCCGCGCTCCATTATTCCTCCATAGTTTGAAATAAATTTTCTCCGCTGCCGCTATGTTTTCCGCGCCACCATCATTCGAATTTCGGCGAAAGCGCGTAAAGCGGAATACGATAGGAGGAAGCGTATAATTGCGAAAATTGATAAAAGCCCTATCGGCGGCGGCGGGGGGGGGTAGCGTTATCATTATTTTTTTCCCGGTGTTCGAAGAAAAATAAGTAACATTTAGAAGAAGAAAGAAAGTTAAAAATAACGAGGGAGAATGCTGTTTACACTGCAGCGGAGAAGGGATTAATTATCGGAGACGTAAGCAGCGCGATATCCATTGTCATCTTCGTTCGCGGTTTGCAGTGGAAGCCTCGGAGCTGCTTCGTCGCAGTGGGAACGCTGACAGCTGTTTCGCGAAGCGTGTTCTATCGAAATTTAAAAGTTTCCGACATTACTGGAAGAATGTCTTCTGCTCACCGACCAGCGCGCGGCTAATTTAACATTTTTTCGCTTCCGTCGACCGGTAATTAAGTTTGTACGAGCGTTTTATAAATTATTCATGTTCACGTTTGAGCGGCAACTTTGTCCCGAAAAAAAAGTTCGGCAGTTTAAAATCGTTACACTTCATTCTCACATCCCGGGTCATACAGATTTCTTCCGTCGTCATCATCCGGAAAAAGTAGATTTTTTCCTAACGCAGGTTTCATTTTTTTGCCTCCCCGTCTTCGCGTTTAATTATCTTTTAATTTGTCTGCGCCAATTTCCTTAATTTCCTCCATTAACTCGACTTCGTCGCGCACGCAAACGCTACAATCTAATAAGCCTCTTTACTAACTGCTAACATGTCAATATTTTCATCTTTCAAATTCTTTACAAATACACGAATCTTACTTCGCCTTCGTGGCTGCTGACAGCAGTTACACTCGGAGTAGTGGTTTTTCTCTTGCTCCGTCCTGTAATTCTCGAATCTTGCTGTCCTATCCGAATTGTAATTTCGTTATATTTCTGGCGCTACACTTATTCGCTCCGCTTGCGAAAATCTCAGCCTTTTAGGCTATAATTGGTTTGCTACTCAAATCTTCCATCCCGGCCATCTTTACACGTAGTATTCCGATACCCGTCGGTACTTTGCTCTTTTCGTATTAATCGTAATCGGTTTCCATCGTCGATCGTCTTTCTCCGTGCAACGAATAATCTCCGTTATGCCCTATCGTCGCTACGACGTCTTCTCATGTATTTCGACAATCTGTCCAACTGGATCGGGTTTTTTATTCGGCTTTCACGTAATATCGACGACCGTCTCAACTAGTAAACGAAAACATAATTTTCCACCTCTTTCGTTTTGTCAAAATTTCAAAATTATTTTCACCGTCTTCACTCTATCCGCACGTTTCCTTTCCATCTACATTCGTAAAACGTAACACCGTATTGTTCGATTTTTCAAACGGTGGAACGCGAGCGAGCTAATTACAACGTTCGCGCGTTAGTAATTAACAAAACGCCCGGCTACACATTAATACGACTGCTAGAAGTTCCGATGTAATTCACCGAAAGTCGCACGTGCTGCGTACAGGCGTATCGTTTCCAGTGTAATAAATTCGCCTAGAAGCAGCCGTTGCTACGGCAAAAAGTTCCTCATTAGCGTTTCGAATGATTGAAGCTTTCGGCGACGAAATACCGGAACTGCTACTTACCGATTTTATTTCGACAATATTAATATCTGTTAATTTTAAATTACTTAGCGGAGAAGCCTACCACTCAAGTAAATACATACATTTATTAGTAATTTTCTCGCTGACTAAGTGAACTAAATGAGAAGTTAACTTGTTTCCTAATTTTTTCATTTGTAGTGTGTGTTTTCATAGTCATGTTCCGGTATAGGGTGTTCAAAAAAGAAAAAGAAAAACAACAAAAGGTTCTGCACAAACGTGATTTTGTACGAAAATTTTACAAGCAATACCAAACAGATGACAATCTTACGAAAACGCTAGCGCGCATTTCGGAAGTTCGCTGCGGACTGTCGGCAAGGTATCCCTCTAGCGCACTCACCGTGAACGTGATAGTCTTAACGTGACTTCTTCAGAAAACTAACCGCTATCGTGAATGACATCTCGTAGCGCGAATGAGCAATACGGGTCTAAAGCAATGGGATATTTGGTAAGCGAACGATGGACATACTTGCAAGGTCTGCTGTTAATAGATTTGCAAAGTCTGACACTATGCCAGTATATTTGCTTACTGCTCATTCGTTAATCGACGTATTCCTATAAGGGAAAAAAGGAAAAAAACAAATTTCCCGGTTAATTTAAAACTCTTCCAACTTTCATTAATAGGCATAAATATGGATAATTTCCATCGAACAATATTAGCAGTGTGTATAATGTGATTGCCAAGAGATAATTATGATGAAATCGCAGACTGCTCAGGAATTCCGTATTAATTTCATTGGCTGACGAGCGGTTTACCATTATTTGTTCGTTGTCTACGTGCGCCAGTGGGATCTAAAGGATTTCGGAAGGAATAGGTGATGCAATTATTACGATTTTTAATGTCTAACCGTATTCTACATTCTCACCTAGATTTAAATCTTACGGAACTACGTTTGTCATCACTTTTAAGCACTATTGCGCCTTGGAATGTTCTTCAGTCGCATCCAAATCGCCACAGATCGAGCAAAGTATCAACAACTTATATAATAGCATTAATGCAGCTACCGAAGTTCTAACGGAGCACAGGGCCTACCACATATTTTACGCATTTTTAAGGGAGTGTTGTTAAAATTGTTTTCACGAACAAGAAGCTGATTTCCCAAATGTGCAAGGATAGATTTACAACCCTCCCCTTTCTAATAAAACATTATTTTATTAATATCATTCTTCTTCTTTTTCCTTTACCATGTCCGTTTAACGGACATCGGTGACCAAACAGTTAAACATTTCTCGATTTCTAGCCATATATGTTAGTTTTCTCATTTCATTAATTTTTGTCCAGCATTTTATATTCTGTATCCACGATTTCCTTGGTCTGCCACGTTTCCGTTTGCCTTTTATTTTTCCTTGAAGTACCAGCTGGAGTATTTCGTATTTATTTCCTCTCATGATATGTCCCAGGTACATTATTTTGCGTTTTTTTTATAATTGTTAATAGTTCACATTCTTTCTGCAAGCGCTGTAGTATCTTCCCGTTCCTTATTTTGTCCGTCCAACTGGCATTCAACAATCGTCTATAAACTCACATTTCGAACGCTTCAATTTTCTTTGATGCGGCTGTTGTGAGGGTCCATGTTTCCACTCCATATAGCAGTGTTGCCCAGATATAACATCTAACTAGTCGTAGTTTTAATTTCATACCGATATCGTTACCACATAGTATATTCTTGAATTGTTGGAATGTTCTTCGCGCTATTTCTATCCTGTACCTAATCTCTTTGTCTGAGTTCCCTTTTTCTGTTAGCCAACTTCCTAGATATTTGAAGGCAGAGTGACTTTCTCTAGGTTTTTATCATTAGTATAATTAAATCGAATAAAAAGAAAATAACAATTATAATAAATATATATACTAGTAACGAATCAATATAGGTGGCGGGTCGGATGAGCACCGCGCGAACGCGATTGAGCAGTTATTTCGTAATAACGATTACGGCGCGCCAGTTCTAAAAACGTTTCACATTTCGCCTAAAAAACTATCTTTTTTTTTTACGTTTACTGGTCAAAAACTTTAAAGAATCTAGCTCAGTGTATAAGAAAAAAACCGTCAGGTCTTGTTAGGCAGGTTAGGATCGCACCAAACAATACTCTTGTCTGCGCAGTCATCTCGTCGAGATGCGAAAAACTTGAATTTTTCTAATCGCACGATTCGCCAAATGCTTCATTACGATTTTAACTACCATCCATTCAAGATATTATATACTCAACAACTCCTACTCGCTGATAATGTTACCGAGTATTGAGATGAACGAAATCCTGCTAAGTGTGATCCTAATCAGACGCATTTTTTAGTTGAACGGTGATGTCAACAAACAAAATCTGAAGTATTGGAGCGGCGAAAATCCACGTGTTATTCAAGCGAAATTCCGCCATTCGTCCAACCGCATGGATGAGAGTAGCGGTACGGGCAGTCGTCGGCCGGTATTTTTTTGAAGGACGCCGTTAACGGCAACCGGTATAAAAGGCTGCTAAATGAATTCGTACGACCTGAATTGGTAAGACAAAATATACATGGTTTCCAACAAGATGGCACAATGTGCCATGCAGCAAACGATACAATGACTTCTTTAAGATGAATGTTTGATGACCAAATAATTTCATAAGGCGCGGATATCCCGCCAGATCTCTCGGTCTTGGACTTTTTTTTTTTTTTTTTCGATATAACCAAAGTATTTTTTTTTTTTTTTTTATGGGTACGCTAACGAAGAGCAACAGCCCAGTTAACCAAGAAATCTAAGTATTAGCTCAAACGGAGATTTTAATCTGGTGCGAGATTGATTAAATGAAAGAAGCTAGAATAAGAACAACTGAGAAGGAAGGAAATGAGAGAACATAAGAGTCATTGTATGGAGTAGGAAGACAAAAAAGCTGAGAATAGAAGAGAGAACGTACAGAAGATAGTAAGAAACATTCGAAGAAAACATGGTTGACATCGCGCAGAAAAAGGAATCTTCTGGGTGAAGAAAGCACCGCGGAGAAGAGACGAGAGAAAAACGAAAAAGTGATGAAGAGAGAAAGGTATGATCGAAAGGAAGACGACATATGGCATCAGAGGACGACAAAAGTATGAAACCGAACATTGAGACAAGAAATGAAAATGAAAATTTGACGTCATTTTGCGGCTATTCCAACGGCTGCGCTGAGTAAAGTTTATGATAATTTCACAATTATATAAAAAAAAAAAAAGATCGCCATTTAAGTGGTTGTCGAATTGAATAGATATATCAAAAAAAAAAACGAAAAAAAAAACGTTGTTCTTTTATCCTCAATTTCGTTAAAAAAAAAAAAATCCTGGCACTTTTTGTTGTTCCGCTATACTTTTTTGAAATACGATACTTATCTCTACTGCAGCCTATATAATATCAATGAGCACGTCATCAATACGAAGCTACTGTGCACGGTTCTTTCCGTATCATTTTCAGGTAACGTTTTGATCCGGCAAAATGACGTATTTTAATGAGGGAAATTTTAATAACAATAAAACTGACTCATACTGCTACTGAAATTACGGCCCCTCAAACAGCACAGCTACTACTAAACGGATACAGTCATCATAATGTTACCAAAAGTTACTGAAATAACAATCTTTTTTTTTCTTTTTTTTTTTTTGTCAACGCAGTAATTATTTACATTAACGAGATTACTTTGCTGAATTTTTCATCGATAGCTTTTAGTTTAGAGAATTTTTTGAAAAGAATAAATTACTATTACTAGTTTAAAAAAAAAAAAAAAAAGACAAGAAATTAAATATGACGTGGTAAGTGAAAATTCATCTTAAGCAGGAACCGCTGTATATACGAGGGAATACAGGGAGTTCGGGATCCGTTGAGTTTTACGTATGAAAAAAGTATATAATGCAAATTGTCAGTTTTATTTATCAAATACGAAATCAACGATGACGACACATCCCCCTGAATGAGACAGTCTTTTTTTCGTTAAGACAAGCAAAGTTAGTAAAATGTCTCGCTAGTTCGCGGTGAAAATGGAATGCACCAAATGTTCTCTAACCATTAGTGCACATTGGAATCCCCCCCCCCCCCATCAGGAGGACAGAAAAGATGACATGCCGGGGAGCTAGTAATTTTTGCAGCTGCATATCGACCTTTCCGTGAAAATTTTTAGCCTACAACAAACTCAGTACCAATCCGAAATGCAACCTCTCAAATTTATTCCCGTCGAATGAACACCGCCGTTTTACCCTTTTTAATCTCGCAATCCATCTCGTTCGCAGAATAAAAATAAAAAACGCGGATACCGATTTCATTCCCGAAAATTATCTTCATTAAATAACTGCGTCCTATTCACGTATGCGCTACGATCATTATAAATTTCACGGCGTACCCAGAGAAAAAAAACAAGAATCGGTATTATACAGAAATACTAGAAATCGATCTTTTATCTATCAAACCGAATTATTCTGCTTTTGTTTCCTTTTCTTTTCCCCGGTTACTCTGCGAAATCTCGAAACGTCTCATAATAACACTTACAAGAAATTCCAAATATGAAACAACGTAAAAACGTACGCGTTTCAGGCTGCTCAACGCTGGATGGCGGTAAACAGGAAGATTTTACGTGCATCATTAAAGTGATTTTCATCTCATATCGGAACATTTGCTCGCTGTACATTGCAAATTTACTCAAATTGAAAAGCTGCTTCAGGAACCCACGGCAGCGTCTGCGTCGAATAAAAAACCCATTCCATCCGCAGCCGCACTACATCATACGATACACATAATCGAAATAAAACAGTTATATTTGCCCGTTCGCGGCCGGTTTATACCAATCTCCTAATAGCCTTACCCCTCGCACCTTACGCCCGTTCACCTACGCGTCAATCACAATTTTACGCCTTCGCCGTAAACTGTCTTCCTCCTTACTCTCGATTACTCTCAGTGTATTGGGAGTGCAAATTAGTTCGGCCCGTTTTTAAAACACGGCGCTGGCTGTTACGGACGTTTTATAGTAACAGCTGATTTCGATGATTTTAGAAAGATAAGACATCTCTATCAATAATGTAGAGTTTCGTACGGAAACCGTGTGTTTTACTGTGTTGAATATGTCAACTTTTGTGTTAACTAAACAGCACTGGACAGCCAAAAAAAATTTGAAGACAAATAATTGCGCAGGTGTTACTCGATGAAGATCCGAGTAAAACGCAAGAGGAGCTTACAGAATCATTGGGAGTTACCGGACCAGCAGTTTCGCTACGATTACAATTCATGGGAATGATTCAAAAGCAAGGCAATTGGGTGCCTCATGAACTGAAACCGAGAGACGTTGAAAGGCGATTTTTTACGTGTGAATAGCTAATTCAAAGGCAACAACGAAAGGGTTTTTTACATCGGATTGTGACTGGGGATAAGAAATGGATATGCTACGACAGCCCCAAGAAGAAAAAATACTACGTTATGCCCGGTCAATCATTGCCATCGGCCTCAACATCAACACCGAAGCGGAACATTCATAGTTCGAAGGCCATGTATCTGGTGGGATCAAAAGGGTGTTGTGGTACACTACGAGCTGCTACAACCTGGCGATTCCATTACGGGAGAGATTGGTGTAGGCTACAATTGATTCGTTTGAGCCGTGCATTACGAGAAAAACGGCCGGAATACGAGCAAAGACACACATGACATAGTTATTCTTTTGCATGACAACGCTCGGCCTCATGTCGCAAAAGTCTTAAAAAAATATCTGGAAACGCTCAAGTAGGATATTTTGCTGCGCATCCGCCGTATTCGCCGGACATTGCTCCTTCTGATTACTGATTGTTCCGACAGATGCAGCACAATTTAGCAGGTAAGCGGTTCACCGGAAATTGAAAATTGGCTCCTAACTTGGATCGCCTCAAAAGATGAGACATTTTTTCGAGATGGCCTGAGAAGTGGGGAAAAGTAGTAGCCAGTGATAGGCAATACTTCGATTAATTTATTCGTTTCATTTTGATTAATCTGTTCGTTTAATTTTGTTCCAAAATAAATATATCTTTCACCGAAAAACGGACCGAACTAATTTGCACTCCCAATAAGATTTACGATTTAGCCTATATCAGTGCACTGCTGGACGTTGTCTTCGCCCAGCTTCTTTCATTCGTTCTCTCTCTGTTCTTTTCAGTTACTCTCAATTATTCTGAAACTTACCTGCAAGTGTAATTATTTTTGCTTCCTTCGCTGCGGCTTCTGGCCTAGACGGCATTCCGTAATAAATAGAAACGCCGTGTTTTAAATGTCATTCGAAAATATACATACCGATCGTAAATGTTTCCAGTTTCGATGCAAATATGACGACGGCAAGCTATTGTCGCGAAAAGAGCAACGTTGGAACAGCAGAATGCTTGACTGTTCCAGTTTCGTGTTCAACATCCGAATATGAAATAGTAAGTCTTCGACAATAAGTTTTACATAGGAATCGGCCAGACGTTTAAAATTAAACCCCCGAATGCGGCCGGATCGTATAAATTAAAATTGGCGGGCTGATTTTGAAAAATTTATTTTATTTTACCGAATTAATTCCGTTCGCGGTGGAACTATATATTTGCCTAATTTTAAATTTCACCGGTACGAGACACACTCGTTCATTGTGCCGTGTGGAAAAGTAAATTTTTTACAACGCCACCGGCTTCAAATGGAAATGTACAAACTGTCTACAAACTGTCAACCTTTTTTGCAGTCATTCATTATTTAACCGTAACTTATCATTTTATTTACAATCCATCATTTTATTCGCGTCAATATAAATTTTACCTTCGCCGTTCGTTTCCGGCCAACTGAACGACACGGAAAACTTAATCGTGCAAATGCACTCCGTAACTAATCATCGACACTAGTGTGCACTTCCGTGTTCCGATGATTTATTGAAAAAAAAAAAAATTAATTTACCCCGGAATAGAACAAAGTGAAAGAAAAGTTACGTCGGGTCTTATTTAAATTTCCTCAGTATCGATCGATTTTAATAAATATCTCGAATCTAAAGTTACTTTTCCGAATAAACTTGCGAATTTTTAAGTCACTATTTCGATCTTGTTTATTTCCTTTTTTTTTTTTTCTTTCTCTTATAATACCGCGCGAAAGTTGCGTAATTTTGAATTAGACGAAAAGCCGTTTGAATATGAAATTCGTACGACTAGACAACACTATCGAATCTTTCTACCTGACGCTCATCGTTATAAACCAAAATGCTAGCGTACATCGAATTCAGCATTTCTTCTATAGCCGGTCGGCTAAGTAACAACCAGCGCGAGGAAATTTTTTTTTTTTTTTTTTTTTTTTTTTTTTTTTGAGCATGTCGGCTAAGGACGTTACTCACTTCAACGGTATGATGGTATTAATAATTATAAAGGAAAAATATTACAAATGGAACATACGAAAGAAGCTAACAAAGGAATAACCAAAAGAGACGGAAAAGAAAGGATGCTGTGAGCGCTGTAGGGCGTAGGGAGGCCAAGACGCAAAAGACCGGAATACAGTATCGCGCGTTCTGAAGAAATGGAAGGACATTCAAGGAAAATGTGGTTCGCATCACAAACGAAGTTTGCTTCTAACGGATCAAATGGACAAAGAGGAGACTGAGTAATGGAGAAACGAAAGAGCGAAGCAGGAAGCAAGCTGTGGTTTAACCGAAGTCTAATTATGGATGAAATAGTTGACCGCCTCATGTTGGGGAAATCAACAAACCACGGAAAAAGAGGAGGAGTGGGTTGTATGGATAAGTAAAAGGAAGCAGGATTGGAAAAAGAAGAAGGATAGAGCTCAGACCAACAGTCACGATGGCAACGCGAGGAAAGAGTAAGAAGACTTTGAGCTGGGAAATGCCTAATAAAGCGACCGTTTAAAGCAGCCGAACGTGCCAACGAGTCGACTAACTCGTTGCCCGAAATTCCACAATGACTAGGAATCCACAATAGATCAATACGGACAGAACGGGAATGAAATAGATGTGAAATTAAGGAACGTATGTGAAGCACGATAGGATCAGCGGATGGTTTAGGAAAGGGAGTAGCAATGGCTTGTAAAACGCCTTTTGAATCAGAAGATAAGAGAACCTTGGATATGTTGTTAGAGGAGGCTATAAAAAGGATTGCCTGTAAGATCGCAATAGATTCGGCTAGGAATATGGAGGAGAACGAGGGGAGTTTGAACGACTCAGAATAGCCGAAATCCGGCAAAGTAAAAGCCGCTCCAACCCCCAAAGCTGACTTTGAGCCATCTGTAAAAATTAAGGTATACGAAGGAAAGAGCGAGGATAAAACATAGTTAAATTCGTTATGAGCAGCGGGAGAGGGAAGAGACTTGACATACGAAGGAAGAAAAAGTAAACTGGGTGAGTAAATAAAATCTAGGAAATTATAGGTAAAATAAGGGCATTTGTTGTAGGATAGAACAAAAGGAGAGAAGGCCCTGAGTCGTGAAGAAATCAAGGAAAGGATTGGGGTTTTACGAGGAGAGAAACGCCAGTTGTTGAATATAAACCAGTAGGAATTAAGTAAGTAGGAATTGGAAATATGAAGACGTTTAATCAGAAATCGTTCACCTAGATAAAGTCTTCGGATGAATAAAGGACAGGAACCAGTTTCTGCCAAAATGGCTGCAATAGGAGAGGAGTTCAAGGCACCGATACAAAGACGAAGACACATATTATGGATTTTATCAAGTTTAAGGAGAAGATATTTAGGAGCACTGGCGTAAAGGAACGAGCAATAATCGAATTTAGAAAGGATAGTGGCCCTGTATAGCATCAGAAGGATATAAGGATCCCCACCCCAATTACGGGAGGAGAGAGCCTTCAACCAATTAATCCTCTTGAGAGCCGACGTATAGAGATAATTTATGTGATGATGAAAGGACAAGTTACTGCTAAGAACAATGCCAAGGTAGGAGACAGAACTAACTAAAGGAATAGGAAGATGGCACACGGATAGATTGACTGAGGAACGACTATAAGGACGATAAGTGAAAACCATAGCTGCTGATTTCTCAGGAGAAGTAAAAAGGTGACGATCGGATAACACATTATCCAGAGAGAAAAGAGAGTTGTTAAGCTCCATGACGGCGGAAGAAAGATTAACTGAGGAAGAGTAGATGAGTATATCATCGGCAAAGAATAAGGAAGTAGATGATATCCGAAGAGTAGCTAGGCTATGGAAATAGATGTTAAAGAGAGTAGGGCTAAGACATGATCCTTGCGGAAGACCCCGAAAGACCACTCTAGACTCCGAGAAGAAGGGAGTGGAGAGCTGAATTGATCTATTGTAGAAAAGCTTGAGAATTAAGGAAGCGACCTGTAAAGGAACATTAATGGAACACATTTTATGTAGAAGAGAAGGTAAGTGAACATGATCGAATGCGGAGGTAACATCAAGGAAAGCAGAGACAGTGTATTCTTTGCGAATAAGGGATTTGTACACGTCAGATAAAAACAACGATAAACAGTCCGCCGTTCCTAGTCCCGTACGGAAACCGAACATGTTACTAGGAAGAATATTGTTGAATTCCAGCCACCAGACTAGGCGTTTATTAATCATTTGTTCAAACAATTTTCTAAAACACGAAGCTAAGGAAATAGGACGGAAAGAATTAGCATTCTTTTTTGGAATAGGAATAACAATAAAGGAGTTCCAAATTGGTGGCGTAGTACAGGTATGCAAGAAGGAGTTGTAGATAGAAAGCAAGGTATTCAGTGCGGAGATTGATAAGCTCTTAATAACCAGGAAAGGAATGCCGTCTACTCCCGGACTAGAGGAGGAGGAGGAATTCTTTAAGGAAGAATGGAGTTCATTGATGTTAAAATCGGAGGACAGAACGTGCATAGAGGATGTAGGTGGAAACGCCGGAGGACATATTTCCTCCAAGGATGGAACGTATAAGGGAGCAATTGAGTCCAGAAAAGAGATGAGCTTCTCCGAAGGAAGGTTGTAATAGGAGGGACGTTCGGACCGTGGGGACTGAAAGGCTTTCGCCATTTTCCAAAGATGAGAGAGGGAGGTGGATCTAGAGAATGATGAACAGAATTTCTTCCACGCATCTTTTTTGCTCTTTTTGAGAATAAATCTGGCCTTAGCATTGGCCTCCCTATAAGCTATGAAATTATCGAAGGAAGAGCAGGAACGGAAGGCTCTGAACTTCAAAGAACTGTCTCTAAAAGCGACCGAACAATCGTTGTTCCACCATAGGGAAGAAGCAAGAAGATTAGGGTTCTTTTTAGAGAAGCGGATAGGAGGAGAAAAGGCCGACAACGCCGAGGTAATCGAGTCGATGAACCTGTTGTATTGAAGAACAGGATCTGTTTGGGAATGTATGTTGGGGAGGGCGGAATCGACTCCAGCCCGAAATTTATCCCAATCAACTTTGGTTAGGTACCATTTGGAGGCATGAGGAACTCTGGAACAACTGGGATCAGGAGGAGGACGAAGATCGTGAAAGGAAAGAATAATTGGAACATGGTCACTACCGAAGGTACCCTGCAAGGTTCTCCAATGACAGCTGAGACCGAAGTTGGGAGAAGTGAAGGAAATGTCAACCGAACTGCAAGTCTGCGCGCCTCTAAAGAACGTCGGAGAATGATCGTTAAGAATAACGAAGCTATTGTTAGAGATGAAATTTTCAAGAACACGACCATTACAGTTGTAGCCAACCGAGCCCCATAGAGGAGAGTGAGCGTTCCAGTCACCACCAAAAATAAAGGGAAAAGAAAGAAAATTGGACAATAATGTAAAAGGAAAATTGTGGAGATCAAAATGCGGAGGGACGTATGTTGAGATAATATGGACTGGTTGAGGATGAATATTAGGAACAGAGATATGCACCAGGTTTGGTGACCGAACGTCAGAAGGAAAATAAGCGGAGTGATCGTGAACGTGAAAATAAATATCATTCCTTATCAATATGGCGGCGCCGCCATATCCATCCGCCCGATCAGAACGGATTAACTTAAATCCACGAATGGATATACTCATGGACTCAGTAAGCCAAGTTTCGGACAACAGAGCAATATGGATGAAGTAAGAGTCAAGAATCCCTTCCAAGGCCTGTTTGTTGGCTCTCAGGCTCCGACAATTCCATTGGAGAATATTCAACTTATGAGACATGAAAAGAATTCGTAGGATGAGACGAATGGCTGGACCAGAACGCCAACGCAAGAAGCAGAAGCCAATTGGTAAAGGCGAACCATGCAGCCAACAGGACTAGGGCAGAAACAATACAGATAATGGAAAAATGAATCCGCAGCAATCCAGCAAAGAGTATATTCAGGAGAGACATACCAAAGGTTAGAGGCCTTAACCTCTATCTTGGAAGTTACTGTCAGTTTGCACCACAAGACAATCCACAGTACGGCATAACGATCCTTATTTTCGGTTGCCAGTCGAAGACGTAGCGGAACGCATACGCGGTTGGTTAATAGAATCGCCGCCCAGAAAGGCAAATCGTCATAAATGCGATTAATAGCTACCATGGAGAAATTCTCCAAACGAGTGCTATTCTTGATGAGCCTATATTTCTGGTAACTTGTCCTATAAGCATAATCGAATGCGATTAGCTTTACAATGGCTATCCTCGAGAGGCTCCACTGTGCGAAGATGGGGTTAGGCCATCCCACAGCGGTTCTCCCGACCAAAGTGCCATAGCGGAGAAACAGCGCGGAAGAAATACCTATAATACTGTGGGTTGCTCGATAACAAAACATAACAATAATCCAGAGGGATACAACAAGGAAGAAAGTAAAATAAGAATTAGCAGAAATGTAAGTTACTAGAGAGAAATGCAGAAAGAGATGTGACAAAGTTAGGAGAGGAAGCTATATTGTGGGAAGAAAGCAGTTCTAAAATTGCTGCGGATAGGTTACTGATGGCGGATGGGGATGAACCCGACGCATTGGTCGGTATCCCGTCCGAGGATGAGGAAGGTAAGGATATATTTAAGTCAGCGTAGGAGGAATTGTCGCTTGAGTTATGTTGAGTGAGAGCCCAGCCCCTGGACGGGTACGGAATTTGATTGGAAGGGAGAGGAGGAAATTGAGGAATAGATTTATGAGGCACTTTCGATTTGCTCTGTTTACGAAAAGTGGGGGACTTGAGGGGAAGTTGTGGATTAGGGATAGAAATATTGAGAGGAACACTAGCTTTAGAAGGAGGGATAGCGGCTCGGTTGGCATATGAGAAAGCTTGTGTAGAATAAGAATTGCTTCTAATGACTGAAGCCTCCTGAAAGGAAACGTTTTCAAAGGACATTATTTTTTTGATGTCCCTTTGTTTAGTCCATTCCGGACAACTACGGTCGTTGGAACAATGTGCGTCCTTGCAGTTTCGGCATAAGGGGGGGTTATGAAGATCAATACATTCTGAGACGGAATGTTTTTGGGAACAATGGGAACAAACAACTGAAGAACTCCGGCAGTGTCTAGCAATATGTCCGAACAGGAAACACTTAGCACACTGCATTGGAGGTTTAACACTCGGAGAGACAGGAAAACGAAGTTTAAAGATGGAAATGAAGTTAGGAAGGACGGTTTTGGAGAACTTAAGTTCAACCGAATTCGTTGGAACCTTCTTGCCTTCGGCAGTGCGCAGGATTCTTCTGACTGAGATTACCGGGACATCAGGTGAATCTAGGCCCTCTAAAATGTCATTTTCAGAGAAGGAAGGATGAATACCTGAGATCACGCCTAACCTATATAATGAGGTAACAGGGATAAATGCTTTAAGATTATGCTTAGTAAGAAAATTAAGATTTTGAAGAAAAGAGTTGGCTGCGGAAGAAGAAGAGAAAACGACAGCAACGCGATTTTTTCCTCGCGGAGTAATATCTGTAAAAGAAGAAGAAACGGAACTAAGAAGTTTGGCCAAAGCCAGGGGGTGGTAATTACCTATATTAGCGTCAGCCGAGGTGTGCTCGACTATAACTGAATAAGGACCCGGGTGGTTCTGAGGATAAGTCTCAGGATTAGGACTCCTATTGCTTTCGCTAATATTGGGATTATCTCCATTCTTATTGATGACGTTTGTTGAAATATTATTATTATTATTATTGGCGATATTGTTATTAGATTCGAAAATTTCATTAACGAGATCGCTACTCTTAGTGACAATGTTATTATTTAGAAGTGTATTCTGAGTAATGTTGACATTATTATTATTAACCCTATTTCCATTATGTTCATCGCTGCTAGAAGAACTGTTATTAGACTCGGAAGGGTTAGACTGCGACAATCGAAAGTCTTTTGAGGGCAGTGTCGCCACAGGGGATAGTGGGCTCGACGGTTTACGTTTTGGAGGAGCATCAGCAACCTCCATTAAATTCAACGACAGATCCGTTTTAGAGGACTTGAGCCCAGTAGAGGAGGCCGTCGTGCGGCCCCCCTTGGACACGCTCATCTACAGTAATATAGAAGAATTGGAGACACAAAACAAAAGAAAAGGGAGAGAAAAAAAAAAAAAAAAAATAATATCTAGAAATGAAATATACTACTAACTAAATAAATAATAGTAACATAAAATAATAATGACCACTGGTCGAATAAAAGTACGCGGAGAAGAAATAAATCGAAATATAAACGGTAGAGAAATAAGAGAAAAAGAACAATGAACGATCTCACCGAGTTATCTGGTGTGATGAACGACGGAGTCGCGTTGTGATTAAACTGATAACGCGAGAGAATCGAAGACAGCAATCAACGCACGAAAAACCGACTTTAACATATCAAGTTGCAACAAAAAAAAAAAAAAAGGAGGAAAAATTAATGTTTGTAACGTTCTTCGCTGCTTGCAACCATATTATCGACCTCTTCGAGCGCGCAAGAGTATGGTATGTTTTTCGCAATACCGAGACCATCAGAGGTCGCGAGCCTTCGTTCAAATTCGCATACCGTACGAGAAGTACATTTGCTTATGGTCATGGTAAATTTCCTTATTTTTCTTTCGGTTTTTCCGGTCTCCTTCACTTCCTACGCCGCTTTCTTTACCGTTCTCTGTTCCAAGCTTGTACTTCAACATGCCACTAGAATTGAATTTTCCAATGCTTTAGGTTCTCTATTTTCTACACCCTCCACTATTTATACTGCGGTTCCAAAAGCGAAGTTGGTTCTGCCTTTTTTATTATTTTTTTTTTTTTTTTGTCCCACTTTAATTAAATTTTGGCTGTTTTAAATTTTCCTTCTTTTGCTCAATTTTCTGTTCGGAATATATTCTACGCGCTGTTCTTGTTGTTTCCTCATCACTGGTTTTCCATAAAATGCTTAAAATCTATGATTGTAAAAGTATGTTCTTTCTAACCATCACATCGAACCTCGTTTTACTTCTTCCAATTATGTAGTACTTCTCATATGCGCTCCCTCTTCCATAATTTTTTCCACCTATGCTCGATCGAGATCGATCTTCTGTGGATTTCTGGTCATCTAGACATTAAATATAATGAATTAGTTCCCATTCCTTTTTTAAAAAATTCCATCTTCTAACCTGAATTCCTTATGTAAAAAGTTTCACCGTAAAATTTGGTCCGATATTTACCTCTCTTCATTTCGTAACGATCAATCATTTTATCCGTCTGTAAATCTTCCTTCTGATTCCCTTGGTTTTTTGAATTTTCTTCGACTCCCCGTTCTCTAGTCATTTCTATAATTCGCGTGCGTTTCGGCCATTCTGCTCTGCCGTCTTTTCGTTTTCGCTCCCTCTACAAATTGACCTTTCCACCACCTCAATGAAGTGGTGGTTTGCGACGTCAATCACATTTTTTTTCGAATGTCCATTTCTTTCTGTCAAACGTTCTATTTTATATCCTTGTCTGTGCTGAAACTCAAGCTCCCTGCTCCTTATTGTGCACCTTATATTTTTTGTCCTTACCTTTTAATATTTCATCCATTAGTTCCTTTAAATTGTCCGTATCGGACCGAATCGAACTCTAACCAATAGCTCTATCCTTTCTTATTGTTTCTATGTATTGCAGGACCTTGGCTGGCGTCCCAAAAAAAAAAAAAAAAAAAAAAAAAAAAAAAAAGAATTAGCGAATAGCCCGTTTTTCCACTTTTAGTAGCCGATTTTTTTGCACACTTTCAATTTATAAAATCGTTTGTCTTCTTTAAATTACTTATTCTAGACTAAGGCTCAACTTCTATGTTTCTTCATTTTCTAATCCTGCCTCCTTTTAGGTTCATCGACTTCCCCTATCTTAAACGCTCTACAATCTCTGCTATTTCTCGCCTTCGCGTTAACTATAGTCTATTTCCTGTATCATTTTCTCAGTTTTTATCTGCATCTATTCTTCATTTTGATCTTTTTTTTATCCAAACATACGTTCCTTGCGATGCTGATCACATTTTATTTAAATGCGCGAGACCTTCTCTGTTAAGCAATCGTCCTTCTATTCTTCTCTATTAAAACTTGATATTCCTATTTCTTATAGTGTTGCTTGGTATTTCCTTCTGTTATTCCTGCAATTATTTTTATTTTCTGCCTTTAAACGAGCAAGAATTTAAGTTTACTCTTCCTTCCTATTTCTTCGGTTAATGTTCTCGCTGACAAACTCATAAAAAAAAAAAAAAACGGGAAAAAAGAAAAATAGCACACCGAAGGAGAAGGTATTCGTTGAGCGAGTAGGAAGAGAAGAATAATGGAGAAAGGAAGCTAGAACCTCGAGGTTGAATAAAAGATGGTTGTTTATGGCTTTCTAGTTTCGAAACATCAATGCAGTGCATTATCTCATTAAGAATGCAGACTTGTTTTGTTTCCCGGTATGGAAAATCTCCTTATAATAACACTTTTTAAACAAGCTCAAGCACGTGTGTTGGGTGCTTGCGCGCGTACATTCGTTCATGTAGGTCGCGGACAAAATTTTTCGACTCCTTCAGGTTTAAAGTAATTCACGTGGAAGCTAATTAAACTTTCTGAAAATTCGGTTCATTAAACTATAATTCAAGAAAATTCGAAAAAAAAAAAGAAATGTAAAATATTATTAATCACGATGAGGAAAACAAAGCGATGCAACTTTCTTCAGTTTATACTTGGGCCAGTATGTGGAAATGGAAAAATAAGTTTCGATTTCAGAGAGAGATAACGTATAGTTTTTGAAAAATTACCGAAAAGGTTGTGTAATTGTCTGCGTGCATCGTGCAGAATTTTATGACACAAATGAGTTGTTATTATCGGTGGGGTGGCAAATTAAACGCGTTTATTTATGGTTTTTTTTTTGTCAACGTGAAATATTTAGCCGGTTTTTTCGACCACAAGTTGTTACTTGCGATTAGCCAATCGTCTCGCAGAATTAAATTCGACGTCAATACTGACAAGGTATAAACAATAGAGAGAGAAGACGATAAAAGTTGCG
Organism: Icerya purchasi; assembly: GCA_039619475.1. Lineage (NCBI taxonomy): Eukaryota > Metazoa > Arthropoda > Insecta > Hemiptera > Monophlebidae > Icerya > Icerya purchasi. The sequence continues at coordinate 249,372,532 of CM077116.1, forward strand.
AATCTGGTAAATTTAAAAATTACGATGATGTGGTATTTCGTTTTTTTGGAAATTCACGTAATCTAACGGCTCCCGTTGAAACCTATCGAACAATTTAATTATTATAATTATCGAAATAGCCGTAACAGAATTCGTCTTTTCTTTGATAGTACCTAAATATCATATGATAGAACAGTCTATTCTCGTCTCGGCTCGCTATGCTTTTCGAAGTGCATAAGTTCCGACGTGGCCCGTAATTTTTCTTTGTTAAATGTATTAAGAGTTATATTATTTTTCGCGTATGGCACAATTTCGTTAGCGTTGCTAAAATTTCTATATCGGTACGTTGCCCACGTTTTAAATTAAACGCTTTATGCGGATTACAAAAGTACAAAGAGTGTCGAATAGGGTGTACAGAATCGCAAAGTACCTTTGCCATCAGCCGATACGGATTTATTAGTTAGCGATTAATTCTTAACGTATATTTCCTGATATTTTCAAATTTAAAGTCACCGCTAACTTCAAATATACGGTTCATTCTTATAGTGCCATACTCAGCTTCTGAGCGTCGGCGATTACCATACATTTCAGCCGTACAGATATAGGTAGTGTACTAGGCAATTTGAATATGCAACGCGAGTGTACAGACGCAAGACTACATTCGGAACCGATAGTAATCGTTCGATTTATCGATATACAAGTGTAGTCCCGTGCGTGTCTGCTGTGTACTGACCTAGCGCGCATATGATGTTGTACGTGGTGGTTTGCCATTGCCTTCCACGTGATTATTAGCCAGTATTTATTTTATTTAATTCTTTTTGTAATAAGTTCTGTCATCGCCCCGGATCGAACCCGTGACCTCCGTAATGGAAGCCAAGCGCTCTAGCAACTAGGCTATCGCGACGACTGCTTCAAATAAAAAAAACTAAAACTGCTTTCGTCGCTGTTATACCCAAGTCCAAACTGCGTCAGTGTAAATGTACCTGCACGTTGAATGTGACATATACCTCAGATCGTGAAAGTTGTAGAGTAGGAGGTTTTTTATTTTAATTAATAGAAAGTTGCAACTGTCTCTGGGCTCTTTTATCTACTTTACATCATATAATATTTAAATATAATAATGGAAATCATGATAATTTTATTTTTCATTTAAAACGTACAAATTACGAAGTAACAAAGTAATAAAAGAATAATGCCGAAATAAATTTGAAAATATTTACGATGGCAGTAGTAATAGTAATAAATATAAATGAGAGGACTAAATCACCTGGCGGCGCCAAGTGTAAATGAACCGGTAGAGATTACATTTTTATATTTGGTTTTATATGCGGAGACTTTTGCATGAATTTATATGCGCCCAACTCTCTGAAATGAGTACGTATATTTCTTCAAAATAAAATGGTAAAGGTAAAAAAGAAATGGCCTCGTATTACGGAATAGACGACCGGTTATATTTTTACGTCGTCATATTAGAAGAAAATAAATAAATAATGGCTGAAATTTTCTATTTCCATTTGTTGCTTTTTTTCTTTTTTGACTTTACCTCTTCGACCGGTCTCTTGTTCCGGTTCATTGTTTTGGAACATTCAGCTGCTGAGGATGGAAAAAGCAACGGAGAAAAAAGAAAAAAGTAGATGCCGCACGAAAACAGCATCGACTCCGTATTTTCTGGCACGATCGGCAAAAGGCATTTTCAATTTCCTTTTTAGTTAAACTTTAAATAATACATTATCGATGCACATCTTCTTCTCTTCCTTCTCGTCCACTCTTCTCTCTGTTCTCTAGCGCGTCGCTTGGTAATTTTTCTACTTCTGTCCGCTCTTCCTTTGCTCTATTTTACATTTTCTCATTTTCTCACTAATATTGAAATTACCGTTAGCTTTGTAGCAACACAAAATTCAACCTTTATGCATGCGAAAAGAATAGAACATCTGCATAAAATTTTCTCTCATTCTTTTACCTGGTATTTTATTACTTCGAGCAAATACACATATAGGCAACGGCCTCTAATGTTTAGACAGAATATCCTAAATACGTACGCATTTATCATTAAATTAATAATAACAGCGGGACCTGAAAAAAAAAAAAAAAAAAAAAAAAAAAAAGGTTAAATGAAGGCTAAAAACGATAAAGAATAAGTAACCGTGACCGTGAGCGAAGTAATCTTTCAATTGTGCGATCATTAGTATTATAGAAACAAATTCGTTGACTGCGTGATTGTTTGACATGGAAAAATCTTACAGCCGAGGGTCTGTAGTAGCAACAATTCAAAATTCAGTTCGGAATACTATGGTATATTCAAAAGGTATTTTTCTTAAGGAAAAAGTCTAAATTACTGTTTCCAAGTGACGCTACGTTTCAAGAGGTATTACTACTAAGGGCGGAGTTGACTGTTATGATTTAAATTAATTCAGAATGCTAAGATAACACTTTAAGAACTGCGTTACTGAGGGGATAGCTAACTGTTGGAATACATCGATTAATCTAGCTATCTTCAAACTAGGCGTTTTCAACTGCTCCGAAGATACTAGAACAAATTAATCCGGCACCGAAAAGCAAAAATCAAATTTACGAAACTCATCAAAAATTTATAAACTGAATTACAATCATCTCAATAAAAATAGGAAAATGTAATAAATTAATGTCCTCCATGTACAACGATTTCATCTCATGGAATTGCAACGGCTGCTATCAACGACTCGAAGAACTTAAAGTTCTAATATTTCAATACAACCCTGTTGTGTTTTGTTTACAAGAAGCGCACTTGAAGAAAAATCGCTTTATACCTGAATAATTATGTCATGAAATAGCGCATGTAGGTTGCTTATTAGCGGTTAGATGTACGCTGCAAGCCAATTCCTATTCATAGTAATCTACAAATTCTGGCAGCTACCATCTGTTTTTTAAAAAATCCGATAAGCCTATGTACAGCTTATTTCCCTCCTCGTGAATATAAAATATTCACCATTATCAGTGGCATACCGTCTCCATTTATTACGGCGGGAAATTTCAATGCGCACAGTCCCGCATCGAGGGAAGTTCAAAATATAATAAGATACTAGAAAAAGTCATCGCTTCGCATAATTTATATCTCCTAATCATCAACACCTTGACTCATTATAATTTCTCCTACTCTATATTTTGATTATTTGCACACCGCAGTTCAGTAGCTCACTTCGGGCGGTCCATACTCATGTCGCGACCTAGCTGGTAGCGATCGTACACCAATTATTGTTTGCAACAAAATTGCCCCGTTCAAAATCATTTAGAAGCTTCAGTTGTTAACGAAGTCGGTATTTAAAAAAAAAAAACCGACTGGGAAAAATATGCGGCTCTCGAGATTTTATTAGCATCATGGACGATGACATAAACATTTTCGAATCAATTAGTTTCATTCGCTGCAAATTGTGCGTCGTACTTAAACACAAATTGTTCGACTAACAACACATAGGTTTTAAAATTCGTACCCCGGTGAACTGTAAAATCGCAATTAAAAATCGCCGTGGAGCTTTAAAAGCTTCGAAGTCGAATCCATCCGAAGCGATAACCAGGTGGGGAATTTCGTAGATTACGTGCGAAAGCTAGAGATGGACGCTTAAACAGGCAAAACGAAACTCGTGAAGAAAATATATATCATCGATAAATGCTTCCACGCCCATTAAATCCGTGCGGCAAACGATCAGATCCATCGAGAAAAATTCAAATTTTCCCGTCCGTCCAGTTTGTTAATCAACGATAAAATGATTACGGGTGATAATCAGATCATTAACAACTTTGCTTCGCACTTCTCAGACACTTCTTCAGCGACAAAAATCTTTCCCTCAGATTCCGTCTAATTAAAGACAAATTGGACTTTGACGACGCTGATTTTTCTTCAGCAAACACTAAGGATTATAATGCGACTATAACTCTTTAAGAATTGCAATCTTCCATCGATAAAGTGACGCCTGTTGCAATTTTCCACATCATTCTGCTGCGAAAGGCACATCACGATATGTTGGATAATATATACTAGTGTTATTTTCAATAACATTTGGCTCACTGGTCATTTCCCTTCTAAGTGGAGATTGGCTACAATTATTTCCCTGCTGAAGACAAATAAAAATCCTCTTCTCCTAGATGGCTATCACTCTATGTTTCATTAACGTCGGTACTACCTGAAGTTTCGGAAAGAATTGTCAAAAATAGGCTCTCATGGAAATTTGAGAGTGAAAACCTTTTGAGTCAACACTCGATTAATTTTTATACTTACAAAGTGCTATCCATGACTGTTTCGCCAAGAAACGCCACCTGTTTGCTGTGTTCTTCGATTGCTCCATGGCATTTGATGTTACATGGCGCTACAAAATTTTAAAAACTTCACATACTATCGGTTTCGGAGGTCGCCGATCTATATTCAACCGGGAATTCCTTAAAAATCGTCAATTCATAATCCGACTGGGCAGTAAACTCTCAGACCGTGAAATAAAGCTAACAAAATCTTTTCCTTTTTCTTTTATTAAAAATTCGCGGTGTTAATCGTCCTTACGGAGCGTCGTAACACCTGTTTATGTACGCTCTAGTTATATGAGAATGCAGGTGGTTTTTAAATTATTATATTCAGAACGTTAGTGTACACACGCAAGACTACACTTTGCACTGATTAGTAAATGTTTGATTTATCGATATACGAATTGTTTCGCTACGTACCAACCAGCGCACATACGATTGTGTACTTGTTGCCATTACCTTCCACGTGATTGTTAGTGGTTAGTTAAATTTTTATAATAATTTCTGTTGTGTCGCTCAAGACTTCCGTAACGGAAACTAAGCGCTCCAGCAATTGTGCTATCGCGACGACATTGAAGTCACATAGTCGATCAATTTTCAATAACTGTTCAAGCGTACAGTCGGTATCGAATAAAATTTCCATAGCTCAGAGAAATCTGATCCTGATTATCAAAGGAAACTGCGTCAACGACTTCACGTCGGAATTTTGCCGCTGATTTATATAGCGTCGTGTGCCCGAATCATGATAAAATTTTTTGGACACTTCATGAGAGGTGAAAAATACAAGTTACTGCTGACAATAATAAAGGGCATGATGATAGAAGAAAGAAGAAATCCGGGAAGAAGAAAGACCGCTTGGATAGATAATATAAAAAATTGTACCGAAATTAAGAGAACAGAAAATCTAGTCAAAATAGCAAAAGATCGTAATCAATTTCAACAGATAATCCAATCCATTCATGATGATTAAGCAACACCCGAATCGGGTGGCACGAGAAGAAGAATAAGACCGAATCATGCCGATGATTAGTTTTTAACAATATATTTTTCCCGATAAAGGTAAATCTGTTTAAATTCGAGTCATCGGAAAAAGTTATGGATGATCAAGAACATTGTAAACGTACCGAGTTGCTTCGTACTATTAGCAAAATTACAATCAGATCTTCATCCCACTCGTAATAGAACGGTAGAAAACAATAGGAATTGTTTTCAAAAAAAAAAAAAAAAAAGCACATCATGTAGTCATAAATATTTGGCGTGAAAGGTGAAATAATCAGAGTTTAACTTATTAAACTAAAAAGTAAAATAAGTCCCATATATCTTTGATAAGGTGGATTGTGAAGTTAAGCTTTTCATAATGGTAGTAAGCCTAATGGACTTGATGAGAGTACTGGCGCCAGTTTCTTTCTACTTTTGGATTATACGCATTTACTTTCCCCCAGATAATTCTCTGGTACCGAATTCTATTTCAGATTAGGTATAATAAACCTGGGAGCGATTTAGATTCGCAAACAAATCTCGAACCCGTAACCTATTATTACCATGTTCCTTAACCACTGGGCTATCGCACTGCCTTTATTAAACTGAAGAAATCGTTAAATATAGAATTTTACGTCAATCAATCAACACCCCACCACGGTATAATATTTCCCAGAGAAAAAAAACAAAAAAACAAACAAGCTAGGAACCTCTTCAAAAATGATTTCATCTAATATCTGCGAATTTCTTGAACACTCGGTTTTCCTGACACAACCTGTCATTTTTATTTTAAGCTCTACCTGTATACACTTATGAGAAACGTTCAAAGTATCAATAACGATACAATTACTATTCAAGTAAAGAAGAGACAAAAATTTCAGACCATTATATAGTTAGTGGCGCACTTTGCTTAGATAGGGACGAGAGGACACGACGAATGTTAATTCACGTGAAATTTGTTTGAATGTAAACTTGTTAAAAGATAAAATAAATCCTTATAACTGGCAGGATCTGCTAGAGAAGAGAAGAGTTGAAGAAATAGTAACTAATCTAAAAGTAATATTTAATAAACTTTATGACGATTGCAGATTTACAAGACAGACATAGAGGGAAAGGAGATGCAATCCTATTGCAGCTTGGATGAACAGAAAAATATTGAACTTCGTACATATTAGAGACCAACACTACAAAAGATGTAAAGGGAATAATACTAATAGGAGATATAAAGAACTATATAAGAAATACAGGAAATTAGTAAAGCAAGAAATAAGGCAAGAAAAAGAAAAATATTACCAACAGGAATTACAAAAAGCGAAAAATAACATTAAAAAAACCTGGAAGATAATAGATCAAATAGTATGTAAAAAAAAAACTGCAATCATAGATGAGGTTATAGGGGTGAACTTCGATGGATACCGGAATGCGGCTAATAAATTTCAAAATTACTATGTGGAGGATATAAAAAAAACGAAAACTGAAACATAATTGTGGTATTAGCTTTATTAAGACCGACTATATTAATACAACGATTACGTCATTTTACATTCCACAAGCTACGAATGATGCGATAGAAACCATAATTAAAAAAATGAAGCCGAATAAAGCTCAATGGTACGGCGGTATCCGAGTGAAAGATGTAATTTCACACGTAAAAAAGCTTGCTCCATTGTTAACAAAAATAATTAATGAATCGGTAAAAGAAGGTAAATTCCTCAAGGAGTTTTTAATAGGGATAATAAGACCAATATACAAAATCGGAGATAAAAACTCTGTGAAAACTATAGAACAATTACATTAATTTCAATTATTGCGAAAGATTATGTAGGTCATCACCTTAAAATGTACCTGGAAGAGAACAATCTAATATTTCATAACCAATCTGGGTTTAGAAAGGGGAAATCTACGATAACACTGCTCGGGACATTTACATCTGATATAAATAAAGGGTTAGCATCCAGAAAACAATTTCTGGTAATTTTTTTAGTTCTTACTAAGGCTTTTGATTTAGTTGATAGGGAAATTTTGATAGAGTATTTAATTAAAATTTGCAATAACAGGGAAATTTCTCAATTGGTTTAGAGGTTATTTACATGAAATGGAATGCTTAGTGAAAGTTGGGAATGAATATAGCGATATAGGGAAAACGAAATATGGAGTAGGACAAGGAACTATATTAGCCCCGTTACTGTTTCTAATTAACCTGAACTCCGTCCAAAACTGTGTTACGAATGCCAAAATTTACCCATATGCCGACGATATTGCTCTGGTAATGGAACACCGAGACGTAGAAATTGCGAAAAGAATGCTTCAAGAGGACTTGAATAAGGTCTGCAGATGGGTACACGGCAAAAAATTAGTAATAAATGCCACAAAAATCAAAATTTATGTATGTAAGAGCATCAAGTAGATTTAGAAAGTTCATTCCCAAAATAGTATTGCGGAATGTAGATTGCCTTCATGGAGCGGAAGTTTGCTGTTGTGACCCGATAGAAACGGTTGATAATTTTAAGTATCTTGGAATTACATTTGATAAGGAGTTAACATGGAGAGGTCACATTGAGAATATTGCGAGGAAAACCAGGCAGACACGATACCGGCTTTATACAAATTAAAACAGGTTATGAATTACAAAACCATGAGATTATATTTCGACTCATTAATAATGTATAGAATATCAGATACGGAATTGAAATTTGTGGGGAGGCAAAAAAAAAAAAAAACAACGGAATTAAGGAAAATTAATAAGCTACAAAAAAGATGTTTAAAAATAATTTTATCGAACTGGAGAAATACGAATCTCACAACGGATACTACTTTTGGTGGGATAATAATAAAGAAATGTCTCCAAAAATGTTTTTTTTTTTATTACAGTAAACTATTAAGATATAAAACAGAAAAAAGAATATTACCGACAAGGGAAAAGGTTTATGACAATAAAAACTATGACAAATTATCTATTATAAGACCTAAAGGGGTTAACAATAAAATTGACAATGTTGAAGAGGAAATTTGAAGTCAAATTTTAGGTCACATACCAAAGGAAATTAAAGACGAAGACAATTTGAAAATATGAAAAGACAAAATTAAAATTTGGTTGATAGCGTGGTGCAAAGATTGAGAAAATAATAGACGAAGGAAAGAAACAATGAGAATAATTATAAATAAGGTACATAAAAAATTAAATAAGGTACATAAAAAAAAAAAAAAAAAATGCACGGTAGCTCCTTTCTTTAGCTGCATACCTTTTGGCTTAATATTGCTTTAGAATGTGTGTTGGGCATGAATGTATTTTTTTTTTAAATGAGATGTAATTCAGTGAAAATAAAAGCTAAAGTATAATTAAGTAATAGATATATAAGATCAATATAATAATGTGTTAGCATTAAGATGTATCTATATTTGTGAATAAACGATATAATTATGTTGGGAACCCATAGACGGGCATTTGTCTTGTGGGACCCGCAAATTATTTAAAAAACAAAAAACTACATAAACACGATTTTACCACATAAATCGAATTTCTTTAATTTTAACCACGTTCCGAGGAAATGATCTGCGTAGTGTATCGACGTTGTACTTGTTTAGCAGCGCGATTAAATCGAGAAAAAATAAAAATAAATGAATCTCAAGATTATAATGCAAGACGAAAAAAGTTATTTTAGCTTTCGGATATCTTTTCAGGTCAGTGTTTTAGAGACAGTGCATAACATCGAGCGCTGATATTTTAAATTGCAGATTCTACGTAATGACGACAACACATTTTTATTGTCGGTCGAACTTCCCACTTTGCGGGTTTTTTTCGGAATTTCTGCTACGAACGTTGTCAATAATCGACTTTCCCCGCAAAAATTAATACAAATAATCTCACTGAAGTTTTTACAGGTGCGTAAACTCGGTATAATCAGTAATCTCTTGCTCCCCGAGTCGCTCATTTTTTTTTTTTTATTTTTATTTTTATTTTTTTTATTATTTTAACTCCGCTGTACCTTCGCTTATTACATCGATAAATACGGAGGAGCGAACACGATATTTTTTTCGATAAAAAGTTTCCTATTTAAGGCAGCATATATTTATTTCGGAATGTTATTTGTTACAAATAAAGTGACGACTACGCGAAATTTCCAAATCGCGCATTTACACGTACCGATTAAAGTGACCTTCTTTTGAAATCAGCTTTCATCTGAATTTTGGGCGAAAAATAAATCTGAACGTTGAAACTTTTAAATGTTAACTGGGAAATTTTCAAAAACGGGAAAACATTTTTTATCAATACTTCTGCGTGTGCATGCGGTTGCTTATTTCTACGTTTAACGGGAAAAAATTGGAAAAAGTTTTTCCGCTTTCCTTCTAAAAGGCTAGTTTAGAAGATTAGAAAATTTGTGCCGACATTAGTAGGAAGACTGTTCTCCTTTTTTTACTTACTTAAATTCGGCTGCTGTTTGTTCTGAATTCTTTAAATTTTTATCAAATTTCTTTTAGTTTTGTTTTGGAAATGTTCGGTTGTTTTGCGTTTATTCTTACTCTTTAGGTTGTATAAAATTCGGAAGCGGCAAAAACTGTTGAAAAGTTAACCTTTTTCCGATTCGGCTAAAAGTGTGTTCAAAAGGGTTATCGAAAATACTCAAAACTCGAACGTATGAGATTATTTTAAAGCGAAAAATCAAAATTATTACTACGCGGATAATATATAATGGTGTTTTGCCTTTTTTTGAAATTACAAATAAAACGGCTATTTTTGTACGGAGTTATTATTTAATAGCGCTACACCGCGAAAAAACCGGAAAAGAAAGAGAAGATAAAAACGAACAAATGTGCATATTATTATTATTTTTCTTTTAATTTTTGCTCGGAGGCTTTTACCATTTGATATCCCGGCTCAGAAAATGTAAAACGAGAAAAATTACTTCGACATAAAATTATCTAATGTTGCAAAAGGGATTTATATATTTTTCATTATTGTACCTAATGCGCAGAACTAGTCAAGATCTTATTTCACTTATTTTGAAACAATTAACAATGTCGAGGGCCAAATTAAATGAAGAAGAAAAATATTTGTCGGAGGCCTAGAATGATGCAGTAAAAAAAAAAAGGTGGAGAGATGGTGTACGCGGATGTGTATCATCTCCCTGTTAATAAGGATACGATGTATCGAAGATGAACAGGTTTTTGCGAAGGAAGTCTTCCGAATTCACCGAAGAGGGTCGGTGTTTCTTAAATCGGTAGCAGGTGAAAAACGAATATTATAAAACCGTTACGTAACAATCACAAATAAGATTTTGCGTTTATTGCGATAAATACTTCTTAACAATATCAAAAAATCTTTTAAACTACCGAAAAATAATTCAGCGATCTCGCTTCGGTATATTAATAACGGATCTCGAAACATCCGTAAAAAGTAACTGTTATTTTAGCAGCAGACCGTAATGCTGTTGTTAATTTTCTTTGAAGGTTTTAGAAACCGGTTGCCACGGTGATTGTATGCTGTAACGTATCAGGCAAAAATCTGGAATGTAATTTTAACAATTAATAGTTAATTTTTTTAATTATACAAAATTATATAAGAGAAAAAAAAAAAACAAAAAAAAAAAATTATCAGTCAGCATGGTTAAGGTACGGATAATTATGATTTACATTTGCATAATACTAAATTCAAAACGAAGAAATCAGATTTTAAATTTGTAACATTCTGTATTTTTCACTTAGCGCTCTCTATTCCTGTAACACGTTATGTTTCGCGCTTTTTTGAACTTTTTTTTTTAAAACATTGAAGCTTTCGGCGACCGAATTAATTTTTCTCTGAAGCGGTCCTTTTTATATGCATATATGTTTAAGGTACGTTTTGGCTTCCTCAGCTGTTTTACTCAGACTACTACGTGAATATCATTTTTTTTTGCTGATTTCGACCCAAAAGAGCAGGGCGGTTATATCATTTTTTAGCTGTAACTTTTTGATTTTATGAAAGAATTTCAGCGTTTTGATATTTTAAATTTCATTTTTAAACGGTTCTTATTTATTTATTATTTTATTTTTTATTTTTTTTCTTCATCTATAGGTAATTCTTCCGTCTTTTTAAAGGGTTATCCGCGATTAGATGAATTTTTTCAGCGTGATTTTTGGGGTCGTTTTAAATTCCTTATTATATATTATATTCTTGATGAGTTTTTTTTTTTGCTTGTTTTTTTTGCCGCCCAGGGTAATCGGTTAGCTCGAATGTGTACATTGTCATGGATAGAAGTTTAATTATAATTTATAATTCAATTTTGAAGATCATAGTCAAACCGTTTGTAATTTATATTTTAATTGAATAATTGTATCGCCTCTAAACCATCTTGTTAAGCCTAGTACACACCAGTGTAGACCATGTTGCGCGATTGTCTCTAGACGGCTTCCTATAGACTGTCTAGAGACACCGTTCTTTGTCTTGTCTAGCGTCCACATTACGATGTGAATTTCTCAGTCTCATCTTCGCCGTCTACCATGTAGGAAATTGTTTTGTGTGGAATGAGTTCCTGCTTAGTACTAATTACTAGAGATTCGCAAATCAACTCCGCTAGAGGAGTTGGATATATATGTGTCCGTTCCGACTGCGGATATATATCCGCTTCTCAACTCCAACTCCGGCGGAGTTATCTCATATCCAGCGTATAATCACACTCTTCGTTACGTATTTAACTCCAACTCCGCGCAGCACTCCGAACGCACAAAGCAACAAAATGTCTTTGAACATGGTGCGCATTTTCTTCGCGCAGTTCCGATTTACCGACAGCGGATGAAAAACTCACTCACACATACATACTGTTTTCTGCTAAATAGGATATTTCTTATCAATAAGCATAAAATAGCTAGTTAGAATCGCGTCAAATAACACATAGCATTAAATTCGTGGATCATATTACTCATTCCAATTTGAAAATTTTAAATCACACCGCGCTATTATCCCTCAATCCTGCTGTCTACGAACACGATATAATTCCGTGAAACAGTAATGATAAGGCAAATTTTGACAGTTGCACGCGCAGCTGTCGCCTTTCGGAGTGGAGATATATCAAATCACTTCGCCAGAAGTGAATTCAACTGTGTCCGGAATGACAATATTTGTTCGTTGTGCGACGTTTTTCGGAGTTGTGATATATGGTCGGAGATATATCCGACTGTTGCCGGAGATATATCCGACTGTGTCCGACCACGGATATGTTTCCGAGGATATAACTGTGTCCGGAGTTACCCATGCCTACTAATTACAGCTAGAGACAGACTGGGACGTGTTTCGCCTCTAGACGCCGAGTGACGTCCACACTGTCAAAATGTTGCGCAACAAGTCTAAAGTTTCATGCAGTCTCCCATTCCGACCGGGAGACCTGAGACCTGCGATTTTTGGTTTCGCAACAGGCCCGTAGACGGGGATTGGTCTATAGACATGTCTATATAAAAACCAGAGACACGTCTTCAAAATCGCGCAACATGTCTACTAGTGTATACTAGTCATTAGGATTCCGTACATTGTGCACATATGTGTATACGGCGAATTCTAAAAACGATCGTCCCGTTCTGAATTCAGGATTAAATAGAAATCGGATCGGGGTTTGTGCTAATAACGAATGCAAATTTTACTATCCGTACCAGCAACTATATAGTTGTTTGTTTTTTAACGGATTTTTCGTAACTGGCTTTAGAATCGCTTCTATTAATCCCGCTACGATACTACTAGATCCTATACCGGAGTGTGGGGAAATTCTCGCGTTCCTTACATCTGGTTCAGTAAAAACGTGATCTCTTCGATTCTACTAGATTTTCGGATAATCTGCTGTTAAGCTGCGAGGGATGGAAAGGTATACGCATTTTACATTATTCAATCACCGCGGACAGTTTTAACGATAAATGTTAGGCAAGCCTTACCGGTAAGCGCTGTTAGGCGCGGTCAAATTGCAAAAACTGACTTTGACACACGAATGCAGTTTATCTCAGTTAATAGTAGTTGCTGCGAAAGTATAGTTGTTCACAAGATGAAGCTCAAGATGAGCGCCTGGTGAAATTGTAAAAATAATGCTCAAGATGAGTAAATGATTGGTACTGATGCAGACCGCATACAGTGAAAAAATATTATAGTGCTTATAGCTCTCACTTTTTTTCTCGGGACCGAGGACGGAAATGCTTTTCCTGAGAGCTAATTCACTCTACCGAAAATTACTATTAATTTCATTTGCTAAAAGAAAAGAATGCACGACATAACTGCATTCAGATCAATATGACTAGTATATAAAGTGAACGAGACCATTAGCACAAATACAAGCAAATCTTTTAAAATTCACATAAATAAAATACGAGTACACATAAAACACCCCCACTGTAAACTATCTACTTATCCTGTTTTTTCCACTTTACTCGCTCGATAATCGGATTGATATCAGGTTGGCGCTAATGGCTACATTAGAGTCTCTTTAAGATTTCTCATTGCTGCGCTTCCGTCTTTTTTAAATCTTTCCACCAGCTTATTTTTGTTTCCTTTGGTCCTGTTTTTATTTTCCGTACTTCTCGTTTCTCTTCTCATTACTTCTTGTCAACTTAAAATATTACAGTGCAATTGTCGCAGCTTTAGGGCGAATAAAAATTATCTTATAATAAAATAAACTTTAATAACAAACAATATATCTATATTGTTTGTTATTAAAGTTTATTTTATTATACCATTTTAACAAACAGGATGTATTCATCTACAAAAATTATCTTGCAGCTTTGCTGGATTTATATAATATGAATATTACGCTACTCTCAGGAAAATTGGCTAAAACGTTCCTTTGACCTAAACTTTCGGGGCTTTTTTCTTAATTAGTTCCGATATGACGTTTCAGCTATTTTAATCGGAAATGATATCCATTTTCTAACCCCTCGATATTTATCTTCCTGTTCCATTTAAATCCGTTTGATCCGGATCTCGTTCACATATCCATTCCGAATAACTCCTCTAAACCGTTTAAGTTTATTTCAGTTTACATTCCTCCTAACTATGATTTACGTAGCTTCCCTTTTTAGTCCTTCATTGATTCACTTCCTTCTCTTTTTATTATAGGCGGTGATTAGAACGCTCACTCTTTTTTTTCGGGCCGCGATGGTTACAATAGCAATAGTTCTCTCTGATGGAAAATATTATCCTACAGAATGATTTAATCCTTCTTAACGATGGTTCTCCCACCTAGGTTAAGAATGCTTCGTTTCTCCTCAGCTCCATCGACCTGTCATTTACCTAAAAAATCTTAGTCTTAAGTGTTCGCGGTCAACTCTAAATGGTACCTTTGAAATCGATCATATTCCTGCCATTATTGCTTTCGATGATTTTCCTTCATCTAATTCTTATTAGCCTCTTCACCGCGTCCCGAATGGATGCTCCCTAAAGTAAACTGGGCCGTCTTTCGTGCTCTCATTGACTCTACGCTCCGTTCGACTCCTCTTATTTTAACTCTGTAGGCGGGGCGCCCCAATTTGTAACACGAACAAGGGCGCTGGGTCTCACAGACTTCTTATAAAAAATGCAAAATTTACGGTTTTTTAATGAATGTGACTTCTTTATACGAAATAAACATCCTTTATTTGTATTAAAAACGTTATAAAAAAATAATTGAATAAAACGACATAGAATATTAACAGTTAAGAAATACTACAAAAAAAAAAAAAAAAAAAAACAATCTAAAATTATATAAAAAAATAATAGACCAAAACAAAACATATTTTTTTCTTCAGTAATGGGATAATTTTTTTTTCTTTTTTTTTTATTATTAATTCATGTGCGATACCTTAGTCCCCACCAAGTCAGTTGACTTGTCGGCGGATTCCCAAAATAAATACATACGAGTAAATTTATTTAATAAGTTTAGATTACATGCTTAGTTCCTATAACATCCTTATTCATCTATAACTACTTTATAAATCATTTAAATATTCTCACAAATTAACAATGTCTATATATAACATACACACATATGTACACCTGCACACCCATACACGCACACACACGTGCATCCACACACCTAAATATTTTATATAGTTTGGTATTATGCTCGTGTTTGTTATTATTCACTATTTTCTAGCAGCATTTCCTTTAATTTAGTTTTACTTATTTCATTTTCGTTTTGTTTTATAATATTATTTATCTGAGTATTATTAAGTAAGTTAAAACCAATTGTTGTAATTTGTCTTCATGTTTATTAGCGTGTCTTCTATATATTGATATTCGTATTGTCTAACGTTACGAAATCTGTAATTACATTTATTTCTTGGTGTTACACACTGATTTCTTTTTCTATATATTTAATTAGTATATTGTATTTAAGTGTATCATTTTTGGGGTAAGTATTAAATGTCTTTTCCTAATATTTGAAGAACTTATATTTGAAAGAGTTTCATATTTTTTTCCTACACGGAGTTTCAAACATTTATCCTGTAAATAATTTAATTGCTTTAGTTTTGTATTATTCGCGTGCCCCCAAACTATAATACCGTAATACAAGTGTGTTTGACATAATGCGTTGAAAACCATTATTTTTGTTGATGTGTTTATAACGGAGTTCTTCATTTGATAAAGACTGGGTAGCGTTTTCCTCAATTTATTTACTACATTATCTATATGTTCATTCCATCTAAACATGTTGTTCACTGTGACACCCAAATATTTATATTTATACACTTCCTCTAAAATTGATAACGTAGATTAGATTTTATTGATTTTTGGCTATGTTGGAACGCGGAAGAAGGGTTCAAGGTGATTGGAGAGACAAACAAATTTTTTACATTTCTGGCAGTAATATCTTGTTATCAAGTTTTTTTGGCAAAAGAAACATCTTCTTCTCATTCCGGGTGGAATTTCCTGATTCGCTTGCATAGTTAGTGTTCTAGCAACGTCCTGTCTTCTTTCTCTCACAGATGCTGGCGCATTTGTTTTGAAAGACCGCCGCTGCATATGGTCTTTAGTTAGGGACAGACCGAGATCTTTGAGAAACAATCGCCTTTCAATTTTGTATATTTTATTATTACACGCACAGATAATTTGAGAGTTAACAGCTGCCATATTCATCGTGGAATAAAAAATTACTATGTGATATTGGCTGCATCAACCTTAAAATTATATTACACGGATCGTTACGACATTCGTAAGGGCTTGAGGGTTGCTGTCCTACGTAAACCTCTAGATTTGAAGCATATGATGTTGAAGAATCTACCAGTGCAAACATTTTTATTCCATATCGTAGCTATTTGGGGATGTACAACATCATCGTCCTGTCCGTCTTGCTCTGATTCACTGTCACTACTTTTTGTTTACAATAAATCCACCTCAGAAGCCGGCTTTCCTTCATCGTCATCGGGCTTTTCGGATAACGTAACTTGCTCTTCCTCGTAGCTCATTATCTAAAACATAATACATAAATAATTAAAAGTATGCAACGAATAAAACAGCTGATGTCAAGAGCGCTGCTCTAGCGTTTCGTTTTTTACATTTGATGTAACATTTCTAATAATAAAGCTCATGACGTATTTTTCAAGAGACATTTTACAGAAATAAAACTCAGTTCATAATTATGAAGAATTCCAACTTACCAAAATTTCCCAAAACACAAACCAGGGCGCCGGGTTTCGCAGACTTTTCGTGTCATAACTTCTAGACCTAAACACTTCCAAACTCGTCGCTTATGGAACTTATACTGCGGCCCGACCTGGGAAAGTATCTGGCGGCACCGCTTGCCGCTACATTTCGCCGAAATATGCCGAATATTATTCGGAACGCCGAGCCTCAGAGACCCGTCACCACTCCGCTTGCAGTGTTAAATCCGTCTTCCCAATATGACTTTTTTATTGAACCAATTTCTCTTCCTTAACTTATTCGTCTCCTCCTATTCGACACCAACTTCTCACAAAAATCTCAGAACATCTTCCTCATTATGACGGAATGAGCACTGTAAGACGGCCTTTAATTTAAGTTGGCCTGCTTATAGAACTCCTTCTCTTTTCAGCTTTCTGACTCATACGAATGCCACAATGTTGAAGTCAGATTCGTTACTCAAACAGCTAAGAAAAACTCATAGAAAAACGTCTGGCCCTCTATTTCTCAATCCACTCGTATTTTTCATGTACGAAGAATCGACTAAGGCCTTTAAATCCTCTCTCTCCTAACGTTCATCTGATCATAATTTTTTCCTCCTGAAAAACTGATAACGCTTATTGATGCTATAGCCCTAACTCTATATTCCTAGCTTCCAATGAATTCTATTCTTCCCCGTCTGCTCCTAGTTATCCGTACCTCTTCTTTTACTTTATCAGAACCTCGTTTATCTTTAAGCAATTTCTCTAATTCTTCTCCGGGCTTAGCACTTTTTACTGTTCTTAAAAATCTTTCTGATTTTTCTCCCCGGATACTTTTAAATATGTTCAATTACTTTCTTGGTTTCCGTTACACTCCTCTTTCTTAGAACCCTTGTTCCGAAAGCCGTATTCTTCTTCGTTGCGCCCTATTTTACTTATTTCGTATATTATTAGAAATCTTTTCGAAAGTTTTGGCTCGAGCATAGCAATCTGTTACCTCACAGTACGTTCGGTTTTCACCCTGAACGTCGGATTCACCAGATTGTATTAGCATGTTTCTTTCTTACGTTTATATATCGTTTATTGATAAAAAATATATCATTATCACTACCAGCATAGTTTCAGCCTAGCGGCTGGTTTTATACTAATCATCTTCAGGAAGGCTTGTCTAGCGCTCTCTTCTTCATCTTGTAATGCGAAGATATTCTGCACTTTCTTTCGGCAAAATATTCATAAAGGTGATTCGAGGATGACTGCGTATCCTTTTCGCCCCTTTATCTACCCTTCTATTAGGTTTTTTAATGTATTCTGGTCCCGCTGCAAAGTGTGCCCTAACCAGTGAAAAGCCCGGTTTTATAAATCCGTTGCAGATTATTTCTTCTTCCACCAATGCTTTCCGGTACTGCCTTATTGTTTAATTTGTCCGCTCAGCTGAACATTTCGAATGTTTCAAAATCTTGTTTTTCTCTGTTCGTTCCAGCGTTCCATATTTCGCGCCGTATAAAGCAGCCAACCAAACAAATATTTTAATCAAATTTTTACGCAAAATTTGGCGGACAAAGGTTTTTGAGCGAGTAAGGAATACTCGTCTTTAAACGCGTTTTTACCTATTGTAATGCGACTGTCGATTTCCCGCGTGAAATCCGCGTTATATACGTTATCGTTTGACCGATTTTCTCGAATGCTGATATCGATGTGGTCTCATATTATTTCACTCCTATTTGCTGACGAGTTTTACCAGTTATCGTGATCTTAGTCTTTGAGAACTTGATCTTCATTCCGTGTTTATTCCCATTTTACTTTTAACCTTTGAATCATTCTTGATAATATTTCGGCACTATAGGCTAATAAGCCCTGATCGTCAGCAAATGTAACAGTGCCGGCAACCTTAATTCTACATTTAAAACTCTGCGGATGTTTCTTCGAGGACCATTCCTGTGAACGCGTTAAACAATTCTCGCTTTCTGCCTTACCCTTTTCGTTAGACTTTTCCGACGCAGAACATCATTAAATTTTAACAATAACTTCTTGTCTCACTAATATAAATTGTAGACTGTCTTGATTCAATTTTTCGGGTACCCTACTACTTGTTAAAGAAGGAGCAGTAGATAACATCAAGGCATTTTGTCAAAAGCGCCTTCACGACCGATAAAAGTTACATACGGACACGTATACCATTATTGATCACACTCTCTCTCTCTCTACATTGTAGTAAAGCGGTTTTTCCTGAAACTGCCCTATGTTTCATCTAGACATCGGTCGTATGTATAAATTAAAAAGAAGCTTGTTACACTTACGACTAACGACTTCGCTGATACGAGTTCTAATGCTCACCTGTTCTCACCTGTTTCAGATATTTCTGCTTTATTCTTCGTCGTCTGTCGAAATTACCGGCGAAAAGGATTGAAATCCATCCTGTCTAGAATTTTTTTCACTAATACTAGTTGACCATTTTTTTTATTTACCACACTGTTTTCAGTTCCGTCTGAAGATCAGCGCACGAATACGTAAGTTCTTCGCTGTTGAATGAAGACTTCTTTTCAAATTCGACCGTAAAAATAATCACAAAAGTTACGCTAATTTTGTAAACGGAATTTATCGCGCAAGTACGTGAGTAATAGAGAGATATATGTATGTATGTGTATAACGGAAAAAAGAAAAAGCGACCGAAGATAGATCATAAGTGAGACGAGAAGATGCAGAAGGGAAACAGGTGATAAAAGGTGTAAGAGTGAAAATGATGAAGAGCAAAGTTAAAAAAGTTTTCTGTTTACTTTGTCGGAAACCGTGACTGAAATTTTAAAGCTGATTCTAGCTTATTTCGCAAAATTCAGTCGAACGCTGAAATTTCAGCACCGATAGCGTACCGTGCGCCATATCAACTTTCCGTTCAGCACGCGTCCCAGTAAATTCAATTCACTTTTCGACAGGCCAGCTCTTTCATGTTGTTCCTTTGCACACCACTCTGACATGCTGTTGCTGCCGTTCGACAAACCGAAGGGAAACTAAATTTACAACGGTCGCGCTGATTAGCGGAAAATTTATTCCAGCTAACTACTATTTTCCGCCGGAATATTATTTCCTCTGGACAACACTGGAACCGGGTAATGAGAAGGTTATCGCAACCAAACTGGAATTAGAGGAGCAGCATATTTGTCCATTTTCTTTTAAATGCCCCCCACGAAAATAGTACTTTGTTTGTTGAAATTTAAATTAATTACAAAGCAGTTGTCAACAGTGGACCACCCTGTTGTTCCAGTTGTCCTCTAAACCGGTGAAAACTTTTCTTGTTTATCTCTCTCCCTCACCTTTTTGATTTTTTTTTTGTTTTTGCTTTCTTTCTATTCGCGCGTAATGTTTAATTTTCCGTTTAACTTTCATCCTACGTACAGTTATCGCAAATATGTGGTGTTCGCTTTTTCACTCTGTTCCGCACGAAGATTTACGGTTAAATAAAGTAAGTGACGCGAGTTTGATCATTTTCCCTTTTAAATAGTACGCGTTTCTATTGTACCGCAACAATTTTAAGAGCGATATTTTGCTTTAAGAGCTTTTTCCGAGTTCTGAAAAGATACCGGATAAATCCATCGATCCGGTTTTCTGCCGGAAATTTCGAATATTTACCGTTTACGTTTAGAATTCGAACATGTTCGGAACGAACGGAAACGAAATTATTACAAGCGATATTGACAAACTTAAATAGTCTGTGAAATAAATGAATTCGCAGTAATTTAATGTACAAACAACCGTATGCAGTAATAAATAATACACGAAAATAGTTCAACATTAGTGTTAATTACGAAGTTAGAATAAAAGTATCATTTACACGTATTGATTCTAAATTTTTTCCCGGTACTTCTCTTAAATAAAAAAAAAAAAAACGGTTTTTCTAAATTGTTTTGTGATAACCTGAACCAGCTGAACCATAAATTTTCATCGATTTCGTTAGATTTAGACAATAAGTAATTAACATGTTACGTTGACAACATAAGCAAAAAAGCAAGTGCGTACCTGTTGTTCCGTCCTGTACAAACTCTGATTTTTCATATAGCGAAAGTAGATAGAAAATGTACGTTCTAGGAGAATAGCCAATCAGGAGCGAGTATTTAGTCCTGTGGCCCCGCCCCCTTTTACTCAGCTAATCAAGAGTCAAAAACATAATAAAATGACCACACCGTTTTTACATCAAACCCCCCCCCCATTAAGAGTTCAACACTGCAACGCCATGTTCTACTCCACTTGCTACATCTTCAACATTACAAACCAAAATCCATATATCTCAGCGTCCACCACACACAAATCAACCAACTGCAGTTTCTCCAAAATTCCTTCAAATTTTCCCTCGTTGTCCACCTCCTCCCCGTGCCGTTCCCCTTGTGCGCGTGTACAATCGATTAAATAATAATAATAATCTACCAATTAATCGATTTTCCTTATTATATTTATTAGAAATAATTAAATATTCGCGATGTACCACACTTCTTCCCTACACAATCTTACATAGATCTTCGTTATTATTATTACATGGTCCGCATTAAAATTTGAAAATTCACTATTTCGAGGGAAAAAAGGGGTAAAATCTCCGGAAACTGCTTAAAACGTTCGAATTTCGATACTTAGAACCCAAATTTTAAAAGATTTTTTTCTAGCACGTTCCCTTCTTACACTTTATTTTTAAAAAAAAATTGTAAAATCACATAATATTGCGATAGTATTAACAGAGAAAGATGTGTGCGAGTGTACTGCAAGTTGTAATAAATCGAGAGGAACACGATGATGATGACGCGGTATCAATGAAGCTGTGCGAATACTATCAACATTATTATTATTATTATTATTATACTTTGTTTTTACTTTACACAACATGGTGCACACGCACATTCCAGATCGCAATGAAAAGGAGGTCAGCGATGAACTGTACGAATACTATCTACATTTGCTTTTACTTTACGCAACATTGTACACACACACACACACATTCGAGATCGTGATGAACAGGAGGTTAGCAGTGGACCTGTACGAATACTATCAACATTATTATTATTACGCAATCGCATAAATCTTTTAAATTATTCCTCTAACGCGTATTGAAAATCAGGAACACCTCCTTGCTAATCAATTAAATAATAATAATCTACCAATTAATCGATTTTCGTT
This sequence comes from Icerya purchasi, assembly GCA_039619475.1. Taxonomy (NCBI): domain Eukaryota; kingdom Metazoa; phylum Arthropoda; class Insecta; order Hemiptera; family Monophlebidae; genus Icerya; species Icerya purchasi. The sequence goes on from CM077116.1 coordinate 249,394,483, forward strand.
ATTATATTTATTAAAAATAATTAACTATTCGCAATGTACCGCGCTTTTCCCTCTACATAATCTTACATAGATATTCGTTATTATTACATGGTTCACTGTCTTTAAAATTTGAAAATTCTTTATTCAGAGGGGAAAAAGGGGTAAAACCTACAGAAACTGCTTAAAACGTTCGAATTTCGATACTTAGAACCCAAATTTTAAAGGAATTTTTTCTACCATGTTCCCTTCTTTCACTTTATTTTTAAAAAATTTTGTAAAATCGCATAATATTACGATAGTATTAATGGAGAAAGATGTGTTCGAGTGTACTGCAAGTTGTAATAAATCGAGAGGAACATGATGATGATGACGCGGTATCAATGAAGCTATGCGAATACTATCTACATTATTATTATTATTATACTTTGTTTCTACCTTACGCAATATGAAATACTATCAATATTATTATTACGCAATCGCATAAATCTTTTAAATTAGTTCGTCTAACATCTATGGAAAATTGCAATATTCCACTAATCAAATTAATAATTTATGAATAAATCGATTAATTGTTATTTTTTCTATTAAAAATAAATAATTAAATATACTAACTGCATCACACCTCCAAACGTTACCAAAAGGGATTAGATAAATGTAGTATCATAGAAAAAAGTGCTCAATTTAAACCAAAATCACTCTTTTCATACAAATTATACCATTTAGAGCTAAAATACACACATTTTAGTACAAAACATTGAATTTTAAAGGAAACAATCCATTTTACATAAAAATATCCTCATTTTAGGTGTAAACCATCAATTTATGGTAAAATATCTCAATTTAATACAAATATCATCATTTTAGATAGAAAACGTCAAATTTTAATGGAAAATAACCCATCCTGGGGATAAGCAGCAAATTTTACTACATACACACTCTTTAATTAAAATCAATATAATCTCTATACACTATAATTAAGTTTATAGAAACTATTTTAAACCCACACACATTCTTAAATCTAACAAATTAAAGAAATAAAAACAATTGTTAATAGAAAATTTTATTACATAGTAAAATTAAAAATATACATGTCTAAATTATACTTAATAATAATACACAGCTGCATGTAATCATGCAATATACATATTTTTATCTAATATACACGCTCTTAGTTCGGCTAAAACATCATTAAACTTTTTACAGAATTTATTATACATAGAATTTCCATAAGCTATTGTATCTACATTATTACTACATATTATTCTTTTATCGTCATTACCACTTAATACTACTTTATTATGTTCTAGGGTATACAGTATATGTTTATGACTTTGAATATTGTAATATGTCTTATAATTATCACATAATTTCCCACACACACCATTCACACAATTATAATAATCTATGAAATTAAGTTCTTTCTTAATTATAGAAGATTGTACACCTTTACATTTTTTAATTTCTCTATCAATAATATTTATAGAATACATTTTTGGACGCAATCCAACAAATTCACTAATTGGAGTACTATTTAATTCATCCTTAAATACACCAAGCTTTTTTTTATTTTTTAGTGAATAACATGGGTGACTTTTTGGATAATCACTTGTATCAAAATACTGAGCATTATCTTTAATATCTTTATAAAAATCAAGCGTTTTAAGTTCATAAATAAGTGAATCAGTATCACAGTATAAAAGATTAATATTCTTATACATTTTACTCATTATGTTGTAATGAAAATCAAACATTTTTAATTTGCTAATATCTAAAATAGACATACCAATGTAAATAGGCTTATTAAATTTAATCGTTGAAGGATTTAAATGCACTGCAGCCAATAATGGTTGTTCACTAAATATTGTTCGATCCTTAAAATTAATTTTTCCAACTAGTTTAGTAAATTTTACTTCGTTTATAATAAGCTGCATATTAATTCTATGCCTAACGTTTTCCATCATTTTACCAAAAACGCTGTTGTTCATAAGCTTCCAATAGTTCTTCTCAAACTCATTAGTAGCTTGTTGCCGCTGTAGAGTGTTTAAATCAATATAAGGCTTCAACCATGCTGACTGATTGAAACAAATGACTCGATGCACATGTTGTAGTTTTAGTCCTAATTCAATTGCCTGTTTAAGATTTCTGTAGTGAATAATATAATTGTACTTATTTTCTAATGTATTAACTAATTTCACACATTTTCTAATTGATTTGGCTTCAGGGCATAGAGGTAAATCATTGTGTGCTAAATGTAAATCTACTGGATACTCCAAATCCACATCGAGTACATAACCAATGGATCCATCATCAGCTATCTCCATAATATTTAATTCTATTATTTCTTTCTGACTAAGCCATCTGAAACCATTCATAGGAAGAGGTTCACTCATGGCCCAACCATAGAGGTTATTTGCATCCAAATATGCTATGAAAGTGTTATCTGTACCATTTCTTCCATCATTATCATCATTACTGTGACTATTACTACAGCTGTTAGTGTATGAATTGTTCGCTCTGGCATAACGTTTCACACACTGACACATACCACCACGTATTCCAGCTTCAAAGAATAAAACCATATCATAATCAGTTAGGAGCTCCAATTGAACCTTTGTCAACTTCAACATTGCTTGAAATGCCAATCCAGGAGCAGTAAAACTCCATGCAGGATCCAATTTGTAAATTTTATGGCAAACGCTTCTAAAGTTTTCAAAAACATCTGCTAATAGAAGCACATCTGTCTTTAGATATATATCACTATACTCCCCTAGTGTTTGAACATTTAATGCATCCCACACATTTAATGCATGTGAGTAATCTTCTTCACTAATATTTGATTTTGTCAGGAAATTATAGAAATGCTCCTTTTCAGGCAAACTTGTTTCTTCCAATTTTTCCAATGATGACACATATGAATAAGGGAAAACACCCTTTCTACGGAATAAAGGAAGTAAATCAGGCGATACAATGTTTCTAATGGTATGATGAAGGGAACTATCGGGTAAATAACTAGCTAGCTTCTCAAGGCTTGATGCCATGAAACGGAATGTGTCAATGAATCGTATTTTCATTTTTTCTGAAATATGCTTTGAAAATGATATGTAGCGTTCTTCACTATTCGGTATCACCTCGATGTCCTGATCATCGTATGCCAAATCCTTGATAAATAAATGAGCGTCATATCCACTCAGATTATGAATAAATACAGGAACAAAGTTGGGAAGCTGGTATTCTAAATTACATTTTGAATGCGCTGCACCTCGAAATTTTCCGCTTAGATGGTCATGATCTGCGACTTTATCATTATTTAGAGGTTCTTTACAAATGTGGCATAGCGATGAAGTATCATATTCTTCCAAATCCACAGGCGTCCACTGCAATGGAATGTTTTTCTGATAAATCTTTTCTATTTTTCGCACATCTTCTACTAACCAATCACAGAATATTTTAGTTGCATTATGGCCACGATACATTTTAGGCTCCAATGTAACATTAAAGCTGGAACTTTTTTCACATCTTGACACAATATAGTAGCAAAAGCTAAACGCTTCATGTTGCTGTATGGGGGTGGTACTACATGTTTTTTCCGGCTTGTTTTGAATATCACAATATGAACCATCTTCCATGTGTTGCCGCTTACATGTCTGCATATTTCCATCCTGTTGCGGACTTTTTCGACGCCTACCACCAATTTCTATACCATCATCACCATTATCACTAATAATTTCTCCATCATTAACATCATTATCACATGAGTCATCGTTTAGAGGCTTCAGGATACACTCGATGTCAGCAAATATTACGAATGGTATAAATTCTTGCTGCTTATATTGTTGGAATTTCAATATTTTATTATTCTCCGTTGGCATAACAACTGTGGCAGGAGTATTGATGGAGCAATGTTGTATATGAGCCAGATACTTAGCATGGTCTTGAACATACCATAAGCAACGACGGCATATAAACATGCGATTATGATTGTTGGTAATTTGACGTGATACTAGTTTACATAAGTTCTTTATCCAACAGTAATGTGATTTATCACCTTTGGTTATAAGCAGTAAATCAGTATGATCTTTTTGTTCAATCTTTGTGATTCGGAGGGGATATACATTATTTTTCTCATCCAAACCATATACATTAACAGATGTTTGGGGGTTATTCTTTTCAAATGTGGACACATCGTCCAATGATGTAGGAAAAGATATACCACTCCAATTATATTTCTTTAACAATGATGTATTCCGCACATAATTGCTTGCATATTCTGGATGATTCACCTTAATATATTTTGTCAACATTGAATATTTGAAACACATCTGATCATCGTTTTTCACATTAATAATAGCCTTTTTCGATGCAATACAGGATGGTAGTTGAATATACGATGATGCACGGCTTAGAACATTCCGATAGTTGAGACGAATTTCAAGATATTCGATTTTCTTTAATCTCCAACCAGATCCTGTTGCATGTTGAAGTCTATCAGCAAGACTAATAATTTTTCTGCAATCTTCCTTGTACCATGCAGAAATATCATCACCACGAATGAGTAACTGCGCATTGGTTGGGAAGTGAAATGGCATATCAATACAATTCACGAACCCAACTCCTCTGATGAATGAACATTGTAATGTTAGATTTACTTTTACTCCAACACCGATTCTTCTTTTAATTATCTCGATCACTGTAGAAGTATTGTTAGACAAGTAATTTGCAATATCCATCTGACATTTATTATTGTTTATAATACGATATGTTGCAAAACGCTTGGAATAACGCTTGCTGACATTTTGAATAGAAATATCATGTTGTACAGCTGCTGACGACATTTTCATAAATAATTTTAAATCCAATTACAAATTAAACACAAGACAAACTTGAATGCAGGAGAAAACACGTCTGATCACTTCAATGGTCAGCACATAAATCAACAAATACCACCATTGACACATTGTTTTATACTAAATTAATACAAAGAGTTGATGCAAAATAACTAATATTAATTAAAATGAGTATAACTTAAGCATAGGAGAAAGACATCTATAATCACTTGTTCTGGCACAGTGGATGATGATGATGATGATGCTGATGACGACGGTAATCTAGCACGTTCACCTTCATCTACCTTCACTTTTCCCTTCACCACTACCCCCATCCGCCATCGAGCAACATCGATAGAAAATTCTAGAAAATGCTACCGCAATCTGTGTGTGCGCACACTCACGTCTCCGACTCCCGCTCTACATCAATGAACACAATGAGTACAAGCAGCTTGAGCGTACTATCCCCAGATAAAAAAACTGTTGCTGCTGTAGCTGGTGATGGAGGTGATGGTGTTGCTAGTGCTTGAGGAAGAGGAAAGGAGTTCTCAAATACTAGTTGGAAAAAAAAAATTGCTTTACATTTTCTGTACGCACCCATGCATACATATTTGCTATTATTACACAGATCGCGTTAATTTTTTTTTAAATAATTATTTCCTCTAACGTGTATTGAAAATCAGGAACACCTCCTCGCTAATCGATTAAATAATAATAATCTACTAATAAATCGATTTTCATTATTATATTTATTAGAAATAATTAAATACTCGCTAATGTACCATGCTTCTTCCCTACACAATCCTACATAGATATTCGTCATTATTATTATCACACGATTCATGCTAAAATTTGAAAATTCGTTATTCCAAGGGGGAAAAGGGGTAAAATCTCCGGAAACTGCTTAAAACGTTCGAATTTCGATACTTAGAACCCAAATTTTAAAGGAATTTTTTCCAGCATGTTCCCTTCTTACACTTTATTTTTAAAAAAAAATTGTAAAATCGCGTAATATTACACTAGTATTAATACAGAAAGACGTGTGCGAGTGTACTGCAAGTCGTAATAAATCGAGAGGAACACGATTATGACGCAGTTATCAATGAAGCTGTGCGAATACTACCGATATTATTATTATTATTATACTTTGTTTTTACTTTACACAACATAGTACACACGCACATTCCAGATCGCAATGAAAAGGAGGTTAGCGATGAACTTGTACGAATACTATCTACATTTGCTTTTACTTTATGCAACATTGTACACACACACACACACACACACACACACACTCGAAACTGCGATTAATAGGAGGTTAGCAGTGGACCTGTACGAATACTATCAACACTATTATTATTACGCAATCGCATAAATCTTTTAAATTAGTTCCTCTAACGCGTATTGAAAATCAGGAACACCTCCTCGCTAATCAATTAAATAATAATAATCTACTAATAAATCGATTTTCGTTATTATATTTATTAAAAATAATTAAATACTCGCGATGTACCGCGCTTTTTCCCTACACAATCTTACATAGATATTCGTTATTATTACATGGTCCGCGTTAAAATTTGAAAATTCATTATTCTGGGGGATGGAAGGGGTAAAATCTCCAGAGACTGCTTAAAACGTTCGAATTTCGATACTTAGAACCCAAATTTTAAAGGAATTTTTTCTAACATGTTCCCGTCTTACACTTTATTTTTAAAAAATTTGTAAAAAGACGCGTGCGAGTGTACTGCAAGTTGTAATAAATCGAGAGGAATATGATTATGACGAGGTTATCAATGATTCCAGTGCTCTGTTCTCATCTAATCTACAGAAAAAAAGAAAAAAGAAAATATAATAGGAAGGACTGTATGTGAAAATAGTGTCCAGCTCTAATGTCGTTACGTCTATGGTATAGCGATTGAGAATTCATAATTAACTCGATTGCAGTAAGAGTCGTTTTAAATTGATCTTCAATGAATTTCAGGAGGCAGCGAGTGAATGTTCTTTCCCAACATTAACAGCGGATTTATTAGTGGTGTTAAATCATTCAATTATTATTGTATTTTACACTACTAATGGAACACATCGTAAATTTAAATCAATTAAAAATTTTAATAACAATAAGCAAAAATTTCGATCATACTTGTGTAGATCACCAGCTGACTGCTGCTTCTGCTCAGAATACATTTTTTCATTTCCCTACGATATCTCTCATATTACACTCGGAAATAATTTACAGCAGGAGTAATAATTTATTTTTATAAACTATATCGGAAAAAGAAAAAAATGTATTCTGAGCAGAAGCAGCAGTCAGCTGGTGATCTACACAAGTATGATCGAAATTTTTGCTTATTGTTATTAAAATTTTTAATTGATTTAAATTTACGATGTGTTCCATTAGTAGTGTAAAATACAATAATAATTGAATGATTTAACACCACTAATAAATCCGCTGTTAATGTTGGGAAAGAACATTCACTCGCTGCCTCCTGAAATTCATTGAAGATCAATTTAAAACGACTCTTACTGCAATCGAGTTAATTATGAATTCTCAATCGCTATACCATAGACGTAACGACATTAGAGCTGGACACTATTTTCACATACAGTCCTTCCTATTATATTTTCTTTTTTCTTTTTTTCTGTAGATTAGATGAGAACAGAGCACTGGAATCATTGATAACCTCGTCATAATCATATTCCTCTCGATTTATTACAACTTGCAGTACACTCGCACGCGTCTTTTTACAAATTTTTTAAAAATAAAGTGTAAGACGGGAACATGTTAGAAAAAATTCCTTTAAAATTTGGGTTCTAAGTATCGAAATTCGAACGTTTTAAGCAGTCTCTGGAGATTTTACCCCTTCCATCCCCCAGAATAATGAATTTTCAAATTTTAACGCGGACCATGTAATAATAACGAATATCTATGTAAGATTGTGTAGGGAAAAAGCGCGGTACATCGCGAGTATTTAATTATTTTTAATAAATATAATAACGAAAATCGATTTATTAGTAGATTATTATTATTTAATTGATTAGCGAGGAGGTGTTCCTGATTTTCAATACGCGTTAGAGGAACTAATTTAAAAGATTTATGCGATTGCGTAATAATAATAGTGTTGATAGTATTCGTACAGGTCCACTGCTAACCTCCTATTAATCGCAGTTTCGAGTGTGTGTGTGTGTGTGTGTGTGTGTGTGTACAATGTTGCATAAAGTAAAAGCAAATGTAGATAGTATTCGTACAAGTTCATCGCTAACCTCCTTTTCATTGCGATCTGGAATGTGCGTGTGTACTATGTTGTGTAAAGTAAAAACAAAGTATAATAATAATAATAATATCGGTAGTATTCGCACAGCTTCATTGATAACTGCGTCATAATCGTGTTCCTCTCGATTTATTACGACTTGCAGTACACTCGCACACGTCTTTCTGTATTAATACTAGTGTAATATTACGCGATTTTACAATTTTTTTTTAAAAATAAAGTGTAAGAAGGGAACATGCTGGAAAAAATTCCTTTAAAATTTGGGTTCTAAGTATCGAAATTCGAACGTTTTAAGCAGTTTCCGGAGATTTTACCCCTTTTCCCCCTTGGAATAACGAATTTTCAAATTTTAGCATGAATCGTGTGATAATAATAATGACGAATATCTATGTAGGATTGTGTAGGGAAGAAGCATGGTACATTAGCGAGTATTTAATTATTTCTAATAAATATAATAATGAAAATCGATTTATTAGTAGATTATTATTATTTAATCGATTAGCGAGGAGGTGTTCCTGATTTTCAATACACGTTAGAGGAAATAATTATTTAAAAAAAAATTAACGCGATCTGTGTAATAATAGCAAATATGTATGCATGGGTGCGTACAGAAAATGTAAAGCAATTTTTTTTTTCCAACTAGTATTTGAGAACTCCTTTCCTCTTCCTCAAGCACTAGCAACACCATCACCTCCATCACCAGCTACAGCAGCAACAGTTTTTTTATCTGGGGATAGTACGCTCAAGCTGCTTGTACTCATTGTGTTCATTGATGTAGAGCGGGAGTCGGAGACGTGAGTGTGCGCACACACAGATTGCGGTAGCATTTTCTAGAATTTTCTATCGATGTTGCTCGATGGCGGATGGGGGTAGTGGTGAAGGGAAAAGTGAAGGTAGATGAAGGTGAACGTGCTAGATTACCGTCGTCATCAGCATCATCATCATCATCATCCACTGTGCCAGAACAAGTGATTATAGATGTCTTTCTCCTATGCTTAAGTTATACTCATTTTAATTAATATTAGTTATTTTGCATCAACTCTTTGTATTAATTTAGTATAAAACAATGTGTCAATGGTGGTATTTGTTGATTTATGTGCTGACCATTGAAGTGATCAGACGTGTTTTCTCCTGCATTCAAGTTTGTCTTGTGTTTAATTTGTAATTGGATTTAAAATTATTTATGAAAATGTCGTCAGCAGCTGTACAACATGATATTTCTATTCAAAATGTCAGCAAGCGTTATTCCAAGCGTTTTGCAACATATCGTATTATAAACAATAATAAATGTCAGATGGATATTGCAAATTACTTGTCTAACAATACTTCTACAGTGATCGAGATAATTAAAAGAAGAATCGGTGTTGGAGTAAAAGTAAATCTAACATTACAATGTTCATTCATCAGAGGAGTTGGGTTCGTGAATTGTATTGATATGCCATTTCACTTCCCAACCAATGCGCAGTTACTCATTCGTGGTGATGATATTTCTGCATGGTACAAGGAAGATTGCAGAAAAATTATTAGTCTTGCTGATAGACTTCAACATGCAACAGGATCTGGTTGGAGATTAAAGAAAATCGAATATCTTGAAATTCGTCTCAACTATCGGAATGTTCTAAGCCGTGCATCATCGTATATTCAACTACCATCCTGTATTGCATCGAAAAAGGCTATTATTAATGTGAAAAACGATGATCAGATGTGTTTCAAATATTCAATGTTGACAAAATATATTAAGGTGAATCATCCAGAATATGCAAGCAATTATGTGCGGAATACATCATTGTTAAAGAAATATAATTGGAGTGGTATATCTTTTCCTACATCATTGGACGATGTGTCCACATTTGAAAAGAATAACCCCCAAACATCTGTTAATGTATATGGTTTGGATGAGAAAAATAATGTATATCCCCTCCGAATCACAAAGATTGAACAAAAAGATCATACTGATTTACTGCTTATAACCAAAGGTGATAAATCACATTACTGTTGGATAAAGAACTTATGTAAACTAGTATCACGTCAAATTACCAACAATCATAATCGCATGTTTATATGCCGTCGTTGCTTATGGTATGTTCAAGACCATGCTAAGTATCTGGCTCATATACAACATTGCTCCATCAATACTCCTGCCACAGTTGTTATGCCAACGGAGAATAATAAAATATTGAAATTCCAACAATATAAGCAGCAAGAATTTATACCATTCGTAATATTTGCTGACATCGAGTGTATCCTGAAGCCTCTAAACGATGACTCATGTGATAATGATGTTAATGATGGAGAAATTATTAGTGATAATGGTGATGATGGTATAGAAATTGGTGGTAGGCGTCGAAAAAGTCCGCAACAGGATGGAAATATGCAGACATGTAAGCGGCAACACATGGAAGATGGTTCATATTGTGATATTCAAAACAAGCCGGAAAAAACATGTAGTACCACCCCCATACAGCAACATGAAGCGTTTAGCTTTTGCTACTATATTGTGTCAAGATGTGAAAAAAGTTCCAGCTTTAATGTTACATTGGAGCCTAAAATGTATCGTGGCCATAATGCAACTAAAATATTCTGTGATTGGTTAGTAGAAGATGTGCGAAAAATAGAAAAGATTTATCAGAAAAACATTCCATTGCAGTGGACGCCTGTGGATTTGGAAGAATATGATACTTCATCGCTATGCCACATTTGTAAAGAACCTCTAAATAATGATAAAGTCGCAGATCATGACCATCTAAGCGGAAAATTTCGAGGTGCAGCGCATTCAAAATGTAATTTAGAATACCAGCTTCCCAACTTTGTTCCTGTATTTATTCATAATCTGAGTGGATATGACGCTCATTTATTTATCAAGGATTTGGCATACGATGATCAGGACATCGAGGTGATACCGAATAGTGAAGAACGCTACATATCATTTTCAAAGCATATTTCAGAAAAAATGAAAATACGATTCATTGACACATTCCGTTTCATGGCATCAAGCCTTGAGAAGCTAGCTAGTTATTTACCCGATAGTTCCCTTCATCATACCATTAGAAACATTGTATCGCCTGATTTACTTCCTTTATTCCGTAGAAAGGGTGTTTTCCCTTATTCATATGTGTCATCATTGGAAAAATTGGAAGAAACAAGTTTGCCTGAAAAGGAGCATTTCTATAATTTCCTGACAAAATCAAATATTAGTGAAGAAGATTACTCACATGCATTAAATGTGTGGGATGCATTAAATGTTCAAACACTAGGGGAGTATAGTGATATATATCTAAAGACAGATGTGCTTCTATTAGCAGATGTTTTTGAAAACTTTAGAAGCGTTTGCCATAAAATTTACAAATTGGATCCTGCATGGAGTTTTACTGCTCCTGGATTGGCATTTCAAGCAATGTTGAAGTTGACAAAGGTTCAATTGGAGCTCCTAACTGATTATGATATGGTTTTATTCTTTGAAGCTGGAATACGTGGTGGTATGTGTCAGTGTGTGAAACGTTATGCCAGAGCGAACAATTCATACACTAACAGCTGTAGTAATAGTCACAGTAATGATGATAATGATGGAAGAAATGGTACAGATAACACTTTCATAGCATATTTGGATGCAAATAACCTCTATGGTTGGGCCATGAGTGAACCTCTTCCTATGAATGGTTTCAGATGGCTTAGTCAGAAAGAAATAATAGAATTAAATATTATGGAGATAGCTGATGATGGATCCATTGGTTATGTACTCGATGTGGATTTGGAGTATCCAGTAGATTTACATTTAGCACACAATGATTTACCTCTATGCCCTGAAGCCAAATCAATTAGAAAATGTGTGAAATTAGTTAATACATTAGAAAATAAGTACAATTATATTATTCACTACAGAAATCTTAAACAGGCAATTGAATTAGGACTAAAACTACAACATGTGCATCGAGTCATTTGTTTCAATCAGTCAGCATGGTTGAAGCCTTATATTGATTTAAACACTCTACAGCGGCAACAAGCTACTAATGAGTTTGAGAAGAACTATTGGAAGCTTATGAACAACAGCGTTTTTGGTAAAATGATGGAAAACGTTAGGCATAGAATTAATATGCAGCTTATTATAAACGAAGTAAAATTTACTAAACTAGTTGGAAAAATTAATTTTAAGGATCGAACAATATTTAGTGAACAACCATTATTGGCTGCAGTGCATTTAAATCCTTCAACGATTAAATTTAATAAGCCTATTTACATTGGTATGTCTATTTTAGATATTAGCAAATTAAAAATGTTTGATTTTCATTACAACATAATGAGTAAAATGTATAAGAATATTAATCTTTTATACTGTGATACTGATTCACTTATTTATGAACTTAAAACGCTTGATTTTTATAAAGATATTAAAGATAATGCTCAGTATTTTGATACAAGTGATTATCCAAAAAGTCACCCATGTTATTCACTAAAAAATAAAAAAAAGCTTGGTGTATTTAAGGATGAATTAAATAGTACTCCAATTAGTGAATTTGTTGGATTGCGTCCAAAAATGTATTCTATAAATATTATTGATAGAGAAATTAAAAAATGTAAAGGTGTACAATCTTCTATAATTAAGAAAGAACTTAATTTCATAGATTATTATAATTGTGTGAATGGTGTGTGTGGGAAATTATGTGATAATTATAAGACATATTACAATATTCAAAGTCATAAACATATACTGTATACCCTAGAACATAATAAAGTAGTATTAAGTGGTAATGACGATAAAAGAATAATATGTAGTAATAATGTAGATACAATAGCTTATGGAAATTCTATGTATAATAAATTCTGTAAAAAGTTTAATGATGTTTTAGCCGAACTAAGAGCGTGTATATTAGATAAAAATATGTATATTGCATGATTACATGCAGCTGTGTATTATTATTAAGTATAATTTAGACATGTATATTTTTAATTTTACTATGTAATAAAATTTTCTATTAACAATTGTTTTTATTTCTTTAATTTGTTAGATTTAAGAATGTGTGTGGGTTTAAAATAGTTTCTATAAACTTAATTATAGTGTATAGAGATTATATTGATTTTAATTAAAGAGTGTGTATGTAGTAAAATTTGCTGCTTATCCCCAGGATGGGTTATTTTCCATTAAAATTTGACGTTTTCTATCTAAAATGATGATATTTGTATTAAATTGAGATATTTTACCATAAATTGATGGTTTACACCTAAAATGAGGATATTTTTATGTAAAATGGATTGTTTCCTTTAAAATTCAATGTTTTGTACTAAAATGTGTGTATTTTAGCTCTAAATGGTATAATTTGTATGAAAAGAGTGATTTTGGTTTAAATTGAGCACTTTTTTCTATGATACTACATTTATCTAATCCCTTTTGGTAACGTTTGGAGGTGTGATGCAGTTAGTATATTTAATTATTTATTTTTAATAGAAAAAATAACAATTAATCGATTTATTCATAAATTATTAATTTGATTAGTGGAATATTGCAATTTTCCATAGATGTTAGACGAACTAATTTAAAAGATTTATGCGATTGCGTAATAATAATATTGATAGTATTTCATATTGCGTAAGGTAGAAACAAAGTATAATAATAATAATAATGTAGATAGTATTCGCATAGCTTCATTGATACCGCGTCATCATCATCATGTTCCTCTCGATTTATTACAACTTGCAGTACACTCGAACACATCTTTCTCCATTAATACTATCGTAATATTATGCGATTTTACAAAATTTTTTAAAAATAAAGTGAAAGAAGGGAACATGGTAGAAAAAATTCCTTTAAAATTTGGGTTCTAAGTATCGAAATTCGAACGTTTTAAGCAGTTTCTGTAGGTTTTACCCCTTTTTCCCCTCTGAATAAAGAATTTTCAAATTTTAAAGACAGTGAACCATGTAATAATAACGAATATCTATGTAAGATTATGTAGAGGGAAAAGCGCGGTACATTGCGAATAGTTAATTATTTTTAATAAATATAATAACGAAAATCGATTAATTGGTAGATTATTATTATTTAATTGATTAGCAAGGAGGTGTTCCTGATTTTCAATACGCGTTAGAGGAATAATTTAAAAGATTTATGCGATTGCGTAATAATAATAATGTTGATAGTATTCGTACAGGTCCACTGCTAACCTCCTGTTCATCACGATCTCGAATGTGTGTGTGTGTGTGTACAATGTTGCGTAAAGTAAAAGCAAATGTAGATAGTATTCGTACAGTTCATCGCTGACCTCCTTTTCATTGCGATCTGGAATGTGCGTGTGCACCATGTTGTGTAAAGTAAAAACAAAGTATAATAATAATAATAATAATAATGTTGATAGTATTCGCACAGCTTCATTGATACCGCGTCATCATCATCGTGTTCCTCTCGATTTATTACAACTTGCAGTACACTCGCACACATCTTTCTCTGTTAATACTATCGCAATATTATGTGATTTTACAGTTTTTTTTTAAAAATAAAGTGTAAGAAGGGAACGTGCTAGAAAAAAATCTTTTAAAATTTGGGTTCTAAGTATCGAAATTCGAACGTTTTTAGCAGTTTCCAGAGATTTTACCCCTTTTACCCCTCTGAATAAGGAATTTTCAAATTTTAAAGACAGTGAACCATGTAATAATAGTGAATATCTATGTAAGATTGTATAGGGGGAAAAGCGCGGTACATTGCGAATAGTTAATTATTTTTTAATAAATATAATAACGAAAATTGATTAATTGGTAGATTATTATTATTATTATTATTATTTAATTGATTAGCGAGGAGGTGTTCCTGATTTTCACTACGCGTTAGAGGAACTAATTTAAAAGATTTAACCAATCTGTGTAATAATAATGTTGATAGTATTTCCCCGCTAGCATCCTGTTCATCATGATTAGAAATGTGCGTGCGTGCATGTGAGGTTACGTACAGAAAAACAATGTATAATAATGTAAATAGTATTTGAACAGGTCCACCGCTAGCCTCCTATTAATCGCAGTTTTGAATGTGCGTGTGTGTGTGTGTGTGTGTGTACAATGTTGCGTAAAGTAAAAGCAAATATAGATAGTATTCGTACAAGTTCATCGCTGACCTCCTTTTCATTGCGATCTGGAATGTGCATGCATACAATGTTGCGTAAGGTAGAAACAAAGTATAATAATAATAATGTAGATAGTATTCGTACTGGATCATTGATAACTGCGTCATAATCTTGTTCCTCTCGATTTATTATGACTTGCAGTACACTCGCACACGTCTTTCTCTGTTAATACTAGTGTAATATTACGCGATTTTACAAATTTTTTTTAAAAATAAAGTGTAAGAAGGGAACATGCTAGAAAAAATTCCTTTAAAATTTGGGTTCTAAGTATCGAAATTCGAACGTTTTAAGCAGTTTCCGGAGATTTTACCCCTTTTTTCCCTCGAAATAGTGAATTTTCAAATTTTAATGCGGACCATGTAATAATAATAACGAAGATCTATGTAAGATTGTGTAGGGAAGAAGTGTGGTACATCGCGAATATTTAATTATTTCTAATAAATATAATAAGGAAAATCGATTAATTGGTAGATTATTATTATTATTTAATCGATTGTACACGCGCACAAGGGGAACGGCACGGGGAGGAGGTGGACAACGAGGGAAAATTTGAAGGAATTTTGGAGAAACTGCAGTTGGTTGATTTGTGTGTGGTGGACGCTGAGATATATGGATTTTGGTTTGTAATGTTGAAGATGTAGCAAGTGGAGTAGAACATGGCGTTGCAGTGTTGAACTCTTAATGGGGGGGGTTTGATGTAAAAACGGTGTGGTCATTTTATTATGTTTTTGACTCTTGATTAGCTGAGTAAAAGGGGGCGGGGCCACAGGACTAAATACTCGCTCCTGATTGGCTATTCTCCTAGAACGTACATTTTCTATCTACTAGCGAAATCGAGAGAAGACTCTTTTTTTCTTAAATCCAACTGCAAACATCTTTTTTAAATTCTGTGCTGCCACTTCGTTTTCTCTCTAGACAAACCCTGTTTAGTCATAATAATTAATCTGTTGCTATAGGCAATGCCGTTTTCATCAATGGACATTTATAGAATTTTACCGGCTCCAGCAATAACTCATATTCCGCTTTAATCAACTTTCATCGGATTTTGTTTTCTGTTATTATTTGAAAACCGAACAAATATAATTTAGAAATACGTATTCTATTAAAAAAGTTATGTTGTTTAAAATACGATTTGAATTTGTCCACTTGAATTATGTTTCCCTTATTCAGAGTTAATATTGGAGGCTTTTATCCCTTTATAGTTGTTAAAAGCTAATGAAGAACAATTAAATGTATAAATAAAAATTTTAATTAATAATTATATACGTTTTTATTTGATGTTCATCTAACACGCAAGCATGCCCGCGTGCACACACATACATATATACAAAGGCAAACTAAGTCATCCACAGTCCTCTAGAATCACAATGCCGGTAATAAATAAGTGTTCATTAGGAATAGATAATTCTTCTATAAATTACGAAAAAACCAAAAATGCAAGAAAAACTTGCAAAACGAAAAATCACAGGCAAATGCGAAATGTAGTGCAAATATTCTCCGTAGTTATTAGATGGTCGCTAAGATTTAACAAGTCCGTGTTTAATGTTAGAAATCGCAAAAAAAAAAAAAAAAAAAAAAAAAAAAGAAGGTAAAAAACTGAAACTTAAAAACATAAAAGACCAGAACCGCTATATACATTTGAAATTAGGTACTTAGGTCCGCATAGACTATTACGTGTGTTTACTCTGCAAGAGCGTTGAATAATTTCAAGGTTAACACATTGTAAATTGCAAGAAAATCAGAAGCGCAAAAAAACAAAATTTTGATCACATTTTAGATCCTTTAAGACGACAAAAAGACTGACGATTTTCCGAGTGACAATTTTAAAAGACAAAAGTAACGAAATATATACAATACACATAAATCAACAAATTTTCTGATTGATTAGTTTCATAAGTTGTAATACTTAAACAGTTATATTATTACCAAGAATAAAGTTTTAAAATGGAAAAAAATATTTCTTCGTCGGTGTAATTAAATAAGCGTACATATATGTTCAGTACATGATAAAAAGATAATTATGGTTTTAAAACATGAATTTGTCTTTTCAACGAGTTTAAATATTTAATCTCACATTGGCGAAACAATTTTTTTATACATTCTGAAACTTTATTTTTAATAATATGTTTAATTATTACAACTCATGGAATTAATAAATAAGAGATTATTTGTATATTATATTGTTGTTTTTTTATGCCTTTTAAAACTATCACTTCGAAAATTATACTCGTATTCATTGGTTTGTACAGTAATAATGTCTGCATTACGTTTAATGTCTACTATAGTTGGTCAGTTCAATTCAAATTATTCGTACATTAATATTTCGTAAGATATGATCATGTATTTGGTTGCGGTTTAACAGTGCATTACTTTATACACACTGTAATTACTCCTGGTTTAACAAAAATATATTTCTGGAGTAGCAACGATCCAAGATGAAGTAAAATCAGACTTTTTTCATTTCATTGTAGTTGCTTTCAGTTATCGTCACATACAGTGAAATAATCGTAGTTAGTACGGAAAGGAAATTATTTTAATTCGGAAAGCAGAGATCAAAGCAGTTACTATATATCTGCCAGCGGCACGTACTTGTTCCCCTTAAATCTTATTTTGTGTACAATAGGGTCTTAGTGGCTGCTCAGATTCGAACTGATATTATGCGTTGGGTCCAATAATTGGATTTACTTAGGCACCATGTTAAACATCAACACTTGAATGCCATGTCTTCATCTACCACACCTATAAGAAGCCACCTTGAAACTCGAGGCAACGGAAAAACTTTTTTTCTCAATAGTTCCAAGAGTGAAGCAGTGACTATATTATATACCAGCATTAAAATGTATTATGCGGCGCTTTGGACTGCTTAATTGCACGAGTGGTCATACTACTTCACTGTTTCAAATATAAATTCATACATTATTGCGTACAACACTGAAACAATCATCATCATAGTGTGCCATACTCAGCTTCCAAGCGTTGGCGACTGTTTATTTTCAACTGTACAGAATAGGTAGTGAACTAGGGGCAATTATTATATGCAACGCGAGTGTACAAACGCGCAAGACTACATTCGAAACTAGTGTTGAATCAGCAACAAAATCGATTAAGGGCAGAAGATTAAATAAAATTTTATTTTTGCAAAGCATCGAAAAAAAATCTTGAGATTTTTGAAGACTATATTTTTCTAATATCACTTCTAAAATTATCTGCACCCATTGATTTATGCGTGTAATTTGTTGTTTTCTTTGTTTAACACAATATTTTTTCCATCTGTTTCCTTTTATTTACAGTTGTAACCATAACGGTATTACTGAAGATATGGGAGTACATATCAGCAGAAAATAAAATTGAGTTGGAGGAAAGAATTAACACAGGTACCAACTGCCATTAGCAAGAACAAAGATGGGGGAGCAAACGGATAAATATATAACTCAGATGTTGAATAAAATACCCAAAGAAATAATAGAGAAGGAAAAAATAAGGGAAAGAAGAAGGAAAATAAAAGAATGGCTTCAGGAAGAAGAAAATATAAAAAAGAATAATAAACATAAAATAAAATGACAAGGCGCAACAAAAAAAAACTCGGAAAAAAAACTTTAAATAAAGAAGATAGAAATTGATAAGTAAAAAGATAGATACTAGTAATAAATATTCACGATTATGTATATGTATAAATTTAAGATGGTAAAGTGTTCAATAGGATAATTCGTCGACAAGCGTTTTAGCTTGACGAAAGTTTTGTATGTAAAAAATAATAAAGACATATTTTTCAAAAAAAAAAAAAAAAAAAAAAACTAAAAGAAAACAATCGATGTATTTCAAACATCTATGTATTTTTTAATATATAATTTCTATATCGATGTCATCATGCGATATATGACATCGTCGAAAAAACGTCGATGTTTTTTGTAAATTTCCATCGCTAGATCGAACCCGAGACTTCCAGAACGGAAGCCAAGCGCTCTAGCAACTAGGCTATCGCGACGACTATAGAAATATATTAAAAATAAAATATGGATTAACATATTATACATAGCTTTACTTTTTGTTTACCTAAAAATGTTAAAGAACCATACGAAATTAAAAGTTACTTTGAAATTCTGAGAAAGCGGATTGGTAAGCAGATAGGCGATTTATAGAATAAGTGGATGGTATGGAAAAAAAAAAAAACATGGAATGGCGAAGAATAATTGAATAAAATTATAGTTTAAAAATACTAAAAAAGCACGTTTTTATAGTAATGTGAACTAAAAAGTAAAAAATAATTTTTAAATATAAAGATAATATTCAACAGTGATGAAAATCTCCTAATGCAATATATTTTAAGTTTTTTTAATAAGCTTAAAATGAAAATAAAGTAGTTCACAGCAAATTAACTTTAATGTAAAAGAAAGCGTGGGGTGCTATTGATATCAATTGTTTATACTTTTTCTATTATTTTTTAACTATTTGTAGGTCGAGTTATTTTATAAAGCAATATATCGACCTTTCTCATGGAAATCTTTCATCCGCCGAACGGTTTTTATCTTTGTGGCCCAACTAAAATTCTTTGGCTTTATTATGTCGCCAAAGTCGTTATTTTCTATCATTAATTTTACCATTCTTATTAGCACTACCCTATTGCAAAGTAACACCCTCTGTTCATCGTGCCGACATACCTCCTATGAAGTCAACAACGCATACAAATACTGGCTTGCACTATCCCAGGTAGGACTTGGGATTTTTCTTCTCAAATTATATTTCGTGCTTTACGTACACTATTTACATTTTCTGACTCGTTAGACGTAAGATTTAAGAATAATTTTTTTTCGTTGCTTAAAGTTCTGTTATTTAATTACTTTACCGCGGTTCGTAAAAAACAGAAGCATTAGACTGTGTAATACATTTAACTTAAGGTAAACTTTAATGAAACAAAAAGCGCGTAAAGAAAATTACTTAGCGACATCTATGAAATCAGTTTCGAACCATATCAAGTTTTTGATAAATAAAGGATACACTGCACTTACCGATGATGTTTGTAACTTGTAGAAGGGGACATTGTTCTTCTCCCTTTTTTCTGATGATCCTGGTCAGGACATTAGGACAAAATTATGAAATGATTGAATTGTCATCCAAAATGAATACGTATGTAAATTTTTAAATTATTCAGACGCCGGGATGTCAAAATTGATTTGTAAAATTCCATTACACACTTACCTATTACTCATTTACATACAGGTCAAGCTAATAAAAAGCGCGTTAAAAAGAAGTAATTGTAACGATTAAAACGAAGTGATCTTCAGAAATAATGCTTAATTGATTTCAATAAATGTTTTGGCTAAGAGAGTACAAACTTTTGTGGAAGCCCGTTATTTTTGAAGACTTGCAAAATGGAAAAAAAATAATTGAAATAAAATCTGCGGATGGCTCACTTGAATGATTCTTTATTATCATTTTAATACCAGATATTATTCGGAACTTTTGTGTATTTTCTTAATAATTTCATAAACGGGGTACTGCATAATTTTCCATACTCTGTATGGTATAACGACTAGTTTCCTCAAGTATCATTTCAAGTACATCAATAGAAAACAAGTCCTTGAAAAATCAGTTTATTTGCCGTTTTTACCGGAACATTTAGTTATTTTAGATTTTGCATTCACTTCAGTGTTATTAAAATTGTTCGCCTCTTCAATCCATTCATTTTCATTAGCATACCCATTTACATTTTCTTCAATTTCTGCTGTAGAGAGATGATCCGGCAAAATTATTTCAGATAAATACGCTTTAGCGTTTATTTTGGATCAGTTGGAAGCGCTTAAAATTTTTCTAATTTTGTAATTCTTCGACAATTTCTTCGTCTTCATCGTTTTCCGGGTAAGCTAATAAACGAATGTGCGTCGTATTCATAGTCGATACTCTGTACTGCCTTTTCAACTTCGTTGTCACGGTACGGATGAAAACCATATTTTCGTCGTCTGTTTTATCGAGCGTAACTTGCTTTCATTAGGCACACTTTGCCAGTTGTCTGACTATTACGATTTATGAAGCCGGAGAAAATTATATTTTTCGAACTGGATAGTTCAGTTCCTCGAAGCTTCGCACGAAATACTCGCTGTTGTAATGTTCGAAAACCTCCGACTGCTATTCTCAGGACCGAATTTTGTAATTTTGTATTGAATTCAAAGATTTTAATACCTCGCAGTGGCATAAGTAAGTCAATCTTGTATCATGTGAGAGTTTGTCGTTAGTAAGTTATGTCTCATTTGTTGTGTATAATAAATTCCTTAACAAATTCCATTTGACAGCTTTTCTTCAGAGAAATGACGTGTAGTTTCCAAGTGAGTATATTATCGAATATGATTTCTAAGTGTCGCTTTTCTTTTGCGAATGCAATCTTTACCATCGGAAATATTTTATAATTACTATTGTTAAAAAAGCAGTACATAATTGAAACATAAAAGAAGAATTATTTTTAATTTAATTTTACGCATCAGCTTTTGAACTGAGGCATCTAATTACGTTAATTTTTAACACTAACGTACTGAAAGGATATAATTGATGAAGAGAAATAATTTGTTTTATATACAGGCCGGCTGTAGGTATTTTATTTTTCGTATTTTCCGTTTTCTTTTCTATACGCTTAAATTGAGTGACAGTTTGAAAAATAAAAGTGACATTGAAATGAGTAACAATAATTTCGCTGTCGAGAAACGGTCGAATTTGCGGACTTGAGGTTAAGTAGAGGTATTTTTTATTGTATACACATACATAAAATAACGGCAGTGCTCGTCTTCCCTTTTGCCGAGAATTAATTAAATCAAAAAAAAAAGATGGCCGTTCTCAAGCCTACTTTCGCTGTGATAGACACTAGAAATTTTATTCCTCTTATTTGCGGAGAATTAAACATACTTAATTTTTTTTCTCGCTTTTATTATTAGTATTAATAGTAGTAACATTCGTATTATTATCACTCTTATTTGTAAAATTTAACCAATCGAAACAATATATTATTAAAAACAAAACGATATAAATTAATCGATAATACATATCTAAATTTACTCAAAAAATTTCTAATGCTTCAAAATTCATTTTATATAATAAGTGCTATAGACAACTATTAGAAAAACAAAATATAAATTTTGGAATATTTATAAATTAATTATTCTGCAGTTTTATGATTAACTAGTTATCAGTGTGTATATTTACATGTACATAAATAATAAAAATTACAATACGGAATTAAATACAATAAAAAAAAATTTCTACAAATAACAATTGTAATATTAATATAAATTCATTAAATAATAAACAAGAAAAAGTATCTTATAAAAAAACATATGAAGAAAATACAAACAATTTTTTTTTTTTTTTTCCTATTCCCGAAACGTTCGGTAGCGTACATTTATTTATTGATTTATTATAATAACGGAATTCATATAACTCATCGAATTAAGTATTTGGTATTATATTAATTTCCATTTTACAGGTTTTTACAATATATACTATATTTTTATTATTTACTTAATATAAATGTACATTATGTTTTCGGAATTTTATTTCTACAATTGCTAATTTGTTAAAATCATTAAAATAATTTTGTACAAATTGTTCTATATCATAATTACAAGGTTTATTATTATTATTATAATTGCAGCCTTGCAGTATATGAAAAACATCATCTCTAAAAGGACATATTAAACAGTTTTCGGAACCAATGATCTTAAATTTATATAAATATACCTTAAATAAACCGTGACCTGTTATAAATTGGACATTAAAAAAATTTGGCGTATATTGATTATTTTTAAATCTCTCTCAAACAATAAACGGTCAAAATATACATATTTGGATTGTAATTATTTATATTTCCTCCAATCGTAACTTGTCCCACTATCTGATAATATCTGACTCCATGAGTGCCCTTCAGGCTACCAGTTTACCTCTTCCTCCTCCCTTATCAGACTTCATCATTCTTCGTATACGATCTCTCATACACAATCTTTCCTTTCATCACTCTATCCACGTTGATCTGCTGTGGGTCCCTGGTCATAGAGGCATCGAGGGTAACGAAATGGTGGATGGTTTGGCTTAGGCTTCTGCCCGCTTCCGCTTTTACATTAAAAGGATCCCTAGTACTAATCTTTTGTCCTTAAGTAAGAAATTTCACTGTAAATTTTGGTCAGATGTGTACCCTTATTCTTTCACCAATGATAGTTCCTTCTACCTCTCAATTCAACTTAACCTTCCTACTAATTCTTGGTTCTCAGAATTCCCTTCTTTTCCACGTTCTGTTATTGTCCCTATTATTCGCCTACACTTCAATCACACTCTATTGCCCGCTTCCCGTTTTCGTCTCTCTTTGGTTTCCTCTCCTTATTGTCCTCTATATTCGAATGAGGAACTTATCTGTGAGGCTAATCACATTTGGTTTTAATTGTTCTGCTCTTTCTGCGGAACGCTCTTCCCCTTTTTTTTAAAATCAAGGCGTCCTGCTCCCTACTGTGCTTCCTATATCCTGTCCATTCGGTCTTAGTCTGTTGTTCCTACCATTGGTTTCTTTATTTCTGCGATTTTCGATCGAATTAAATTTGATTTAGTAAACTCTTCTTCCTATTGTTTCTGGGTGAGGTCCCTGATTGATGAGCCCAAAAAAAAAACAAAACAAAAAATAAAACATGTATTACCGATTAATTTGTTTCATTTTGCTATTAATAGTCGTTGTTTTCTTTAGTTTGATTTTACAGATGATTGTGAATTTTCAAAAAGTTTGAAACTAGTCGGAAATTTAATTAATTAAGTACACGTTAATGTTTTGAGTCTTTGTACGTTTGTATATTTTAATGTTTCACGTTTTACACGAAACAGTTTTGTTTATCTTCAATTGAAAAATATTGTTTTTCTTTTAATAATTTGAGAGAGGTGTTTTGTGGAAAAAGATAGTCATATTCGGACAATTAATTTCATTTATATTGATCAAAGACCACAGATGTAACTGCAAAAAGAAGAAACGAAAAAAGAAAAAAGAAAACCAACAGAAACAGCTTTTTCTTTGTTTTTAATCGTGTTTACTTCCGAGTTTTTAGACAATACTGATGTGACTTAGAAGAAGGCGATGAAATCAAGAAAGATCCTTGCTTACTGAACTGCCTTTGGTTCGTACTTGACTTTGTTTTTCGTTTTATATTTTCTTTTAATAGCGCGATTTTCCACTAGATTGCCTTTCGAAGTCCTTCCCCATTAATTGACAAATGCCATTTTTTTAAATTGTGTATGTTTCAACTTTTTTTTTTTTTTTTCGTTTATTGTAGTTGTGTTAAAGATGTAAATCATAACGGGACATTGAGCTCTAAGGTAACGTGACATGCCTTTGAAAATAACCTTCCAGGCATCCAAAAGTTATCAAAAAAACACCAAAGAAACCATAAGAAATGCTCTTTATTTTTCGATAGAATTTTCGAAAACATTGAGGAATTGGTCACACCGGCTTACGAGTTTTTCGATAGCGTCACCGTAAAACTATGCGCTATATTTAGCGACAAATTTCGTTACTGCCCGCACGATTTCCTGGTCTTTCTCAACCAGATCGAAAAAACGGGAAAACCCAGGGACGCCCCACGTCAGTGGAGTAGAGCGAATGTGAAAATTCGTCCGAATTCTGATTTTTGATCAATGTGCGGACGAGAACAGCAATATCCGGTCGCGCCTCATCGTACGTACAACCGTTTGATGGAAACAACTTCTTTCCTCATTTACGAGTAACCATTTTTTCTTTTCTCTTTCTAACGTCCGATTATTTTCGGTAGGAGGCACGTCAGATGGGAATTTACATTCAAAATAAAGAAAATAGAAGAAGAAACTACGTTCAGTCGAACATGATTTTTCATAGGCTCAGGGTTACTCCGTATGTTACGTTGAAAATAACCGTAATATTTATGTTTACATAATATACTAAATTCCAAAAAACAAAGAAATCTGATTTTTCCAGCCGCAAAGAGAGAGATAAACACGTCATTTTTCGCGTTTTTCTGAATTTTTCGCCATCTTCGCACTCTTTCCATCGATATAACACATGGCTGAAAAAAAATTATTTCTTTAAAAAAAATTTTGAGCTTTCGGCGGTTCAAGGGCCTGGTTTCAAAGTTGAATCGGCGGATGCTCCAAACTGGAGAAATATACGGAGATGTGCGTATTTTTAACCTTGTTCAAAATTTTTAACTATAACATTTGCGGCGCAAAGGATAGGGAGACGCATCATTTTTCGAGCTTTTTTGAATTCTTCGGCAAGTTCGTAAGTTTCACTAAGGAAATTATACGCGGTTTCGTTCCTGACAAATAGCGATTTTTCCATCGATATATCAGGTGCCCGGAAAAAAAATATTGTTTTCAAAAGTTTCGGCCTTATCAAGTTGTAAGCTCGGCTACAGTTATTCTATAAAGCGGTTCTTTATGCATACGTTTTATGTAGGTTTTGGTATGCTTAATTTTTTTTCTCGGACTATTGCTTACATGAACATCCCTTTGTTTTGCTGTATTTGTCGCAAAAGGAAGGGGGAAAAGAAGTTTTTAACCGTCGATTTGATTTGAATATTTTGATTTTATGAAAGAGTTTCTGCGATTTAATATTTCGAATTTCACTTTTAAAGAATTATTTCTGGTGATAAGTTATGAATTTGTTTAACGGGATGATTTTTGAGGTCGTTTTAAATTCCTTATTATGACATTCTTGACGGTCTTTTGCATTTTTTGCCGTCCGCGGTAATCGGTTAGTTTGAATTCATAGATTGTCTTAAAGATTAATTTTAAGTTCGATTTATGATGTAATTTTGAAGTTGACAAGTTAAAAACCGTTCCGGAGTTATTTTGCGTATGTTAAATGAATATTTTTGTCGTTTCTGAACCATCTTGTTAGTATTCCGTACATTAAATGTGCGCAGAATCCTAAACAGAACAGGCATTCAAATTCTGGTTCGGTCAGATAAACGTCGATTTTATGATTTTTTGTTCTTTTGATTCGCCGGCTATTTCTCGATAAATCGTCGCTAAAATTGGAAAATAAAAAGCATATTTTTTCAAATTTCGATCGGTTACGTTAAGTAGTTTATCAGTTTCTTCTAAACTTTAACCTAGGTTACAGTCAAGTACTGCGAGAGACGTTAGCCTCTCCAAAATTACATTCTCCATCGTTGACAATTAAAACATAGACAGTAATTAATTAAGCCAATTGATTGCAAACATAGCGGCTAGAAATTCATAAATTACTGAGTTGAGCAGTGCGTACGATAACTTCTGCTGTCTGACTTATCCTATCGTTCGAAGTGAGGAAAATGAAGAAAAGGAAAACAGGAAAAGGAGACAATTCTTTAAAAAGGTACGCGTTATTTTTTCAGCTGTTCGTCACAGTTTGCGGGAAGAATTTTTTCATACAAACAGATCAGATTTCCTGAGGATTTTCATTTACTTCCTTTGCGCCGTACCGCGCTATTCTCGTTCCTATTATTTTCAAACGGAACTGCACTGTCGCTTTATGTTCAGATGAAAAATTAAGCGCATGAAGTACTCGCTGGATTCGAAGTTATCGTTGGTCACGTATGATAGTAAGACCGGCGTAAACTAAATAATCCCAGCTGCTTGCTGGAACTTTGTAAATATTTCTAAAATTTCGAAGAAACCGTTTTGTAGCAAAAAAAAAGTAAAGAGTTTGCAAACTCCTCTATCTACCGGCACTCTAAAGACTTCATCGTAAAACCAGCATCGGATCATCTAGAACCTTTTTCTATGTAAATATATACATGTCGCTAGAATACTGCGCAACACGCCTGTCTATGTTATTATTTTCTCGAATTTCCGCCATACAGGAAAACAAATTACAGATGGTTACATTACCTGGAATCCTCACAGTGATTAGCGAAATCGAATAGTTTAGATTTTGCTGAGATCTGATAAAATCATTAAAATTCTGTGTAAAACAACGCCGAATACACTGGCTTATTTTTTTTTTTTCTTTTTTAATAGAAGAAAACTAAGGCAAAACAAAAAATTGTTCCTGTATTAAAATAACGGAGGAACTTTTATTGTAAAATTTTCTATTTAACGTAGTTATCAAAAACGAGTTTGTTAGAGCCTGTATAATTAAGTTTGCTACTCCTTCAAACTTGATTTATGATGACGTATTATTAATACATACAGGGGCGGATCCAGAAGGACATTCTGGGGAGGGAAATTATATAATTACGTAATATCTTATACGGTAGACAATAGATTTGAGAAATACTTTGATTCATAAAGAAAATCAAATAGCGACCTCTTTAGAAATTTAAAAATGTTTTAAAAATACATAATTATTACAATTTTTAATTTGAATTTTGTTTTACTTTTAGATGAAAAATAAAAAACTTACAAAATTGTAGCTAAAATGGTAGTTTAGAATTTGAATGGTAAATTACTAGAAAGAATAGAAAGAAAGATAGTATTTTTATTAGACTTTAATTCATTTTCATTTTTGTTAGTAATTCGATCCGAATTCTTGGTTCGTGAGCAAGTAAACAAATATATGTATTTCTCATTGAACTATTTTCATTTACATTACAAAATAAAAATTAAAAATAAATAAAAAAGGCAAAAGATCGACGACAGTTGCGTTTAAAATAAAAGAAAAACGTAACATTAATAGTTCTACTAAAAAACAGCATTAAATGTTAGTTATGAATTCATAGATAACATTTATATAAATCTTTTATAGGATAAATTAAGTTCTTCTTTTTTAATAAATTTTTTCCATCAAGGATTTTTGGTTCGTGGGGGGGGGGGGGGGAGGATGTCCCTAGATAGATAGATAGATAGATAGATAGATAAACTCTGTCCTTTAAACCTCGGAAAGAGAAAAGCTCCTCGGATTGATGCTTATTCTTCTATAATGCCTTTAGAAGAGTTGTTTTAATTGATTAGGCAATTACTCTTTTTTGTTTAGAATTTGTTTATAAAAATGAATAGGTTTCGTTTCAAAACGTAACGGGAAAATGTTAAAATACTTCGTAGCGATTTTTATATTTTACTCCCGGCGTAAAAATTACGTTATCGTTAACATAATGAACGTCTTTGATGTATTAGAGGTAATAAGAAATTCTGTTTCGCTCTTGCATTATAAAGTTGCATTACGGAAATGCGTTATAGGTGACGTAGTAGAAATTTCTACACAAACCGTAAATTTTAAACTAAATTTATCGGCTTTGAAAATAATTATCGATTACTATGAAAAAAATAAATACTGTTTTAAGAACAATAACTTAAGTCAACTGAAACCGATTACTTTTTTAGGGGAAGGAAAATCTAACTAGGAGTAATAGTCCAATATCAATGAAGATATCATTGGATTGGACTAAAGTTAAAACATCGTATTAGATTTTAATGTTGGGTGAAATAGTGAAGCCTGGGAACAAGAAACGAAAGAACGTTAGTAATCCAGAAGTTTAAGAATAACAGGGGAAACACATAATTGACATCAAATGAAAAAATTTAATCGTTAGAAATGAAAAGAACACCGCAATTATGAAATGAGGAAATAACAAAGTAAGAGACTTATATAGTAAAGGAAGAGTGTAAGGGGGTAACCACCCAAACTATAAGATGGGTTTCATTTTAAAAAGTTTATTCTTTTAAGACGAAGTATAAATATGGTTACCATTCTAACGGCCGTTCACAATCACATCCAAGCAACAGGATTAATTAACAAGAGGGATAGGGTAATTGCTTAAGGCCAAATTGAGTAAGGAAGAACTGTTTGCGAGAAAACTGAGAACTTTGAAAGATGATTTAAAAGGAGAGACAAAAAGATGAATCCTGGAAAAAGCATTCTCACTAGTGATTAATGAACTACAAAGTTCAATAACGGCATCTAAAATATGCGAAAAAAAAGAGTAAATATAGAGGTCATCTGTGTAGAATAAACAAGTTGGGTTTAAGGAAAGTGAGCCAATATATGAATATAGATATTGAAGGGAGCAGGAGTAATACAGAAACCTCGAGGAAAAACACGAAAAATTTTCCTCGAAATTGAATAAAAAGGAATAGGCAGATGTACCGTGTAGTTATGAAAAAAAACTGATAAACATCATGGACTGGAGGTGTATTAAAAGCATTATATGTTTGAAAGTAGGAGGGTGGGTCCCATCAAATGCACTGGAAACATCAATAAAGACTACGGTGGTGAACATTTTGCTTACATAAGAATTACAAATAAAGAAAAATTCCTAAATAATTCGTTTATTCAACATACTTTCAAAGAGCTTCTTTAAACAAAGAACTAGAAAAATTGGACCAAAAAAAGAAGGTGTTCTTTTTTTTAGTGTAGGTATAATGATAAAAGAGTTTCAATAAGGCGAAATGAAAGTAGAAAAAAAAAACAATCAAATGTATTGAAAGGAGTTTCCAGAGACTGATCAGAATGATTTTTTAGAGTAAGACAAGATTTACCATCAATTACAGAAAATTTGGAGGAAGCATTATTTAAAGAAGAAATAAGTTTGTTGTAAGATAAAATGTGTAGACAAGAGTTAAAAATAAAGAAGGAGAGAAGAGTGAAGCTCTACGTAACCGGGGGCGTAGGGTGGAATAACGAAGTCTGTGAATAAAATTAGTCTACTGTATTTATTATTTAGATTCATCGTTAAATTTATTTTTGTCATCAAATTAGTCTAACTAGAGAGATATTGATATTGGAGGGGCGTTCCAATAAAATATTTCTAAAGGCTTTAGACATTTTCCAAATGTATGGTATTGTGATAAAGGAAGGGAGCCGGAGAAAGAACAGGAATTTAACAAGAAGCTTTTTGAACGTTTAAAAATAAACCTACTCTTAGGGTTAGCTTTTTTATTATGTTCAGAAGTTGGAAAAGAAAAGGTTCTAAATATGAATCAGGTCGAACGTAGATTTACGATCATTAATTATGTACTATATATATATATGTATTTTTAATGAAGAGTGGTGTAGAAGGGAGGATAAAGGAAGAGCAGAAAAAAAGATAAAGTAAATGACTACTGTAATCGACAATTAAGCAGAATTTGAAACAGTTGGTTTTGGAAGTATACCAGTGAGAAATATAAAGAAGCTAAGACTGTGCAGGAAGGGAAAAGTTTTATTAAGGGATATGATTATAAGAACGAGCTCGCTTTTAAACGTGCTGTTTAAAGTTCCGGAAAAACATTTAAGAATAAGATTTGTTAAGATGAAGGTGTTTAGAGGGATTCTTATAAAAATTAGGTATATTATTATTCAGCAAGTAAGTTTTTATAAAAGAAAGTATCTTCAAGGAAAACACCATTATTATTACAATTAGTGCAACGGTAAAAGGCATTGTGCATTTCAGCCCCCCCTATAATAAAACAACCGAATTTTCCATAAGAATTATAGAAAAATATCATTTGGAAGTCTAGGAGGAATATATATATATATACATATATATATATATATATATATATATATATATATATATATATATATATATATATATATATATATATATATATGTATGTACATGTGGTTTGGAATCCGTTACTGAATTAAATAAATGAGAGCATATTTTATTATTCTAGTTTATATTCTTTCATAATTTTTATAAAATACATTTACTTTTACGCTTTCAATAGTATCGATATTTTATATGTTTAATCGACTTTTATGAATTTATTATTAACTTTTATTATTGTTTGTAGATTTTTAACTTTAGCCCATGCTTATCACGTGAATTTTTTACCGTAATTTCCAGTTTTCTTGCATCATGTTCTGGAGTTAGTTATTACATCGCTTGCAAAAACATACATAGTGTGGGTATGTTCTACTGACGTTTATAACCTTTCTGTCTGAGTTTAGTAATTTTATTGCACGTTCTAACGTTGTAAAGAATTTTTCACAGAGTGTCTTTTACACCTTTTAATACTGGCAATGTTGGTGTTTCTTTGTACAGTCTAATGCTAATTGCGGTAGAGTTATGTATATTAGCCAAAATGTCATTTTGTAGTTTCTCCAAACCGCTTGCTTGAACTATTGACCATATATACATATAAATTTATATACATATGTGTACCATATAAATGTATATGCATATGTGTACCATATATATATATATATATGTATATATTGAATTGAATGGCTTTTCGAAATTTACAAATCATAGCTATAGTGACAGATTCTTTTATTTTTGAATTACAGTTAGTGTAAGTGATATATTGTACTATATTTACGGCGCAAACTTGCCTGTTCTATTGGGTTTTTGTTGGTGTAATGTTATTTCGAGTTTGTTTATTGTTATTCTCGTAGCTTATAAATTCTGCAGTTTTTCAGATCTCTTTTGTCTTCCTTTTTTGTATAGCAAAATTATGAGTGCACTTTTCCGTGGTGATGGTATATTGTTTCCTTTAATGCATCGAGATGAATGTGTACGTCAATTCCTCTTTTCAAAAGACTTAACATCTTCACCATTACTGGGGCTATTCTATTCTTTCTCTCATTTTATTTACCGAATAGTGTTTCAGTTTTCAATAATTCCCATATATTATTTTTACTAGCAAAGTGTACTGTAATGGAACAGGGGTCCGTACAAATATTGATATCAGTACGCAATGGCTTATGAATGAATTACTTCATCCTTATCTTTAATTTCTTTTTGAAAAATCATTATAGACGGCTGTTACGACCTAATATTTTTGATCCTTTATTGGCTTCCATAAACTCCGGAATTTTTCAGTCGTTGTATTATATTCTTAAATTATCTTTCGTCGCGATAGTTTAGTTGCTGGAGCTCTTGGCTCCCGTTACGGAAGTCTCGGGTTCGATCCTGGACGATGACAGAAAATATTACGAAAAATTAAAATTAAATACTCGCTAATATAATCATATGGAAGGCAGTGACAAACATGCATAGCATCATATGCGCGCTAGTTAGTATACGGCAAACTCGGTGTCTTTCTTAGCTTTTGTTCAACGTGATCCTACAGCGTACAATTTGGTGTACTTGTGTAAACGGTATTTAAGGCGCTATCATTTTTTGACTGCAGCCGTGTTAGGTTGATTTGTATGAATTCCATTCGATCCAATCTGTGTTAACTGCGAACCTTTTCCTAAATATTATTATACAATTTGTTATTCAAACATAACCAAACCGTTCCTATTTCCAAATCCTTGAGATATAATATAGCGGCTAATTCGTACTTCCGAGTCTTGCGTTAACTTTTGTATTCGTCGTTGTCGTTCCTGTTAATGCAACTATAAAATTGTGCAGTTTACCATAAACTTGTAAGATTTGTAAACTATATGAATATGAAATAGACTAATCGTTCTTTTGTATATTTGGCCATGTTTCTGGAATATTTTTATGTACTAGAAATCCTACTGCGCGTTGTTTTTAACCTACTGTGCATGTTCATATTCTTTAAGTATTAGTTTTTATTTTTAAAAAGAACGACTATTTTAATTCACAATTTTTATTGTAAAAATATTTCTGGACTACAATAGGGCAACTTAAAATGTGCTACGTTCTGTAAATGCGCGAACAGAAATACTTCAGCGGTGTAATAACCGTACAATTCTGTTTCCGTCTAAGGAGTGCCTTTACCAAATTTCGCGGCCAACACTTTGACTAGCTCGTGAAATTATAATGAAATTATCTCACAATTTTCCATTGCAGTTTTATTAAAGGTGATCTGGCAACTCCTGAGAAGGTTACTGAAACGGCAGTTGGTTTATGTATTTGTTTTACAACCGAGTAATGTAAACGGAGGAGTGCTCACGACAGTAAATCGTAACTATATCGTTGTTCCGTGCGCGATTGTTAGCGCAAGTCGCGTCTAAATGGAGTATTCCGGCATATCCGTTACGTAGCGGGGGGGAAATTGTTTACTGTTGGCCTGTGCCGATTTCTCCTTCATTTCTCCTTTACGGGCGGATAATAAAAACGGCGGAGGGGAGGTCTAATTCGATTTTATTAGCGAGCACGATTTTCATCGGAAAGTGGCGAAACGTTTTTTAAGCCAGAACGTCGAGATTACGATACGCCCTCAGCCGCCAGTTTAAGTGAAAACAAAAGGCGACAGTAGCCTGTTGAGGGTTTCAGCCGGCGAAAGCTGAATTTTATGAGTTTTGCGCGTAAATCTGGGCCGGCGATGTTACTTTGGCTGCAATGAAAGAGCGATTTTTACGATAACAGCGATTCCCGGTGCGGAAAAATAACAGTTTGCCATTCCGATTAAATGTCGGCGAAAGAACGATATTATCACGGAGCGCACTGTCAGTGATGACGACGTCGGCGGTGATGGTGATTGTTTCATGATGACGAAACTGAAAATGGTTACCGTCATCATCGCGTCGTAAAAGCGACGACGTGCCAGCAAGCTTGTCGTAATTTTGTCTAACCAAATTTGTTTTCCCTTTCAATTTTATTAGCCGATCCGGATCCGGTTTCCCGTAATGTTATTCTCCCCCCCCCTGCTCCACCATCTCATCATCCCCCCTTTTCGAAATCCCGCAATTTTCCGTCGCCGTCCTAAGAATTAATTTTTATTAAATATTCCGAATGGCGGAATTTCGTGTGCAGGTTAATACGCGCTGATTAATATCTGCGCCGTCTGTGTTTCTTCACTTTGCTTCCTTCTGTGCGTTTAACTCAAGTTCGTTAACAATTCCCTTTCCAGAGCGGGGATACTCGATCGTTTAGCAGATTAACATATTACATATTATTCTTGCGCTCTAGCTGCTAGAGTTATTTTTTAAAGAAAAATTAACTTTTTTTTTTTAAATCTACATGTTTTAGGGGGAGATTTATTCAAAAAAAAAGAAAAACATTAAAGAAATTGCTTCTAATTCTGTTCAACGAAATCACGGTGAGGGGAACATTCCCAAAACTCTTCAAAACCTCCTTGGTTATTACAATATTAAAGCTGCGTAAAAAGCTACAGGCGCAATCTCTTTATTGCGTGTTTGCTACAATTTATTATTGGAAAGGATACTTTCAAACCGACCAGCTCCGGTTATTGACGGATACTTAACTATCGAACTGAAACTAAGGGTGCTTCACTGCCTACTTATTCTAAATTCTACACTAAGGACTCGAAGCGCGGCGCCACCCCTTAGAGAAACGTATACAAAAGTCTTCGAGTTATATGTTTATATATGTATGTACCGTCGTGTTTTGCATATCTCATAGATAGAAAACATATAATCAAAACAGGGAAGTTGCCGATAGACCGGATAAATGCCCTGAAGCATCGATCGACATAAAAGAAAGAAAATGGAGATATTTAGAACGTTTCACGAAAGGCCCAAAATACGAAAAACCGAGGTTAATTATATTAAAGGAAAGATTATATAATCAAAAAAAATCGGTCGGATATGCACAAAACCCGTGAATAGAGTTAGAACCGCTCGACTGCTCACTACTAGAAATATTCCGATGGGCCGTTTCAGAGGACAGTCTGTGTGAATCACAAAACATCCATAAAAGGGCAACGGAGAAGAAGTTGATTTAAAAATAATCAACGCGGTGAGAACTCACGCGGTACGCGTAAGATTCGCTGGTTATACAGTCCTTGTATAAGCTAAACTATTTTTTTTCCCCTCGTTTTTGTGTGATATTTGTGAGCTGATAAGCCGTGACAACAAAGATTTTATCGCGTGTAATTTCAAATTGTTTTGTTTTTCTTTTCGTATGGGGAATTTTATTAAAAAGAAGTACCTAACCGAAAACGCCTTGCTCCGAAATTGTAGCCGTACCTGCGAGTGATTTGAAGTTGTAATGGAGTGTAATTTTAAGTTTTCTTTTTTTTTTCCTACCCTGGGCGCGCCAGCGGTCTTCACCCAACAACATGAAAAATTAAGAAATAGAATTAAATAGCCAAGCGGTCAGAAATGGAAAGAACAAAGGACGGCAGCAACGGAATAACTGATGGCAATGGGAAGGAAAGAATATAGGTAGCGTTAAAGGGAGTAGGAAGACTCGTTTTACATGAAGCTGCCGGAAAAAAAAAAAGTAAAGACCTGAAAACCTCAACTTTATCCTTCTTTGTTTCCTAATCCCACCTCTCATTATCTTCAAATACAACTAGTTCCCTGTCTCAGCCGTGGTTTCGGTCCTCTTCTTATCAGCGCTCTGCGATCGTTCTTTAAAATCACTATCTCCTCCCCTCTACACGTTTTCGTTTTTCCCTGTCGTCCTCATCTCGCGGTTGTCCTCTTCACAGTTTTATCACTACTCCACTATATATTGCAAACCGCATCTTCTTTAAATGTTCCCTGAACTCCTTTGCACTCTGCGTCTTCCAGCTTCTTACAATTCTTGCTTTATCCTTTCCGTCCCATCTCCAGCTATAATACCTGTACTTCAATCTCTCCTTAGCTCTATCTCTAATCATCTCTTGATTTTACCGTTTATTTTAACTTTTGTAGTCGTTGGATGAAAGCCTCTGGCGCGTCCAAAAAATATAAAATAATATTATTGTTTTATAGGAAAAAAACAAAAAAAACTTGACTTTTCCACTAATTAGCCGGGAGTTCAGCGATTAGAATTGCTCAAACAGTTATAACAATCTGTATTAGGCGTATATTGAAATTTATCAATTACGAGATTGCAATCCTAGTTTAGCATATAATAAATCGGTCTACAACAAAGCGTTTTCAAGAAGTCATTTTTGATCGCGGACAACAGAACGTGTAAAATTAAACACTATTTACGATTAGTCTAGAATAAAAAATTGACAACACAATCAATTGGTTACTTTTTTTCTTTTTCTTCGCTTTTTTGGGAACGACAACCCAGGGCAATGACCCATCATCAGATTGGCAATTAGGGAACGAATGGAAGGGATAATGTAGTCGTTTGAAGAGTACGGAAAAGGAGAAGATATGACCTGCAAGAGTCGAAACATATAAGGTACTTATTATTATAGAAGAAAAGTGCCATGAAAAGAACTGCACGAAGTATGCATACGATTCTGCAGTAAAAATAGAACAGAAGAAAGGAAGTTCATAAAGTTCGTAGTGTGGAGGGGAAAAAACAAGAAAAGAGGCCC
Organism: Icerya purchasi; assembly: GCA_039619475.1. Taxonomy (NCBI): domain Eukaryota; kingdom Metazoa; phylum Arthropoda; class Insecta; order Hemiptera; family Monophlebidae; genus Icerya; species Icerya purchasi. The sequence continues at coordinate 249,430,696 of CM077116.1, forward strand.
CGACACCTCCATCACCGTCGAAACCATTCGTAAAAAGGATAGAAGCATAAGGAAATAAGGACCTCAAAATCTCTCTGAACTCGCTTAGGGCGATTGGAGGTGAAATTTAGTGTGAGAAGGAAGGAAAAATAAATTAGAAGGATGCAAAAAATCTGAAAAGCTGAATGTATGGAACGGAAGTTTATAATACGTATAAATAAATGGCGAATAAGGAGAAAGACGTCGAGAAACATGAGAAACAACAGGAATCTTCAGGGAGGAAAACCACCAATTAGCCGAAATGTAGGAATAAGCAGAAACTAATTTAGAGGACTTAGTAGGAAGATGTTTTATGAGGAAGCGATCCCCCAGGAAGGATCTACGAATGTGTGAAGGATGAATGTTAGCTTCTGAAAGTGCTGCAGGAATGGGAGAGGATTTCAAAACATCAAGGCAAAGACGAAGACATGAATTCTGGATTCTATCGAGTTTGGAAAGAAAATGTTTAGGAGCATTGGTGTAAATGAAGGAACAATAGTCAACCTTGGAACGAATAATAAATTTATACAGAATAAGAAAAACATTGAGGTCACCACCCCATTTGTGTGGAGAAAGAGACTTTGATAAATTAGTTCTCTCAAGACAGAAAGTATATAAATAAGAAATATGCTCGCGGATGGATAATCGGTTGTCTAGAAAAGAGCCAAGATAGCAAAAGGACCTAACTAATGGAATAGATAAGTTGTTTAAAGAGATATTAATTAAGGAAGAATTATAAGGACGAAAGGAAAAAACCATACAAGAAGATTTAGAGGACAAAATGGTTAGATGGATGTTAGATAGAGCGGATTCAAGCATGTTTAACGAATTATTGAGTTCATCATTAGCAGAGATAATGGAAGTTGAGAAGGAGTGCGGAGGCTGAAACGGGAAGAGAAGCTAATTCAAGCGAGTAGATATTAAAAATCATAGGACTTAAACATGACCCTTGAGGAGGAACACGGAACACACATCTAGAGTCAGAAAAAGGAAGAAGCAGAAAGTAGATCTGCTTTGAAAGAGTCGAATTATTCGAGAGGAAAGTTAAACAGGAATGCCAGTTAATATCATTTTATTTTTAAGGGATGGAAAATGAACCTTATCGAAAGCAAAAACTACATCAACAAAGGCAGCGATCGTGTATTTTCTTTCGAGAAGAGCTTTATATATGGCAGAAAGAAAAAGGCTGATGCATTCAGAAGGACTAAGACTAGGACGAAAACCGAACATATTGTAGCAAACGAGATTATTATGTTCCAGCCACCAAACAAGGCGCCGGTTTAGCATACTCTCGAATAATTTTCTTAAGCAAGGAACCAAAAAAAATTGGTCGAAAAGAATTTATGATTTCCTTAGGAATAGGAATAATTATAAATCAGTTCCAAATAGGAGGTGGGAAGTCCAGAGAGAAGAAAAAAAGTTAAAATTTCGAGGAGAATTTTGGATGAGAAATTAGAAAGATTTTTAAGAACAAGGAAAGAAAATTTATCGATTCCAGGAGTCGAATTGAAGGATTTTTGCAATGAAAAGAGGAGTTCATTAAAATGAAAATCAGAAGTGAGGAAGTGAGATGAACCTGCGAGAAAAAGAAAAGAAGAACTTACTTCATCGAAGGAACGAACATAACTAGGAGCCATCGAAGTGTCAATAAAGGATTCAAGTATGCCAGAAAAGAAGAAGGGTGTTCGGATTTGGGAGATTTGAAGGCCTTGGCCATTAGACAAATTTGGAAGATATTAGTGGTCCGGGAACAGGAGGAGCGAAAATTTCTCCAAGATTCCTCCTTGGCTTGTTGTTTAGGATGTATCTGGCTCTAGCGTTAGCTTATTGGAAAAGGAAGAACAGTGACGCGGAAGGTTCTAAAAGTAGCGACGCTGGCCTCAAAAGCCACCCTGCAGTTGTCGTTCCACCACAAGGATGAAGCTGTATGACGGCGAGGGTTTGAATTGATTACCATTAGAAAAGCGTTACTTTTTTCCCTTTCTTCTTCGCCCGTTTTTGTATTTATCGTTATAATTATTTTTTACGTTTGAAAGTCTTTCCGAAGTAAAAGATAAAATCTGATAGATAAACTCTTTTCTTACGTTAACAACTTTTTCAATTCACCGACATTCGACATAGCAGTCGATAAACGTAACATACCGCGACCGCAGATCTTATCGTGGCAGGAAAATGTATTTATTACCGTGTTATTTGAGAAAAAACTTTACGTGTAAGAACGTCTTCAACTAGCTGTGGAATTTCAACGCTGCAGATTTTCGAATGCGTTCCTTATCGCTACGGTCAAAACGCTGGCGAATTCTTAAATAATGTCGTCATTTCAAATATAAATTCAATCTAGCCGCACGTGCGAAGAATAGTCGAAGTAAGTTTTATTAATTTTCGAAACTTGAACTCTTTCAAAAACACACCGCGAATAACATTTTGAAAAAATTAAAATTAAAATCAACCAAAAGCCCATCGTGATTTTCGTTTGCACGATTAAAGCCGATGATTATTCGAGTAATCGCTGATCGATTACGTGTCGCGAGATATTTTAGTAAGATTCACGAAAACCGTAGATGCTGATTAGAGACTAAACTCGTAATTGTAGAAATTTTCCTAAAACGAACAATTCTTTCAGTTTAATTGCACGTCCGTACATATACAAATAGTAGAAACAGATACAGACAGGGCCGTATCTAGTCCAAAATTTCGGGAGGGGTTACGAAAATATTTATATATATATATATATATATATGTATGCGTGTGTGTATTATCATGAAATATATTTATGTATAAATAGTACATTCAAGACTTGTAGTCAATTATTGTATATGCAATATTTGAACACTAGAATTAAGACAAATAAAAAATAGTCCTTTCTACAGAATTCATAAAAGTTTCAATTATGTTTTCCCCTTTTGTCAAAAATTGAAAAGAAATCTGAATTTATTCCAAATTTCGTTCCCTTTTAATTCAAGCAGTTATTATTTCGCAGACATTTCGGGGTGATTTGAACACTGAAAACCCTCCTTTTAATACGGCCCTGCGTACAGACATTAGTAAATAGGAACTTTTAATCTAGAAGGTCAGGTACTGAAAGGTCACAGTCTACCGAAGATAGAGTACAGTCAACTCGCGATTATCCGGATTAATTAGGCGGCCAATCGGTCCAGATAGCAAAAAAATCTGGATACACCGGAGTTCAAGGTTAAATACCGTAAATTAAATGAAAAAATGAAAATTGACGCCTAAAAAGGTAAACGTGAAAATTAATTTACGGTATACATTAACTAGTTTTTAAAGAAGTCTGTGATTAAGGGGTCTGTGTGTCTTTTGCTGCATTCTCTTCCTTGCCGGTATATCACGCCACTTGCGTAAATAAATGATATCAGCCGATGATACTTCTTCGTGTTGACTAACGTACTCCGGCGCTACTTTGATCGTCTTCAGTTCTTCATCATGCGGTATAACACTTTGAAGGTGTTCGTCATTCATATTTTCTTCAACTGGATCTTCGTTGAGTACCATGATCACAATATCTCCTCATCTGCTGTTTCGTCGATCTCGTCGCTCCTCATCCATTCTGTAACGTCACCCATATTACTACTACCCGTTTCACATCCTGGAATATTTTTTATTAGATAAACAAGCTCCGCGTTGTCTTTTGAACTGTCCAAATCACATAGTTTGTCAATTTCATCCCATTGATCACTGACTTTATGATCTGATAATATTTTCCATGACCGCACTAATGCTACAGAATTAATATCCCTAAGCAACAACGTCAAGCATATTGACTGATTTTAAAGCAACCTGACACAGTCCACAGCATTTTCAACACGCTTGATATTAGTCTAGTGAGGAGGCGGCGTCGATATATTTTTTTTGAAGGCCTTTTAAAAATTTCACAGCATCTTAATTTGCAGCGAATGTAAACAAATATTCTGATACGTACTAGATATAGCTGTAGATTTTATAAAATCGCTTTGGCTTTTTCTTAATTTTTATTGATTTTTTTTCTTTTTTTTTCTGAAAGATCAATCCTGATAATACGAAGACCGGATAACGGATAATCGCGAGTCGACCGTACACAGTTGCCGCATAACGACTCGAAGTTAAAACGCACCCAATCAATAAAACGTAAAAATTTAATATTCGTAGAATAATCGTTAACGGAAAATATAATTAAATGTAAATAAATCCATACCTGTTTGAAAATATTTTTATAAATCTATATAAATAAAATGATGGAGGTCTGCTGATGTTCCGGCATCACTCAAAAATTACTGGAAGGATTTCGATCTAATTTTTTTAGTTCTACTCTTTACACACTCAATCCTTATAGAAAAAAAAAAAAAGAAGAAATATCACGATATCTTTATTTAATGTAAAGTTATTAAAATTTTAAGAAATTATTGTTTTTATCAGCGAGCAGTTCAGCAAATTGCATTGTTTATATAAATCGAATGATAGAGGTGTGCCGATGTTCGCGCATAACTCAAAACTACTGAATTTAAAATAATTAAATTACAAAAAATCTAATTGAAGCAGAAATTTTAACAGGATGTGGCGCAGGGGAAATGGCATTTATACCACGTATACCACTTATTCCTAATAATTTTCCTTTTCAATTTAAACGAATACAGTAATTTTTTAGAACCGTATTTCGTGCGGGCATCGCCGCCGGCACAGCTAATACAAAATAAAAATGAATAACCCTGATTAACGAACAGTGAATAAGTATAAATTTATACCTTAATAAATATTCAAATGAAAATGCCTTAATTTGAAGAAAAAAAATTCGGGCTATCTCTCTGTATCGTTAGCTGATGATCGGCTGTGTGCCTGAAAACGTTGATGGGTTTTAATCTAAATTATACTTATTTTCGTTTGTTAATCGGGGGTATTTATATTATTTTTTTTAAATATTATTATCAGTAAGGAAAAATTTGACGCTTTGAAACTGATAAGTTGACTTTCGAACTGTGATTCGATTCAAAATTTCTTACATTTTAAGCATATTTCCAAAATCAAATTCGACCGGCGACCAGATTAATTTGATTCCCCGACAAATCGTTTTTTTTTTCCCTGTGTTAACAATATTCGATTCTTAACCGGAATTTTGAAAACGGCGAGTGACTTAGAGCGAGGAATGTGCAACTGGCAGTGATCAGAATGTTGTATATTAGGGCGTACCGGTTTTGCGAGACAAATTCTTTATTTTGACGTGATCGATGACTTTAAATGCCAAAAATGATTTTATGAACGAGAAGTAAATTTTTTTCTGGCAACAACGCATCTTATCTCTATAGGATATTGCTATGTCGATAACAAGTTAGGAGAACAACAGGTTCCTACGTTAGCTGTTATTTTTGTTTACTATCATGTTTGTTCTTTTTAACATTTTTCTATTATTTAAAATTTCACAACTTTACCCGTCTATAAGTTTCAAGTATTTTTCATTGTTTGTTGTTATTGTTCTAAAGTTGTTTTTTCTGTTTTTAAAAAAAAAAATATTTGAAAATGAAATTTTTCAAATCCTAAACAACTTTATTGAAAATATAAATTCGTATTTATTCTTTATCGAAGGAGAACGTAATTTTCAAATTTTTAATAACTTCTTATTATCAAAAGGTTTTACATTTTTCATTAGGACTTCACGGAAAAATTAAAGTATGTTTTATTCTAGAAATGGTATTTTCTGTATCATATAATGGAAATGAAGTTTTATTAACAATTTCTGTAAATTTAAATATATATAGGCGATAAATTAGCATGGAGCAATAAGAATATTCTTATGTTTGGAGTGCCATTTATAAATCTTACCACAACATTAATGCAATGTACTCATGGGCCACAATATATGTAGTAAGAGAAAATCACAAAAAAACTCTGAAAAATAATAAATTGTTTATTTTAAAATTATAAACAAACATTAGTTAAATAATAAAATATAAGTTTGTTACTTATATTTTAAAACATTTTGCAGAATGATCATTTAGTAAGGAAAAAAGGGTTTCGGATAAAGCCTACAAAAAAAGTTGGTTGTAATGCTGAAATGATAATTAAGCAAATTAAGTGCTTTCCTGATTACAATGTCCAGAATGTTTCAAAAAATATTCATGACAGGAAAACTGAGACATGCAGAATTATTTTGTTTGATTCGATAATTTTTTAATTGTACCATACATAAAGCGTACCCAGGATTTGTCCCGTGGGGCTGGGGGGGGGCTAAATGAATAGCATATAGGGAAGTGTAAAGGCGGAGGTCGAACATGTTTGGTATATGTATATCTCTCTCTTCTCTCATTTATACATTTATTTTTGTATAAAATGTATTATTTAAAAACATTATATTTTTATCAAATATTAATTTTTACTGTCAAAAATTTTGCCGGTAACAAATTTGGCCATTATTAACAGTGTCCCCGTTTAATGAAAATGTAACAGCTAGGAATTAATTTAGAATTAGGAATGAATTCTTCATGATTAATCATATAAACTTTATCTCAGATGGATGTTGAATGTTTTTTCTAGATTTTACTGGGATTTACAAAAGCGGTACATCGCATACAATTCTAAATTGATACTTAGCGAAAGGGATTAACAATTTATCGGAAACGATGTGAAATTTCACATTACGATAAAATTACTATAACATCCGTACATTTTTCAAAACAATATTTTAAATTTCCAACTTGAGTCTTTAAAATAAGGAAAATCAATTAGAAATATGTAAGTTCCTTAGATATTACGTTTTTAAATTTAAGTAATTGTAATTAGACAATATAAAAATGTTATTAATATATTTCAGATATATAAAAGAAACATAATTTGTAATAATATCTTATATAGTATCGACAATTGTGGTTCAGTTATAATTATTATTCATTTGCGATACGTCGTTGCTCTATATTTTGTTTTTAAATATCACCTGCTACTAGATCAAAAATATCAGATATCATAGGAACCTGTTATTCTCCTAACTTGTTGTCGACATAGCACAGTACCCATCGCTATACCGAATTGTAGATGAAATAACTAACGAGCAATTTTAGGAAATGAGTATTCAGCACATTGCAAACCGAAAACAGTTCTGGTTTCGCTGAACATACGGCATACCACCACACATAAACATAATATTTTTACATATACTGATATTCACTTACCCGACTTGGAGTAAAATGATTATTACTTTAAACACAGGTACATATATAATTTTTTTAAATTCATAGCAAAATCTCACGATATCCAGATAGAGATCTATATTCATTACATTTAGTTTGCACTTGTGCGTTTATAACTTTACTGTACCTTTGTATGCTGTTAATTTTATTTCTATTAGATTAATTGAGTTAAATGAATTTAAATATTATTTTAAGCAATAGAGGGAATATAAATTTAGTACCTAGTGTAATTGCAAATAAAAAAATCTTGATGACAGAAATAACATAGCAGTGAAGAATTAGGCATATACTGTAAGCAAATTTTCTTCCGAATTTGAAAAACAAACGTAGAGACATCGAAATATTTTTTTCTTTTTGTTATTCATTTCATTTATTTCGTCTTCTTTATTTTATTTCCAATATTTTATAAGTAGTACATTAGTGTGTATAGTACCGTTAATTTTGCTCGTTTCATTATTAGTATGATTTTTGGTTAATTATATTTTTTAATTATTTCCTTTCTATTATATATTTTGTCTCGTTTTAATTTTATTCCTTCTGTTTTTTTTCCGTCGCCTATTTCCCGATCAGAGTCCTTTTCAGGAGGGCTACTTTTGTATTTCCTTATTGAAATATTTTCCGTTATATTTTATTAATTATTTTGTTCCGCTCACGGTACAAATATGCCCATTAAAAGCATGCGCAAAAAAAAGTAAGCGTTTAATATTAACTTTTTCCAGTCGGCATCAAATTCAAATTACAAAAAAAGTTGAAAATTTATTAATGAGTACATATATAATTGTATACAATCATTCATTTTCTGTAAGCCGAGGTAATGAACATTTACTTCAATTTGATTTGTTGCCGGTTCCAAAAAGTTAATATTGTTGAAGAATAATCATAAGACTAAGTATATTAACTTTTATCTAATTATTTTTTATTAGTTTTAGCGCATTTTTCTTTTTAAACTTTTAAAATAAACTTTGCGGTCGGTATAACTTTTTTTACCGTTGCTACACTTCTGCATGAACAAAGAATCATTCAAATCAATCTACACCGTTATATGTAATCAAATATAAAAAAAATAAACAATTAAAAAAAAACAAAAAAAAAACGCGACGAACAAATAACCCTTGTTTATGAGGTGTCGGTAATAAAAACTAAAGTTTTTTTACAAACGATAAAAAATTAATAATTAAAATAAAGCTAATTATAATATGTTATAAATAGAAACGTAAAAGGAATAGTGAAATAAATTTACAGACAACTGCGTAGAAAATTTAATGTATTCATTGGCGCACTCAAGGGGGGTGCCACGGGGCCATTGCTCCCCCCAAAAAATCTTCGAAATCTTAATTTCGTTTTGTAATATTTTGTTTTACTTAATTTTTTTTTAAAAAACATACATATTTACTTTTTACTTATATTACAAGTATAATGTTATATACTTTTAGCTAATTTTTAAAAAAAATAATATTCGTATTCTTATCTAATTTGTGCTTATTACAAACATAATGTTATCTATTACTATTATTTTTTAAAAAATAAAATTCGTCAGTTTTGTAACTTTGTTAAAAATAATCGTTAATTTTGTATTTTTTTTATTTTAATTTATAAACCACAGAAATAGATAGATACGTAGTCGAGGTACCGAGTTACCACCAGGGACTCATCTTCTAAATTTTAGCCCCGACCAAAAAAAAATCCTGAGTGCGCCTTTGAAGGTATTTAATACTCAATAATAGAGCGCTTCAATGTATTATTGAGTATTAAATACGTTAAATTTTCTACACACTTGTCCGTAAATTTATTTCAATCCATGATTAATCACTGCGAAAGTTTTCAACGTTTCATAATAAAAGGAATAGAGATATTAGTTCACGAATATCGTAGTTTGGCAGTCTTTCTTCTAGGTAAAATGAACTGCTATATGTTATTGAAAAAGGACTTGCATACACATTTTCGCGGTTATCGTGAAAACCTTTTGAGACATTGAAACAATTCAAGTATGATACACATTTTAGACTGCAATTTATATAATCTACTTAAATTTCATTCAAATCTGTTCAGCCTCAATTAAAATCATTTTCAAGAAAGGCGGAGAGACTGAAATATTCCTGCCTATATGATTATTTATGCCCTAAAATCTGTTACAACGGAAATGCTTTGCGAAACATTAACAGGGTAACGTAAGAGCTGATAAAAAGTCATATGTGCACATATTTATTCTGTATAAATGAGAGCGAATTGTAAAACGGTGAAAACCATTGCCGAAACGAAATGCCGATCGTTGCGTTCGTAAAATGTGTCTTGCAACCGATGTGAACATTTCGTTTTAGTTGGCTTACAAAATCGTCGTTTTGTCAGCTGTCAAAAATTACCTTTGGTTCGAAAAACCGGACCGCCGGTATATTAACATTCACGAGCATGAAAAATGTGCCGATGAATGATAAAAATCGTTCATTCATTAGTGATGAAGCACGAACTCGAGTGAGGTTCAACTCGTTCCAGCTCCGGTTCATGAAGCTGATATGCATATATTAGCGGAATGTTTAGTTCAAATTTCGCGTTGAAAATGCGGCATTTCAAAAAATCTTCAAAAAATTGTTATGTTTTGCGAATTATTAATTTTTTCCCCCACAGCGTAAATCAGAGTGATGGCCAGAACAGTGTCATTTCAGTGGACCGAGGTAGGCTTATATTGTTAATCGCGACTAAATAATAATCGAGACGACTGAAGTAGAATATAATTTTCTCGAAAAGCAAACGGAGGCGTGAAATATTCGTAGCCGACCACTGATGCTATGATAATGTTCTTAAAGCGAGTATCATTCATCATCTGTTCCAGAATTTCAGTCGGCCTCTTTAAAACCCATCACGGTCGCTTTTACCGGCAGCTTTACTCTTTTCCGTCTTCTCATTGTTATCTTACATGGTCTAAGTAAATTTTCATTATGAACGTAATTTCTTCTCCACTCGCACAGTATGTTCCTGCGCTTTTTCTAGTCAACAACTGGCCCGGAAAATTCGTTCGTCATCTTCATGCTTTTGCAACACGCCTAGCGGCTCTGTTCCCCGTTAAAGATAACCAGTTACATTTCTGAATATTTCTTCACGCCGATTAGTATACAATTCTTTCTTTCGCGATTGTGGTGCTGAATCCTGATTTTGTCTCCGGCACATCTCTAAGACAGAAAACAGTTGAAAACGAACTCGACTTGCAATTGGAAAAAAAAAGAAGACAAAAAAAATTAGGAAGCTACTTTTTTTTTTAAAGATTTAAAATAAAATGAAAAATTAAATTTAAGTAAAAATTGATATATTTTTAATTAGATAAAGAAAACGAACAAATCTGCTACGGATAATTTATGTGTGAACTGCAAAATGAATTCCGGTAATATTATAAATAAATAAATAAATAAATAAATAAATAAAGAATGGTGCAGTCGTGGAGAGACTGCGGGCAGAAGTGAAAACTTAAAATTTAATCATTTTGCAAAAAATAACATAGCACCTATTTTATTTTTGATAATTTAAACCGATAAACAATAATTTCGTAAAATTAAGTTTTGCAATAAAAGAAACGGTCGTACTCGAATTGCGCACCGTTGTTTACCTGCTGGGTCGACGGTTCAAAAAAAAGGTCCGGTAATTCCCGCACTGGAATTGCGCACCGGACGTTAGCGGTATAAAATATCAAAAAACCAACGAAAACTCTCTGCACTTGGAGCGTAATCGCTGTTCGTTGGACACAGTGGTTCCAAAACTGATGGCCGCTTCATTGTACTACATTTTTAATGTTCGATAGCTTTCAACATTTTTACGTATCGTATTTTTAAAATGAATTTTTAATCTCCCGACGAAAAATACTACACCTATTTATGTATTAAAAATATCTCCTCTACAACGACGACGGTTTTGTTAAGAAATATCCCGGTTAATTTTTAAAATACATATAATTTTTTAAACTTCCAGTTTCATTTTTCGTTTACGAAACAAATATTATATATTTTTGATAAATAACACTGTGATACATATTTATGTTCTCATTTATTTTTTAATCATTAAAAATTGATTCTAGCTTTTGCAATTTGTTTGTTAGCTCAACTTTCAGTTCAATTTAACATACTCCTAACTGTCTATTTACATTTATGATTTTCTATCTTTCTAGTTTCAAAAGAATATTATACTTGTGATTAAACGTGTATTTTACCTCTTGACACAGCGGCAGCTAAAATTTTTCTTTATTTACAAGTTACTATTTTTAATCGCTATTTCATATATACTATTAATGTTAATTAAGCAATTATCAATGCTGACATTTTTATTTTTATATTCAAAACAGGGATGAGAATATTTCTGGAACAGTTGGAATTGTGCAAAGACGCTGTAAAATAACAATATTCTGGGGTATCTTTTGTATTTCCTATGATTAGGAAATAGTTGAAAACAGTCGAACTACTGTTGTGGTACCATTGCAAGCCGAATAATTTTTGGTGTTTTTTTTATGAGGGAAAATTATGACGGTTACAACACATTTAAATGTGAAGTTGTGTGTACAAAAATGGTATTAAAACGCTCTTTCAGAAAATGCATAACGTTCGAACAGCTAATTATCTCCTAACCCCTGAGCATTAAAAATTGTACAAAAAGTCAAATAATATGACGAATTTAAAATTACCTAAAAATCACTTCAAAATAGGTATACAACTCGCCAGTCAATATTATTTCTGAAATTTAAAAATAGCGACTTTTACTCATTTTATTCCTTCATCAATTTTATAAGATTGAAGTACTTTTTTTTTTAAAGGCAGTGCGCATTTCGAGTTCTCAGTGGGCGGGCTATTTCGGCTTTGATGCGCAGTTCGAGTGCGCCTTCCGGCTGCGTTTTGGGTCTAGTGCGGAATTCAAGTGTTCCCAAAGAAACAATTTTCTAAAATGAAAATTGGAACCTTTTTCACCATTTTTTGAACCAAAAATTTCAATAATATAAGAGGTAATAAACCATAATTTTGCATTAGTAACCATATTTGCAAAATTCAACGCATAAATCTAAAATCGTAATAAAATGTTATACAATTTTTAATTTTAAAATACGCCACGAAATTATTATCAAAAAACAACTAGAAATCGGTTTTACCGCGGTAGTAGGATAACTCCTAAGCTATAGTCATTGCATGATGTGTATTACAGAGGTGAAATATTAAAGTAAATAAAAAAATAATAAAAAGTAAACAATATCAAATTTTTAAGCACAAATATTGTTACGAATATTGGAAATATTTGAAAATAAACGCTTCGTTTTTATTATTCATTTTTCTATATAAAACTATTAACGTATTTAGTACTCACTGTTGTACTGCACTGTGATCCTACGATTAAACAATTAAAACAATTAAAATAACTAAAATAATTAAAATAATTAAAATAATTAAAATAATTAAAATAATTAAAATAATTAAAATAATAAATACTTTCACTGCTGCGCAACCACTTTAATAACAAACGACAATATCTCGACAAAAACAGAGACGACAGTGTCAACAAAGTATTTATTATTTTATGGAATTAGTAATATAGTAATTATAGAATTTTTACAATATTTCATTATTAAATAATGCTCAAGGTAATTCACTGACATCATAAACTTTTATCATTCCTTATTAGTAGTCCTCATACAATTAATTAAATTTTTGTATACTGTTAACATTATCATATCCGTGACGCGTGTGACGCGAAACTACAAATTTTTCCCCTACCAAAAATTGCTAAACGTGCTTAAAGAAGTTTTCACTTCAAAAAGCATCATTAAGTAATAAAGCGAAAGATGCAGTCTGTCTTATAGTTTAAAAAAAATTGCAATATTCCATTTGGAGAAGAAAATTAAAATCACATTAAGAAATTTGTTTGAATACACGTCCGCTCGCATTAATAAACTTTTCTAAAAATTACCGATATTTAGTAATCGCCCGTTCGCTGCACTACCGCTTTTGTACCGATATTTGTTGCAGTCGACAGACTTCCGCTAGCGGTACAATCGTCGAGAGTACTTATAAATTAGGCGTGTAATCTGCGATAAAACAGCGTTACAGTATCGCAACGAAAAATTGTACAACGCGCTGGTCCGTCCTGCCTAAGTGGAGAAGTACTTCGTTAAGTGCTCGATATTTTTTTTTCGATTTCCGTTGATACTTTTGCCGCATGACTAGGAAGTACCAGAGCAATGTTATATACACACGAGAATATACGTATCGGTTATTAACAAAAATTATTCCGTTCTAAAGCCTGTAATCCAGTTCTAATTAATTTCCGCTCGCCAGCATCTAAACTAGACACATTTCGTATTATCTACAAAAGTATAAAATTCTTAAGCCCATCTTAAACTAGAAATATTAGGAAAACGTTTACCAAAAACCGAAATTCATCGATAAAGTTTCGGCGCTACCTTCACCGACGTTGTCCCAACATCAAGTTGCCTTCTGGATAGGTGACTTTCACTACGTTTGCGAGCGCATTGTTAGAACGGAATTTCAGGCTATTTTAAAATGATTAATGATTGTAATCGCGAGAAGAAGCCATTCCCAATTTTACAAACGTACTTCTTCGAATTATCACTGTATGTAGGCTGCTCAATTGTAGTGAAGCCAATTTTCTAGTTGGAATAAGGAATTAGCGAACAATGAAAATCAGTGTTGCCGCGTCTAGTATATTAAACAAATGAAACGAACTCTCCGGTTTTATTTACTATTACATTTTATGTAACGTATTTTGGTTTTTACTTTGTGACGGATTCGGCCGCCATGACTTTCGATATTTTTCACGCTGTACCGAATTAAAAATGATAATGATTACTCTTTTCCAAATTCTAAATTCCTCATTTCTCTGCGTTTTGACAGTTTCTCAGGCCTCCGATTTCTATTTCTCCGATTTCTTCGGGCAGCGTGCAAACTGAGCATTCTCCGACCATAATGCTGGATCGACAAATTTCGTGGGAATTGCCAATGTGCACGGCGCCAATTTGGTGATCCGTGCATGTGTGTGTGTTAATTATATGAGGGTGGTTCGTCCGATGTTAGTCCGGTCTGGCGTTGTGTGCGTCGGAGATGCGATTCGAGCTACGTCGAGGCGTGAGAAGTTTTTTTCTTAGAACCCGAAAGAACCGACGCAGGGTACCCGCCATTCCACCGATTTTGAGAATGTTCTAGAAAAATCGGTTGCGTATTCATATTTATATATATATATTTTTTATTATTAGGCAAGATGGCCGTTCAATAAAATCGTTGTGAATTCGGGCCGATCAATCTTCGCTTCCTCGCGGTCGCGATTAGATCTCAACTGCTTTGGCCGGGAGGCGTTTTTCGATTTTTTTACTGTTTTGGCCGGGAGGCAAATTTTCGTTTTTTTCCATTGCTACGCGCCTTTAAAGGCAACTTTTACTATAATTTGAGTTCTCGCTTGCTGCTCGTCGCAGGCAGATCTCGACTGCTTTGGCCAGAATGAATTTTCTTGTACTTTTCACAGCTACACGCCGTTCGAGGCTAAATTTATATTTTTTCACTGCTTTGGCCGCTTGAGGCAAATTATACCGATTCGAATATTCGTTGGCGTTTTTCTTTGGTGATCAGTTTATATATGTTTTTTTTCCCCTTTCAAATATAATTCGATTTACTCGTCTTACGAAGAATTTTTCATTATTTCGTTGCAAGGACACGTTTTTGTGACATCTCCCCCGCGGAGGAGACCTTTCTTTTTTTGTTAAACCTTAGGAAGGCCTAAAGCTCTGCCGGAGCGAGCTAACGGTTACGTTACACCAGAAGTAACGTTGGCGCCCGGAACTTTCTTTTTTATTTTATTTTCATTTTTTTTTTTTTCATCGCGGAAGCTGGTCAGTTACAACTTTTATTCGGTGTACATTCAGTTTATAAAGGTGCAAGAATATATATATATACATATATATATATATATATGCATGTTTGATCAGTTTCATAACCGCGTTTTATAGCTAAACAAGTAATTAAGAATTTTTGTATATTTGTGTCCAGGGCCGTATTTGAAGGGGGTTTTCTGGGTTCACCCCCCCCCCCCCCCCCCAATGTCTGCGAAATCATAACTGAATGAATTAAATGGACTGAAATTCATAATAAATTTATTTATTTTAAATTTTTGACAAAAGAAAAGAAAATTGAAATTTTTATGAATTCTATGGAAACGACTATTTTTAATTTGTTTTTATTGTAGTGTTCAAATATTGCATATACAATAATTGACTACAAAGCTTTAATACCATTTATAAATAAATATATTTCATAATAACATACACACCCACGCACACACACACATACATGCACATATATATATATATATATATATATATATATACATATATATCTTTATATATATAATTCTTCTGTGCATGTGTATGTGACTGAACTCCTCCTAAACGGTTGGACACATTTTGATGAAATTTTTTGTATGTATTCAAGTGGATTTGAGAATGGTTTAGTTTCACAATTCGGTCCACTTCAAAATGTTTTTACGAATTTATGAAGAAAATTCATTTTTTTTTGCTGTTTTTGGTCCAAAAGGGGGGTTTAAATATCTTTAATCCGTAATTTTTGAATTTCATGAAAGGGCTCCTGTGTTTTGTTTTATATTTTGAATTTCGCTTTTAAAGGGTTATCGGGTGATGAGTTATGAATTTTTAAGGGTGATTTTTGAGGTCTTTCTAAATTCCATATTATATATTCTAGACGGCTTTTTTGCCGTCCATTGTAATCGCTCAGTTTAAAGTTATAAATTGTCACAGATAGAAGTTTAATTGTAATTTATGATGCGATAAGTCAATCCGTTTCCTAGCTATTGTAGAAATAAATATTTTTGTCGTTTCTGAACTATCTTATTGCGATTCAGTATTTTATAGTGTGTACGGAATCTTAAAAATCGGTATAAATTTACTTTAAGAAATTAGAGATCATTAGAAACACGTATTTTTGTGTATAGCCCATCATCAGCTAACTGCATAGAGTACACACTTTATTAAAAAGTATATAAATTGAGTGTATGCTCTGTGTTGTTAGCTGATGATATTGCTCGAAAAAACATGTTTCCAAAGTAATTTACTTAAAATTTTTAATCTAAATTTATATTGATTTTTGTTATTAAGGACAATAATGCCTTGCTGCCACGTAAATTACATTCATTTCAATATAATTAAAATATTTGTCTTTTTGGTTTTTGCACATTTATTGAACTTAATTCATTTTGAGTATTACTTTTTTCTGAATAAGAAACTAAATTTAATTCAGCTAATAAGTTAACACAAAGTTTATTGTTTCTGTGGTGGTACAAAGTTCGCCGGTTCAACTAGTATAATTATAAAAATATTTTCATACCCCCCCCCCCCCTGCACGAAATTTTGGTTTAGATACAGCCCTGTTTGTGTCTGTTGTAAATATTTATTTTTGCATATTGTTTAATTCTGAATTTCAGAGCAGATTATTTCACCTTATTAAATTTTTCGTTTATTTTTACAGCCTCAAATATCACTAGCAGTTTTTGATAAGTTATTGTACTATTAACATGTAGTACTGATTTTTTTTCTAGATTAACTGTGGAAGAATATAAAATTAGTTTGGAAATTAGTATTTCCGTTTTTTCTCCCCCTCCCGCCCAAATAAACTTTATTTCGTTTTTCGTAACACAGTTGTAAGTATTTAAACATTATTATAAATGTTTTTAAATTACTTTAAATTAATTTAAAATAATGTAATTAGAGAATTATTACTTTCTTTTGTTTCTTTTTATATTTTGGATTGTTAACACTAACGCAATATAAGTCTTTGCAGCGGCAACATTCGAATTCAGCTCTTGTGTTGCACCACTACTTATATTACTATGGTAAAAAGTAAAGTAAGTCACATACCCTTGACAGAGTGTGGGGGGTTGTGATTTTAAAATTCACAATGTACTAAGTCCAATGGCACTAATGAGAGTAGGGGGGCCAGTGTTCCTTTTTGTTTGGCCGCCTTTACTTTTGCAGATTTCTCTGGTACCCAATTCTATTTCAGATTAGGTATAAACCTGCGAGTGATTTTTATCTGGGAACAGGACAAGTCTCGAGCCCATGACTTCTGATTTGGAAGGCAAACACCTTAACATTACTTAATTCTAAATACAGCATTATAAAACAATTATTTAATTTTTTTATGAAATACCTGACGCGTTTCGAAGACAAAGCTTCATGCTGATGACTTAATTCTGTTTTTTTTCTTTTTCCCTACGAATTACAAATTGCGTTTATATTAGTTCTTTCGGTTGTAAGTTTATGGGCGTATTTTATTTACATAGTAATGAGAATTATTTAAGAAACTTTATTTTCAGCTATGCAATATTGATAATTTAGATATAGAATTAAAAAACATTATTCTCGGGGATATATCTCTCGCCCCAACAATTACAAATTTTGTAAACTTCTCTTTGTGGAATTACTGATATATGATATTTTTGTAAAAGAGAAACAAGAAACATTAAAAACCAAATGGTCAACATTATCATGCGATAATTGGAAATGCGTATAAAGCTTCGAGATTTATTAATCGCATTGCTACCGATAATTTTTATAACCGTTTTTTATTCATTATTATTTAGAGCACCGTTCTTTGTGGTTTGGAAACCAGATTACCACGCAAGTATGAAAAATTCGATCCGAATTCTTCGTACTAAGTCTAAATGTTTGGACAATTAGCAGTTGTCTCAGATTAGTGTCTCATATACATGATCTTAGAAGTTTTAATTAGAAGCAACATTTCAACTTGCATGCGTGAAAAAAAACCGGTAAAAACTTGTACTTGAAGCATTAACAACACCACAGTAGGCTGAAGGGTTTTAGGGGAAAATGATACACCGCGTGCTCGTTTATAGCACGAATAAAAATTGCATTCTAGAAGCGACACTACAAGCTCCAAAAGGCAGTGACTAGGAACGGACGATAATCGTTGGAAGCTCGTATAAAATGGCAGACTCTACGCCAGCCTCATTGTCTGAAAGCTCATAAAAGGAGAAAAAATTCTCGCAACGCGGACTATAAAATTTTATACGGATTTGATAAAGTGAAATGAGCCAGTAATAAACGATTTCTTCAAAAGTTAATCAGAAACTCAAGCAGAAAAAAAAACAAAAAAAGCAGAATTATTCTTGATATTTCAAATACGTTTTCGTTATCGCAATGATTATGACGAAATGATCAGATCAGCGGATATGCTCCCAACAAATCAACAGAAAACACAAAGCGTAAAATTAAGATTTCAAATTTCATATTTTTTCATTGTTTTGTGTTCTTTTTCTGGGGGGGGGGCGTCAACATTAACCCAGCGAAAGTGAAATTTTTAAAAGTTTCAATGTAGGGCAGCGGAATACTCTTCTACCTCAACCAAATATCGTTGTCTAACCAACTACACCATCTTCATCCATGTTTTTTTATTTTTCATTCAAGTGTCCTGCGCGCTAACACTTAATGTGGTGGCACACATTTCCCGTCGTTCAGGAAACTTATTTATTCTACGAGACGCGATTTTCATCTTTCAGTCCGTACAAACATATAAAGCTCATTTTATTCTTTCGAAGGAGCATAAAATTTAAAAAAAAAATTATTTTTATACCAGTAATTTATAAACTAGGAACGAGTTGAAGAGACTTCTAATCTTTAGTGAAACTGCGTCGAAAAATCGAGTGACAGAGCATACATGCGCAGGATGATCACAAAATATATCTTTTCCTTACTGAAAGCTTCCGTGCATCAATATATCTGCTGCATAATGGAACAAAATCTCGATGCTTTTTGCTCATATACATTCGTTTCGCGGAAAAAAACTTTTATTCACCCCAGTCTATATTGAAGCTTGTACGAATCGGACAAACGGTTAAAGTTAATAGTAAAATAAACCGGCAACTAAATGGTTTAGTAAACTAAATATAAATGTCATTAAAAGAAACGGTAAAGATGATGTTACCGAGAAGTCGTAGACGAAGTATTGAATATGAAGAAAAAGTGCAAAAGTCGATCCTTATTGCATCGAACACAAGAGCTAAGAATTCCGGTCGAAAATTAATATTCGGGTAAGTAAAATATCGCTGTTTGCCGAGAGAAATGCGAAAATACAAATCGACGTCTACTTAGAGAGACGGGAAATCGACTAATTGCAAAGAACATAAATACTTCCGAACCGTTATCGTAGTAAACTGGAAAGATGAAGATACAAGGCACCGCTAGGAGAACTGCACCAATTCGCAAAAATATAGAGAGTTTTGGGCACGTTGAAATTTTTTTTTTAAAACATCTATACGGAGCATCACTCGCGGCTGAAGTATGAACACTATGTGAAAAAGCGAAGACCAGTCTTGGAGATCGGTCGTGACACGAAATGAAAGTGGCATGTACAGAAAGCCCAGAAACGAAAACAGAAATAAAGAAATAGCGGGAAACACCGAAACTGCACCTGAAAGAACAAAATATTCAGACACCCGATACACGGCGTCTAAAGAGGCTCAAACCACAGGACCTCCTGTAGTACTAATCGGTTATTTATTTTAGAGGCTCTGGTCAACGGACTAAAACTTCGCACATGTTATTTTATTTTAGATTATTATAATTAGCAATTATTTAACTTACTAGTTAAGATGGTGCTTTTGAAAATAAATAAATTAAAAAAAAAAAACAAAAAAAAAACGTTCAGATTGGATTGTGATAGAGGTAGGAGTAATTCATGTAGTAATACTGAAAATGACATTCTAAATGATTTAAATAAAATTCACAAAAATATTCATTATACTATGGAAAAAGAAGAAAATAACAAAATAAATTTCTTAGATATAACAATAATAATAAAATCAAAGGATAAGTTAACATATAATATTTATAGAAAACAAACCACCACTGATGATATAATTCATAAAACATCAAATCACCCAAACCAACATAAATATGCTTACTTCATGACTGCAATAAATAGATTATTAACTACACCCATGAATATAAATAAAAAACAAATAGAAATTAATATATTAAAGACTTTGGCAAGAAATAATGGTTATGACGAACAAATAATAGATAAACTAATTTACAAAATAAAATCAAAATCAAAATATATACAAAAATTAAGAGTCAATAATGCTACTAACAATAAAGGATGGATAACATTCACATTTATAAACAATAACTTATACAAATTAACCAATTTATTCAAAAAACAAGGTTTAAATGTAGCATTCAAAACTAAAAATAATTTAAAATATAAAATAAACACCTTAAATTTAAAAAATAATAATATTTACGAAAATAACGGTATATATAAAATAAATTGTACTGATTGTGAGAAATCATACATTGGTCAAACAGGGCGAAAAATCAATTGCAGATATAAAGAACATATAAAAGCATTTAATAATAATGAAATAGAAAAATCAACCTATGCAGAACATCTAATTAAAAATAAACATAAACCTAATTCAATAGAAAATATTGTAACCATCCTGGCCACTTATCACAAAGGTAATAATATGAACATTGCAGAAAATTATTATATAAATAAATATAAAAATAATATTTTAAATGACCAAATACCTAATAATAAGAATCCACTGTTTAATATAAAAATTTAACTTTTTGTCTTCTTGTTTTATTTTATATTTTAAATTAATTATTAGCATTTTCAACCTATTGATTTTTATACCTGCTATGTTTATTCCTCTTTACATCTACTATATATACACATGTATTCCCTATATTCACTTCAGTATGTTTTAAGTTTTCCTTTAAGTTAGTTTTAGCTGATGATGGGTTATGCCCGAAAACGTTTCTAAATAGGTATTTATCTAATTTATTGTTCTATATTGTTTGTTATTAAAGTTTGTTTTATTATACAGTTTTAACAAACAGGATGTATTCACCTACATTACATTAAATTAGTAGACTGTTTAGGCAGTGGTAGATGTATCATCAACACATGCAAACACATAGACGTATAAAGCAATGTAGCACAGGTTAACAGGGCATATTAGGTTTGGTAAATTTTTAGAATGTATGATAAAGGAACTAGAGATAAACAACGTCGGTTTACAAATAAATCCAAATAAAACAATTCAAAATCAGAACAACGATTACGCGCATAACGAAATACAAGTACAAGGGGGAAACATAGAAGAAACAGACCAGTTCACGTATTTGGGTAAAGTATTCACAACTGCAAAACAAGGGGTGAAATTAGACCTCGAAAAGAAAATATCAAACGGTTGGATCGCATACCATAAAATAATACACATACTCAATACCAAAATCAGCTCACAAAATAAAGCGAAAATATTTAACCAATGCGTGATTTCAGTGCTAACGTATGCTGTGGAAACCTGGTCCATTAAAGGAAGGAAGTCGTAGAAAAATTAAGAAAAACTGAAAGACAGATAGAATGAGCTTTATTTCGCATAAAACTGCGAGATAAGATTAAATCAGAATATATCCGAAATAAGACAAAATTTGAAGACGTCGGGACAAGGATAGCCCTGAACAAATGGGCCTGGGCTGGTCATGTTGATAGGCAAGTAGATGGAAGGTGGACAAAGGAACTGATCCAATGGAGACCGTGTAAGGGAAAACGCGCACAAGGAAGATCATTCAGAAGGTGGACGGATGATATTGTGGCAACAGCAGGGAAACAATGGCTTCGTGAAGCGCAAGATAGGTATCGATGGAGTAAATTAAGGGGGACCTACATCGAATCAATGATGTAACGCAGGCTAAAGAAGAAGAAGAAGAATTCCCGAAGTAATTTCATTTGTATTATAGTTAATAAATATGTTGTCTATACATAATTGGGTACTTCTATCTATCCGTTCTTCTTCTCTCGTAATTTCATTTATTAACTGCACTCCTCCTGACCTATAAATTACGTTTAAAAAGTTCTCAACTTGTGAATTATGAAGAAATAAATCGATATTAAAATCATCACAAATCAGGAAATTATCTTTATTACTTAATTTTTTCAATTAAAACATTGTATTGTAGCAGTAAAATCTTATTTGAGGGCCTAATGAGTGAGGGAAGCGTGGTCATTTGATGGAGTATCGACTCTTCATTAGCTGAGTAAAGGGAGCGTGGTCATGTGACTGAATATTGTCTTCTAATTGGTTGGTTACAGGGGGGTGTGGTCGTGTGGCGAAATACTTTCTCCCGATTGGCTCTTCTCCTAGAAGTGACATATTCTACCTACTTACCTTTTCATTTGACTTTAATTTTAGTATAAAGTGATATACCAACGTATTGTTGTAATGATACATACACTTTTTCATGTCATTTTCAACATAGTCTAGCATGATTTGTTATTATTCAATTATTTGTTTGTTTATTTATCGCTTAAAATTTACTGAACTCTCCATCCTAGCGTTCTGAATAGCGTATTGTTTATCGACAGGTGAAATTATACGCCAAAATATCAAAAGATAAAACTACTGCGAATAATTCAAATAATGATAATACGATTCAAACTGGTACGGACACTATTAAAAAATCTAGCTATACATAGCCAATGTTACGAAATTCATTATTATTTACGTTGCAAAAATTAAATGTACATTTCACTTCCAGAATCAGTTGAGATTACAGTACACTTCTTTGAAATTTTCAGAGGCCTCGTTCGTTTTAATTATTTAGAACAGTTGTAGGCGCCGACTCTAGGGACTTAAGTCTATCGAACTCTGTGGCCGGAAAAACGTTAATTTGACAGAAGCTGCGAGCTCCGCAAAAATTTTAATAAAAGTACGTAAAGTTTCATCAAAATTCCCGAAAAAAAAATATATAATAATAAAAAAAAAAAAAATCAGACTCAAAAGCAAACTTCTCCGGCAGTTAGACAACTTCGCTAACGGAAACACTTAAAACCGCAAAGGAATTTTATCGAGAAATCTTTATCGAAATATTCGACTTAACGGTGTAAAATCCGTTATGATTATTGCTGAAACTTTATAGCTCTATTTTAAATGCCGGAGAATTCATCTTAAGTGGAAATAAAATGATTTTCAGGAATTTTCCGATTAAACATCAATGAAGAACGAAACGATTACAATGAAACGCGCGTTCATTTAAATATTTGTGATCGTTTTGCTCAACTTCCACTTTAAATTGAAATATTAATAAGTATACGTTTTCAAAATTAAAATATTAAAATAGCGAATTTTAATATTTTTAAATTTGAAAATGTATATTTGTAAATATTTTAAACGCATATTGTTTTCACCGTCTTCTTTTATTTTCGGTTTTCGTTTTTCTTTTCAAGTTGACACCTATGGGAATAAGTGTAATGGTATTTATTTCTACGATACAAATAATTTTTGTAAGACCGAAGCGCTCTCGCGTATTTCTGTATATGTTCCTGATAAGTATTTCATTGGAAGGTCGTCCTCTACCTAAATGCTGTAAGTGGTAAAATTCAGTTGAGGTGAACAGGTACATAAATATAAAACATATTTATGTTATTTTTAATATGGAAAATCACAAGCTTTTTTCTATTAAAATCGGTAACGTTTAATTTGTAATTATTATTTTTTTTTTGTCATGCTTATTGTTGTAACTTTATTATTTGAGTAAGTTATGCGATCACAAAATAATCAGGCAGGTACGCAATTTATAATCGAAGGTAATATATGTACATATGTATAAAACGTAGGACGGCGTTTAATGTACTGTAAATGTAATACGGACGTGTGTAGTAATAAACAATGAAAAAAAAATTAATTATCGGAAAAAGTATTATCACGTAAATATATCTTTATCACTTATCAAAGAGTGTATATCACTTCTTTCTTTTTTGTATTTTATCATAAGATGTTTATTTACACTTATATCGATATGATCGATATATATATATATATATATATATATATTTTATAATTATAATTTTATAACACTTATAAGACACGATTGTTTGGCAAAAAATGACGTAGTCAATTAATATCGACTTTTCTAGACTATATCATCTCAACTGGCAGTCTAAAGGGTACCACGATGATTGGAAGGATTTATTTTATACAGTATTGTAAGCAAAATAAAAAATAACATTTCATAAAGGAAGATATTGTGAGATATTTTTTGGGGCTCAGACGCAGCTAGTATTACCACAGCTTCGCAATCGTTCTAAATTCATTAAAATCTTTTTGACAAAATATTACGGTATATTATTAATATTATTAATATTTCTAAAAGATAAGGTCCATCAAATGAGCCTTGAACGGGGAAAAGACTTCACAAGTAAGTCGTTCAATTTTGCTAACTCTCACATTAATATGTTTAATGGATACGCAGTATCTTCCGTGATAATTTGGTAAAACAAGCGGATTCATTATTTTCTTTTTTCAACATCTAATTTTGAACCAAATTGGGCTTTTCAAAGTTTTATGCACGTTTTTGTTTTGTTTGTTTTATTTTATTTTATTTTATTGTATTAATGAAATTTTATTTCTAACCAAAGCGATAATAACTTCCAAAGAGTTATTTATTATCACCCTGCTAAATGATTTATAAATGTACCGAAAATATGTTTCATTTGATGCTATGCAGAATGAACATTTATAATTCAATGGGAAAGAATTTGTACATACCATTATTATTATTATTATTATATTATTATTTATTATTTGATATTATTATACGCTGTATATGATATACGAGAATTCAGTAGCCAAATACTGGTGCAGAAATAAAGGCGGAGATTTCGGTAATGGATGGTTAAAATAGGCCCGGTTCTGGTGGTATTAATACGCGTATAATATGGTAATGTTTTTCAGCGAACAGTGCTCGTAAATCGTTATCGATATACTGCTGCTTTATATTGTCTTCGGTTTAATAAGCTTTGAAAATAGGCTCGCCTTTGATTTACGATTGCCGAAATCGATTTATAAAATAAGCAGTTCGTCATGCGCGCACAAAAGCTATTTTCAACTAGTTACCGACGCGCTCAATATTTATAAAAGGTCACATATTTAACCGATGTCCACTACCTTGAACTATAAATTTCTATGCGCCAGGAATTACTTTGGCACTGTTGGTCGAGACAATACGAAATTCTAAAAATCCCGTTCCGTACAGTGTACAGTAATTTCAACTGCTAGATGGAAACAATAATAACTGCGGCGACATACTCGTAAATAATTTTAGTATTAGTCTCAGTGAATACGAAATTTAACACGCTCGAGATAGAAGGTACTTTTAATTTTCATCTCTTGTTATACGCTTATTCGTATTCTACGATCACCTTGTTCGTCTAAACATTACAGTGAAAAACTTTAATTTCGCAACGCAATTCTTTTCAACTGACCCGGCAGAAAAACATATGGCTTCTTAAAAACCGAACAGAAAACTATTTTCAAATGTTCCATTTCCTTTCCGTCATACTTCTTTTCTTTTTGCTATTCTTCTCATTTTTAATAGTCCTCAGATTGGGACAATTCAACCATTTCTTTTTAGTGATTTTTTGCTAAGAAAAAAAAAAAAGGGATAAAATAAGTGATGTAGCCGCCGGAAGAGCTACAGTACTGAAAACAATAGGTTACAAAATACAGATTCTAAAAGTGTTTTGCAAGCTATCACGTTCTCCTCTTCCTATTCCCTCGACCGTTATGTAATACTTCTAATTCGGTCCCTCATCTGTGATCTTCTTATTTAGGCATTAAGTGTAATGAATTAATG
This sequence comes from Icerya purchasi, assembly GCA_039619475.1. Classification (NCBI taxonomy): domain Eukaryota; kingdom Metazoa; phylum Arthropoda; class Insecta; order Hemiptera; family Monophlebidae; genus Icerya; species Icerya purchasi. The sequence continues at coordinate 249,456,595 of CM077116.1, forward strand.
AAGATGTTTATTAGCCCGTTCTTCCATTTTCAATAGCAGATTTTTGGGCACCGATTCAGCTCGTAATATTGTTCTTCTTCCATTAAGGGTCACAAAATTTCGGGTGATTTTCTGAGACTTACCACGAACGATAGAAAAAAGATAGAGATATGAGGTTTTGTGCATATGAAAGTAGAGTAGTCTTTAGCTATAAAAGGCATGTTTTACTTTAATTTGTACAATACAAAATGGCGGCACAGCAGAGCACGCAAAAAAAGAACAAAAAATCGGACGATCTATACCAGCGAACCACTAGAGGTCACAATTTTTAATCTGGAACAAAAAACCAAAAAGTTTCTTAAAATATATCTCAAAATGAAGTAAACAACGTAAGATTTTCTCGAAAAATTGATTTAAAAAATGATGGCGATGATTTGAATTTTTTTTTCTTTTAATCGAAAATTGCTTATAAAATCTGTAAAAATCAATTTATCAGAGAAACCCTACGATGTTCACTAGAAAATCTTATTTTAAAGTTTCAGTTAAAATTTTCAGTCAATCGGATAAAAATTGAGGGAGCTACTGGTACGCGCAGTTTGAAAAACAAAGTTTTGAGATATTGCTGTTTAATGTTTTGAGTAGTAGAATTTTGTTGAAATTTTCGTTTTACCTTCTAATCTGCTATGCCTGCTCCATATAAATGGCCTTCTAATTTGAGTTTTTCCTCCTCCTCATCTTTCCTTGTCGAAATTACGTCCCTGCGGACGGTTTTAGCCATTTCGGTGAGCGATCGCTCGGAAAGGGAATTGCACGTCGCATCGGCTTCGGTACAGAAATTGTAACAATTTAATCCAATTGTTATGTCCCACAGATCCATAACTTGGATTAATCCGTTGTAACTATCGTTCAAGTATAAAACAGCAATATAAACAGCTTTATCGAGAACAGATTTGTCACTGGAAGATCTACGAAACCGCTCTCAGCTCGACGCTACCCGATACCCAGTATTCTGCGTTTTCGCCGCAGGTACACGTCATTGTGTTAGCCCTCGACCACTACCGCTCAAACATTAACGTGGTCTCTACGCTGACGCAACCGTACAAACGATCGGACTTGCTACCGAACACGGGGATTTTTGGTTTTAGCCGAGTAAGCATCCTTGGCAAGACAAAAGACAAAGCAGCGATGCAACTTATTGTTAGAACGACGTTCGAGAGATCGTGAATTTAATCATGCGACCGGAGATTAAATTACAAACATCGTCAAAAGATTGCACTGCAAGTACCGAATCCGTCTTAACGCTAATAAATTTACCGGAACACTGATATACACGCGAAGAAGCCAAACACTAACTACTGTACGTTCTAATGGACTTTCTACAAACAGCTGATTTCTCAGCCTCAAAATTGGTGTAGAAGAGCCATCTATCAATCAAAATTGAAAGCTTGAAGTTGAGAAGTGTCAGTATAATTCATATAAAGAAGAATAAAGACCTGGCACACTTGAAAAACCATTAATTTTGCTTCACGACTATGTTTGAAAAAACGACTTTTTGACCCACTTACAAGTTTTCCCCCTACATCATTCTTGGATGCTTTAGGGAGTATTTAAGTCAATACAAAAAAAATCACAAAGTGATCCCTTAAATTACCCTTTCCAGACTAAGGCTCAACTTCCTATTTTTCTTCATTTTCTAATTCTGGCTCCTTTTTTATTTACATTCAGAAGGTTTTCTAGATAATTGCTCTCTCTTAAACGCTTCACAATCTCGGCTATTTGTTGCTTTCGCTACAATCATTGTCATCCTTTCTGCATTATTTTCTTGATTTTCATCTGTTTTTACTCCATTCTGTCCTTTTCAATCTTCTAATTACTTTCTTTCGTGATGCTGATACCACGTTTTATTTGAATATTCGACATTTTCTGCTGAACAGTCGTTTTTTTACTCTTCTCTACTAAAACTCGCTATCCATACTTCCCTTATCGTCGCTGCTTATATTGTATCATTTCTTTTCGTTACTCCAGACTCCGATTTTTTTTAATATTTTAGAATTTTGTAGATTATACTCGTATGTACGGAATCCTAAAAGACTGTTGGGTTCGTAAATAAAAGACATTGGCCCAAGAAAAGAGAAAAGCATGTGAAGCGAATCAGATATTTACGCGATTAGATATGGAGGATAGAAATGTCTCAAATGTTGGAATGACCGAGGGTGACGGCATGGAAAGAACAAAAGATGCACAATACGGAGTTGGAAGACCAATTTGCAGAAGAGAAGGGTAAAAGGAAGAACGTTCGGAAGCGATACAGGTGCGCTCAAACAAATGCAATTTGCGTCACCTATAAAGTTGTGACAGGAAGGGTTTAGGGAACAGAGACGAGAGGGGACTAGAGAGAAACGAAATAAGGAAGCAGAAAACAAATTATGCCTAAAGCGTAGTCGACAGATTGCAGAGAGAGTTGAACGTCGCATGGGGAGGGAAAATTGGAAAAATAGGGATAAGACGTTAGTTTAGGCTGGATAAAGAGAGATAAAAGGAATCCGGATTTAAGAATGAGGAGGAATACGAGTTCAACCGTAGTTTCGAATGAGCCGAAGTGGAGAAGAAATTAATATTATGACATGAAAAAACGCCGAAAAAATTCACCGGTAGAAGAGGATGAACGAGCTAGTATATCGGCCGAGTCGTTATCTTCGATTCCAGAATGCCCAGGAATGTACAGTAGGTAAATTTGGACGGAGTGAGCAAGGAAAATGTTGCGGATAAGAGAGCGTACGAGAAGGATTACGTAATCAACAGAGGGAGAAGGAAAATAGAAAAGGAGATGGTATGAAGGACACTGTGGGAATCTGATATAATAAGGATTTCATGCGAAACATGGGAAGAAGCAGCAAAAAGGACGGCACGCAGGATAGCAGTAGACTCAGCATAGAAAACTGAACAGAAGGAAGGAAGTTTGAAGGTTTCAGAATAATTTAAGGACAAAAGAAGGCTGTGATCCAACTACATTGGGTCCTTTGAAACCTTCAGTGAAAATCGTAAAATGATTAGGGAAAAGGGAGCCAAAGGTACTTAAAAACTCTGATTTGACAACATGATGAAGGAAAGGAGATATGTAGGTGTGTGGAACAATTGAAAGAAAAGTATGGCAACTGGTCGTATGAATAAATACATGAAGAAAACTGAGAGAGACGGGTGAAGGAGTTTTGTTGATGGCAAATCGCCAATTGGCGGTGGATATAAGAATACGAATTAACAATGGACGAAGAATAAATAGATAGACGTTTGATTAAAAAGCGGCAACCTAGATAGGACCTTCGAACGAAACACGGATTTTTATCCTCTATCCTTAAACGATTAACAATATAACTTTATATTCTCCTTTTTCCGATTTCTTGGGCTAATGTCCCTCGTTGAGAACCCATAAAAAAGTAAAGAACAAAAAACAGCGCTTTTGTGTCAGGTCTTTCGAAATTGAAACTTGGTACATTGGTAAAGGCTCGTCGACACAACGAAGCTCTAAAACAATTTTAGGCACACACGTCAATTTATGAATTTTGAAGTAGCGCGTTACTAGTTTTTCTCCTTTTTCTTCGGTTATTTTCATATAAAACAACTAGAAATTATTCAAAATATTAAATTATCTAAATTCAAAATTACACCTACAGGTACGTTCGAATTTCGAAGCGATAGTAGTTTTCAGCTAGGTTTTATCTAGTGACATTTGAAATTATTTAATCCGTATATGAAAAAAAAAATTCTTATTTCACAGATCCTTACTCTTTTGGTCTTTTTTTTTCTTTTTTTTTTGTGTACGTTTTTATTTTGTAATGTAGAAATTGTAAAATATTTCAGTATTCCAGAAATAATTAAAATTTGAAACCACTGGAATATAATTTTTGATGGTTTAACAAGTGTGTAAAAATGCTGCGTGGGTGCAATTTAAGGATAGCGGAGCCTCCTTGGTGGTGGCTGAGAGGAGCAGGTGCTGTGCCCCTTGGTTTATCTGAATAATGTGATAAGAACTTGATTGAAACGACTTACTGATACATAGTTTAGCTTGCAGATATCATAACAGGCGAAAAAAACGTAAAAACATCTTGGAATGATTCCGATCTTACCTTTCTACATTAGGCGAAAACTGAATTTGAGCATTTAGCGGTTCCGGAGGAAACGGATGGAAACCGTTTAACTACATAATTAGTACGCTGGTAGACAATCTTACATTCTATAGAGTGTTGTTACATATGAAAAAGAGATTAAAAAAAAAAAAAAAAAAAAAGGTAATTGCAATACAATTTATACTTTGAAAAAAGAGATTAGTAAAATTACGATGAAATAGATGCTAGATTAAAAACGATTCCATCCGGAGGGGCCGGTTTTAGTTTCTAGCGGTAAAAAGCGAGCTAGCTGGTTGACAAAAGCGAAAAACAGTTATGTTTTTCTTTAATCTCTGAAACGGAAATTGTCTCGGTGAAATTAAAATTGTTTTCAGCGGAGGCCAATTTAGCAAATCGGTCAGACGAAAAACTCGTCGCGATATATTTATTCCTTTTCGGAACTTATTTCCTTCGAGTACCTGTCCAATGTTGCCGTTTTAACCGAATCGCGCTACTTTAATCGACGTTGATAATATTTCGTACGTGCCATTTTTATTGGCGCTTTTTCGTAATTACATAAAACGAATGGAAAAAGGGTATCTCAAACACGTTAACAATGTAATCATTCAAAATGCTTAACGAGTACATATTCATTTACGCATATAACTGGGTCAGCGATGAAAGCAGCGTTGTCACATTCCTTCAACATTTAGAAAGTGCATTAATGCCTTTACTATCTGTTCCGTTGACCATTCTGAATCCGTTAAATCGCCTTCCTTCTACCTAATTTTTTCTGACGAATATCCGGCTATTCTCCGTGCTATCATGCGTATTTCCTCTTCCAGTTACTGTAATGATTTCCTAATTGTTTCTGGCACTAAAAGTGTTCTTCTAGCCATTACTTCTCCTATTATTGTGTTAGTCTTTTTGTTTTTTCCGAATATACAAATCTTTTATCCAAAAATCATTATATATACTTTGAATGTATCCTGTGCCTTTGATGATGTTCATTTACCCACTTCTAAAAGATAAGCTGACAGCAATTAACGTTTCAGTGCAGTTTACTTCCTTTATTACTAATCTCATGCTGAATCGTTCTATCCACCTCTTTGCTCCATCTTTTGAAACTTCAAGAACGGTTTTTTGAGATCTTCCCCAAGGTCCTTCCTTAGCCCTACTTTTTTCAACATATGCACTATCAGTGTGGCTTCTCTTTCTTTAAATTCTGCGTCTTCATTCTTTACTGATGACATCCTACTCTTTGCCTCATCTCATAATATTGTATCAGCCAGTCTCTCCTCAACTAACTTTAAATCTTGTTATGTCGTATTTACTCTACAACCGTATAATCCTGCTTCTACGTATCTATCAATCCCTAGCAAATACATCCCTTTCTCGTGTTAATTGTCTTTGTTATCTCGGTATCTTCTTAGATAGTCGGTTATCCTGCTCTGAACACATTAAGTATCTTTCCTCTTCTGAAATCAAAAGGCTAAACCTGCTGAAGGCCATATCTCCAACTAAATAGATATTCTTATTTCTCTATATGAATCCATTATTCGTTCAAAATTCGGGTACTGTTCATTTCTATATGGTTGTGCCCTTAAGTCCCTACTCTCTAAATTTGATGTAATCCAAAATTCTTGCCTTCGTCTATGCCTTGATGCTCTTAAATCCTGCCCAGTTCTAACAGTCCTTGCTGAATCTAATACACCAACCCTTTCCATTCGCAGATCTTATTTGTACTATCGGTTTCTTGCTAAGCGTCTTCTACTCACGTCCTCCAATCTTATTCATTCTTATCATTCCATTTCTAGAGACTGGCGTTTTGCACCTAGGAATACTCCTATTTTATCTCTCATCTCTCTTCGTCTTAGTTCGTTTTGACCTTACATATTTTCCTTTGGCAATCTCCCTTATTTCTCTTTTAATTTCGCCAAACTCTGTCATCCTCTTAATATGTTTACCATGCCTTGACTTTTCAGAATCTTTTCGTCTGCCTCCTTTCTGTTCTACATCCATAAACGTATTAATGATTATCCTACGTTCCGTCAATTTCATTTCCTCCAACCACCTTTCTTCTAGATTTTTAATTATATCAGATTCCATGTCCGCCCTTCAGGCTATCTGTTCTCCGCTACCTGATCATTTCTGTGATTTTATTATTTTTGGTTGCATATGCTCTTTTTCTAACAACTGTTCTTTTTATATGTCTGTTCAGCCTAGTCTTCCTGCCAATCCGTGGTTCTCTCTGTTTCCTTCACTTCGTTGTTCTGTTGTTGTTCCTATTATTCGTCTGAGTTCTTAAACCGTACTTTGTTATTTTCCTCTCGTTTTCATTTTTCGTTGGTTTCCTCTCCATATTGTCATCTTAAACGAAGAGCATGTTTGCGATGCTGATGATGTGTTTATTAAGTGTTCGTTTCTTTCAATCGAGCGTTCTTCTTTCTATTCCAATTTGCTGCGAATTGGTATTCTTACTCCGTATTATGCCTTTTGTTGTCTGTTTCTCCTTCACATATCGTTCCCATTGTTCGTTCCTTCCTACTAACAATATGTAACTACATCAAAATATAATTGATTCAACCTGTCGATTCCTTGTAGTTTTTTATCTGCCGATTCAGCTCTACCCGCCGCCTCAACCATACAGGTACCATAACTTGATCTTCATCGATCTTTTATATCTGCCGTCTTTGCTTTAATTAACCTACTTAACCTATTTTTTTCGATTTTCTCTTATCTGTTCCCTATTATTTTATCCTTTCACCCAGATGATTGCAGTTTAATCTACGATGCCAATCATATTTTTTTTTAATATTTCACGCCCTCCCCGTCGAGCGCTCATTCTTTTATTTTCAGCTCTTGAACTTCCTCCTTGTCCCCTTTCAAAACATAAAAAAAACACACGTGTATATATATATATATATTTCATCATCGTCAGTTGCTCGTTTCGAGCATTGTGACACTATGGTTCATCTTAACGTGCGTCCAGCCGAGATGAGGTCCTGTCTATTGCCCGATCGAGAGCGGCGCCAACTATCTTTTTGACTCCATCTATGTATCTTGTTGGGGGTCTCCTTCTTTTCCGGCGGCCCTCTACCATTCCAATTATAACCAACTTTTCGAGTCCATTCTTTCGTATAATGTGCACAAAGAAGGTCGTTATCCGACTCTGTACAACATGCTGCAACCTATGCTCCACATTGACTTCTTGTAGTATCGACAAGGTCTTTCTTTTTGCAGTCCATGGGACCCTTAGCAAACGCCTTTAACAGTGCATTTCAAATGCGCCAATGCGCTTAATATCACTCTTCTTTAGGATTCAGCATTCGGCTGCGTATAGGAAAACCGAGGACACCAGTGTATTAATGAGGTGTACTTTTGTGCTGATCGCTTTGTCGTGGCTCTTCCATACTATTGTTAGCTGTGATAATGCCAACTTTGCTATCGCTATTCGGTGTTTAATTTCTTCAGCTGATCCAACATCTTTCGTAATCAGCGTTCCCGAGTATATGAATCTATCGACCACTTGCAGGTCGCCTAGCCTTCGTGGACTCTGTGTCTGGCTGTTGCTATCTATGATCGTTGTTTTAGTTTTCCTTTTATTTATTAGTAAGCCATTGTATTTCCAGTTTTTCGAAAAAGCATATCAGTTTTTTTTCCGATAAAGCGATAATTACAGTATCGTTCGCATATCGCAGGTTATTAATTCGTTTTCCCGCGATTTTTATACCATCTTCCCATTTTTCTAGAGTTCTTCGCATTATCCACTCACTATAAATGTTGAACAGTATCGGACTTAATATGCAGCCCTGTCGTACTCCCTTTTCTGTTTTACTCTTCCGTCAGTTTGTTGTCTACTTTAACTCTACCTTTGTTAGACATGTACAGCGATTTGACAAGACTGATTAAGTGATACGGAACTCCCAGAGCATTCAGAATTCTCCATAGTTCTTCCATGTGTGTGTATATATAAATGTATGTAAAAGATTCTAAATAATAACAAATAATGACTTTGATGAATTTATGACGACGGGTAGTTCGCGATACTTGCGCAAACTTGGGAGACGTTTTTAAAGTTCAATTAGAAGTGACACAGAGTAAAGCGTTGAATTATTGCAACAGTGCAAACGTCGTCTAAATATTTGTTAAAATGAGCAGAAATATTTTTTTAGTAATCTAAATAAATAATGGAATCGCGATGAAAAATGCACGCTGGGAAATGAAAAATTTTCGTTGGATCGAAAATGACCATATATATGTATGCAAATATGACGGCAAATGTAAAACGGCAGCCGCTCGTTGCCAATTTATACTTGGAAACAGGCAAAAATGTTTTATTTTTTAGAAATTTTGCTGCCTATGAAAGTTTACACTGCGCATATTTGGTTCATTTTAGCACAGTTTCACGAGTAGTAAAATGAGAGAATGTCATCATTTTCATTTCAAAAATTGTAACCAACGAAGTTGAAAAAGAAACCAGAAAGAAACGGTTTCAACTAAGAACTGGTACAATACGATGTGTGGCTGATCAGCGGTAGAGAGCGGTGTGCGACTTCTTTTATATAAGCCTTTTCAGTGGAAAACTGATAACTATTGCAAAAAAACAGTAAAAATTGTTTACATAATTAGACATTTCAGTAGGGGTTCTTTACGAACAGTTCACAATTATTACACACAGCTACACGTATAGATACGCTTTCGCATCGGCATATTAATGGTAAATACGTCTATCGTCGATTGTTTCAGACGGTGTACAAACAGGTGGTACCGAGACAGTACTGAAATATGGCCGACGGAATTTGATTAGTCCGTTTCGTAGAAACAGTTTATATAGCGGATTTTGAAGAATGCACGCAAACATCTCGTCTGCAGTAACATTTGCGGTAGCGACTTTTGCGGTTTCCTACTTTAACCACTTTTTTGGTGTCATCACAGCCACATCAAAGGGTATGTACCTTACACTTAATGTAATAGTAATAATAATAATAATAATAATAATAATAATAATAATAATAATAATAATAATAATAACGATAATAAAAGAGCAACCAAAAAGCTAATTTACTTGATAAAACTTATTCTTATGCATAATTGAAGAGTCTACTAACAGAGGTACTTGAAATCTATCGAACGGAGAACGATGTGTGCGTTACAGTTGTATCCCCTAATTTAACGAAAACGCTTGAGTTAGTTTTATGCATTGGGATCGTTGTCGATTTTCAGATGAAATAACACAAACTACAATCCTACAACACAGTAAAGTGTAAACTGCAATCCTGCCATGACTAACCGTGAAACCGAGGATCTTACACCTAAGTTAGAGGCAATTTTAAAAAAAAATAAAAAATAAAGAAGCTATTTCAATTTTAACGTAAAAGTTCAAATAAAATGAAAGCCTAAAATGAATACATTAATCAGGGGATTCGTGATAATGAGTATTTTCCTGCGATAGAAAAGTGGTTTCCTACACTGTGAAGTTAGAAATTTGATCGCAAGATGTCGTTAGTTTATAAATAGAACTAATTTAGACATAATTTAAATAATACTCGGACCATATCGCATTACTAAATAGAGATACGCCGTCTCAACACTTTCATATCTTATAACAAAATACAAATGCAATTTTTGTTTATTACATAAACGATACTTATTCTGTATAATTTTGCGATTTTATATTTGAAATCTGTAACTACCTAAATTTACCCTCTTGTGCACCTTCTACCTATATGTATCCTCGATTTAATTTGATATACATCAGGATCACAAAATTTTCGAATATACTATATGCATATTCGCATCTTTCCACGCAACACGGGAAATTTTATCGTCAGCAGTCGGTATCTCGGCTTTATAATGTCCGACGAGGTCGTGTATTGAGGTCTGTCTCTACTTGCGCCCAATTCCTCTGAAATGTTTTCATGTTTCGAAACCGTTGGCAAATTGTCTATTTCGCGATTACCCCGTGTTGTGATATTTTTGTAGCTCTGTTTCTGTTTGTATTCATCAAGTTTTTAGATTAATTTTTGTAACATCTCGCACGATGCCGGTAACGAACATTTTATAAGAATGAGAATTTAAAATATGCTAGAAATGTTTTCGTAAATATTGCAAATCTTTAATACTGGAAAAGAGAAGAGACACGTACATATCGGGAAAGGTGGAATCTTTATTAATCCGCGTTTTTCCCTCTTTTCTCGTATTAAGGATACGCGACATTCCCGAAGAAAACATCTGTAGCATACACTCGATTTAAATATCCTTCAGCTTTGTTGCTTTATTTATTAAATGTCTGTTATTTTATGTCGTTTTCATCGTTCCGAAGAACGTTTCACATTACCCAGCGTTCGCCTATTCGTAAACTTTTCAGATTTTTATTTTCATTTTTCGTTGCAACTTGAGGTTAGCGTGAAAGTTAATCTTTCTCGTCTCCTATTTTACCAGATTTCCAGGTTTTAAAATCCTGTCACCCAGTTTTTTTTCCCCCGTAAACTACAATGTTCGGTGAGCTGGTTTTTGAGTTGTTACTTCCAATAAATCAACGTGCTTTTAACTGTTTCAACCGGAATCTGCTTTTAACTGCCTGTTTGGAACTTCTGTGCTTATATTACACAAGCTACTCGTAATTACATTGAAATTAACTTGTTTATTGAACTTCCTGTAATACACGTCGTAGTTATGTGTATACTTTTTTTAAAGCTTTTGTTACTAGAACACGATCCACGAATTATCTTTCATATGAACTTCATGCAAATAGCAATACTCATTTGTTTTGTCCACCGTTAGAGAACGTGAAAGATTTTAATTATCTAAGTGTATATATCTATATATATATATATATATATATATATATATATATATATATATATATATACATATATGTACATATAGATAAATCCTTAAACTGGAAAAAACACATCCAAAGTTTAAATTCGAAAATGAGACAGACAATTCCAGTTTTATATAAAATAAAGCAGGTACTATCACATCAAACACTACGTACATACTATAATTTGATAATTTATTCTTTTTATTCGCTCCTTGATTATGATCTTTTCCTTTCTCACTTAATCCAAACGGACTTCTTTTGGATACTGGGTTACACCGGAATTGAGGGTAATGAGTTAGTTGATTCATTCGCTCGGTTATCTTCCTCTTCCGGTACTTTTCTTCCTGTTTTCTCTTCTTCCAATATTACCCTTCTGTCTGCAGCTGCTAATTCCAAACTATGGTTTGACTCGTACGTCTCCTCTTTCTCCAAGTCGGATTCCTTTTTCTTGTCTATTCAGCCCTCCCTTCTTCGTTTCCCCTGGTTTTGTTGACTTTCCTTCATGCGTCGCTCCAACATCTCTGCGATCTGTCGCCTGCGCTTTGGGCACAGTTTGCTTTCTTCCTCGCTTTTCCGTTTCTCTCTTGTGCCGTTTCCTTTTTGTTTATTGCATCACTCCATTATGCAATTTGTGTGTGATCCCGATCACGTTATGTTCGAGTGTGCATCTCTTGTAACCGATCAAGCTGCTTTCTACTCCTCCCTTTTACAAATTGATATTCCCACTCCATACAGTGCTTCGTTCATTCTCTCCCTTCCTTCTCCTTCTGTTGTCGAGGCTCTTTATTCTTTGTTGTCGGCTATCTCTGATCGTGTAAAGATCTGAGTCTCTTACGTCCTTTTTCCTTTGTTCTTGGGCCAATGTCTGTGTAGACCAACCCAACAAAAAAAAAAAGATTCAATAATAATGCCTGGAATTTTATATGGAATTTAAAATATGGAATAAGGCTAAGAAAATGGAAATAAAATAAGCAAAATACAGAAAAGATGTTTGAAACTTATATATCTTAATTGGAAGCAAAATTACTCTAGATAAACCTGGTGGAGGGAAAACAATGAAATGTTCCCCAAGATGTTCTATTACTTTCATAGATTACTCGAAATTATTGTCAGTAATATAAAATTACCATCTAGGCAAAAAGGATTCGGTTAACAAGAAACCGAACTAATACAATCCTCGCGGCGTAGATCTATGAATTAATAACACTGATGATTCAGTTTTAATTTAATTAATAAGTACAATCGCCAAAAACATATATTAAACGAAAAAAAAGTTATATGTGATTTCTTCCTGTAACCGCTAATTTCAAATGAATTTAAAATTTTAAAATTTAATACCGTTAAACTCAGTTACAATGTTATTTTTTTTTTGTATAATTGTACGAACATGGTATATATTTACTTTACACAAAATACATAACGTCGTCTATATTAGATAATTAGTTGAAACATAAAATAATAAAACATAATCAAAATATTCATAATATATATAAAAAATTAGTCCGATCGGTTTCGTCTGTTTTTGACATATTCATGGACTTAATTTTGTTGTGTTACCTATTGACATAGTTCGGCCATTATTAAAGTCATAGATCGATACTAATTTTTTATATACATATATTATGAATATTTTAATTATGTTCTATTATTGTTTCAACTAATTATCTAATATAGATGACGTTATGTATTTTGTGTAAAGTGAATATATACACCATGTTCGTGTAATAAAAAATATATAACATTGTAACTGAATTTAACGGTTTTAAATTTTAAAATTTTCAATTCATTTGAAAGAAAAGTTGGTGTGTAATTCTATCATTAGTTAACTATACATTGCAAACCACATCTTCTTTGAATGCCCCGCCCTTGATTCTGAACGCTATGCTTTGTACTCTAAAATCGTAGCACTGGATCTTCCTGCTCCTTATAATTCCTCCTTTCTCCTTTCCTTCCCATCTCCAGCTATAATACCTGCACTTCAATTTTTCCTATGCTCTATAATCGACTCCCGATTCAACACTTTTTTTTAAACTTTTGTAGTTGTTTCTGACGTGCCCAAAACTAGAATATAAAATAATATTATTTTTATACCAAAAAAAAAAAAATAAATAAAAAGAATAATAATAAATAAAATCTGTCTATTTTGTAATGCTTATTTCTGTATCTATTTATTTTTACTTGCTCGTTTCCTTCCCTAATACTAATTTCTCAAAGATGATCTTGTTTTTCAAATGGATAATACTAAGCTACCTGCATGTATTTTACCTATCTGCATACATGCTACATATTATATACTTCTACTTAAATATAACTTTAGGTTTGCTAATATTATGATTTATGATTAAGCAAGAATAGTTCGTATTTTGTTTTGTTTTTTTTTTTTGAATTTCAGAGATCCTCAACTTATTTCAAACAAAAAACAAAAAACGATATTACTCTTGTTCTTCAGTATATGAACCCAATCCATGCATAGTACACGCACAGCACGCGTATATCCTTTAAATAAACTATTTCTAATTTTATTACTTAAGCGAGCGCTGCGATCTCGCAAAACAGAGACACATTACGTTCGGTAAACGCGTGCAGTATACTAATTTCTCTTCGTCCTGGTCAATGATATATATGCGCTGCTGATATGTAATACTGTCCGATTTGTCAAGCCAGTTACATTAATTCTGATTTCGGATTCTACTGCATAAACATTGCCCTTTTCTTCTTTCCTATCCTAAATACGCGTGGCTGATTGAGATCTCTGTCGCGCAACCTGTGCAAAAAAATATGTAGTCTCCGGTCGTAAATGCTGCTTGTAATATCGATTTTTCGCAAAGTACACTGTTTTCATTTTCGAAATTGTATCGCCATATTTTAGGATCCTACTGGTTGTAGTAGGCTATCTAAGTAATGCGGATTGTCGATGACTTTTTCTAATTCATCCTGTATCCGTAGTGAGTCTGCTGAATATGTGTGAATAAAACCGACACCAAAATGTGCAAAAGAACATACTTAGTAGTTCCTAGTTTATCAAAACCGGTTATTGTCGCGGAACTTGTAAACAATAGTATAGAAAACAAATGAATCGGGAAAGAAGTGAATAGTAGTGAAAAATGAGTTGAACAGAAGGGATAGGGGCTTCGTGCGCTGTAGAAAGAAAAAGTCAGGAATGCGACGGCAGGCCATCGTTTCGATAACTCTGTTTACTTAGCAGCTATGTTAGTTCAGTGGCACAAATGTTGGTGGCAACTAAGTAGGCCGTTGTTTATCGGGTATGAAGGAGAAGGGACACATAATAAGCGGGTAACAAGAAAGAGGTGCCGATATTTCGCAGTGACATTCCAGCAGTTTGCGCTAACGCGTAATCCGTTATTTTTAACTATTTGTCGTTCATGTTCTTAACGAGAAACCTGTCAGAGTTCTGAACCGAAGTTGATGTATGAAATCTCTTGTGACGACCGGCAGTTCTGAATTTTATGTTGACATTTTTTTCCTGAAGCGCTAAAATGTTGCCAGGCATCTTTTTTCAGCAGCAGCAGTGCCCATGGAAAGTGACATTTGAAAACATGGCGATGGGCAGGGGCAATGAAAACTTTAGTAACCATTGCGGCGACGAGCTTCTATTAAAAAGCCCTAAAGAGTTACCGGCCGATTTGAAAGTAATATTTACTGGAATTTTCTATTCGACGTTATTCGCAGAATTGATTTTTGTCTCCTGCGATGGTCGCAATTGTTCACTTTCGAAAAACGTATTCAAATACCTGCCATAAATGGGAAATAGAAGTAACGAATAAACATTAACAGGGCTCCTGTCGCAAACGTGTGTATCACTGTTTATCGTTACGTAGAAACGTAGGAAAAGAAATTCTTATAAAATTATTTTGGGGCCTATCGAAAAAGGTGGTTTAAAAGATTTTTCGAAAATTGTCTAACGTGTAAATAAAATAATTTTTTCGGAACTGGAACTTCCGGACGCAGAAATTGTAAAAAACCCGTCAAAAATATATGGGGAAAAAAAAATTGGTAAAGGTGTTTATTCGGTAAAGTCGAAATTTTGAAATATCGCTTTCAAATCTATTATTATGCTCTTTCGTAAAACACAACAACTCGCTACAAACACTTGGCCAACACCTATCTCGGAAAAACACATAATCAAATAGTCTGCATTGCAACACTGCTCCGTTCATTGGCATTAGCAATGCATTTTATTCTTCATCCGAGGGCTTATAGTCTTTTTTAAGTCTTTTTTAACCGAATTGTAGGCAACAGTCGTAAAGTAACACTCTAGATAGAAACATTTTAACGCGATATAAACTTCACAGTTGCGAAAAAAGCCGACTAATATAACTGTCCTAGTCATTTTTAAATAAACTTTGAACTGTTGCAGTTCTTTTTTTTATTTATTTATTTATTTATTTATTTACTCCGCTGTACCTTGCGGTTTTTCAGCCAGAGTTTCTGATTGTTACTGTTATTATTTGTTGTTGATGTGTTTTGTTTTGTTATTCATTACATGGTTGACAAAGCTGATCAAATTAAAAAAGTTTTTTTTATGTATTTCGGTTATTGGTTTTTTTATTATTTTCCGTTTTTCTCTTTCGTTTTTAAACTTATTGCATTCGAAAATCGAATGTTAATCATCTGTTTCCTCTTTACAGTCTATACAGATGTCTGTTTCAGCAATTTTAAATCGTTTCATATAGACACCCCATTATTATTTCCATGTCTGGTTAAAAATTGAGTGAAGTTATAATCGGTATAAAAATGTTTCATTTGTAGTCTTTCTTCTAAGTTTGGAACTATTTCCCGCGTTACTTTGCCAGTTTTTGATTTATCACACCTGAGTGTTGCCAAAGTCGTATACTACTTGAATTAATTTTATTGATTTGTTTTCGTAACGTTTTTTTGTCTAAAACTTTTCTTCTTGTTTTAATGTTTTGATATTTGGTTTACGGTTTCTAACTTTAAGTCTATCGGTATTATTATTGCTGCTATGATGTTGACTGAAGTATATGATATTGTGCGATAACCAGAGATTGTTCCTATTAATATTTTCCTTTGTAATTTTAACAGCTTATTCTTGTC
This sequence comes from Icerya purchasi, assembly GCA_039619475.1. NCBI lineage: Eukaryota > Metazoa > Arthropoda > Insecta > Hemiptera > Monophlebidae > Icerya > Icerya purchasi. The sequence goes on from CM077116.1 coordinate 249,472,582, forward strand.
TTTTTCTCGTAAAACTGGAAAATATACTGTAGTATTCTGTTATTGATCCAAAAATGGCTCTTTATAGAGTACTATTCTATCTTTATATTTGAAACCGAACATATTTGATTATAGTGATCTTAATTTGAAATAAATTTTTTTAATCTTGTCTATTATGAATTCGATGTGTTTTCCAAAATTTAAATTTGTGTCTATGATTATTCCCAAGTATTTTATTTCTTTTACTATTTTTATTTTATCTTTATCTTTATGCATAAGTGCTGTTCAATGCAATGTATCATTTCTTCCCTGTCTTGTTTTCTACTTATTAGTAGTGCTTGGGTTTTATTTATGTTGAATTGTAAGCCTAAGTTTTGAATGTTTTTACTCAATTTTTTTATTGTTTCATTTATATTGTAAACTTCGTCCTTTTTATTGATTCATGCTACTAACATTATATCGTCTGCGTAGCTTATTGCAGTGTTGACTGAAATGCAAATTATGAACTTCGCTCATTGCTATGTTGAAGAGTACTGGCCCTAGAACCGAACCTTGTGGTACTCCTGAGTTGACACTCCTATTGTATAGGATTTTGTTTTCTTGATTAAATAAACCGATTCTTCTATCTGTTAAGTAGTTACGAATTATAGTTTGTATTGTACCAGATATATTTTTTCTATTCATTATTTTTAAGATTTCATCAATTTTTATTTGATCAAATGCTCCGGATATGTCAAAGCTGATTAGTAACGTATGTCTTGTTCGTTTTTTATATTTTTCAATGTAATCGCATAACTTTTTTATTGCTAGCTCGGTTGATTTGTTTTTAAGAAAGCCAAACTGATTTTCGTTTAAAATCGCTTTTTCTTTTATTTTTGTATCCAGAAAATTTTTTATTATTTTTTCGTATATTTTACTTAAACTAGACAGTAGCGTTATAGGCCTGTATGATTTCGGATTTGTTAAATCTTTTCCAGGTTTGTTTATTATTTTAATTTTTCCTTGTTTCCAGACGTTTGGGAAATAATTTAGTTCGATACATTTTTGGTAAATACATTTAAATATTTTTTCGTCTACTTTGTGAAGAAGTTTAATCATCTTGTTAGAAATTTGATCGTGTCCATTGGCTTTCCTATTGTTCAGTTTTTTGATTATTGTAGTTAATTCGTTTTCATATATTTGAAGAGTTTTATCTGGCTGAGTCGGTTGCAACTTAAGTGTTCGGTTTGGAAATAATTCAGCAAAAATTATTTTATTTTTCAATGTTATCGTGTACGATGCATCCACCGACATTAAAAGCAGGCATGTCTACTCTTTGTTTGGTTTTGTCCATACAGATTTTATACGGCTTGCCCCAGATTGTCGAAGAAAGCTTTGCGCAGTGGCAATATCGTAACCAATGAAGTTCATCTGAGGTGCGATTATTGCTAGTTGAACTGTTGCAGTTCAGGAAGTTTTTTTTTTTTCAATTACAACTGTATTATCGTAAAAAAAAAAAAAAATTGAAAAATATACTTAATTTTTTTACCCGAAATGAGTATTTTAAGATTAAAGAAATATTCGTAATTTTCCTTGCAGGATGAATTCACGAACAAAAATTTTTAAACGCCGAACTTCATTTTCCCAGTTTAGAGAATAAAAATGTGTCCTCTTTTTACAAATGTAGGCTAATCTTAATTATATAGCTGTAATAATACTGTTAGCTTTTCGGAAAATAAATTATAATAGCAGATACGCGACTATTACTAATTTTAATTAACTAGCGGTGCAATTAAAAAGTGAAGTAAATCCCATTAACGGGATAATTGCGAAGTTAAGGTTCACAATGTCCAAAGCCCAACGGCATACTAATGAGAGTAGAGGAAGGGGAGCAGTTCCTTCCTTTCGATCCCCTTTGCTTTCCCAGATTTCCTTGGTACCCAATGGAAAAACCGCTGTAAATGAGTCTACCTATAACACCGGTTGTCCATAGTGAGATAATACAGCAACTCTTCAAAAATATAAAACGGAAAAAGAGCCCCGGATTTGACTTAATCACAGTGGAGCTTTTAAATTAGTCATCGCGTAAAACTATTGTATTCATAACACAAATATATGTAACGCCGTCCTTCGTAATCAATATTTTCCACTGGCTCGGAAGTTTTCGCAGATGAAACCTGGCAAACCTCCTGTCCTCTCAATGGTACTGGAAAAATTAATTTTAAACCGGTTGTATTCAATATTATCTACTCAAATACAATTATTCTCGATTTTCAATTTAGTTTTCGTAAGCACCACAACACTAAAGAACAGGTTCACAGACTAACGAAGATTATTGAAAATAGCTTGGAAAACAAGAATATTTGTACGGCCGCGTTTCTGCATGCCCGGCAGGCTTTCGATAATGGCATCAAGGATTGTTGTATAAAATTAAAATTCTGCTTCCTCACTCCTTCTATATACTATTCAAATCGTATATACAAGAAAGATATTTTCGAGTGAAAATAGCCGATGAATACTCAAGTATTTTTCCGGTAAGAGTCGGAGTCCCGCAGGGGAGCGTTCTAGGTCCCATATTGTACTTAATCTACACGTTCGACTTGCCGATATTAGATAATACAGACGTAGCTTTGTACACAAATTACGCAGGCATCTTGGGATAAGTGTGAAAACACAGCCACAGAATATCTGCAGGAGTCACTTGGGCATGTAGAGACTTGGGTAAAACGATGACGCATAGTATCTAATGAAAGTAAGTCGACGCATATTTCATTCACAAATCGAAAGAGCCTATTTGTATAATCAAATTATATTTTTTTCGAGTATATTTAAGATTTGTTTAGAATTATATATATATATGAACGTTCATACATGAATACATAATAGCAGATTGTTTCAACTATATTGTAGTTATTAATGTAATAAAAAGTTGACGAAACTTTAACCAAAGAAAAAAGATTCGAGAATGTTATGGTTTTGCCGGAGATGTATTTGCAGATAATGAAAACGAACGTTCCTTATAGGCGGCCATTTTTAGTCTTCACACTGCCGTGCCAAAGTCGTTCAGAGGGAAATACATCGTGTCGGATTTTATTTCGACTGGAAATATTGAAATTTATCTAAAGTATAACGGAGATAAAAATTTCCGATGAAGAAAATATTTCATTTGGAAAAAATAGTTCTGTTACGCGCGTACTATAAATATCGATACGATCCGGGGTTTTGATCGTTCGTCTGTGGTGCTTTATGCCGGAAGTGTAACGTGGAAATGGGAAATATATGATAACAAGTTATTTGCACTGTGTACACTACAAAGCAAGGAATGGACTGAATTGTTATTTTGCTGTTTTTATTTTCCGCTCTTTCTGAGATACGTTCGTGATTTTCCTGCCCGTATTTTTACATTAACTTAGACAAAAGAAAAAAATAAACCTTGTAAAGAATACACTGTTCGATCCAATACAATTTCAAGTATATACTAGCTGCATGTTCGTTCGAGATAGATGGAGACATGCGATTGAACGATGTTTTAAATGTCGAAATGTGCACAACTCTGTTCTGCCCGCAAGCAAATCAAAACCCCAACCCCGCGGAATATATTTCAACTGTACTGTGCAAGCTAATTACTCGAAAAACGCCAGTGATGGTGTAAATATTTTCCGCTTTATTTCAGGTCTTTCTGTAGTCCCGCGGTATACGGATGTCTAGGCAAATGTGCACCCAAACCTCTGGTAATGCCCGTCTTTAACGGAATTCTAATACAACTAAATTTTTTGCAGCGGAATCGCGAAAAGGTAAAGCTTACCGCAGCACCGCGGCAACTCTCGGATCGAATAGAACGTAACGGTTTCAGTCATTCCTTTTTTGAGAACATTCCGTTCCTACCACTTCATTGTTAAACAAGCTTCCTGTCAAGTAGTGATGGGTAAGTTCGTTATTTCTTCGGATGATCCGGAACTGAATCGCAGGGGATGTGACAATTGCATCTCGGATACATATCCATATCGGACTTATATAGATCATCTGGTATTTACGTATAAAGCACATTGAAAAATTTGAAATAGTTTGCACACCAGTGTGTATTAGGTTAGATTACGCGTGTTAGAAAGAGAGAGAGAGAAATTTCTAAATATGGCTAGTTGTGTCTACAGAAAAAACCGGTAAAGTTTCTTTATAATTATTCTAATGTTTTCATTTTTTACTTTTCTATCTGACTTGCCACATACTTCTGCCAAGATATTCACCACCCTCCCATCCCGTACGAAAAGCATAAAAGGACAAATTGCGTCTATTCTTCTCCGTTCAAGGTCGTTATATTTTTTTGAGCTTCTATAATGGACCCAGGTAAAACTGGATCTGTATAACATTCATCGATTCCTTCCGTATCTATTGAGTCGGGCGTCTCTGGAACTGCAGTCGGAGTTACATAACAAATCCGCTTTAGAATACAAATCTGCAAATACGTGTTCTCCCAGCCGACTTATTATCACCGCTGTCAAGTACATTCCAGTCTGACTTACCCATCAGCCTCCGGCATTCTCACTTGGAAAGCGCTAGTCGTCCGGACAGATAACATTATACCGGCCGACTTCTTTTCGAACTGTTCGTGTGCGCAGCCTGCCTAGCTGGAGAGTATGGCGCAGTGAACTTATAGGGTCCATGTCCTGCCGTATAGGGGGACTATGAAAAAAGCAAATACATTCAAAATCAACTGCGGAATTGCTTTATATTTCTTTCATTTTAAAACCTCTCAGTAAATAAGACTGAACCGTATCAATAATATGGTACGGGTTCTTTATCTAGCGACGCGTAGTCGTATCATAGGACTGCGAAAAACCTAATCGCATCGTTGCACTGCGGCTTAATTTTAATCAAATTATTTGTTTCCTAGCCGAGATGACTATTTTAAATTCAAATTGTTATTCGATGGCGAAACAAATGGGAATATTACAGAGAATGAAAAGAGCAATAAGTTACTATACAAATAACATTCAAATTTATTCATGACGATAATACAACTGCAGCTCCCTTCCATTTACCGCAATGCACTAGACGTTTGTAATTTTTATCATATTGGACCTATACTGGCAGCCGTATTTTAATCACGGTAATCCGATATTAATTTTTCGTATGTAATTTCGAACGAAGCGAGTTTAATTTATGCTCGGTACGGCAGCCGAGGTTGTTGTTTGTCCAATTACAAATGAGCTAACACGTTCGCTTCTTATGCGAAATTACTCATGCCGTTCGACAAATTGTACGTGCACCATGCGGACAGCGCCCGTAATTATTTATATTGAGACCGAGCAACACGTGTAGGCATTTTGAATTTTTGAATTCGAACATTCACAGCGTAAAAACGTTTACTTTTTAAGTGTCCAAAAAGCCGACTAGACTTAATGATAAAAACAACACAGGTTTACTCTTTCATTTCGTTAAAAATTCCGGCAAATAATTTGTTAAACATTGGCTGGCGCAAAATTTAGACGAGCCTCTCAAACATACAGCACATCTTTCCCTATGCCCTGTTACGAACAATTCCGTCATCTCAACTGAAGTTTTTTCCCGGTTTGTTTACATTCAAGCGGAAGATTCTCAAACATACAGCACATCTATCCCTATGCCCTGTTACGAACAATTCCGTCATCTCAACTGAAGTTTTTTCCCGGTTTGTTTACATTCAAGCGAAAGATGTGTAGTAACATTTTTCTCTTAGTGCACTTTAAGATTTAGAACAATCTCGTTCGTAAGTTTCTACTTGAGAATGACCGCAGTGTAATAATAATTTAGGAATATTGGTCGCGTTTGGCCTAGTGGCTACAGCGCTTGACTTCCGATCCGGAGGTCTGGGGTTCGGACACCGAGCGACGACAAAAATATGCAGCGCTAGTTTAGTACACAGCAGTTGAGACACACTTAGGGAACTGCATTTATAACAAGTGTCTATAATCAGATCCAAATGTAGTCGTGCGTGTGCGCTAGCCTTACATGATACATATAGCCGACGAACAATCGCGCCAACGTGAGTGGGCCAGTCGTCTTGGCTTCGCCTCGTCACTGATAACCTGTCTCACGTTGGCTAGTCGGCAACACAGAAGCCAACGCTCCGGTTTCTCTGCTACTCCGAAGCGATGCTACTCCATCCTTACGAATAAAACTCATACTCGTAAACGAGGGAAAGTAATAATAATTGATTGTAAATTGTGTACATCATCAGTTCAATAATGCGGAATTCTATTTCCTCGTACCGTTTAATGATTTAAAAAAAAATAATAATAATGATACTATTTGATCTTATAGATATTGTTTCCAAACATAGCTATTTTTGCTGTAGTCCGCTGATTTCAATACCGCACTTTTCAGATCTAAAAGCAACTTTTACATACCAAGTTATTTTCATGTTCGGTACTAAGACAGAGAACTTTTCCCAACCGAAATATATTGTTCGTAGCGATATATCAGTGGCGGATCCACGGGAGGGAATAGGGACCCCCCCGCCACGAAGAACCAAAGCCCCTATGAAAAAATTTGTTATAACGGAGGTGTGCTATAAAAGATTTGTATGAATTTTACCTACGGATTTAATTATAACTATGATAAAATTGAATACTATTTTCTAGTAAAACTATTAATGTTCCTTTTTTATTCTATTTTAAATGTCGTCGATATTTTGCCATTTTTGTTTATTTTTAATTTTTATTTTGCAGTTTTAATTTAAAATAGTTCAATGAGAAATATATATAGTATTTAAACTTGCTCACGAACAAAGAATTCGGATCGGATTACTAAAAAAAATAAAAAAGAAGTAAAGTCGAATAAAAATACTGTCTTTCTTACTATTTCTGAACTACCATATTTAAGGTATAATTTTATAATTTCGTTTTATTTTTCACCACTAAATATAACACAAAAGTAAAAATTAAAAATTGTAGTAATTATGAATTTTTAAAACATTTTTAAATTTCTATAAAGGTCGCTATTTGATGTTCTTTATGAAACACAAATCTACTGCCTACCGTAGAAGATTTTACGTAATTATATAATCCCCTCCAATGCCTTTCTTATGATTTCCCTCCCCAAAATGTCCTTCTGGATCCGCCCCTGGATATATATATATATATATATATATATATATATATATTAATGACTAGCCATTTCTACATTAGGGGTCATCGGGAAAAGTGCCCTGTCACAAAATTTGTCCCAAAAATATGTCACAATTTTATGTAACGAAATATGTAACGTAAATGAAACGAAAAAAGGTAACAAAAAAAATTTGGATGCGGCTGTGTTGGGCACAGGGCCGTTGAATTAACATAAAACGCCTATATCGGTTTAAGTATTTATATATATTAATATATATATATATGCAGATATATATAAATATATTTAAATATATATAAAAATATATATATATATATATAGGAATACATAGATATATATAAATATATGCGGTGAAAACTAATAGTCGTTGCGTTGCGCGATTTCGTTTCACTATTTCGTTTCACGAGCGATTTTCAAGATGTTTCACGTCAAGATTTTGTCGAACGGCGTGGAAAAGTTTATTCTTCTATAAGAATTATAGAAGAACTGGACCTGGGGCTAAAGAGAGCTATATGTATATATATATATATATATATATATAATATAGAGAAGTTGTTCAGTTTTCGCATTTTTGGCTTCTTGACTTCTAAAGTTCCTGTATGATAAACCTTTTTTTCGAGAAGTTGTCCTGGCAAGCAATGCAGAATTTTTTCGTCTGATATCACAATAATCATCGGTAAAACCGAAGTAGCAGCGTGACTTACTTTTCCAATTATTATTACAAGCTCCGGTATGTATGTTTACTATTAAAATTGCCGTATTGGTCTTTGGGCAGCAGACGGCATTTTACGACATATGATCATTTTTTTTTAGTATAATTCTAGGTCAGCATAAACACATATATTCAACAATAATTTTCCGCCGGAATGAAAAAGTCTTTCGGTGCACGGTTTTCTATAGCCCGTCGGCAGGAGGTAATCGCGCCGTAGTGCAATCAAGTATCGATCGCTGATCGTATAAATTCTCATTTGCTAATTATCTAATTCATCAGTACGCGGAAAATCACGTAATTCGAGCTGTTAAAATGTTCTCATAAAAAATTAAGCACCAAATATGTCTTAATTTCATCCTTATTTATTAATTTCTATCGAGCTGTTAATGTCCCGGAACTTCATTCGAAAAACGTACTAGTTATATATATTTGCACGTGCTTCTTTTCGCAGAGGTGAAAAAAATCGACCAGATTCAGCTCAACTGGTAATAGGTATATATTTTGAGATTCCGATGTCCGCCATATTTCAATCTATATGGAATCCAGTGAAGGAACCGGTATGCTGCGTTGGAAAATATTGTATCTTCAGTATCATTCGGTAGAAATAATTACTTTCGAACTTTACAATCAGCCTTTTTCAGAATTTGAATAGTATTTCCTCTTTGGTTGACTTGTTCTTGCATTTTTCGATTTTTAAATTTTGATTGGCCTTATAATAATGAAAAATTGTTTAACAGAAAAATGAATGTGATAAGTCACGATCAAAAATTAAGCGGTATACATAATTATAACGGTAAAAAATTGAGTCGATAACGTACCATATTAAGCGAATCTTCGACAACGTGTTCAACCATAATGAATATGCGACGTCTTCTGTAATGCTCAGCTGTGAATTGTGTCAAAATACAAAAGCTTAACGACATGTGTTCATTGCGTGCGCTGCTGCAAAAATAGTATATATATATATATATATATATATATATATGGGCAACCACAGACATCGAGCGGCGAATGTGTTAGTCCGCGTTATTTGTTGAAATGTGTTGAGACGTGCAAGTTTTAATAACCAAAATAATAATCTGAAAGAAAAAAAATGTTAAGATCCCGAAATTTTGTTTGTTTCGCATTTCGAAAACGAAGAGAAAATATCGGTAACATACGCTGAATACGGTTTATTTTAATGATCTACCCGAAAGAAAAAAAGGGCACTTTATTGCATTGAGTATAGTACAATGCTACATTCTTTCTCTTATTCTCTCGGTTGTTCTTCTTCTGAAAGCTTTTATTAAAGTTCCATATTCAATAAAATAAAAAGTATAATTCTTATTTTATTCATTTCCTCCGTGTTATTTGGTTCATGTTCTGTAGAAACAGCGAAAAGAAAATCAAAATTGAATGACTCGAAATTATACCGCTTACGTTGAAAAAATTTCATCACAAGTTCTAGAGACTGGAACAATTTTACCTTCTCCCTACACTTGGACTCTTGAAATATCTTTCGTTTCGAGTAATACATATATTTTTTCTTATCTAATTGAAATGGCCTTACAATTGAATTAAAACCGGTACCCTAACAATCTGTGTTTTAACTATAAATTTTCCGTGCATTTACACGTTAGTTCTAATTATTTAATCACTACAGATGGAGCGTACATTTTTTTCGCCCTATAAAAATCTGTTAACCTTTTTTGTGATCCAATGCTAATGTTGTTTTAGGTGCTGTTACATCCTTGATTTCAGACATTTACATATAATAAATAGTTGTTATTGGATTTGGGAATTTTTTAATTGATTAAAATGTACCTTAAAAATATCACGAGAGAGCAATTGCTAATTAAACATTAAAAAAAAAAAAAGAAAAAAAAATGAATGCCGCAAATATTTGAATACTAACACTGATAGTTTCAGAAATACATGAGGTACACCATATTTCATTTCTATCAAACATCATTTGAGAGATATGGTATAATATTCGATTAGTGCATTTTTGAAATTATCGATAAAGTTTGGCTTCTTATAAATTTCGTTATTGAATTTACGCTCAAAGTTGTAGACGAATGTTTAGCGATTTAATCGAATTCAAAAAAATTCCGATATGAATACCGGTAACAAAAAAAGCCTCTATCGGTTTAATCGTTATCAAAATTTGCCAAATGGAGGATCTTAAACCTTTTTTCGAAATCTTCTTATTTTTCGTAATTTAATGCAAATCTACCTATATCAAATATATTAAAATAAAGTAAGTAAAATAAGTCCCATACCTTTAGCAGGGCGCCGGGGATTGTGAAATTAAGCTTTTCATAATGTACTGAACCTAATGGAATTAAAGTTTCTGTATGTGATCCGTCTTTACTTTCCCGGATTTTTAATTCCACCGTTATTATTAACTATATATAGTTTATGAAAATATTAAAAAAATGAGGAGATGTTTTTGAATTTTTAGCGGTAATAGTTCTCCCAAGTATTTCAATAGATTCATTTCAGTGATAAATTTTGATAATTTAAAATTCTCGTTTTTTCAAAATCGCTGATCACATAATTCGTTTTTATTTTTTTTTTTTGTATTTTTATTTTGTACTCGAATCCGTTTAAAGAATTTTATATTTTATTATAAACATTTTCAAGCATTTTCTCAGAACTACATATTCAGCTGTGATTGTACAAAAATCTCCACAAATGTTATAATTTTAATGGGCGAAGAAAATACTACAATATATTGTAAATTTTAAGAAAAAACTCTTTGTTCCGTAGGTTTATGTTATATAGTTCCAGTTTTGTAAAGATCGACTAGTGTTGATATTTTTCCAGTGTATTATGTTCTCATACATATATATATATATATTTTTTTTTTTTTTCATTTCGTTATCCAAGTCGGATGTTGTGACCTTATTTGACGTAAGATACAACACGTCGCCATTTATACCGATCGTATGCTAAATCTATAGTATGTTGTAGATTTAATCTGCATATTTTCTTGATCTGGTCGATGTAGCGGTTCTTTGGTCTGCCTTTCTTCAAAATCGTTTTCTCCAGCCCATTCGCTCTTACTATATGACCGAAAAAGCCTAGCATCCTGATGGATGTTAATAGCCGTCGGTTGGTTTCGATCATGAGCTCTTTTAACACGTACTCGTTTGTCGTATGGGCCGTTCATGGGATTCTTAAGATTTTTCGATACCCTTTCATTTCGAAAGCTGCGATCTTCCTTCCCATGGTTTCATTGATCGTCCATGTTTCCGATCCGTAAGTCGCTATAGAGAACACCAAAGTTTGCAGGAGTCGTAATTTTGTTAATTTAGAGATCTTATGATCTTTCCATATACGGTTAAGCTTTCCCATCGCGGTTCTCGCCAGTGCTATCCGTCTCTTTATTTCTTCGTCTGATCCTCCAGTTCTTGAAATGCGGGCACTCAAATAGATTAATTTATCTTGGGTTTGTATATCTTGTAGCATTTTTAACGGTTGTTGGATTTTGTTATCCTTATCAATAACTAACATCGAACACTTTTGTTTGTTGAGTACTAAACCGGTCTCTTTTCCAGCCGTTTCTATTCTTAATAACAATTCGTACATTTCCCTTTCCGTGCTGGCCAGTATTACCGTATGATCTGCAAATCTTATGTTTGCGATTTTCTCACCTCCCATATATGTATATATGTATATATATGTTAATGATGGGCAACTTCGAAATGTTTCATTCGAATTATTCGATTGTTCGATGACTTCGAATGCATTCGATTATTCCGTAGTTGCATTGGAAATGTTATTTCATTCGAATAATTCATTCGTATTCACAAAAATCATTCGAAATACTATTTCTCTCGGAAGAATCTAGGCGATGTTTAACGAATACTTCATTCGTTTGTGTTCGGATGGTTCCGGACAGTTCCGGTTTTTATTCGAATAATTCATTCGTATTCACAACAATCATTCGAATGAAAATCATTCGATTGTTTTTTTGACGATTGTCGATTGTTTCGATTGTAAAAACATTTCGAAATCGCACATCACTAATATATGTATATATTAATGTGTATCTAATATTAAAGACACCTTAATATGTTTAGTAAGTTTTATCACTCTAATTTAATGGATAATCAAATTTAGTGTACTAATATAGATAGGCAATACATGATTTATGTTTGTAGGATATAAAGTAGGGTTGAAGTATATTACGTACTGCCAGTTCAGTTGAACAGTAGTTGTTTTTCGTTTATTACGTTATGTCGAGAAAAGCAGTTTACCAAATTTTTCAAAAACTTTACCGAAATTTTATCATAAAGATAGAAATAATTCGAGATATACTGTTTTTCAATTTATTTTATGTAATACAGTGCTTTTCAATCATTTCCATACAATAGCTCTGGTCTAAATAGTGAATGTGTACGACTTTATTAAATCTTAGTCATTTAATGTTGAATATTATTTAGGAAAAAACCATTTATTGCGTTGCCAAACTCGGCGGCTGATATCTTGTTACTCGAGTTTTTAATTATTATACTAATCTTTAAACATATTTTTATTTAAATAATAGTTTACTGTTTAATACGGTTATCGTTAATATTTATTTAATTTAGGTATTTTAACTACTTTTAATATTTATCTAATAAAATTCTTTCCTTTAACCGAAATATAATTTTATCGTTCGTTACTTTTTCGAAATTTTGCGTATCTATTTATCTCCTAACGAATTTTAAATGAACTAGCCTATTTGGAGAGATGTTTTAATTCACGCTAATCGATTAGCGTTAATTCTTCAAAGAGTTCCGATTAGTTCCACCTTTACACTTCCGTTCATCGCTTTACAGACATATTGTCGCCAGATACTTTTCCATATTTCAAGAAGAACCGATATATTCGTACATCAATCCGGCGCCCAGAATATTCTTTCTATGTAAATCTTGTTTCGTATGTTCGTTGTGCGCTGAGAACACTTGGTGTATTCGCTTACCAAAAAAAAAACAACAAAAAAACATATATACATATATATATTGAAAAAATGTTTTGTCTTTTTTTTAATCTATGTGACCTATGAATTCTCCGATTTCTGCACATTACTTCTGTTTGGAATTTACACGCTGTTCCAGTTCCAGTCGTAATTGGAAAATGCTCACGTAAGACTTTTTAATTTTCTTCCAACCAATAAGCTTGTAAAAAAATAGCATCCAACTGATGAAATTACATTTAAAATAGGAAGCGTCAGTCTAACGCAGAAAATAACGGTGCCCCCGCTTCGCTATGTTGCGCAGCGTGTATATTACATCAAATCATACGAGTTACACCGAACGCGTTTCTATAACTGTTACCTAAATGGAATGCAGTCCACGTAAGATATTAGCCCACCTCGCATGTGACGGTTTTGTCCGCAGGCTTAACCATCAGAGGTCTGGACCGCGGTGAAAATTATACAGATTAAAACTGTGCTTCATTTCCGATGGAAAAGATAAGTCCGCGGACTTGCCTCCTATAAGCAAGTCTGTATGGATAATCGTACAGGTCAGCATTGTCGCTATTTATTAATAGCGAAAGGTAAATCTGCCAAGTTAGACGACTTGACTGCACGCAAGTCTGTACATTTATCTGACCTCTTGAATAGTCGTATGCAGCTTTTACGGCGGTATAACAGTTTTGTATCAGACGTGAAAAGTCCGCAGACAAAACCGCCTGGCGTCTTAATTCGTACTAGCGATAGAGATGAGTCCGCCGGTTTATGCAGATATCGTTATCTGACGTTACGCATCACATTTAACGCTGAGTCATTTCCTCTATTTGGTAAAACCTGCGCGCAAGTTCTCGGACAAAACCGTACACATGAGGGCAGTGAGGGCAGGCTATTACTGCTAGGTAGATGAACAGTTGAACCGCCTGATGGCGACTGGTCAATATACTCGTAGTAAACGGATACTGGATGCGGATGTTGCAACGTTTCGATGGATCAAAACTCCTTCCGAATATTATTACATTTTTGGACGATTATTTAACCCAGTGGAAAATTAAATCTAATAGGAGAGGCGAGTGCTTGATTAGGAAAGAGCTGGGTTTAAATTCAATGCACAAAGTCGGTAGGCGAGACCAGCGGACGTGAAATAAGTCGTATTTATCGTTTAGAAGTGTCGTGTCCTCTTATAACGAGTTCTAATTAGAAGTAACGCTCTCTTGCGGGAATTTTATCGATACCTTAATCGCATTAAACGTGTTCCTCATCGACGGCATGTCCGGAATCTACCAGTAACCGCTTGAATAATTACTCAGAATTCCCATACCGGTAATTTATCTTACAGTCCGGTGCAGTAACGACGGCAGCACCGATGATAATACCATAATACAAGCGACGCGATAATACTGATTACGCAACTCAGTTCAGAATGAACTAAAGCCTATCCGAGTTGTACCATTGCGAAATTCTCGGCAAAGCTGCTAGTTATTATTACGACTACTAAAGTTTTTATCGCGCTGTTTACTTAAACATCGAGCCGCGTTAAAATGTCGTAATTCCGCGAATAAAATTAACTTTACACCGGTTCATTATTATCATTAATAAATTACTCGTCTCGATGCTATTTTCGGTATTGTTCGTGTTTCGTTTAATAAGCTCGTTTTCACCTCGGCGCGGTTTATAAATTTACTACAGCCCTACATGCATTTCTCCAGCCTATGGAAATTTCCGTTACTCGGCAGTAGTTTAAGAATCGTAATAAGCGCTATGCAATGGCCAGCGTGTCTAATTTCACAGCCTCCCACTTTTACTCAAACCGCAAATGGATAAAATAAAAAATAGTACTACGCAATTTTCCGCTTAATGTAGCCGAAATCATCTCGAAACCGGCAGATCGGACAAAATAACCGATTGCGATTAATTTTATACGTTCACGCCCGGTTTTTTCTTTCTTTTTTCCGTTCAACTTCCTCTGCACTTAAAAGTTTTTTCAGAAAAAGTGTTTCAGGGAATAATCGGTTTTCCTTTCATTATCGATTCTCGATGACTTACTTCTTGAATGATTCTTTCGCAAATCAAGGATTTTCAAAGTACAGCTTGCAAATCATTAATGAAAGATAAACTGGATTTATGTCGACTATGCCTTTACCGTTTACGTATCAAGTGTATGTTACGATACATTTGTCTATTTAAATATAGTCGAAAGTTCTCCGAGCACTTGTATCCACGTTGACGTACGGGTGGAGTATCAGAAGGACACTGAGATCGCCACCCTAATTGTGCGGAGAAAGAGTTTTTAATAGGTTACATATTTTAAGGCAGGTTTTGGTGTATAAGTAGAAAATGTGCTCACGGAAGAAACGAAAAAGTAATAAAAAGAATTGACAAATGAGATAAAAGAATTCAAACATGTTCAACGAGTTATTTTCATTATTGACCGCAATGATTCCGGATAAAGAAAAATAAACAAGAATATTTTCGACGACAAAAACACGTATAAGTGGGAACAAACAAAGAAGCTAAGCTAAACGAGCAGGCATTAAAAGGAGTGGGACTTAAGATCCTTGGGGAACACCGTGGAATATACACCGAGAGTTAAGAAAGAAAGGAGTGAAAAAGATAAATGGTTCTGTGTTGAAAAAGGCTAATGTAAGAGAGATAAGCTAGACGGGAGTGCTAATTAAAACATTCTTTCTTTAAGAGATGGGAGATAGACATTACCGAAGACAAAAGGTAGCTCGTTAAAGCCAGCGGTAGTAAATTTATATTTAAGATAATTATAAAGTTTATAGCATCTGATCGGAAATCATATGTTTGAAGATTGATCGCAGCAATCTACCGCTGTTCATGATGGAAAAAGCAGCTATGAGGTGATTTTTTGGCACTTTGATATAGTATAACCCGACTGTTTAAGTTATCACGATTCTAGTACTTCGTGGCTCTTAATTTAGAAAACAGATTGATTAATGCCATTTTCCAAAGAAAATACTTTAACCCTGCTTTTGTGCGTTTCCTGCATCGTATTAAATTTACTCTAAAGCCTCAGAGAGTCAGTCGAAAGTTGCCGGTTGAATAAACTTTTTTCTTTCCTTTTTAGTGAAACAAATTTTGGAGTGTTACACAAAAAAAAAATATGTCAACAATATCTGTATTTCCGTAAACAGAACATTAAAGAAGAAGTTATTTCTTTCACAAAAAAATCAAAAATTTTCATTAAAATGTTGAGTCCTTCATTAGCACAACACTATCAGCGCATCAATGAAATTTGAATACTTTTCGTTATTTTAATTTACGTTATATTGCTGTTCTTCCACTTTTTTGAAAAATCTGCCCATTTTTCCGACATGAACTTGAAACTTTTCGTATATATCAATTAATTTTTTAATAACGCTATCTTGACGTTCCAATTCATAAATGAAAAATGTTCTACATAGCGTTCCCTCCGGTAGAAATGTTTATTTCCCATTTTTCTTTATAATGTTGTATTTTTCATGGAAAGACAACATTTTTCTTTCCAAATTTCGTGACGTTTTTTCATGCATATTCATAATGGGTAGTATTTTTTAAAATACATCCTGTATGTATCGTGTGCGTGCATGCTGAATGTGTAATTATGGGCTGCTGTATGTAGAAGAAAATAAGCAATTATTATATCGATGAAAAAATTATTAATTTCCCAAATTACCGTTCCGGCGTGATTTTGTCGAAACAATTTTAATTCGGGAAACACCAACGACCTCGGCAGAAATTTCCTTTCGAGTCCTAATAACGGTACTATACAGCTTTCTTACTACTTCTTTAAGTTTTTTTCGGAAATTCAAACAATTACTACCACTAAATTCTCTGATTCTTATTTTCTTAAAAGCTGAACCAGTCAGCCGAAATTTTTCGGTAATTGTTTTGTGTGTATCCCGCTTATTTCAGCAGAAATCTTCGGAAATTTTTTTCTCGCTACAGC
This sequence comes from Icerya purchasi, assembly GCA_039619475.1. NCBI lineage: Eukaryota > Metazoa > Arthropoda > Insecta > Hemiptera > Monophlebidae > Icerya > Icerya purchasi. The sequence goes on from CM077116.1 coordinate 249,489,250, forward strand.
TTAAACCTATTTTCGTTCGCGTTGCAATTATCCCTAATTGGCATTTTGGATTTTCAGCCATCACTCAACTATAGAACACATACATAGGGGGTTACGCAATTAGTTGCACGCGCTTTTAAAGACAGAAAACTCTATCCTATAGGATACTTTTAGATGTAGAAAAAGCATTCGACCGAGATCGTGATAGCCTAGCTGCTAGAACATTCCACTTCCGTTACAGACAGAAATTACAAAATAAATAACTAAATTAACCGCTAATAATAACGTGGAAGGCAATAGCAAACCACCACTTATACCAACATATGCGCGGCTAATTGATGTGCAGCAGGCAGCCATAAATTTACAATCAGTTCGAAACGTAGCTTTGCGTCTACACTTGCGTTCCGTATTACACAATTGCCTAGAACACTACCTATGTCTGTACAGCTGTAATGTATGAGTAAGTAGTCGCCAACGCTCAGATAGCACTATGATGATGACCAGGACATGGTCCCATCCATAAACTGAGAAATATTCTGTCGCATAAGTGAAATATTGAAATCCGATCTCTACAACAAAAGTTTCAAATCGAATACAAAGTAGTTTTATCTATTATTCCATATAATACAGACAAGTAAGCTATACTGTACCTAATTGTTCTCTGCTGACAGTAGTCTAAAAACAGGCATTCTGGACGGTGTGACGTCACAAACCCCAGAACTGTGTGAAGAGGGCAGAAAGTAACCCAATTTCTTGCACGGACGCTGAAAATTCACCCAAGTTTCCCCCAATTTCCCACAAATTTCCCCCACTTTACCCTAATTTTCCGCAAATTTCCCCCAATTTTCACTGTACAGGTTCCGCGCATTTCCGATAGTTCGAACCAATTAAAACTAACCCAAGTTTAATAATTAATACCTGAAACTAACCCAAGTCCCCGCCCACCCCTCCTGTCTACAACGTTACCGCGATCTTTTTAATTAATTCAAAGTCTAAGTATATGTAATATAAAATTAGCCTAAGTATTTATTTTTAATGTGTAGAGAGTAGAAAGTAACCGATTAAAAATTAACCCAAGTATGTTATTTAACGTCTGAAACTAACCCAAGTCCCCGCCCACCCCTCCTGTCTACAACATTACCGCAATTTTTCAAAATTTAGGGCCTAAGTATGGAAATTCCAAATTTAACCCAAGTATACTATTTAAAGCCTGAAACTAACCCAAGTCTCCGCTCGCTCTTTCCACGATCCCGCGCATATATCCAACAAAGCGTTAGTCACTGCGAAAGCATACGTACCGTTCCCGCGCACGCGTCGTCTGTTCCCGATACTGCGATCTTTTTTTTTTTTTTTAATATTTCGAAGCCTAAGTATAAAAAATTCCAAAATTATCCTAAATATATTTTTTTCATTATCACATTTCCCCGTTTGTACAGGTAAATGTGGAAACACACACGCCGTCCCCGCGCATATATCCATCATAACATTAACCACAGTGAAAGTGCACACCCATTCCCACACATCGCGCCCTCTACTATCATGTGTATGTATTACACATGCCTTTGCATGTAATATATGTAGCATACTTTTTAATTTTCATTTTTCGAGGTTGGGAGGGGTAAAATTTTGCCGGAGTGATAAAAACGTTTGAATCTCAACACTTAGAACCCAAAATTTAAAGGAATTTTCCGAGTCGTGCTCCGTTCCGGCATTTTTTTTTTTAAATTTTATTTTTAAAGAAAATATTTGAACGTTCCATCAGTCGAATGAAAGCGGGCGAGTGTGCTGCTACGAGATGTATTATGTAAGCGCGACCGCGGCTGTACTAGAAATATTTAAATGTTCCAGCAACTAGTTGAAACTGTCACCAGGTGAGGTGAATTCCAGTCGTTCGTTTTGAAATTAACCAGCCGATCATCTATGCACACTCTCACTTGCCACCGTTAGAAACCTGTTCGCGATCGCTACAAGTTCATACACACGCACGTACACACCACCACTTGATAAATATTTTTTCGTCTTTTTCCGCTTCCGATCTTATTTGTAATCCGTTGATTCTTTTTTTTATTATTTTTCCGTATTCTCCGTTCATTGCAAAAGCACACCATCCATTCATGCACACATATCAAGCATTATGTTAACCTCTACAAAGCTACACTGTACTATTCCACACACGCTCCGGTCGCCGTCGAAATAAACGCCGCGATATCACTCCCACACACACACACATACACACAACCACTTCATATATATTTTATTTTCGAGTCAAATTATTATAGAATTAGCCTAAGTATAATTTTCTTTTTCATTTCTGTTTACTTCTTCCGAAGTTCATAATTTTTATATTTTTTTTGTTTCTCCGATTCTAAAAATAAATCTGTCAATGTATTAGCCACTCTCTCCCGCGCACAGAATGTTCCCTCGCACTCATCTGCTACCTATCGTTCTTATTAATTTTTTTCAAGTCTAATATTATAGAATTAGCCTAAGTATAATTTTCTTTTACACTGCTGTTTACTTCTTCCGAACGTTCATAATTTTTATATTTTTTTTGTTTCTCCGATTCTAAAAATAAATCTGTCAATGTATTAGCCACTCTCTCCCGCGCACAGAATGTTCCCTCGCACTCATCTGCTACCTATCGTTCTTATTAATTTTTTTTCAAGTCTAATATTATAGAATTAGCCTAATTATATTTTTTTTCGCTTCCAATCATTTCCTCCGACCGTTGATAATTTTCTTATTTTATTTTTTCTCAGGTTCTAAAAATAAATCCATTGTCATCTTCACTAGTATGATTGCGCACATATCTTCTGCCGGTATTTCTCATATTGTTCATAATAATTTTTCATGTCTATGTATTATGGAATTAGTCTAAAATATATTTTTTCCCCTCTAAAGACTTTTTCCAAACGTAAGTATTCAAACATTAATTCGAGTATATTTTTATTTAACGCTGTTTCATAATTTCCCTCTCCCTTATCCACCCTACACAAATTTCAATTATTTTCTATTATTTTTCATGAGTACATCCCCCTGAAACTACAGTGAAACCACACCAAACATTCCCACGCACCATATAGATTTTAACATCATTCGTAATAATTCTTTTCGAGTCTATTAGTTTAAGATTATTCTATTTTTTTCAAACTCTAAATATTTTTTTTTTCAATATCTTTCATATTATATTTTTTTCCTCAATATGTCCGCGTACCCTCATAGTGCAAAGGTACTCTGCTTATATCCTTGCATGCATGTTGTCATGTCGTTGATTTCGATCATGTGTCAAGGTCATCGAGTCTGCCCGAATCTTCCATGTCATATCTTTTGTAGAAAAACGGTTCATATGTTCACACCTACACACAAACACCCATAACCGAAAGAACACCTCTCAACTTCGTTCATCTGCGTATGTATCCAGCTTTCACCAAAGGAATGTGGTTTATCTGATACGACTCAACATCTTCAAAGACTTGCATCGAGCTAGAATCTCGAAAGGATCTGTTCAGGCAGTCAGTATTAGTGCTATGTCGAACGTGTAGAATTTGTTGAAGCAGTGTTCTTCACGCATTAATAAAAGTTTGCTCTAACGTTAAAAGTAATAATTTTCTACATTTTTTAGTAAAAAGTTAAAAATATTATTCAAACATGAATAACAACATTGTTTCGAAAGTCGACGAATTTATTCAGAATTCATTTTCGAGTGATAGTGTCACGCATACAACTTCATCACCTCCATCACCGCAGTCAGATGATTGTTATACAGCAGAAGAATCAACATCTTTTGTACATAATATCATTGGTCCTGTATTATTAACAGAACAAGCAGATATAGCGGAATATTTTCTAGATATCAGCATCCATGTAGATTGTGATTATGGTTTTCGAGTAACTGAACTAGCAATGATTAATATGTCCGGTGGAAAGTGTTTGCATACGCTGTATAAGCCAAGCAGAGCATGGCATGCATCAAAAATGCCACATTTACAATGTTCTTCGATGAGTCATTACTTGAAAAATCCTTCATTATTTCCCTGTCGGGAAGAAATATTTATGGCACGCGATATATTCACGATATTATCTCAAAAACCGAGAGCTCGCATATATATTTTAACAGTATATGCTAAACTTACACTAATGGAACTTAACGAAAAGTCTGAATTGTTGAGTGATTTAGACTATGAAATCGTTAATATGGATCAAGTCTTTCGACTACATAGTATTGAGAATCTACATGAAGAGTATTTTGGTATAAGCAATTTGATAACCTGTAAACATCATAATGAGATTGATAGTTTTCATTGTGCAGCGAAAAACGTTATGGTGATGAAGGCCTGGTACGATCATGTTATCCATCCGCTGAAGCTTATGAATAATCTCAATATAAATGATTTAAGTCAGTTGTTCATTACAGCCACCAAAGAAATGATAATTACATTATTTCCAAGTTGTGTTGGTGACATTTATGCATTTCTACCAGATAGATTAAAACAGGATGATACGATAAAATCACTTCTACCATGTTACGAGCATGAGCATGATGAAGAATATTATATCGATGATGATATATTGCGACGGAGTACTCGAAATTGTATGAAAGTAAAAGATTGTATCGATTGTCAATGTAAAATTCGCACGGATTAACTATTCATTATTTCGATCGTTTATCAATTTTGTGTATATTTGTATATATTTTTGTATATTAATGTATATATTTTTTTCCCTAATCGACAGTCCGTTCGTTTTTTGTGTTTTGTTAATCATTTTGTAAATATATTTTTATACATATTTAAATTTTATTTCTATATATTTACATATATTTTTTCTTTGCCTTCAATTCCCTCCATATCTTTCATTCTATTGTATATATTTTTTCCTAATTAATTTTAATCTTTTTTCGCTCCTTTTCAATTCAGTTTATTTAACTATTTAACTATTTCTCTATTTCTTTTTCCTCCTCTTAACTTAAAGTACTGGTAATGATGAATATTACAAAAATCTGAACCAGTTGTATAAAGTGTACGTGTAATTATTGTCTAATTTTCGAATATAATCCCGCATAATTTGTTCATATCTTTTTAGACTAAAACATTATATTTTTTATTCTTTCTTTAACGAATCTAACTGTTCAACTTTTTCATGTACATCACGTACATCAAGTATTTTCCGCAGCTGTGTGAGTTTTCATTAATTTGTAAGACACAACCTAAGACCCAGAGAGTTCTCTCTAATTGTTTAAAATCTTTCATAATCACACTTTTTTTATTTTACATATATTTTTTGAGGTATATACGGGATCGTCTATGAGGTGTGTTGATCAATAGAGCAACAGGTAGAAAACCTACTAGCTTACGAGACACAGCATGTTTATAGAAAAAACGTGCTAGCATGAGCAGATCAGAGTTGCAATGTGCGAGTGAGAGACTGTATGCATGTATGTGTGCGAGAGCAACAGCTTGATTATAAAAAACGTCGAAGATACATGCATCTATCTGTGAACAATTATCACATCAAACATAAAAAGGCTGACTAAAAGATTATTATTTTCTTTTTTCATTCATTCTGGCCACTATTACCACTCGCGCCCCACTGTCAAGACCTCTGAACATACATTACTAACCTCACCGACACTATAATATTTTTTTCTCTGTGTTATTAAATTAACCCAAGTATATTTTTATTCATTTGTTACGCAAACTTTTGTTCAAATCTTTCGTAATATGTCGTGCACACATTTATAGCCCACAGACACTACTCGCTTCATTACCACGAATACATCTCTTTCATTGTTACTTATCATAACATAGTTTTTCCTGAAATTGTAGAAAAATTCTCTTCGTTCCATTCTTCCAAGGTGTTTTATTTCCTAATTTCAAATCATGCATAATTATTTAAGAATCAAATTAAGTATATTTTATCATTTCCAAAAAATTAATCATCTCTGTACAAGGCATTAACTCATTTTTCAAAACAAACATATTATTTTTTTAATCTATCGTACATATCATTTTTATCATTCAAATTTTTTTCTGAATTCACAAATAGTTAACCTATAGAAAACATATTATTGTAAACATACATGACGAAGTCACTCCTCATAATTACATCATGAATTCATTTTTTTCATTTTTTTTTACCATCATGAAATTGTAGTAGTGTTTTTAATTTTTTATTTTCCATACGTGACAAAAGCAATAAAATCACGACATCTATGAATACACACCATATGCTTCCAATAACCTATCATGCATTTTTTTAATTTAGTCCAAGCATACTATTTTTTCAATAACAAAGCCGATCATACATAATTTTTTCTTCTATATAATCACTAATCTATGAAAACACTTGATTCGTTTTACTCATACTGTAGCAACCACTCCTTTTCCCTCATGCTAACAAACTTCAAAATTTAATAATATAACACGAAATTAATCTAAATATCTGTTCATGCTATTAAAATTAATATATCAATCTTTACATTCCTTTTGTACATTTCTGAAAAAATCCTACAACATGTTTTAAAATTAATCGAAGTATACTATTTTATTACCTAAAATCAATTATTCTCTCATACAGTTTTTTTCCAATCATCCATAATGTTTTTTCTGTATTGTCATTATTACAAAGTCATACAAAACAACAACACATTTTTATTCATAATGAATCCTTCATTCCATTCCGTTCATGCTATATACCATTATCATTCAATTCAACGTTATGAAATTAGTCTAAATATACATTCATGCTAGCAAAGTTATTATCTCACCCTTTGCACTGTTCCAAGATGATTTATTTTACATTTTTTCTTTAAATTTCCCTCATACTATTATTTTTGAAATGTAGGATGATGACTATGATTAGAATTAATGATTATGAAGTGAGAGATGCATGGTGAAATTGTATTGTCATTATATGCGAGATGATGTGTGTTTGTGGGTGAGTATGGATGCATGTAAAATATATGACTGTGTTAGTAGAAAACATCCGTTCATGCGTGAACACAGGTACAGATACAGTTATAGAATGAGAGAGGTAAAAATATATATTTTGTTATGTTTGATATGTGCATGATAAAGAGGTTAACAAAGAATAATCACATTACCCTCACAACTTAGACATTGAGTTATACCTTTGCAATATTTTAGATGTAAAAGCAGTGACATTGACATGTGGTAAACGTTTTCATCACTTTTGACTAATTATAACCAATTTTCCAACATTTCTCTTCGTTTTTCCTACATTTTAATACTTTTACACCGTTTTAGTCAATTTTTGCTATTTAATGCCATTTTTTTTCCAGTGTTTTTACCACCTTTCTCACAATTTTCATCATTCTTTCATCATCTTTGTTAGGTTTTTTCTTACAACTCTTTAACACTTCGATCGTTGCTAGTGATAACCATCATTATTTATGCTTTCAATCCTTCCACTTCAGCAATGCACACATACAGCTTAGCAATCGCCGCAGCCATTGAACGTTGTAGGACTGCAATCGTGATCTCCATTTGATTATTAGGATTTAAAAGTCACATCTTTGAACGCTTGATCTAATGCATCAACATGATTTTTTTATATTCGCCCACCCGCTGCTGGAGGTTCCACTTAATATTCTCAACAGACTATCATACAGTCGTTTAATAAGAGATTCTGTAAGACCCGAGACATTTACTTAACGTTTTCCCAACACATTTACAGACCTACCCTGTACACTAAGGAAATCTTTAAACATCTCTGTAACCATTCCTTTTAAGCTGGCGGGAACAAGGAACTCCTATAAACGTTTATCAATCAGCACTTCATCGTTCATCGCCCTGGTTTCACTCGCCGTTGCACAGACATGTAATAAACATTTTCTTCTTTTACAATTTTCTTATGCTATAACACTATTACATCATTTTTCCTCGTTTCTAACTAATTGTAACAAGTTTTCCATTATTTCTTAGCATGTTCTTCTGTTTTAGGACCTTTTGCGCCATTTTTTCATCAATTTATGTTATTTCACATCATTTTTCTGGTGATTTTAGTGCCTTTCACACAATTTTACTAATTATTTTCGACTATTTCTTAACATGTTCTTCTGTTTTAGGTCCTTTTTGCACTATTTTTTCATCAATTTATGTTATTTCACATCGTTTTTCTAGTGTTTTACTACCTTTTACACAATTTTACTCAATTTTTCCCCCATCTTTGAAGATTTTTTTTTCATTTATCTCATACATTATATCTCCGAATGTGACGATTAGCTATCCTTTAAGTACATTTTTTAATTCAATATAAGTGAGGAGTACTTTTCAGGTCGACATGTATACTTCGTGATATGACATTCAATTCATTATTAATCTATGTTTCAACAGATTTGTGGTCGGTTGTTGGAGGTTTACAGAACTTTCTGTTGCATTGCTTATAGTATAATGGTTCTTGTGTGCTAGTAAGATGATGGTGTTTTGTGGGGAATAATAAACATGGGAAAGAGAAGGAGTGCGTCCCATCAAGAAGGGGGAGTGATGCTTTGTAATTAACTTGGGTATTGCGCGCATTGCATGGCAGTTATAATATGCTCGAGCAAAAATTAGTCGCTGTACTCGCATGGTGTTCATGTTATTCATTAGATGTTCACACTGAGAGATGCAATGGGCTCATCAACAGATGGATCCATGCTATCATTTCGATTTTTATAATTGTAATCTGCACTGAGTATGTATGTATTACAACGAACCAATCAACTCTGTTACAGATGGTAATGTTTGAGGATAGATAGTGAAACGTTCATTAGAACATGAATGTGTATACAAAGTGTTGTTACATCACATGTATGTCATCAAATTAACTAAAATGTTGCGTCTATAGTAAAAAAAAGAAATGAGGGTTTTTCCCTAAGAGGGCGACTATAATAAAATTGATGCGATTTTAGATGGAAATGGGGTATTTTACAGTAAAAACACTGTTTTGCACCTAAATGGTGAATATTCTGGAGGTTAAACGGCATTTTTCACACAAAATTTGATGTTTTTTTATAAATGTAGCTATTTTACTCCTACATGGAGTAATTTCTGCATGAGGAGTACTTTTTGGACTGACATGTATACTTCTTGATGTGGTATTCAATTCATTCTGAAGCTATGTTTGAACAGCTTTGTAAATGGTTGGGGGGGGGGGGGGAGTTTACAGAACTTTTCTGCTGCATCAGTTATAGTATAATAGTTTTTATATGCTAGTGAGATGAAGGTATTTGGTTAGGAATAATAAATATGGGTAAGAGGTGGAGTGCATCCCAATCAAGCATGGGAGAGTATTGTTTGGGAATTAACTCCATTATTTGCACACATTGCAATACAATTATAATCAGTTTGGTCAAAATTACTTGTTGTATATCGTTCATGTTATACATTAAACATTCACACTGAGAAACGGACTGGTCTCTTCGACATCAAGGTCCATGCGATCATTACACTCTTTTTCAACAATTTGCGACGTTTCATACTATTTTTTAATGTTTTGAACGGCTCTTATGATGTATTTCAGCACATTTTCACAGATACAAAGTTCGTAATGCGAAATAATTTGAATTATTTCGACAGTCTTTACACACAAATAAAATACTATACCATTAACACACTCAACATGAAACAAATCATTACAAATAGAAATAAACATCGAAATTGCGCAGAAATTTTAAGGAAATTCAAGAAGCATAGTGTATATGAAAATGAATATATTCTTTAAATCAACACTCCAAACTTGCAGTTTCAGAATTATATCAGACCCTGACTAAGAACCCCCTTGTTCCTTTTGCTGCATGTATATGTATATATGTTGATATATATATGTATATATATGTAGATATATATGTATATATTTAGATATATATATGTATATATGTAGATATATGCGTATATATGTAGATATATATGTATATATGTAGATATATATGTATAATTGTAGATATATATGTATATATTTAGATATATATGTATATATGTAGATATATATGTATATATATATGTAGATAATATATGTATATATGTAGATATATATGTATATATTTAGATATATATATGTATATATGTAGATATATATATGTATATATGTAGATATATATGTATATATGTAGATATATATATATGTATATATGTATATATATATATGTATATATGTAGATATATATGTATATATTTAGATATATATATATGTATATATATAGATATATATATGTATATATGTAGATATATATGTATATATGTAGATATATATGTATATATGTAGATATATATGTATATATTTAGATATATATGTATATATTTAGATATATATGTGTATATATGTAGATATATATATGTATATATTTAGATATATATATGTACATATGTAGTTATATGTATAATTTAATATTATATGATTATATACATATATATGCAGCAAAAGGAACAAGGGGGTTCTTAGTCAGGGTCTGATATAATTCTGAAACTGCAAGTTTGGAGTGTTGATTTAAAGAATATATTCATTTTCATATACACTATGCTTCTTGAATTTCCTTAAAATTTCTGCGCAATTTCGATGTTTATTTCTATTTGTAATGATTTGTTTCATGTTGAGTGTGTTAATGGTATAGTATTTTATTTGTGTGTAAAGACTGTCGAAATAATTCAAATTATTTCGCATTACGAACTTTGTATCTGTGAAAATGTGCTGAAATACATCATAAGAGCCGTTCAAAACATTAAAAAATAGTATGAAACGTCGCAAATTGTTGAAAAAGAGTGTAATGATCGCATGGACCTTGATGTCGAAGAGACCAGTCCGTTTCTCAGTGTGAATGTTTAATGTATAACATGAACGATATACAACAAGTAATTTTGACCAAACTGATTATAATTGTATTGCAATGTGTGCAAATAATGGAGTTAATTCCCAAACAATACTTTCCCATGCTTGATTGGGATGCACTCCACCTCTTACCCATATTTATTATTCCTAACCAAATACCTTCATCTCACTAGCATATAAAAACTATTATACTATAACTGATGCAGCAGAAAAGTTCTGTAAACTCCCCCCCCCCCCCAACCATTTACAAAGCTGTTCAAACATAGCTTCAGAATGAATTGAATACCACATCAAGAAGTATACATGTCAGTCCAAAAAGTACTCCTCATGCAGAAATTACTCCATGTAGGAGTAAAATAGCTACATTTATAAAAAAACATCAAATTTTGTGTGAAAAATGCCGTTTAACCTCCAGAATATTCACCATTTAGGTGCAAAACAGTGTTTTTACTGTAAAATACCCCATTTCCATCTAAAATCGCATCAATTTTATTATAGTCGCCCTCTTAGGGAAAAACCCTCATTTCTTTTTTTTACTATAGACGCAACATTTTAGTTAATTTGATGACATACATGTGATGTAACAACACTTTGTATACACATTCATGTTCTAATGAACGTTTCACTATCTATCCTCAAACATTACCATCTGTAACAGAGTTGATTGGTTCGTTGTAATACATACATACTCAGTGCAGATTACAATTATAAAAATCGAAATGATAGCATGGATCCATCTGTTGATGAGCCCATTGCATCTCTCAGTGTGAACATCTAATGAATAACATGAACACCATGCGAGTACAGCGACTAATTTTTGCTCGAGCATATTATAACTGCCATGCAATGCGCGCAATACCCAAGTTAATTACAAAGCATCACTCCCCCTTCTTGATGGGACGCACTCCTTCTCTTTCCCATGTTTATTATTCCCCACAAAACACCATCATCTTACTAGCACACAAGAACCATTATACTATAAGCAATGCAACAGAAAGTTCTGTAAACCTCCAACAACCGACCACAAATCTGTTGAAACATAGATTAATAATGAATTGAATGTCATATCACGAAGTATACATGTCGACCTGAAAAGTACTCCTCACTTATATTGAATTAAAAAATGTACTTAAAGGATAGCTAATCGTCACATTCGGAGATATAATGTATGAGATAAATGAAAAAAAAATCTTCAAAGATGGGGGAAAAATTGAGTAAAATTGTGTAAAAGGTAGTAAAACACTAGAAAAACGATGTGAAATAACATAAATTGATGAAAAAATAGTGCAAAAAGGACCTAAAACAGAAGAACATGTTAAGAAATAGTCGAAAATAATTAGTAAAATTGTGTGAAAGGCACTAAAATCACCAGAAAAATGATGTGAAATAACATAAATTGATGAAAAAATGGCGCAAAAGGTCCTAAAACAGAAGAACATGCTAAGAAATAATGGAAAACTTGTTACAATTAGTTAGAAACGAGGAAAAATGATGTAATAGTGTTATAGCATAAGAAAATTGTAAAAGAAGAAAATGTTTATTACATGTCTGTGCAACGGCGAGTGAAACCAGGGCGATGAACGATGAAGTGCTGATTGATAAACGTTTATAGGAGTTCCTTGTTCCCGCCAGCTTAAAAGGAATGGTTACAGAGATGTTTAAAGATTTCCTTAGTGTACAGGGTAGGTCTGTAAATGTGTTGGGAAAACGTTAAGTAAATGTCTCGGGTCTTACAGAATCTCTTATTAAACGACTGTATGATAGTCTGTTGAGAATATTAAGTGGAACCTCCAGCAGCGGGTGGGCGAATATAAAAAAATCATGTTGATGCATTAGATCAAGCGTTCAAAGATGTGACTTTTAAATCCTAATAATCAAATGGAGATCACGATTGCAGTCCTACAACGTTCAATGGCTGCGGCGATTGCTAAGCTGTATGTGTGCATTGCTGAAGTGGAAGGATTGAAAGCATAAATAATGATGGTTATCACTAGCAACGATCGAAGTGTTAAAGAGTTGTAAGAAAAAACCTAACAAAGATGATGAAAGAATGATGAAAATTGTGAGAAAGGTGGTAAAAACACTGGAAAAAAAATGGCATTAAATAGCAAAAATTGACTAAAACGGTGTAAAAGTATTAAAATGTAGGAAAAACGAAGAGAAATGTTGGAAAATTGGTTATAATTAGTCAAAAGTGATGAAAACGTTTACCACATGTCAATGTCACTGCTTTTACATCTAAAATATTGCAAAGGTATAACTCAATGTCTAAGTTGTGAGGGTAATGTGATTATTCTTTGTTAACCTCTTTATCATGCACATATCAAACATAACAAAATATATATTTTTACCTCTCTCATTCTATAACTGTATCTGTACCTGTGTTCACGCATGAACGGATGTTTTCTACTAACACAGTCATATATTTTACATGCATCCATACTCACCCACAAACACACATCATCTCGCATATAATGACAATACAATTTCACCATGCATCTCTCACTTCATAATCATTAATTCTAATCATAGTCATCATCCTACATTTCAAAAATAATAGTATGAGGGAAATTTAAAGAAAAAATGTAAAATAAATCATCTTGGAACAGTGCAAAGGGTGAGATAATAACTTTGCTAGCATGAATGTATATTTAGACTAATTTCATAACGTTGAATTGAATGATAATGGTATATAGCATGAACGGAATGGAATGAAGGATTCATTATGAATAAAAATGTGTTGTTGTTTTGTATGACTTTGTAATAATGACAATACAGAAAAAACATTATGGATGATTGGAAAAAAACTGTATGAGAGAATAATTGATTTTAGGTAATAAAATAGTATACTTCGATTAATTTTAAAACATGTTGTAGGATTTTTTCAGAAATGTACAAAAGGAATGTAAAGATTGATATATTAATTTTAATAGCATGAACAGATATTTAGATTAATTTCGTGTTATATTATTAAATTTTGAAGTTTGTTAGCATGAGGGAAAAGGAGTGGTTGCTACAGTATGAGTAAAACGAATCAAGTGTTTTCATAGATTAGTGATTATATAGAAGAAAAAATTATGTATGATCGGCTTTGTTATTGAAAAAATAGTATGCTTGGACTAAATTAAAAAAATGCATGATAGGTTATTGGAAGCATATGGTGTGTATTCATAGATGTCGTGATTTTATTGCTTTTGTCACGTATGGAAAATAAAAAATTAAAAACACTACTACAATTTCATGATGGTAAAAAAAAATGAAAAAAATGAATTCATGATGTAATTATGAGGAGTGACTTCGTCATGTATGTTTACAATAATATGTTTTCTATAGGTTAACTATTTGTGAATTCAGAAAAAAATTTGAATGATAAAAATGATATGTACGATAGATTAAAAAAATAATATGTTTGTTTTGAAAAATGAGTTAATGCCTTGTACAGAGATGATTAATTTTTTGGAAATGATAAAATATACTTAATTTGATTCTTAAATAATTATGCATGATTTGAAATTAGGAAATAAAACACCTTGGAAGAATGGAACGAAGAGAATTTTTCTACAATTTCAGGAAAAACTATGTTATGATAAGTAACAATGAAAGAGATGTATTCGTGGTAATGAAGCGAGTAGTGTCTGTGGGCTATAAATGTGTGCACGACATATTACGAAAGATTTGAACAAAAGTTTGCGTAACAAATGAATAAAAATATACTTGGGTTAATTTAATAACACAGAGAAAAAAATATTATAGTGTCGGTGAGGTTAGTAATGTATGTTCAGAGGTCTTGACAGTGGGGCGCGAGTGGTAATAGTGGCCAGAATGAATGAAAAAAGAAAATAATAATCTTTTAGTCAGCCTTTTTATGTTTGATGTGATAATTGTTCACAGATAGATGCATGTATCTTCGACGTTTTTTATAATCAAGCTGTTGCTCTCGCACACATACATGCATACAGTCTCTCACTCGCACATTGCAACTCTGATCTGCTCATGCTAGCACGTTTTTTCTATAAACATGCTGTGTCTCGTAAGCTAGTAGGTTTTCTACCTGTTGCTCTATTGATCAACACACCTCATAGACGATCCCGTATATACCTCAAAAAATATATGTAAAATAAAAAAAGTGTGATTATGAAAGATTTTAAACAATTAGAGAGAACTCTCTGGGTCTTAGGTTGTGTCTTACAAATTAATGAAAACTCACACAGCTGCGGAAAATACTTGATGTACGTGATGTACATGAAAAAGTTGAACAGTTAGATTCGTTAAAGAAAGAATAAAAAATATAATGTTTTAGTCTAAAAAGATATGAACAAATTATGCGGGATTATATTCGAAAATTAGACAATAATTACACGTACACTTTATACAACTGGTTCAGATTTTTGTAATATTCATCATTACCAGTACTTTAAGTTAAGAGGAGGAAAAAGAAATAGAGAAATAGTTAAATAGTTAAATAAACTGAATTGAAAAGGAGCGAAAAAAGATTAAAATTAATTAGGAAAAAATATATACAATAGAATGAAAGATATGGAGGGAATTGAAGGCAAAGAAAAAATATATGTAAATATATAGAAATAAAATTTAAATATGTATAAAAATATATTTACAAAATGATTAACAAAACACAAAAAACGAACGGACTGTCGATTAGGGAAAAAAATATATACATTAATATACAAAAATATATACAAATATACACAAAATTGATAAACGATCGAAATAATGAATAGTTAATCCGTGCGAATTTTACATTGACAATCGATACAATCTTTTACTTTCATACAATTTCGAGTACTCCGTCGCAATATATCATCATCGATATAATATTCTTCATCATGCTCATGCTCGTAACATGGTAGAAGTGATTTTATCGTATCATCCTGTTTTAATCTATCTGGTAGAAATGCATAAATGTCACCAACACAACTTGGAAATAATGTAATTATCATTTCTTTGGTGGCTGTAATGAACAACTGACTTAAATCATTTATATTGAGATTATTCATAAGCTTCAGCGGATGGATAACATGATCGTACCAGGCCTTCATCACCATAACGTTTTTCGCTGCACAATGAAAACTATCAATCTCATTATGATGTTTACAGGTTATCAAATTGCTTATACCAAAATACTCTTCATGTAGATTCTCAATACTATGTAGTCGAAAGACTTGATCCATATTAACGATTTCATAGTCTAAATCACTCAACAATTCAGACTTTTCGTTAAGTTCCATTAGTGTAAGTTTAGCATATACTGTTAAAATATATATGCGAGCTCTCGGTTTTTGAGATAATATCGTGAATATATCGCGTGCCATAAATATTTCTTCCCGACAGGGAAATAATGAAGGATTTTTCAAGTAATGACTCATCGAAGAACATTGTAAATGTGGCATTTTTGATGCATGCCATGCTCTGCTTGGCTTATACAGCGTATGCAAACACTTTCCACCGGACATATTAATCATTGCTAGTTCAGTTACTCGAAAACCATAATCACAATCTACATGGATGCTGATATCTAGAAAATATTCCGCTATATCTGCTTGTTCTGTTAATAATACAGGACCAATGATATTATGTACAAAAGATGTTGATTCTTCTGCTGTATAACAATCATCTGACTGCGGTGATGGAGGTGATGAAGTTGTATGCGTGACACTATCACTCGAAAATGAATTCTGAATAAATTCGTCGACTTTCGAAACAATGTTGTTATTCATGTTTGAATAATATTTTTAACTTTTTACTAAAAAATGTAGAAAATTATTACTTTTAACGTTAGAGCAAACTTTTATTAATGCGTGAAGAACACTGCTTCAACAAATTCTACACGTTCGACATAGCACTAATACTGACTGCCTGAACAGATCCTTTCGAGATTCTAGCTCGATGCAAGTCTTTGAAGATGTTGAGTCGTATCAGATAAACCACATTCCTTTGGTGAAAGCTGGATACATACGCAGATGAACGAAGTTGAGAGGTGTTCTTTCGGTTATGGGTGTTTGTGTGTAGGTGTGAACATATGAACCGTTTTTCTACAAAAGATATGACATGGAAGATTCGGGCAGACTCGATGACCTTGACACATGATCGAAATCAACGACATGACAACATGCATGCAAGGATATAAGCAGAGTACCTTTGCACTATGAGGGTACGCGGACATATTGAGGAAAAAAATATAATATGAAAGATATTGAAAAAAAAAATATTTAGAGTTTGAAAAAAATAGAATAATCTTAAACTAATAGACTCGAAAAGAATTATTACGAATGATGTTAAAATCTATATGGTGCGTGGGAATGTTTGGTGTGGTTTCACTGTAGTTTCAGGGGGATGTACTCATGAAAAATAATAGAAAATAATTGAAATTTGTGTAGGGTGGATAAGGGAGAGGGAAATTATGAAACAGCGTTAAATAAAAATATACTCGAATTAATGTTTGAATACTTACGTTTGGAAAAAGTCTTTAGAGGGGAAAAAATATATTTTAGACTAATTCCATAATACATAGACATGAAAAATTATTATGAACAATATGAGAAATACCGGCAGAAGATATGTGCGCAATCATACTAGTGAAGATGACAATGGATTTATTTTTAGAACCTGAGAAAAAATAAAATAAGAAAATTATCAACGGTCGGAGGAAATGATTGGAAGCGAAAAAAAATATAATTAGGCTAATTCTATAATATTAGACTTGAAAAAAAATTAATAAGAACGATAGGTAGCAGATGAGTGCGAGGGAACATTCTGTGCGCGGGAGAGAGTGGCTAATACATTGACAGATTTATTTTTAGAATCGGAGAAACAAAAAAAATATAAAAATTATGAACGTTCGGAAGAAGTAAACAGCAGTGTAAAAGAAAATTATACTTAGGCTAATTCTATAATATTAGACTTGAAAAAAATTAATAAGAACGATAGGTAGCAGATGAGTGCGAGGGAACATTCTGTGCGCGGGAGAGAGTGGCTAATACATTGACAGATTTATTTTTAGAATCGGAGAAACAAAAAAAATATAAAAATTATGAACTTCGGAAGAAGTAAACAGAAATGAAAAAGAAAATTATACTTAGGCTAATTCTATAATAATTTGACTCGAAAATAAAATATATATGAAGTGGTTGTGTGTATGTGTGTGTGTGTGGGAGTGATATCGCGGCGTTTATTTCGACGGCGACCGGAGCGTGTGTGGAATAGTACAGTGTAGCTTTGTAGAGGTTAACATAATGCTTGATATGTGTGCATGAATGGATGGTGTGCTTTTGCAATGAACGGAGAATACGGAAAAATAATAAAAAAAAGAATCAACGGATTACAAATAAGATCGGAAGCGGAAAAAGACGAAAAAATATTTATCAAGTGGTGGTGTGTACGTGCGTGTGTATGAACTTGTAGCGATCGCGAACAGGTTTCTAACGGTGGCAAGTGAGAGTGTGCATAGATGATCGGCTGGTTAATTTCAAAACGAACGACTGGAATTCACCTCACCTGGTGACAGTTTCAACTAGTTGCTGGAACATTTAAATATTTCTAGTACAGCCGCGGTCGCGCTTACATAATACATCTCGTAGCAGCACACTCGCCCGCTTTCATTCGACTGATGGAACGTTCAAATATTTTCTTTAAAAATAAAATTTAAAAAAAAAAATGCCGGAACGGAGCACGACTCGGAAAATTCCTTTAAATTTTGGGTTCTAAGTGTTGAGATTCAAACGTTTTTATCACTCCGGCAAAATTTTACCCCTCCCAACCTCGAAAAATGAAAATTAAAAAGTATGCTACATATATTACATGCAAAGGCATGTGTAATACATACACATGATAGTAGAGGGCGCGATGTGTGGGAATGGGTGTGCACTTTCACTGTGGTTAATGTTATGATGGATATATGCGCGGGGACGGCGTGTGTGTTTCCACATTTACCTGTACAAACGGGGAAATGTGATAATGAAAAAAATATATTTAGGATAATTTTGGAATTTTTTATACTTAGGCTTCGAAATATTAAAAAAAAAAAAAAAGATCGCAGTATCGGGAACAGACGACGCGTGCGCGGGAACGGTACGTATGCTTTCGCAGTGACTAACGCTTTGTTGGATATATGCGCGGGATCGTGGAAAGAGCGAGCGGAGACTTGGGTTAGTTTCAGGCTTTAAATAGTATACTTGGGTTAAATTTGGAATTTCCATACTTAGGCCCTAAATTTTGAAAAATTGCGGTAATGTTGTAGACAGGAGGGGTGGGCGGGGACTTGGGTTAGTTTCAGACGTTAAATAACATACTTGGGTTAATTTTTAATCGGTTACTTTCTACTCTCTACACATTAAAAATAAATACTTAGGCTAATTTTATATTACATATACTTAGACTTTGAATTAATTAAAAAGATCGCGGTAACGTTGTAGACAGGAGGGGTGGGCGGGGACTTGGGTTAGTTTCAGGTATTAATTATTAAACTTGGGTTAGTTTTAATTGGTTCGAACTATCGGAAATGCGCGGAACCTGTACAGTGAAAATTGGGGGAAATTTGCGGAAAATTAGGGTAAAGTGGGGGAAATTTGTGGGAAATTGGGGGAAACTTGGGTGAATTTTCAGCGTCCGTGCAAGAAATTGGGTTACTTTCTGCCCTCTTCACACAGTTCTGGGGTTTGTGACGTCACACCGTCCAGAATGCCTGTTTTTAGACTACTGCTGACACCTTCCTACAGATTCCTCTTGCTATGTTTACCCACTGCTCTACTCTCATTCAACAACTCCGTATGAAACTGCAGTGAATAACTTACGACTAGCTATCAATAATATCCGCGTTTGGATAAAAGACTAAGAGATTAAATTAAACGAAAGAACATCTATTAAAGTTGATTTTTCTTACTCTGTCCGCCATTCTGTCGGCTATGAATGAAAAGCTTATTCTGCAAAATTGGTTCAGATACTTCCCGATACATCTTGATCGTGCACCGAGTTGTGAAACACATATGAAAATGAAACAAGAGCAGCTTGGTATTAAATAACGCAAATTATACCGATTGCTTGTATACCGCTCATTAAACGGTTCCTACACCTAATACTGATGCGGTGCTAGGGCATTAAACTGAGGGATATGATGAAAAAAAAAAAAAAATTATACAAAGGTTTCAAAATAAAGTTCTTCGTTTGATTACGAAAGCACCTCAGCATATTCCTAATGTTGTATCACTATTAACTTAAAGGAATAATTCTACAAAACTCTTCTGTCTGGCGATTGCATAATGTCTAAATAATTTGTATTTCGTATTAATGTTAAGCAAGTTGCGAATTTCGACTTGTCGACGCGTATGTAATATTCGTTATCGAGTAAATAGTATAGATCTTCCTTTATTTTCTGGAAGGATTTACGCATGTATGCAGGTTTTTTTATTATTGTTTTTCTCGTAAACTTTAATTATGTACGATTTTTTTTTTTTTTTTTTTTTTTTTGGCGCATCAACTATGGACCATTGCCCAGACACAATGGGAAGAAGAAACAACTAACTAGAACCTAATTCGATTGGAGACAGCTGAAATAAAGGAACCAAGGACAAGAACAACAGACTGGGAAGGAAGGGACAAGATGTAAGACGCACAGTAAGGAGTGGGAAGCCCCAGCTTTATAAGGTGAAGATAGAAAAGAGAGCGCTCCGCAGAAAGAGCAGAGCACTCGAAGAAAATCTGATCAGCATCACAGACAACTGCTTCATCTGGATGCAACGGACAATGAGGAGAGGGAAGCAAAGAGAAACGATAGCGTGAAGAGGGCAGCAGTGTGTGATTAAAGCGCGGGCGGACAATAGAAGAAATTATAAATCGTGGAAGAGAGGGAAACTCCGAGAACCATGGATGAGAAGGAAGTGCAGGTTGGATTGAAAGGTAGAAGGAACGATTGTTGGTAAAAGAAGAAGGGTACACATCCGACCAAAATCTGAAGTGAAGCTTCTTAATTGGGGTAATAGATTAATAGCCGGGATTTTTTTAAAATATAAGCGAGAACGAACAGCAACCTGAGCCAAAGCATCAGCCATTTCATTACCCTCGATGCCTCTGTGACCAGGAACCCACAGTAAGTCAATGTGTACAGAGTGATGGAAAGAAAGATTATAAATGAGAGATCGTATACGAAGAATGGAGAAGTCAGAAGAGGGAGGAGGAAGCGGTGAACTGATAGCCCGGAGAGCACCCATGGAGTCAGAAATGATTAGATAGTCGGAGGACGAACGTTTGGACGAGATATGTATGATCGCACGAAGGATAGCCATCAATTCGGCCGTAAAAATAGAACAGAAAGATGGGAGGCGAAAGGATTCGGAGAAGTTGGAGTCGGGAAGAATAAAAGACGATCCGACCCCACCGGGTCCTCTAGAGCCATCAGTAAAAACAAGTGCATGAGAAGGAAAAAGACAACTGACCGTACTGCGAAATTCCTGTTTAATGACGGTCTGAGGCATAAACTTAGAAAATTTAGGAAGAAAATGTACTTTGGGAGGGTGTAAGAGGTCGAAATAATTGAGTGAGAAGTACGGAAGATTATTGCTGGATATAACATGGGAGGAAAAATGGCTAAGACGTTGAGAAATAGGGGCTAAGATAGGGATTTTATTAGAAACAAAACGCCAGTTCTTGGCAATGTAAATGTAGGAAGGAATAAGTTGAGACGAAGTGATAGGTAAACGTTTGGAAAGGAATCGATAGCCCAAATAAGACCTTCGAACTGAGAGAGGAGGTATGTTAGATTCCGCGAGCATTGCTGAAATGGGAGAGGATTTGAGAGCACCGAGGCAAAGACGGAGACAGGACTTTTGTATTATATCTAATTTGGAAAGAAGGGATCTGGAGGCACAACCATAGATAAAAGAGCAGTAATCAAACTTGGAGCGAATAATGGATGTATATACAGGGAAATGAGCAGATGAGGATCACCTCCCCATTTGGTTGGAGACAAGGATTTTAGCAAGTTCAGTCTTTTAACGGCAGAACAAGAAAGGTGGTCAATATGCTCAGAGAAGGTCAGACGACTATTAAGGTAAATACCGAGATAGCAGAAGCAAATAACACGGGGAAGAGAAGCTTGATTCAGGGATAGGTTGACTAATGTGGAATTGTAGGGGCGGAGAGTAAAAACCATAGAAGAGGATTTAGAAGGAGAAACAGATAGGTGAATAGAAGATAGGGACTGTTCAAGTTCAAACAAAGACGAATTAAGAGATTCGTTGGCGATTACCAAGTCGTAGGAAGAGGAAAAAAGAAGAATATCATCCGCAAAGAATAAACAGAGGGAGTTTAAAGGAATAGATGCTACAGCAATGGTATATATATTGAAGAGGGTAGGGCTGGGGGGGGGACCTTGCGGAAGACCGCGGA
Organism: Icerya purchasi; assembly: GCA_039619475.1. Classification (NCBI taxonomy): domain Eukaryota; kingdom Metazoa; phylum Arthropoda; class Insecta; order Hemiptera; family Monophlebidae; genus Icerya; species Icerya purchasi. Next base: position 249,511,450 of record CM077116.1, read on the forward strand.
AAACACTTCTTGTAGCTCGAAGCCACGGAGAGGAAATGTGGATAATGCGATTTATCATAAGATTAATAGTCAGCGAAATGAATTTGACTGGGAGATTAATTGCGACCATTGCGTCTTTTAGACTAGGTAGATGAACGTTATCAAAGGCTGAGGATAAGTCGATAAAAGAAGCCAGCGTGAAATGCTTATGTATGAAGGATTTATAAACGTGGGAAACAAAGGAGCTAATACAATCGGCAGGACCAATGCCTGGTCGAAAGCCAAACATGTTGGAAGGAAGTAAGTTGTTACGTTCCAGCCACCAAACAAGACGTTTATTCAGCATGCCTTCGAAGAGTTTCCTGAAACATGATGCCAAAGAGATAGGACGTAAGGAAGCATTTTTTTTTTTCGGGATGGGAATAACGATAAAGGAGTTCCAGGAAGACGGAGTGATGCCTCTGGATAAAAAGGAATTGAAGAGTTCAAGGAGAAACGCAAGTGACTGCTCAGACAGATTTTTAAGGACTATGTATGGAATACCATCTATACCCGGTGTAGGACTGGTAGAGTTTAGGAGAATAGACTTCAGTTCATTGATATTGAATGCAGATGTTAAAGGGTGCGGGGGGGAGCTCTGTACGGAAGGAAAGAAGTAAAGTTCATCAAAGTTAGGAACGTACGCGGGAGCAGTGGAGTCGATAAAAGATAATAGGCTATCACGAGTGAGATTAAGGTCAGACGGGTGTTCTGAAAACGGGGATTTGAACGCCTTAGCCATTTTCCAAATATGAGAAAGTGCGGTAGTTCTGGAGAAGGAAGAACAGAAGTTCTGCCAGGAGGACCTCTTTGAGGCTTTCAGCGTGTACCTAACTCTAGCATTAGCTCGCTTGTGAGCAAGAAAATTCTCGGTAGTAGGATTGGAGCGAAAGTTGCTAAAAGTAGTTCGACTGAGCCTAAAAGTTGCCTCGCACTCGTCATTCCACCAGAGTGAAGATGCCGACGTACCTCGCTTGGAGCGCATCGGGGGGGCGAGATGGAGAAGATAAAGAAAGAGCAGATGTAGCGGAATGAAGAAAAAAATTATAGGATGATATGGGATCAGAGGAAGGACACAAATTAGGAAGCAAATGATCCATAATAGAACGAAATAGAGTCCAGTCCGTTTTGGAAAGATTCCATTTGGGAGAATGAAGGGGCCTAAATGGAGCAGGAGAAGGAAAATTGAGAGGAGTTATCAGAATGGGAACATGATCACTACCAAAGGTACCCGCAAGAGTCCTCCAGTTATAGTTGAGGCCAGCATTGGGAGAGGAAAAAGTTAGGTCAAGGGAACTGAAGATGGACGGACTCCTAATATATGTAGGCGAGGAATCGTTAAGGAGAACCAAGTTATCGGAAAGAATAGAATTTTCAAGGACAGTACCATTAGAGTTATAGGATGAGCAACCCCAAGAGGGGGAACGAGCGTTCCAGTCGCCACCAATGATAAAGGGATGAGGAAAAGAATTGAAAAACTGAGAGAGGGGAAAGTGACGAAGATCATAATCAGGAGGAACATAGACGGAAATAAAATTTAGGGAGCGGCCAGGCTTAGTAGGAATAGAAATATGTACAATATTTGGCTGATTGTTGTTAGAGGAGAAGTTATATGGAACATTATGAGAAAGAAAGGGAATATCATTTCTTATGAGGATAGCGGCTCCACCGTAACCATCCTCACGATCATTCCTGACCAGAGTGAAACCTCTAAATCGGAGATTCATTCCAGCACGGAGCCACGTATCAGAGATAAGAGCGACACTGATTTCATGGAGATCCAACAGACCCTCTAATGAATGTTTATTAGCTCTAAGGCTACGACAGTTCCATTGTAATATATTCAAGGCGGCCACCATGTTTAAACGATTGGAAGGGTTGGGACAAAGGAAAGTGGGGACATGGACAGGAGGGAGAAAATGAGAGATGCCTCGACAGGTGTAGGAGGCCATTACAAGATGCAAGGCCAACAGCGCATAAGTGGAGCTTGGAGGTAGAAGAAAAGGGAGAGGTAGGACAACAGAAATAGAACGGAAAAGAAAGCAAAACGGAGCCAGCCAGATAAAACATAAAGTGGAGCAAGGGGAAAGGTAAACTGAGCTAAATTTTAGGAAAGGGAGGCATGCAGAGAGCAAAATTGACACATATGCCGCTGGCATAAAAGGAGGCTTTGGTGCTGAAAACAAAAGGCAACGAAGTAGACAGCCTAATGCCCATTACGAACGCAGAATGTAGATCAAGTCTACAAATTATGAGTTGAACTAGATGTGCACGTCAGCAATCCTAATAAATGTTCCATAAGCGCAAGAGACTGTGCAGCAGAGAGTAGTTCCTATGTATCTCAGTCCAAAGATGTTTTGTAGCAACTTGACATGAGTACATAGGGGAGCAAGAGGAGTAAAGTGAAAAAAACCGTGCCCGAAGGTATTTTTGATTACCTCAGCAACGGCATATTCACAGAATGAGGTAAAAACCGACAAGCACATAAAAAGTGCATAATTCATCAGATTCGGGCAGCTGTCTAAAATGCCTGGAAATATTTGCGGGAAAAGAAAAAGGGGTGAATACGAAAGAGTATAGAATGAGAAAGTGACGAAAAGGAGCAACATCGAAAATAAGAAGCAATGCTTGGCTCCGAGCTTTTAACTTTTATGCTTCTGTAACTATTGAGAACAAAGATTATTGAAGAGAAACGATGATAATGAGTCAACAAAGGAGGAAGAAGAAACAATGTTGTTGGAGTTAAGAAGCTCCATGATGGCCGCCGAGATAGTTTGAATTACGGGCGGAGAAATCGAGGAAGGAACAGAGATGTTAGTCAAGGAGGTAGGATTGGTTTGAAAAGTAGTTGGGGCATAGGTATCATTTGTAGCCGTGATATTTGAATGAGTTGGTCTCCTAAGAGCCCATCCATTAGAGGGGTGAGGGATAAAGTTAGAAGGAAGCGGAGGAAATTGAGGAGAAGGAACATATGAAGATTTAGGATTACGAGGTTTGTGGAAAGTGGGAGATTTAGGGCTAGGAGGGGAATAGATTCGAGATGGGGAGGAGGTAGGCTCTTTGGAAGGAGCTCTGTGCGACAAAGGGGACACCGCGGCTCGATCCGCGTAGGTGAATGCTTGTGATACAACGCGATTCTTATTTAAAGAGGCAGCCTCTTGAAAAGAAATATTTTCAAAGGCCATTAGCCTCTTAATGTCTTTTTGTCTTCCCCATTCTGGGCAAGAACGATCGTTAGAGCAATGAGGGCCTTTGCAGTTGCGACAAAGTGGCGGTTCTTGCAGATTACTGGAGTCTGTAATAAGGTGTCGAGAGGCACAGTGGGGACAGATAGGGGAGGTGCTACGACAGTGTTTGGCGATGTGTCCAAATAGGAAACACTTCGAACATTGAGTAGGTTGACGGATGCTAGGGGAGACAAGAAATCTCAGTTGGAAAATGGAGACGAATTCCGGAAGAACTGTGTTGAGAAACTTCAATTCAACAGACCTTCTCGGAATTTTCGTTCCCTCGGAAGTACGATGAATTCGGCGGATAGAAATGATGGGAATAGAGGACCAAATGCCCTCCAGGATGTCCTTTTCTGTGAACGATGGGTGGATATCTGTGATGACACCCAATCTGTATAGTAGACACGCTTTGATATTGTTGGATGAAAGGAAAGTGGAATTATTTAAGAAAGAGTTTGCGTAAGAAGCGGAAGGAAATTGGACCGCAATGCGACCCTTGCCGAGAGAATCAATTCTGCTTAGAGGAGTGGACGCAGCGTGAATAAGCCTTGCAAGGGCTAAAGGGTGGAGATTGCCGATGTTTCTATCCTCAGAGCAACCTTCCATTTGGACCGTGAAAGGACCTGGGTGATTGTCGGCAAATATTGCGATATTCATATTGTTGTTATCATCATTACTATTATCATTACTATTTTGTATTGCTACCACCATTACTATCATCATTGTTATTATTATTACTAATGTCATTACTATTATCATTACTATTGCTATTATTACCATTGTTGTTATTAATATTATTATTATTATTGCTATTGTTATTACTGTTACTATAATTACCGTTAGTATTATTTTTGTTGTCGGCATCTCTGTTATTATTATTATTGGTATTATTGATATTACTAGTAAGGTGCGAGTTTTTAATAGAAAAGTTTTTAATAGCATCGGTAGCACTAACGTTAATGTTAGAGTTATTTTTGCTTAAGTGATTAATACTGTTATCGCTACTATTATTATTTTTATTGTTATTACTGTTATTTTTATTATTATTATTTTTACTATTTTTAGTATTATTTTCACTGGTATCGTTATTATTACTGCTATTGCCGGCGAGGTTAATGAGGTCTGGATTAGAGAGTCGCAGGTCCTTACTAGGGACCGATGCGACCGGAGAAAGGGGACCGGATAATTTACGTTTACCGGAAGCGTCATCCTCCATCTGGAGATGCAGATTCGGTTTCGACAACTTACTTTCCTTGGAGGAGGCCGCTGAGCGGCCTCCACTAGACGAGCTCATTGATCAAACACAGAAAATAAGAAATAGAGAAAAGAAGAAGAAGAAAAAAAAAAAAAATATCGGGGTAACGGAAGAAAATAAAATAAAATATATAAATAGAAATAAATTAACTAAACAGAATGAACTTAATCTTTTTAAGAAAGACCGCTAAATAGCCGAAAGACGAGCGCAGAGCGATTAAATTAAAACGATCTCACCAGTTTTATCAGCTATACAAACGATGTCTTTGAAAGTGAAGATGCCGTTATCGCCGAACAATCGTTAATTGATAAGCACGCGAGCGAACAACCGATAGTAACAATTAACAAAAGGAAGTCAATTATGTACGACTAATAATATGTACGACTAATAATAAGAAAATTTATAACAGACATCCGGTAAGAAACACTCGTTTTCGGTACGGATAAAACAAAATTTAAATGTTTTATATTATTATATAGAAGTGTATAAATATACGTTTGTTGTTGTTAAAAAAACAAAAAAACAAAAAAAAACAAAAAAAAACACGATTTCGACTAAAGGGGAAAACAATAATAGAGAATCATTAATATAATTGTACTGAAACTGTTTCTCGGGAACAATGCTTGATTCTTCATAATAACGTTTCTCAACTTGTTTATATTTGACACTTCAAAAATTTGTTAACGAACTCGTGCACTTCGTACGAAAAAATAAAACGAAAAAAAAAAACATATCTTACATTTTACGATAAAAATTAATTGTTTTTAGGATAATAAGTTAAAAACAAAAAAGAATTTAAGCTTTTATTAGATTACAAAACGTTTTTTTTTTTTGTTTCAGTAGGCCAAATTATATATATATATATATATATATATATATATATATATATATATATAAATTTACAGTTAACTAAATTGCTTTACATTTTATTATTTTTTAAAAATTTATAAAAACATATTGAAATTCTGCTTTTCGGACCTCGCAAGGGGTAAGCCCCCTTTGACTGCCAATATTTCTCCTTCTAAACTTCTCTCAGAAAAATCGTTTTCAATTAACTACATCGTTATTACGTGCTCTTTATTTTTTGTAAATTCTTTTGTACAGCACAACATTCAACCTTTGTCGTTTGTTTTTTTTTTTATTATTATTTTTATTTTCGGATGCGCCAACTATATAAACATTAACCAAACGCGAGTGAAATTTTTGGAAGTGTTTTCGAATCCGGTTCTACCCGAACGAAACACCACTGCCTAACCAACTACGTGTGTGTTGGTGTGTATGTGTGTGTGAAAGACTGCACTTAAAACTGATTCGAAACGTTTCATGGACCGTACGAATGCAGTTCAAATAGAAGTAATATCGATATCTCGGTACGCATGACGTGCACGATAGTTTACCGTTGATTATTAACGTTTACATTTCTTCGAGAATACGCCGGTTCGACCGTTTCCTCGACTGATCGCGATGATCACTTCAGACGTTAAAAGAGGTAATTCCGGTACCGTTTTTACTGAAGGAAAACGATGGTAGATTGCTAGTACGTTACGAAACGGCTACAAACGTTGTGTTGTTCCGGTACCGACCACTCCATCGGAGCAGGTTCATTTTCAACCGGGTTCTGGCGACAGTCAAATTCTTCGTTATGATTAATCTCACGCCCGATGGAATTGCCAGAAGTTCCCGCTATAATAAGTCACATCGGCTCGAGCACGGATGTTTAATCGATGAACGGCTAGGACGCAGTCGGAGGGATCGGTTTGTGGAATCGTTCTAATAAAGGAAAGTGAAAGCTGGGTCGACTGCAATCAAAAGCGCAGACTGCATTTAACTGGAGGCCGTCGTGCGAGCCCATTAGCCGCGAGATGGGCTGCCATAAGCGACGGAGGGTATCGAAATTTGTCGACAGACCGTCTTGTTTGGAGAACGGTTTTCGTTGGAAACTTGTCGGCTGGTCGTTGTCGGCGAGCTGCTCTTCGTCAGTTGCGCTCTTGTTGTTATTGCGAAAGTTTCGCAACTGTTTTTTGCCGACTCACTCGTTTCACAGTCAGATTATGGGAGTTATTGTTATCGCTAGCACCATTGCCAGCGTGTACCTCTTCGCCTAGGCGGCCGCTTTGCACTCCACGCTAGATCATCGCTAAACTATTTCATTAATTTTCTTGCAGCAGTTGACCTAGTTTGAAATTTTACTCGTTTTTTTCACCGGTTCCCTGTTTGCTTATTATTGGGCCTTTTAAGGCTATTATTAACGGCAGTGCGCGGTGTAACTTTGTACTTGGCTTAAATTAGCTCAAGCCACTATTACAATACACATATATATCTTATCTGTATATACATATATATCCGTTTTTGTTTTCTTCATAATAAAGAATAAAGGGGGAAAAAAAAAGAACGAAAAATTGGCTATATCCTATCCGTTATCAAAATAAGGTTACTTCCGAAAGCTGCTTGGCACATTCGAAAATAGAAAAAAAAATCGAACATAAAAATTCTGACAGATCTGAACAACGTCCTTTGTTTTTACGAACTCTTATTAACTATAACTGGCGGTTGAATTTTGCCTTGCCTGGCGGTGATGCCACTTTCCCGGTTCTTTTCCTTTGTTTCTTCCTTTTATCTATATGAAAAAACTTTGATAGCGTACGCATCATATAACGATGAGAACAAGCCGCTTCGAAAGTTACTGCCTTGGTCTGCTACCATTCGGAGATTGCGCGCAATCCTATCGCTAATGATGTATTATTTACTGCATCTCGATTTGTAAAGATGGTAAAGGTTATTTTATAACGCGGGGCTAAACTTCAAAATTTGGCGTTTTATTAGCGGCATGCCAACACACAATTTCATCTAAGGCACTCCGTTTATGTTTTGCTTTAATCCAAATTCGTTCCGTTTGCTGCTTAACCGTCTCTTTCTTGTGTCCCTGGTTCTACCATATAAAATCCATAGTTACTAAATCGCTTTTACTTTCACGCAATCTTTTAATCCCATTTTTCTAAACTGATTTTTCTTGACAACATCTGTTTATTCATCGCATCCTGTAAATTCCAATTATGCTTGTAGCGTTGTCATATATTTTTCCAATGTTCTTGTTTATCCCGTGAGCGGTAATTCTGTTCTTCGCTCTTAAAACTCCGTATTATTTTTTTCTCCACACTTTCTTTAAAAATGTTCGTTGCTTCCATATCCGATTAAATTAAAAATGTAGCTCTTATCTTATTTCAGCCGTTAGCACCTCCAACAAAAAAAAAAAAAAAAAAAAAACCAAAAAAAAACAGCGTTAAAGCAAAAATTCTAACATTCCCTCTCTTCAACTATATAAATGTACTGTGGTCGCGATAAGCACGTTGAAACCTAATGTAGGTATAGTAAATTTTTTGTGATAAAACAGAGTGTATAGGTGTAGCAGTGATATTTTTCCCGTATTCACCGTTTGCCTAGTTGTCTTACGAATCCGATCGGACGTTACGTGCACGCAGAATAAAGCGAAATGTGGACAGAAATATCTAAAACGTAAATCGTAAAAGTGGTGGTTTCATGGACCTATCTGCGTATGCAACCGTTTCCCGATGGCACAAAATAGAAGCACAAAGTCCTAACCGGTACAACATAGTGGAAGTCATTTGCATCTTTTTGCCTTTTTCTCTTGCCCCTGCTCTTATTTTCCGGTATAATTCGGAGTATTTACTTTTTTTTTTGTTTTTTTTTGGGCCAATTTAACTCGATGCTCTTCTGTTTACTGTGGAATTGTTTATTAAGTACTTTGAATTAATTCAAGATTTCTTTCTCATCTATTTAACGGAAGACTAAAAAACATGTTATTTTCACTATTCCGTTATTGCTAATTGCCCAATTCGATTTTATCTGGTTAATCACTTTTGGTTCGGCCAAACAAAAAAATTTCCGTATTTATTTTGCATTTTTCTATTGTTCACTAGGAATTTTATTTTATTTATTGGACGAATTCACGAAAAAAACATTGTATATGTACTATGTAACTGTCGCTGATGCTTCTCTCTTGGGTTTGTTGATGCCCAATATCTGCAGTTTTGCTTATTTACGTAACCTTCTAGTTGAAAATGGGCCTCATCACTGAAAACAACGTTACCGAGTCTGCGCTGCGTAGAGAAAATTTCTAACATCTGTTCAGTACAAGATATCCGTAAAACGTAATCACTTGCTTCAACGCTTGCACCAATCGGATTTTGTAGGGATGAAAACGCACTTTTGTCCTGTTTCGAACTGTTGATTTAGAGATTCCCAAAACAGCCGAGTGCTTCCGTAAAGAAAGCCGCGGATTTGAAAGGACCGAATCACTTACTCGACGCACATTTTCTTCAGTTGATACGGTAGACGCGGAGCTAGGGATGGGTTGATTATTAGCAGAACCTGTTTCACGAAACTCTTTAATTTATTGTTTTAAGAGGTTAACACTTGGGGCATCTCTGGGTCGGCGAATATTATATTGCGAACAAAATTTTCGAAAGGTAATTGCGTACGAATCACTATTCTTAAAATAAGCTTCGATAGCAAAAGCACGGGGCGCTCCGGTCCAACGCTCCATCGCAACTGCTAAACCCGCACGCCGGACGCGTCAATTGAGACCCCTCCCCGCTTCTTAGTGTAAATCATTTCCGCGTAATTCAATTTCGAAATTTAAACTTTCCCACTGGGCACCCTGTATAAATAATATATATATATATATATATAATATATATATAATATATATATAATATATATATAATATATATATAATATATATATAATATATATATAATATATATATAATATATATATAATATATATATAATATATATATAATATATATATAATATATATATAATATATATATAATATATATATAATATATGGGTGATTTTATATGCGTGTTTTACTCGTATTGTGAATATTTCTGGGAAGGGTTTTTTCTGCTTGGTAAATTATTTTTCTCCTTTTCATGATTACAATAGAGGCTTAACACCGGCGAAGGAAGAAATGGTGAGACCCCAGTTTTTTTAAATATGTAATCGACGTGGAATTTTTCACAACATCAGCCGAAAAATATGTTCCTTTATTATTTCCTTGATATGATGGATATGACTATTTCTTAATATTCTTGCGCGTTTTTAGTTGATTTGGAAAAGGAAATTTAGTTAATATTTTTTTTTCTTTTCCAAATTACCGAATTCATAGTTCTTATAAAAGGAGAAAATTGTGTTGTTTTTTTTTGTTTTCATTTCAATACAATATTTTCAATCCGCGAATTTAACTGGAAAAATTTCGGAACGTGTACCTCTGGCGAATGTTATGGGTTGCTGTACTTATTCGATAAAAATCACGAGGGGAATGGGAAAGTACTAAATCTAGTGAATAATTCGCAGGATAATTTCAGAGGGCAGGCAACTCCCCGTTATACATGCGTATTGTCCTCTACATTCGCGAGCATGCCAATAATTGGGACATCACTTTAGTGGGAGATCTGCGTTCTTTTTTTTGTATTTTTTTCTTACAAAAATATATAGCACAGTATAGATTACGGGGCTGATTAAAGAACTTATTAAAAATGAAACGTTTTACATAAAATGATGCATGCAGTAAATTCTTTCGGGTGACATGAAAAGGTTCGCACAATGTTTTATGTTTAAAACGTTTGCATCATCGTAAATGTCTAGAAAAGTATTTCGAAAAATGTAGAGATTTCAATTGGTCTTCATTATGAATTCTAACTGTAAATAATTAATACACTGGTTACATTATTAGTAACAATCGTAACCTTCCCCTTCGTTTATTTGGCTCTAGTATATGATCAAACGGTTGCGTCGACGACTCCGCACTTCATACGTACCCAAACCTCCTACCGGGAGTTATCTATAGAGATTTGTAACATTTATTACAAGTTTAACTCGGCTTACTTAATAGAAACCTTCTTTAAAGCGTCGTAGTAAGCTCATCAGTTACAACGTATGGCTAGAAGACAAAAAAATCGTAATCGTAAAAAATTTGCCAATACATTTTATTAATAAATAAAAGAACTAATTTTCCTTTTTTTTTTTAGCAATCGGTTCTAAATTTTTCTTCAACGTAAAAAAAACAAAAAACTATGAGATGAAATCTAAAACAAATCCAACTTTTTATAGTATGCAGGTAGTAGTTACAACCATGTACAGAGTATTTTTGTATATATATTTCAGTTGCTGGTAGAAGCATGTAATTGCAAGTACCGCGGGAAGGACACGATATAATCCATGTAATATTTGCCTGTAGGTCTCTCGCGTAATTCCCGTGAGAAGCATAAAATCGATTATATCCTTAATTACCTACTATAGTAATTTCATATAGCTATGGGAAAAAAAGATTCACAACAAAACACGTCAGTCTTACCTGAATCATCATTTCCGTCAATGAATAGAGTTGATCGGTAAAAGTAATATGTAACAGAACAGTTGTACAGAATCACAAGTATGTAAATAATCGGCAAAAAGGAAAAAATTAAAAGTGTGTTGTTCACATAAATATGTAACACACTTTACACATCATGTACGTAGATGATTTCGTTAGTCATGTTGAATTACATAGAGTTTGTAATTCAGTTGTGTCCATCTCTGCGCTATCGTTTTAATTATAGCCATTATGTTGCGTGCGTTGAAGTGTGAGCTTGAGTGTGTACACGTTTATGCATATGCAAATACATATAAAAGTATTCATTTCTATAATGTTGAATTTCTTATACATCATATTTACGCATAGTGACTATGTCATAGCATAAGTGCTTTGAAACTAATAATTACGATGTTGTACATGTATTTTGAAATAAACCTAGTTACGTCTGGATTGGAGAACTAAAAAAAAAAAAAAAAAAATCCACATTTTGTTACAAAACCATCGCAGGAAAATCTGTGCTATAAATGCCTCGGAGCTTTGCTGCTAAAATCATAACGGTGTGGAACAGGTTATTTAAAGGATACTTGGAGGCATTTGTACTGAACATACAAGTATCCTCAAAATATATGATTCAATTCTCTCCCGCCAAGGGATATATTTAACCATTTTATTTTAGTTTCGTTTCGGCTATTAAGATTTTGCTAGAAATGTCGCGGCCATCGTACCAAAAAAAAAAAACAAAAAACAAAAAAACGGAGCGCCAGAAACAAGGAATGATCGTTCAGTTGAATGCCGAGTAGTTTCAATTTCTGGTTTATTTTTTTCAAACTTTTCATTTTTCTCTCATTGTTTAGAAAGCTCCGAGGGGGCAATGTGTCTCTATTTTCAACAGTCCGCTAGGGCTACGTACAGTAAGGCTGTGCAGTTTACCGTTCGTTCGTGCTCAAGTAGATTTAAATAATGAGGCTGTAAAAATTCAAATCATTCTCGAACGCAACAAATCGATTCTTCGAAGAATTTTTTCCTTTATTTTCCTCGATGATACTCTACGTCGAAAGTGTTCTTCAGTTTGCCCGCTTCATGACTTTGTTGTCAGTTTCGATTCTTTTTCCGCGCACAAACGAAACACGGAAAACGTTTGTGCGGCGACACTTAGGGCACGTGCGTTTTATGGCTTGTCAAAAGTCGACAGACTCTTAAATGCTTACTCGATTTAATGTTTAATTCCGACAAAAAATTTAGATTCGCAATAAAAAGCAAACAAAACGCAAGAAGACAAACAAACGCTGAAAACAGTTATCGAACTCACTGAGCTGACGCGTGAATCCATTAATTCCCGTGACATATTCTCGACTGATGATACGTCGACTTTGTCGAAGCTGAGATTTTAGCTAGTCAGCAAGCGAATAGAGGAGTAGGTATTTTTCTAAGCACGAATAGAAATAGAAATTCTACGTACAGTCTTTGCTTTCCGCAGGGTATGTATGTATATCTCGAGAAATTGAACGCGTCAATACCCTTCCGCGGTTGAACATGTTTACGTTTATTTTAATCTACTGAAAAATACGCCTAACAAAGCGAGAATTATTATAAACTCCATTATTCTACCGCAGGCTACTTTCCAAAAGTTTGCAAGAAATCCGTTATAATTCCAATTTCAACATTGGTAAAACAGTAATAATTCCCGAGCAAACTGCAGATCTACGGCTTTACGCAAAAGCCTTCAGAATAGCAGCAGAAAAATCCGTTCTTCTCGGTACAAAAAAAATTACTGTCATTCAGTAATCTCTCGATTGTTCAGTAGATCGATATGTAGTTGCAGATCACTGGATTTATCGGAATCCTCCGGTACTTTTAGTCATGTACCAAACCACATTGATAAAAGTCTGCCAGTGCTTCTCTGTAGGGATGTTGCGGATATTCGCATCCGCATCCGCAATTGCGGATCTTCCGCATAAATTTTTACACCCGCATCCGCATTAATCAATGCGGATATTAATGCGGATGCGGATGTATCGAAGGTCGTGACTCGCTACAAGAAAGAAATTGGGCGAGGGGGCGAATGGCGCGTCCCGTGCTCACAGCCAATAGGAGCGCAGAGAGTGCTCGGTAGTCAGATGCCACGTGTTTGCTATCGTTCAATTTATTTGTAATTAATTACATCGTGTGAACATTTCGATTATTTGAGTTTTACATTGTGCAGTTAATAAGAGAATGAGAATGACAGATTCCTCAAAGATTCAGAACAACCAGGAACTTCCGGTATGGTTAGAAAGGTTGGCTTAAAAAGCGATCTTGCCATGATGCTAGATTTGTCAAGTGAAGATGAGGGTGAAGCATCGTCAGAAAATGATAGCGCTGACACTCTACTCAAAAAGGAATTACTTTCTTACCGCAATAAGAAAAGAATAAACGTAAATGAAAATCCACTTAAATGGTGGAGCGTTCACCGAAAAGAACTGAAAATGTTATCTGGAATAGCACACAGATTTTTATCACCTCCACCAGCCAGTGTACCTAGTGAACAATTGTTTAGTAGCGCGGGCTTAATTTATGATCTTCTGCGAAACAGACCTGAACCTGAAAAGGCGGCGATATTAATTTTTATTCAAAATATAATGCACCAATTTTTAACTTTCATTACTAAGTATATAATTATTTAATAAAAATGTAAAAGATTACATGCTTTTGATATTATTTATGCACCAATATGAAATCTTTTTTTAAAAAATCCTAAGATCCGCATCCGCATCCGCAACATCCCTACTTCTTTGTAGCAGCGAAACGATTAATTTAGCTACGGCTATTTTATCATGAGGAAATTACGTAACTTATAAATGCGTTAAACGAAATGTACCGTTAGCGAAAAGCCGTCGACTGTGACTAAACGAAAATCGGCGCAGAAACGGTAGTGTAACGAACTAGCGAAATTAAATCGGCACTTTAAATTATGTATTTATTTCACCTTTAAAAAGATTTCTCACTGTGGTTGTAATTCTCATCTAAATGGTACATTTCAATTTTTTCTTATTGCAAGACAAAGAGGGCTGCATATTTTTCGCTTTATAGTTCTTAAATTAAATTACATAATAATCCTTAAATATACGACTTGCGCCCAAAAAAAAAAAAAAAATAGGCCGACTTAGGAACAATACAATGTATCAATAATTATAATTTACTTAATCCGCTCCGAAACGTATTATATTAATAAATTTAAGGATAATTTAATTAACAATAATCTTACCATAAATAATAACCCACTATTTAAAATTAACAATCAATTATAACGTATCGCGATATATCGAATAGATTGTAAGTAAGACACATATAATATCGTTTATTTTACTTTTAACTTTATTTATTATTGCCATGATTATGGAGTATGTAACTCCGAAACATTTCGGCTATATTTTATATTTTTATAACTATAATTTTCTGTAATACGTGTTTTTATATATATTTAATAAAATAACAAAACAGAAAATGCGTATGAACATATACAATTCAAATTTTCTGTCTTAATTAAGCATCAGAAAAAAAATTAGTATTTATCATATATATATATATATATTAATTACAACGTAATTCTTAGACCACCCCCCATTAGAAAAAATGTTCCAATTTTATATAACGTTTGTTATATTTTGTAGGATTTTCTGGATTATGTTATTATATTCATATGAACCGATTTAGAATTGCGTTGTAAATTTTGATCATTTTATACAAAGTATAGAAGAGAAAGAGACAGAAATGTAAGCAAGAGGGGTCAAGGAGCCCAGTCTCTTGCGAGACCAAAATGGCTGAGTTTTATATATATATATATAAAATATCGGCCCTTCGGGACTCACTCCTAGGTCTAGTTCTTTTATAATAATTCTTATAAAAGAGTAAACTTTTTTTTATTGGCTACGCCGTTCGAAAAATTGCGAAATTTTTTTGAGACAAATTTCGTGACAGGAAACTTTTTCTGATCACCCCTGACGTGAAAATGGTGTAACCATTAATATACTAATGACTGTGTCATTCTTAGCCCAAGCCCCAATCACTTTTTTTCTCCCAAAACGTTACACATATTGTATAGATATAAGAATGTAAAGTACCACCAACAAAATGGATTGCTAGAAAATGACAATGTTTCTATCACAAAAATTTGCCCCAAAATGTGACATTAATTAAAGATTTTTTTTATCACAGGCGGATGTCCAGGGGCGAAGCCCTTGCGGGAAAGCAAAAAAGGGCAGATTCTACATATATGTATATGTATGTAAGCATGTATATATGTATATATGTCGTCGAGTTAGATAGAGAAGTGTAGAAATTGTAGAAAACAAGATGATGGGATTTGCTATAATTGATTATGACAATATGGGAACTTACCTCCGAATGTTCTATTTCCTTAAAGCTAAATTAAATTATTAATAACAAAAAATTTTAATGAAAATGCTTGAGAAATGTAATGTAATACCTGAACAGTCGATAATAAAAATGAAAAATAAACCTTAAGTAGCTAAATTAGAGATGTGCCCGACAACTCGGGCAGTTCTTTGAAATGAGCAGTGATTTTTTGCTGCTCTGCCGAATGCTCCGAAACAAAGTTATTATTTTAAATCCTGACAACTGATATGCGAAATGCTTGATTAATAGTTAATAAAAATTAATATTTTTTTACACAGTACGGATGGAAAAATGAAATAATTTTTTTTGTAATTGTCTAGTAAAAATATATACTTATAAAAAAAAAAAGTATTAAAATAGCAGCTGTAAACATGTTTAAAAAGTACGGAAGAAATATTAAATCGTTCGTAAATTATTAATTTTAATTATAAGATGAAACATGATTATGATGGAAACTGTGTGACAGAAAAAAACATGCAGCGCCATAGCGCATATTTCGTCTGGCTATGTGTTTTGATGTGTGTGTGCGCGTCCCCGTTGTCCGCCATCCTTTAGTTGTATTAGGTTGAAACATTTTATGCATTTTGCGCAAAGGCTATAATGAAAAGGCACCATTTTCGCGGATACAAGCCATTTCTAGCTGTCCTTCAGCGGGGCAAAATTAGTTTTAGACGTCGTCGCTGCAATATTTTCTTTAGTTCACCTTCTTACACGATAACGAATTAATGTAAGTAAATTACGTGCGAAACGTTTTATCGATTAAAATAATTTATTTCAGTTTCCGTCGGGTAGCTTAAGTTTGGAAGTTAATTCGACATTTCCTCTTCTATTTTGTAATATACTGTTGTTACTCGACAGTCGTAACTTTCAATTCCGTAATTTCACTGTCTTCTTTAGTACATTTTCGAAGCGCTTTTATTTTTCACTGTTAAATTGATTCTCGATTAAGATGTGTCGACGCTTGCCCCGATAGATAAAAGTTGAATAAAATACACGTATTGCGTATTTAATCAAAAACGTTTTATTCTGTCAGTTTAAAAAAGTTCAATACAGTCCGCCATCATGAGCTGTTAATGGCTCCGAAACGCGCCGGAATATATAACAATTAAATGCTATTTAAAAAAAAAAAAAAAGGGAAAAAAAAAGCCATATCCGTGTACATTTTATTTGTTAACAAATAGAATTTTACCAATTCCCAAACTGAGTATTTCTTATTTTTCTTAAAAGAGGGTTTACCATTAAGTTTTTGTGTAATGGAAGTATTTAATTTTTTGGCGTGATAGAATATACGTGCGCTTTCAGTTCGATCGCACGGGGACCAGGAGCGCTTTCCGTTACTTTGTGGTTCAATTGTAGCGTAAAAGTATTTGTTCGGTACTAAAAAAGAACTCGAAATTAGTTTTTCCTTTACAGCTCTGTACGCGTGTAAGGAAATTAATATGAGTGTTCGTAAAAACGCATTGAGAGAGTAGAGGCAGAAAGATAGCGTGCGGCCTTTGTACGCGAGTGGGACAAAGCATGTAGCGTAAAGGAAATTAATAGTTAAAAGAAAACCGGCCGAGATGTATTGGGCACCTCGAGAGAATCGTAAAGGGTAGGGAAATTAACGGTTCAGAACGGACACAAAGGAAAACGGGAATTCACCGGACATAACGGATGCGGGGAAATCTTTTGCGGCGTGAAATGTAAAAAAATCCGTTCGACGAAACTTTTTCAGCAACTTTACCAATTTCTCCAATTCCAATCCTTAAGAACAGGTACGTCTCGCATTTGGTCCCGCGTGAATTTTTGCAAAATCCGCGCTGTAATTTATTTTATGTTTTTCCTTTTTTCAAAAAATTCAATATATATATATATATATATATGTTTCAGTATAAACAACGTAGTCAAAATTATTTGGCAAAAGGACCCCGTTGCACGCTGGTAATTTTTGATTTCAGTTGAAAGTCAAAGGTAGTGATGGTCTGTTAAATAACGGTAACGTCTTTTGTAGCAGTTGAAGAAAAAAAAACAGCTACGGTGAACTGTTGTCCCGATTTGTTAGCACTTACAAATTCGGCCTGCGGACATGTTCTTCCGGGTACATTTTAACGTCGCGCGCAATTCTGCTGCGACTTTTATTTAGTCCAAATTATTACAGATACGGTTACAATTAGATTATTTTGATTATAACGACTGCTCTAGATTCTCGTCATTACCGTTTTCGTTAGCGAAACCGAAACTAAAATATCACATTTCCTCTCAACGCCGACACAACGTTAATTTACGTTGTTCTTCCGTGTATTTTTTTTTTTTTTCTTTATGGTAATAATATTAGAAACTGCCGATAGTAAAATTTAAATAACATTAAAAGTCTTTAATTTTTGTTTAGTAGAAATTATATTCCATTCTTTGTAAATTATCGGGTATTAAAAAGGTCTCATCCTGTACTCTACCGCAAGTGTCTTTCAAAGTGTGGGTCGCGAACGAAACATAAGGGGGTCGCCGATTACAAGTAAACTGAAAAAAAAAAGCACGAATAAAATTTATTAAAAATTAAAAACAACACAAAATCAAGTATGAAATGTTTTTAGTTACTTATCTAATTAATTAATTATTGGTGAGATGGTGTGCCTGTTTTACTTTTACTAATTTGTTAAAATGTGGTTGTATTTTTTATATGCAAACTAAGTCCTTTTCTAATTCCATTCTGTTTCTGTATTTATTTTTTAAATGTACCATTGATGGGAACGTTAATTCACACATGTAGGATGTCGCAGATGATACCATTAAACTCAGAGCTTCCCTAGCAAGTTCTGGGATTTTTTCTTTTCGTCTCATACGGAATTCGTCAATCTTCTATGAATTAAATTCCATTTTAAACATTCCGTCAGACGCAAGATCTATGAGTTTTTCTTTCATCGTTGTAGTAGTTTAGCTAGAGTTCTAACGGCTTTTCCATAAAAGGATTAAGGATCCATCTTTGCGCATCATCATCTTCAGATTTGGTTTATGGAAAGTAATTTAATAGTTGGTCTGTCAAATTTTGCAATCATATTAAAAATTTCAACGTCAATTTTCGCCGATTGATCACTTGAGATCTCTTCAATAATTTGCTCGAAACAAGGAAATGACTCAAACACATTTTTCTTCATGCAAGTTATCTATAAACGAATTTTTTAAACGAACACACTGATTTTATCCTTTGCTGTTCGAATTATGTGTGCTATAATCGTGTTTATGAACTCACTAAACACACAGAGAGACACAAGGGCGAACGCGGCGTGATGTTTTTCTCCCTTGTTGTGATTTTATTATTGACTTTGTTGTTATTCTAAACAACATTTCTGATAATTTATGAATCTGTTTTTGGAATTTTTATTAATACTGGCACGTTTATGAAACTGAAAACTATCTTCTCTGATGCAATTATTTTTGTGTTTGTAAATCTCCATTGGTTCTCTGATAAGTCGTTTGGAGGTTTTACTTTCTAGAATATTTACATTTTCCTAATCGATTCATTTTTTGCAATTTTCTACATTTAAGATCCAGTTTGTTGTGTGGATATGCTGGTGAAAAGTGATATCACATGAAAACTCACCCATTGTCAGTTGTTCAATTGCAGTGGTATGAGTTCTTGACAAAAGATGCAGTACCACCTACAAATGGTGCGAGTTTTTGCATTTGGACAGCTCGTAAGTAAGCGAGTCAGTACTGGCAAAGAAGGGAATATCTCCTGTATTCGTTGAAAGGCCATAAAAGTTCGGTAATTTTGGATCATTTTGTAGCAACGATTTCTTTGTTAAATCCGTTTCGGTTCATAATAACAATAATAATAACCGGGAAACCGAAAGACAAAATATAATAATTAATAATACAAGGTTCAAAATGAAAAAAACTTACTCAATCAACAACATTGAATACATAACCAAGTTAATTCGGTAAGTTTCTCATCTTGGATCCTTAATTATTATATTTTTTCTTTCGGTTACCCGGTTATTATTAACGATTTATTTATTTGAACATCCGAATCTGTTTTATTTAATAATTCTTTGACTTTCTTGTACTTTAAAGTTGGCTCAGTTTTCTGCGTTATCGACAAGACATATAACGGCCATCTATTATTGGTGACCAATAAGAAACTTGACAAAGGTAAAACATATTTAGCTCTTACATAAAATAATTATTGTTAAATGTTTGTGATGTGGGGGCCGCAAGATTTATTCCGATCGTAGGGGGGTCGTGGCATGAAAAAGTTTAAAAAACACTGCTCTACCGTACGGGAATTGTAGACGTTTGTTTTTTTGTTGTTTTTTTTTTTTTTTTTGTAAATATAACCTTTAAAGAATTGAAAGAAAAATGCAACAGAAATATTTAAATCTGTAACACTGGAAACTTTACGAAAATAATAGACGAAGTTAGTTTCTATTATTCTCAAAATGCATCCTTGTAGTATTGCATCAGTTACAGTTTTTTCGGTTACGTTGTAAAGTACTGTACTTTAAGTTACTTTAAGTTAAAACAATTTTAACTGATCGAGAATGGAGCAATGTGTACTAGTCAGAGCTGGTACATAATTGCATAGATTTAACAGAAGTAACAGGTGCGTAATAGTAACTGGAAGGAACCATCACTAGTGTCAAGGGTAATTGTAATAATTTTATATTTCGTAGTAATCAAAACCGAAAATCGGAAAAATTCGAAGAAACTACGCCCTCGCGACAAAGAATATTCTACATACTTTCTTAAGGAAAAAGCACTCTGTCCTTCAACGGGTTAAATACATCGTGTCCGCTAGTAAGGAGTGCGGAGAAAAACGAAATTTTTAAATTAGAAATTTAAGAAAAAATTAAAATGAATTAAAACCGATTAAAAAACTGACAGACGGGGTACATTGTTAGAGAAAAAAATTAACCAAGAGGATAAACTAATTTTAAAGAACTTGTCGCGCTGTACTGGCCCTCTTACGCAAATGTCTAGTGTAAAAATCCGTTATAATAAGCTTGAAATACGTCGCGACTCAGAAATTTTTCATTTCAACTACGAAAGAAAAGCGTTCATTTTGTTAATAGGTGAGGCTGGTTTAACTCCATTTGGTCGATTAAATTTCGAAATAGTTTAAATTATTTCTTGCATTTTGCGCGATTTACACCAATTTTACATTATACACCGCCACTCAAAGTCTCAAAAACCATCATAAAAAATAACTCGTTTTGGCACTCCGGTTGAAAAAATTTATGCGAGTTCAGCTAGACTAAAGTCAAATTCGGAAGAAATAAAAGCAGCTCTCCTAGGAGAAAGAAACTGATACATTCTCTTCAAATCGGTTAGTCCGTTGTGATTAATTCCGCACAGCGTTCACGCATCACAGTGACTGCGGAGCTACGCTTTTAATTAAAAGTATCTTCTGAAATAACGTTAGGAATACTTTTAGAAATTTCATAATTTTTGTTCTACAGAAATTGTCCATCACAATGAAAAATATATAGCGACAAGTGAAATTAATACAAAGATTCTAATTCACACGCTGAAGAAATGCGGAAGCCGGATCCGATTAGTGGTCGCAGAGGAATATTTGATGCGCCCGATTCTGAGTAATTTTCCGTCTTCTACTATCTCGTTTTCGCTTCATATTTCAAGTATCAATTCCCTCAATTGTCGCATTTGTCGGCAACTAATATAATATTTCGTCATACGGTAAACAAAACTTTTTCATTCGCCTCGGGAAATAAACGGTTACTTATTAAATATAAAAAAGTTTACGGAGCGTTGCAGATTTTTCGGAATTAAGCTTTTCATAATGTACCAAGCCTAATGGATCTGAAGAGAATATGGGAAGAGCCAGTTCATTTCTACTTAGAATGCGTCTGTATTTACCCACATTTCTCCGATGTAACCGATATTCGATATCAGATTATAAATATAAATCTGCAAGCGATTTAGATCCGGAACGAAACAGCTCCCTCGAAAAATCCCACGATACCCTTATATGGTCAGGTAGCCGAGCACCTTAATTACTAGGCTGCTACTTATTAAATAACAATGTAAAAAAATTGACGAAATTTAATGAACTGCGTATTTAAATGTACTTTTGGTAGTTAGCTTACAGATTTCAGTTTTTGCGAATGCTCACGTGACCCTCCATTTTGAGATTCACTGTTTGGTCTTTTGATCGCTGTAGATCGCTTTTGTGCTCATCCCTATGTCACGCTCCGTACACAGTCGTTGTATAAGATACGAGAATTGAACAGCTAGCTCTCAAATGTTAATTTTGACTTTTCGATTTCGGTAAGAATTTGAATCTAGAACAAGGTGTGCGCAGCACCAGGCTACTGTGAATTGCCTAAATTGACGCCGAAATTTTTTTACTCGCTTTTTAAAATGGAAGAAATTTTTTCTACCTAATCGATGTGAATAATGAAAAAAAAAAAAAAAAAAAGTGTTAAACAAAATTGCATTTTATTACAATTATACTGTGGGTAATCGTCCGCCTCGCTGAGATAGCTCGATAAAAGAATGTAAACCGAAAAAAATACCACTATCGCTCATCTATATTGTGGTCTCTTGCCCTATAAAAATAGTCCCTTTGTAGAATTTTTGTCTATAACATCTCCATCAATCGGGTACTACATATCCAGCAAGCCTCTAATTCGTGAATTTCATCAAAATCATTGGAGCCGTTTTCGATATGTGTGTGTACGTGTATGGATTTTCCGGGTGTGGAGTAGTCGATTGATCGAGGAAACCACAGTGTTCGTTTTGGGTGATTATCTTTGTAATAAATTAATTTTTTCCATGATTGAAAAAAGGGAAGCTGTTGTTGCATCACATCCGCTGAACGCGTGTAAGAAAAGGATATACACTATTTTGCATTTGGATAATGTTTCAACATAACCGTTGAACAATAAAAACTTCTTTCTATTTTACCTCTTCTTGGTTTCTAAGAAATTCACTTCCTTGTCACGAGGACATAATGTAGCTAAAATAACCAGTCACTATCCTCGGAAACAATAAAAACTTTCGAATTAGACAAAGTGTGCAGTTTGAGCAATTAGCATATATCTGCATCGTCAGTTGCTTGAGCTACAGAAATATTATTATCTTTCAGTTTATTGGTTAATAAAGTTGTAAAAGAAATCTTATTCTTTTCATTTGAGAGAAATAACAATAAGCGCCATATCTTCATTGAAGGAAATATCTGTGCATTTTTGTTTGCGACCTCTACGAATTCTTTCTGCTGATTTCACGTTATCTAAACTATAACCATCGAAAACTACAATTACATTGTTTCCATAACTTCCTTGTAGATACAAGATGTAGCAATACTAGCGAACTTTTTATTTACTTTTCATGGCACTCGGTACAGTGACATTCCTCCATCTATAACGTATTGTACATTTTGCAGTACGTGTATAGCAGTAGACGACGATGTAAATATGATATATATATATATAATTGAGATTTAATTTTTTTTTCGCATACCTGATTCATAAAAGGAAAAGGTGCTAATTCGTATTGTAAAAATTTTTTAAATTCATTTTTTTTTTTTTTTTCTTTTAATGGTTACTACATTGAAAAATAAGGTTATAATAAGTTGTATTTTTCAACATTTATATCGCAGCTACCACCTTTATATGGTCAAAATGATGAAAAACATTTTCTTTTTTCGTTTAAACAATTTATTTATCATATACTCGAATTTTTAAACTTTTTGAGTAAATTTTTTTTTTTTTTTTTTTTTTTTTTTTGTGTCTTAAAAAACATCACCACAAATTATAATAATTATAAAAAAAAAAAACTATTTGACCTTAAAGTATACATCACATATGCTTCAAATTGACCACTTACAAAATGTCGATATCATTTTTAAGATTTTGTTATTAACGATCAAAATTAGAAACTCGAAATGGATAAATGCATTTTTCGAAAACTGATAAACTTTAAAGGCTTGAATTTTGCAAAAGAAATTTTTCTAATTTTTTTGCCGAACGACATATTTTAGATAATCCCTTTGAATATAACATTCATGCATTTGTTTATTTTTTTTTTCAAGTTTTGTCGAATTTTATGAAATAATTTAAAATTCGTGCGACACTTCACTTCAAACTCACGCATGAAATATTTATAATACCTGAAATATCATTCAAACATACATACGTACTACTACTACTACTAAAAATTATCCTTTTTAATATAGAATTGGTTTTATGTCTTTTGTCAATTAAAAGATATAGTCACTTATGTACGGTGCACGCGCTCGCACGTATTCACATAAAGCCTTGGCTCGATGCAGCTCGAATCGGAGGGTTAATTAAATAATTACTGCTCGTTCAATTCCAATTGAAAAACAAATGTCATGTGTATATTTCTTTTTTAAAATTTTCCGTTCTTTCGAATGACGCTATCAGTTTTTTCGAAAAAATTTAAATTAAAAAGTTATTGACAAAAAAAAATTGTTAAATCAAAAATTTAGCTCGCATTTTCTCGCGGAGGCATTTTGATATGTTATTCTACACACTTTTCTGAACACGTTCCATTTGGAATTATCGATCGGGGAATTTTTCCAAAGTGAAAATCTAATTCGACTCCCCTAAAGGGGTGTTTCACAAATCTACTGCCTACCATAAAAGATTTTACGTAATTATATATAACCCGCTCCGCCAATAACTCTTTGGATCCGCCCCTGATAAATATTATGTCAATTCGGAAATGCACAGGACGTCGTTGCGGAGTTATAGAAATGATGGTTTATTAATATTTCTGGCTTATGAATATATTTGTTTCTATTTTGTGTAACACGAGGAATAATACGATATGTGTGTATGGAAATGTAGCGCTTACGTTGAAAAGAGAAAATTGAACTTTCGCGATGACATAAATTTGTTCGCAATATTTATATTAAATGCACTTTGGGAATTGAAAAATACTCCATATTGGATGCGTATTGTCGTTGTATTTTTAAGTCCTTACGAATATACCTTGCGATCCAGAATAAATCTGAACAAAGCTTATTCACCGGACGCTTATAGTAACGTAAATTATTTGTGGTTTAAAAATAATAAAATATTTTTATCGTAATTACTGATTAACGAAGTCAATTAAAAAGCTCTTCGAATTTACAAAGTAGACATACCGCTTAGTATAATTTGCTTTTACTTTTTCACAATATACGTATAGATTTTTTTATTTTGAACAATAAGGAGTGTACCGGCCAAACGACGCAGCGAGCGCAGATAATTAGGTGAGAGCGAAAACGGGAAGGATTGGAATAGCGAATGAACCTCTGGTGAGGAGGTGAATCCGAGAGGAAACAGTGAAATATTTGTGACGAGGAAAAATATGGAGCCGAAGCCGAGTGTGGAAGGCGAAGGCGAAATAATTAGGAAATACAAGGAATCGGAATTCAAAAAGGACGAGGAGTATAATATAATCCGGGAAGAAAGTATGAATATTCTGAAAGCGGGAAATTTCACAGCGCTTGCCATTTCGAAGTGCGCCAAAGAACCCACCTGCAATCATTCGTATGAACTTCCGAATGCGTCATTATTTAATTGTACGCGATACATTAATTGTACCGGTTAAAGAAAAAAGGGTTTTGTTTAGAGTTAGCTCGTCCTAAACTGTTCATCTTCCAGCTCTGTAAATTTTCACTCGAATAATAAGTGTCAGAACTCCTCTTTCCATGAATATCCTGTTTTTACAGATCCAACTTAAAGAAATATTTACAACTTCACACAGTTATTTCAAAGTGTTGTTCGCGTTGACCGTAATATTCTTGTTCTAAGCAAAAAGCAATTTTTACATGGTCTCAGAGCTACGAAAAAGCTGTACATCGTTAATGCACAGCCTGTTTGTGAATGTACCGAAATGATTTCGTACGACGAGTTCCCGTTATTTTCTCGGAAATTGATCACGGGTTCCGGAACTGTGAACTCCCCCGGGCTAGTTAGTTACGATCTGCATATAGTAAACCGCTTTTCTCGATACAATGTAAGCGAATCGCGTTAAGAGATTCAGTCCTGGACACACGTCATTCATAGCAGAGTATTAAATTGAAAAAATAACACGAAAAACTCTTACACTTACCATCATCAGATCTTAATCTGAAAGCTTAAAATTTAATCGTAAAATCTTAACGTTTCGAAAAACTTACACTTACCATCATCCGATCATTAGATCTGAATCTGATGGTGGTAAAGTGTAAGCTTTTCGAAACGTTAAGGTTTTAAGATTTTAAGCTTTAAGATTCACTTTTTTAAACACGGTGCCTATCGTAAATATGTTTTCCTACTTACTAACGTTAAATCAATTGAACGGATCAGATAATACCGGCCAATTACAAGCATTCGTAATCAGCGGTTATATACATAATTATAACCAAAATTATAAAAAAACTTAAAATGATAACTTCGAAAACGAGCATGCGATGTACTTTATGTTCTCGTTCATTTTCGATGTTATCATTTTACAATGCGTTTCTTTCGAGTCTGTGGTTGTTTTTAATTATTTTAATGTAAAATTTCTTGCGATACGTGTTAAGTTATTTCACCTTATTACACAATCCGCATTGTATTCAGTGAGCGACATTGGTCTATACAAAAAGCGGTGTCGAATAATGGTATCGAATTTCAATTTTTTGAACTTTATCGGCTGATCACACACTTACGCACATTTATTTGTTCGAATCGGAGGACAAAGGAAGAACTGAACTGACTCATTTAAGAGGGGATTATTATTTTAACCCCTCTGCAATATGCGAAAACCGCATAACATTTTTTCTCCGCACCGGTGATTTGCTAGCACTGTCGAAGAACACTTGCCCCACTGGCGGGTTGCAATTATGCATAATGTCAGCTGCGTCGCTCTCGTTGTAAAATTATCCTACAAATATTGAAATTGGTGTTCGATAGTTTTTTGTTTTTTTTTTAGTTCTCAAATTTTCTTCAGTTCTGCTTTTCGTTGTTGTCCCCTCGCCCGTGCCCTGCTGGAAACGCGGTTTTGAAGTAAAAAAAAAAAAATAAAAATAAATAAATAAAAGAAAAAAACAGAACGTGCCGATCCGAAAACATGTTATACCGAAATGTCCGTACTACTGTTGTATCGTTAGACCGAAAAATCAAAGTCGTCTTTAAAAATTTCGAATTGACTACGTGTACGATGACGTAGCGAGAGGAAATGACTTACTGACTTCCGTTGTTTCCTTGTATCAATGAGTCACCTCGTGAGCGGACATGCGTGCGGTTGTAAGCACATTCGCGAGACTAATCGTAATGTTCGTTTCAGGTAACGAAGTCGGTCGCTAGTTAAATGTTTGAAACAACTTAATTCGGTATCCGCGTCTGGAGCCGTTTATTTGTCGGCGCGTAGCAGCGTCTTGGAATAATAAAAGACGCCGAAGCGGCGATAACACTTGATATACATAGAAGATCTGAACGCTTTTTGATATTATAAAAGGGGCGGTAAGAAACATTTTTTCGCTTCCCCAGAGGAGCGACATAATTGCGTTCTACGGTGACGGAGAATATAAGAATCGTTCAAAAGCTAAAATTCGCTCCGCTACAGCCTTTATTTGTTCTTATTAAAGTTGCAGCACTTTCGAATTATTTCTCCAGGGGGAATCTCATGCATATTGCATAATAGTCCCGTCGCATGCTCTGGCAAAATTATAATGAGTACAACATACACCGGGATTTCGTTTCTCGTTGTTGCTGCCCTTGAAAACGAATTAATATCGTTAGCTCGGATTTTCGGTACTTTTATCTGCATTTATATTTCAGCAAAGGAAAGGAAAAGAACAGTGTGCCAGCGGCTTCGGCAAATATATATGTCTGAATTACGGAAGAAACGGGAGATATGGTACGGCCGAAAATTGCCGGCACCTAAATGGACTGAGAATTTCGGTTAGAGCAGGGCTATAAGATTCTCGCGTGCCCGATGCGAGTTTTTAATGGTCGCGCCAAAATCGTACACTCCACGTCATCTCGAAACTATTTTAGTGCGGTCGTCAGGCTTTTTTTTATTTTGGCCACACAAATTAATCTCTACCCCGTCGAAGAAAGAACACGAATTCTCTGCTTGCACTGTTTTTGCGGTCGAGTGATTGAACGTGTTTATTGTGGCTTTCGTTGTTCATTTCAATTTTAAATTTTTTTTTTTTTTTTTTATATATCAACATTTAAACCAACTGCAAAGTGGAATGTTTTTGCTCGAACAAAAAATAAATTTAAATCAGTAACGAGTTAATGTGTATTGACGGCGGTTTGTTTAATTTTGCAAGGCGTACTAAAGAAAATGGACATGATATTTAATATTTTTTCGAATTATTTCAGTTGTTTCTTTTTGTTTTCAGAATTTGATTTTTAAATATTACCTCGGTAATGCCTCAAAATCCCTCATCTCCGAACTAGACGTAACCCAAGATTGTTGTCTTCGTTTCTGTCCTGGTGCTCTGAAGTCTCCTTCGATTTCAGCAATATTTGCTGAATTAAATACGTCCCGATCATAGATCCTAGTTAATTTTTTTTTTTCGTAAAACGCTTACCGCTGATGATGTCTTGCAAACTTCTTTCTTCCTATATATCAATATTATACAGAACTGGCATTTTACTGAAAAAAGAAAAATCTTTTCCTCGCTCATATCTTCTTACGATTTAGTGTTCTTACTCCTTCTTAATCTTCATTTTTGAACCTTCCTTTACTTCTCTTTCGTCTTAGCTTATGCTCTCGCTCGAAGTTCATTAGAGCTGTCGTTACCCAGAACACTATTAAATCCTTATTTCTTCTACACATGAAAATATCTTTACCGATGGCTCAACCCTGGTGCAGTTGGCTTTTATCATCATCCCTTCCGTTTGGCCTACGTTTACAGCCGAAATCACGGCTATCCTACATTTTGTTATTTATGTTTTTTCTCACCGCTTTTTCATAAACATTTGGTTATCTCCGCTTTCATGAGTGCCCTCCGCGGGCCATTTGCTTCTCCCACGTACTCCTACGATTATTCTCCTGATATACGCTCTCGCATTCCGTGACCTTTTATCTCTTTATTCAATCCTTACTGACTTGTTATGGGTTTCTAGTCGTACAGCTAAAGAAGACAATTGATTTGCGGTTGATTCCCTAGTTACTACTTCCTCGCTCTCCTTTATCTCCAAAAATTTCCAGGTTCGAATCTCCTACCTCTCTTCAAAAAAAAGCTTTATTCCAAATACCGCTCTGACATCTGTGTTCCGTCCTTTTCTAATAATCTATCTCACTATCTGATTACTATTCAACCTATACTTCCTTCCAACCCATGTGGTTCCATGATTTCCGCCTTACTCCGGCGTTTCGCCATCGTTTCGATTATCCGCCTACGTCTTAACCATTCACGACATTTCCTTCTTTTTTTTTTACCTTTTTTCCTAACATCTTTTCCGTTTTGCCCTCTTCACCCGAACGATGAGTCATTCTGCGATTTCAACCACATTATTTTTAAGTGTTTGTCCCAGGCAAAATGAACGATCTATTTCTATTTTTTTCTCTAAACTCTTAGCACTTGACAAAACGCGTCCGGGTAAATAGTAGTATTAATTAATTGTTTATATTAGTGCGTTTTTACTTATTATATGTTAAATTAAACAACGTGTGACGATAACCTACATAACAATGATAATCGATCTTGTACAAATAATCGATCTGTTCGAAATCGACATATTTTGTTCTATCATCATTTGAAAATTTAACGTTAGTATTATATGCTGTGATCATGAAGCTATTGCTTCGAAACGCGTTGGTATTAATTTTTTAAAGCTATCATTATTATTTCGTAAAGTGTTTATCGTTTTATATTAGCTTTATTTTATTGTCTGGAAGTTGTATTTTTCATCTTTACTTTTGTCTTTATTTCATTTCTTCATTAAGTTTTACGATTTTTACTCATTTACTTAGGTACTATTTCGCACTGAAAAAAAAAAGATGTTGCTACACTGATTTTTGTTTCCCGTTGAATTCCGTTTGCATTCCCTTTTTCTTTAGCTTCTTCGATCAATGATTACTCCTAAACGAACTTGACTTTGACCTCTACGATCCAGCACATCGAACAATTTCATTTCGCTTCCTAACTTTTTTTACGTTGTCGAATATTTCCCTTTTCTGATGCAGCATTAATCTCAATCTCCCTTCGATGCCGACACTGCACCTATCTACATTTTTTACTTGCTATCTCTTGGTAACAGCTATTGCTTGGAGATATGATGCGCACTACACATGCAGCTCTTACGTTTGATACGAGTTGGTTGAGCAATTTATTCCTCCGGTTATATACTATGTACAATCCCCTCTTCTCATTCCCAAGTGTTGTTTTTTTTTTTTTTTTTTTTGCTGTTGTAAATAAACATCAATAAACTCCGGTTTCAAGTAACCTGTTCCGGTTGAAGACCAATATCGTAAAACCTACAAATAGAAAAAGAACCTTACTTTGAAAATGCATTTTGAAAGTTTTCAACTGTATCCTTTAACTAATTAAAGTTTTTTTTTCGTTAAGAGATAGAAATATTTTGACGAACGGAGTAAAAATGGTTATGAAGTAATTGAGAATGAGAAAGAAGCTAAATTACGCAGTTTCTAAAATCATCCCTCTTCTTTCGAAACCATTCTTATTAATAAAATTCGTGTGTGAAAAAAAAAAAAAAAGAAAACTATCAGAATACATATACGTCAATTTTCTTCTCCTATTATTTTTTTTTTTTTAATCGCGCTCATTTCATTAGAAAATTATTGCCTAAATTGTAATAAATTTGTGCAAAAACAGGGATACATTTTGTTAGACCGGCTCTCGAAAAATCTCTTCGATTTCATCCGTATAAATTGTATTTTTGTAAGTAAAAACTTTTTTTTTCTTATTTAACAGCGGAAGCACACACGCACTTAAAAAAAAACCAGAACTACCACGTTTTTACTCCCATTAAAGCGGACCTACGAAACTTTTGCTCAATTCGCTGAAGAAACGAAAGATGCTATATTATCAAGGAGATGTATTGTTCCGTTTTTATTTATTTTCGATATTTCTTTCCAGTTTTCGCATTAGAGCATATGCTTTCGCTGGAGTGCCGGTTTTTGAATTTATTTTCGGAACAATTGTCGAACGGGCTACTACATAGAGAAATGGATACACACACACGCTTAGGGAAATAGTAGTAGCCGGCTTTGCTTAGAAGAAGTTGCTCTATTCCCACGAAGGTGATGAAATAAGTTCGATTTCGGGGTGAAAAAGAACAGAAGCTGAAACGAAGAGGAACCAATAAAAGAATCGAAATAGAGATGATTATGGCGAAAATTTATCTGACCTTATGTGACCGGTCGTACGATAGCATTTCGTTAGTACCGCCAACGGACAGAAAGAGAAACATGTCCTTCCTCCCACCTACCATCCATTTGCGGCTTCGGATTTTAAGCTTTTCAACTGTTAAATTGAACCCCTGGCCGTTTTTCCGAGTTGTTGCACTCTGTTTTTCTGCAAGTGTACTCTCTTATCTCATTCCATTGTTTTTACTGTCCGTCATACGCTGCTTTTCCGAAATAACCGGAAACGCACCTGCACTTAATTGTCAACGAACAAAACGTGAAAAACAAAAAAAAAAAAAAAAAAAAAAAAAAGAAAGGAAAAAACTTGTCGAGATCTTTTCTTTTGTACTCGTACTTTTATTTCAGCGCGGTTCCATTAATTTTTCATCAGCTCATTTGTGTGCAACTCGCATTCAACGATTACCCGGTGTGCAAGTGAAAATGTGTACACGACACTTTCGCTTTAGATTAGAAAATTTTCCGCTCCGTGAAAATTCTACCCGTGTCACCGGAGGGGCAAGTGAACCTTCTCGCCGGTAATTCCGCCACAGATTCCTTATGGAAGTCGTTGATGAGTTAATATTTTTGATTTCAAATAGCCATCAATTACAGCGGATAGACAAGTCGGCGTTGCGTTCAACAAATCACCGGACAGTATATTAGCAAAAAGTAGCAATCTATACACATACAGTACGGTCTGTCTGAAATAATAAGTGCACGATTACACTAGATATAAATAAACACATTGTTTTGCGAGCAATTAAAATTTTAAAACCCTTCTTCGACCAGTTTCAGAGGTAACCATCTCCATCAAGATTCTAAGTAATTAGTACGGACGATTAGGCGAATAAAACAATCCAACTGCTTTTGAATAACATTGCGTGATGATTGATGGGGCGTCCTAGTTAAACTTCGCCGAAAAAAGACTAAAATATTTGTTTTTGATGTGAAGGTCGAAATATCAACGAAATGTGATAAATATTTAAAAGTCAAGTAGAGAAACTAGCCGAAAAAGACGAAAAATCGGCTTAGAAGATACCCTTGATAAGTACGAACTTGACCCAGCTGGCACAGTTGTAATGCTCAGAAAGCTGTACAACCTTCTGGATGACCAAAAGCTTAAGTACCGCTTTACCCGCTTAGCGAACAGAATCGAAGGAGGCGCCCTGGACGACAGGACGCCCCTCAGCTCAGCAACATCTACGGAGAATCTAGTGGAGCTGGAAGATACGGGGAGTTCCACATACCTGCTCGAGTACTAAGTATTTGACTGCAAGCCGATCGATTATTCCAGGAAATACAGATATTACAGTGGAATATCAACGGCTTTTTTGAAAAAAAAAAGAATTTCTAGAGCTTTGTATTAATAGAACCAATGTTGATTGCATCTGTCTCCAGGAAACAAACTTTACCAAAAATTTTTGTGCAACAATCAGAGGATACCATGCAGTTTTCAAAAATAGGCGAAATGCACTCAGAGCCAGTGGTGGAGTCGCAGTTTTCGTCAAGGACAAATGGACTACTGAAGAGGTGCATCTCAATACTCACTTAGAAGCTACAGCGCTCACAGTCCGATCAGCCCAGCCAGTAACAATATGTAGCATATACCTCCCAAACAGTTTAACACTCGATGAGAGAGAGCTCGAGAATGTTATCAAGCAGCTACCATCACCATTTATCCTATGTGGCGATTTTAATGCCCACAACACCCTATGGGGATCTGAGACGACGGATAATCTTGGAAAAACGGTAGAAGCTCTGTATAACAGGCTCGACCAAACCATTCTTCTCAATAACGGCTCAAGTACCCATTTCGATGTCAAAACAGGACACCAGAGCGCAATAGACTTTACGTTTGCATCAGCCACGATTCTCATTAACGACCGCATAACCACTAGCGACATGCCAAATTACCCGCAAAAATGGATTTTGAACAAGGCTGACTGGAAAAAGTATCAAGATTCCCTCGCAAAGCATAAACAACTTCTCCCTTCCCTCCCGTCACTAGAGAATATGACGGCGAATGATATAATCGAATCACTGACCGGCGTTATTACTGCTGCGGCCAACGACTCAATACCCAAATCTACTGGAGCAGTGCTACGTAAATCTGTGCCATGGTGGACTCCCGACTGCAACGCAGCTATAAAGAACTCCAAAAAAGCCTTCCGCAAGTATAAGAAAAATCCCACTGAGGAGAATATGATTGATTTAAAAAAAAAAAAAACAGAGCCTTAGCCCGCCGTACCGTGAAACAAAGCAAAAAAGTCTTCTGGAACAACTTCACTTCATCAATCGGCGATAGAACGCCAGCTGCCGTCGTTTGGAATAAAATCAGATCCATATCTGGGAAACGGCCGCCTCTCCATTCACCTACCATTTCTGACCATGCTGGTAATCTTATTGATAATACCCAAGTTGTAGCCGATATCTTTGCAGACACATTTGCCGCAAATGCAAGTAGCCCTAACCAAAACTTAAGCGATGACATTATAAGTACAGCTCCTCAACATCAGCACGCACCTCCTGAGCCGGATCCTATCAATAATCCGTTCTCTCTTGCCGAACTGTTACACGCCATCGCGAAGACCCGAAATTCCAGCCCTGGACCGGATGGCATCGATGATCAAGAATCTTCCCCACGACTACCTGGAATACCTTTTGGCAGTTTTTAATTACCTCTGGCTTACGCATACTTTCCCCGATCAATGGAAGGAAGCAACTATTATACCAACACACAAACCGAGCAAAGATCGCTCCCATACCTCCAACTACAGACCGATTTCACTTACATGCAATCTCTGTAAAGTTTGGGAAAAGATGGTATGTCGTCGTCTAAGATGGCGCCTGGAAAAAGATGAACTGCTTGCACCACATCAGTTTGGTTCCCCCGCAACTTTAGATCAACGACTGACTACCTAGCAAGCATCGAAGCTGATATGTGCGACGCCTTGGCGGACCAAGCGCACCCCCTATTTTGGTATCGTTGGATATCGAAAAGGCCTACGAAACAACCTCGATTCCTGAAGTAATCAGTATTATGCGGTCACTGAATTTTACTGGCAACATCATCGCCTTTATGAACAACTTCCTCAATCGCCGATGCATGAGAGTCCGGATCCAGGGAATCCTGTCCAAATTGGTCTTCATCAATGGGCTTCCCCAGGGATCTAAGTGTCGTCCTGTTCATCGTGACAATTAATCATGCGCTTAGAATCTTAAGATCTCCGTTGCGGGGACGACTCTTCGTTGACGACCTCACGATATCATGCTGGGGGAAAAATATTGAATTCACCTTTCACATCGTTCAAAAAGCTCTTGTAGACCTACAAACATGGGCCGCCAAATGCGGTCTAAAGTTCTCGGCCACCAAGTCGAAGTACATGATAATAGGCAGCCAGAAACAAGCCGAAGTGAGGAACTGGCAACTGTATCTAAATGAACAAGTCTTAAAAAAAAAGGACTCAATAAAAATCCCGGGCCTCGAGATCGACCGAAAGCTCTTGTGGGAAACTCACATCAAAGCGTTAAAGAAGAATTGCCTTGACCGATTGCGTATACTCAAAATTCTCGCCAACAAACAGTGCGGAAGTAGCACGAAAGCGCTATTAAAAGTCTACCGCAGTCTTATCCGATCCGTGCTCGATTACGGTGCCATCATATATGATGCAGCCAAGAAATCACTCTTGGACACTCTGCAACCGGTTGTCAATTCCGCATGCCGTACCTGCTTAGGTCAGAACGAGTCCAGTCAATAGTTTGCTCGCAGAAGCCAACGAACTGCCACTGGTTATCAGAAGAAAAGAACTCTGCTTAAAATATGCGGTGACAATCTCCTCGACACCGGACAATCCAGCTTATGACAGTATTTTCAAGGTCCCTGTGCACAATATCGACCCCGACTATTCGACAGCAGAACCACTCAGATCGCGGATAGCCAGATACACAGCAGAACTCGAAATAATACTACCAACGGTTTATGAACGATCGCTAGGGTTCCTCTACCCCCGTGGTGCCAACCAAATCTGATAATAAATGTTGATCTAAGTGAGTACGAGAAAATAAATCACAAGCTCAGAGACGTTTAGATTACTTTTCCTTGAAATACGCGAAAAATTTCAGCCATGCACGGAATACTATACAGACGGTTCAATTCTCAACGGCAAAACAGGTTACGCTATAGTCTCTGACTCTATCACGTTAGTAGCACAACGAACGCACGACAATAATTCAATCTTCACCTGTGAGGCTAAGGCGGTTCTCCATACTCTAGAACTAATCCTACTGCGCCAAGACGCAACAAACTGTACCATATTTACTGACTCGTTGTCCTGCTTAAGAGCCATCCAAAATCAGTTTACCGAAAAGCCTATCATACAACGCATCCACTTAGAATTGGACCAGCTCCAATCACAGCATATACAGGTCAGCCTTGTGTGGACACCGGCGCATACAGGAATCCAAGGAAATGAATTGGCGGACCAAGCTGCAAGAACCGCGACGACACAAGATTGCCCGCCTGAAGTACTTATGACACCTCATGAAGCTAAAATGATGATAAGCAACACAGTCAAAAACTACTGGAACACCCTTTGGCTCCAAACGCCGAGCAAACTCCACGAGTTTAGAAAAAGATACCTATGGAAACATGCCAACTCTCAGTAGGCACGAGCAGTGTGTCCTAACTCGTATCCGCATTGGACACACAAACTTGACTCATTCGTTCCTCATATCTAAAAAACCGCCCAACCTGTGTCAACGCTGCAACATGCCTATATCGGTGACGCATCTTTTGATCGAGTGTAATCACTACCTTCCAGAGATGTTTTCGGACGCCGAGAAGTGTAAAAAAATCGTAGCCTTCCTCAAAGACATCTTAGTATTCCAACTGATCTAATTTCCTCAGCCTTCAGCTGACTTTTTGATTTTTTTTTGTTTCGCGCATTTTCAAATATTCAATATAAAATGTTATAATTATCTGTAAAACCGTAGTCGCTAATGACCTTGTAGTCAAAAAGCAACTTGTAAATACAATAAATAAATAAAATAATAGAAAAAAAAAGAAAAAAAAAAGTAGGCACTGCCATTTAATTGTATGACAATTTTATTAATACAAAGAAAAATGAACAGTACTACTACTAATGCCTGATTACCTGCAGAGAGCAATATATATAAACAATAGGGCGGGATAATGCTGTTAGCTATTATTAGTTCACTCACGATAATATGTCTAGGATTGTCGAACCGGCAGCAACAAAATATTAAATGGTTCATGTCCTCCTTGAAGTTGTTATATGAGTGACTTGAGCATACGAAACAGGAAGAATCGATTCCAAAAAAGTTCAGGCTTAACCTGGTGCGCCCCATACGCAAACGGCAAATGATTGTTACCAAAGAACGTGTTCGATTGACGGGTAATGTGACAAGTATAGAATAAAACCAGAGGAGGGAAGGTAAGACAGGCTGCACGCAGTAGTATAGATCATACTACTGTGAAGATTTCCATGGATATATGTTAATAAATTTTGCGGGTAGTATGAAGCCGAAAATTACACACTTCATCCTCCAAAACGATTATATACACGGATGATAACTTGGATTTTGATTTGTTCACACTATAAATACCTGGATAATGAGGTTGAAGTGAGAAAATGCGGAATAGACGAAACTGAAACATTTCTTTTACGTGAAAATTTAACAAACCACCGAAATTTAAATTGAAGGTCGATCAAGAAGAAAGACATAGTTGACGAAAGTGGCAAGGTTACGTTTTAGGATTATTTCAATTTCATATATACATATATGTATATACATGTATCTTTGAATTTATTAACTTTTTTCCCTTTAATATTCCAGGTAGTTTTTATTGATGCGCCATGGTTAAAACGGACCCAGTCGAAACGCATAATATCGTTAAAGCAGCACATTATAAGTGAAAAAGAAAGGCAGAACATCTTTTCAAATAGACGAAGAAAAAAAACAGCAAAAAAAAACAGTTTTCAAGGAAAAATGGGAGCCTGGTTTCTCGTTCATTACTTCTTCACAGACATTTATAGTTTCGTTTAGCAATTTTCCGAAAACAACCACATTTTCCCCGAAATCCTTCTTATTTTTTATTTCCATCGTAAAAACCATAAACGTAATCATTTAAATTTGTTCTACAACATCGTTTGTGTTTGAACCCTCTCTATACCTCTAGCTATTCTGCCATATTGTTTTATGTTAAAATATCATAAGAGGTATTTCTCGTTCGAAATTATTTCAAGAAGAAAAATGAAAGAAAAAAATAGAAGTAACGCGCTGCAACTTCGCTTTCTTGGTTGAAGTTTTCACATATCGTCTTACTGAAGCCAAAAGTATTTACAGTCCAAATCTGCAAAAAAAAAAAAAAACAATAAAAGAACAACAGGAAAATGATAAACGATCTCGAAAAAAGTTGTTAACTGATCTAAAAAAAATTAAAAATTAAAAACTAAAAAGGTTCATAAATTTTCCAGATTCGAGATTAATTTAAAAAATTGTGACATTTTTGTTTTTTATATTTACTTTGTAATTATTTTACATTAGTTTTTTGTTTTTTTTCAACGGTATATTAATCCGAAAACGGTAGTTTGAATTTTTATGCAAATACTTCAACAAACTAATTGAAGTTATGAGTGATGTATAAATTATTTCTGTAATATTTAAATGTCTATCACCTTATGTAACATTAATCAAAAATTTTGAGTTATGCCGCTCTTATTACTCGTCAAGAATTCATTTAGATGTAATTTTCAAGTCCTATTCAACTTTTAGAGTTTTGTTTTAGATTTATAATTTTTAAAATAAATTATTTTTTTTTCTATTAAGCGACTGTCAAACAAAAATATCGCAACGTGTAAGTTATTTAATACAACTTGTATCACATCCAGTGGCAACTATCTATAAAAGCACGTGAACACGACTTAGTATTTTTATATATATATATATATATATATATACATACATACATATATATATATATGTATGTATATATATATATATATATATATATATATATATATATATATATATGTACATTACACTAATTGCACGTGCGGTTAACTGTAGAATCGTTTTAAAAACGTCATTTCAAAGCATCTACCTGTTTTCCTTTGCAAAGCAAAAAAAAAAACTTTGTACTCATTGGTTTGTTTCACTTTTATTCTATATTTTTGCGATCGTCTACTTTATGAGCAAATGTTAATCTATTTACATTTTATATCGAAAAAGTTGTTAGTATTCTTTGTTTATTGTAATAGTTTATTACTTCGTAATGTTATTAACCGATTTAATTTCTCGTCGTCATACTGTAATAAAAAAAAAAAATGAAATCGGGTGACCAACATCTATTTGTTTTTTAACTGTTATTGCGAACTCCCGCTTACATTTCGCGCCGGTCCCGTTAATTTCGATGTAAATTAAGTTTTTAATTAATATAATTCCATTCGATAATCGTTTAATGAACTTAATATGGCAGTAGGTCTTTTCGCTAGTTGGTTTACTTTTCCTACACTTCACATATTTCGGTTTTATTACATATTTTATACTTTTGCTAGTATATTTCATTGTAACGTGGTAAGAGTAATAAACAGAGTCGCTACTCGCTCATTTATAAAACTAACAATTTATAACTATTGTATTTATTTCGATAAATCTTTTCTTCATTTCGTTTCATTCAACAGTTAATTAATTTTAAAAATTAAAAATATAAAGAAAAGCTGTAAAAGTTGAATAATAGTTGAAAATTATATCTGAATACATTTTCCGTGAGTAATAAGAGCGGTACAATTCGAAATCCTTGAAAAATAATGCTATTCCTCGTTCGATAAAGTCGCTTCTTCAGAACCGAATTACTTATGTTTATGCGTCTTACGTACACCGTTAGGATGCAGTAGGTAGTGTTCTGCGGTTTACCAACTAAACTGGCTTTCTGTTGCTTTTCTATTTCCGACAACAATTAATCAAATTTACGGATTACATGAACGAAATCGACCCATTTTCCTTGTTTGACGTTGTCCTTTTTCAGCTTGTTAATTTTGGATGAAAACGGCTTAAAGTGGCGTAGACAGAATTAACCTTTTCGGAGGGGGGTTATAACATATCATATTTCACAAAGAATTGCATTTTCTACGAAATTCTGGAATAATATATACGAAAAATGACGATTAGTTGCAAAAGGAATTAAAACTGATTTTATACGGAAATATAATGGAGTGTACAAATCGATCTATTATTCCAAAACATCGCGAATACTGAAAAATTAATTAAAATCCTAAAAGAATAAAATTACATTAGATGTACGCACGCGTGTACTCACTTACACGCATATTCACCTCCATATAGGAATAAATCAAGGGAAATTTTGTAGCGTTTAGAATGCAATTCGATCAGTTATAAAAGCAGAATTTCCGAAAGCCGTTACATTCGCTACCCATTGCATTGCTTAAATTCGTGTCGAAGTGACGCTATCAATGTTTTTTTAAATTTCAATCAAAAAATAAGTCACTTCTTCAAGACTTTAGAGCAGAACAACTAAAATTTTAAAAGACACATTAACCGAACTCGGAGAAAATTGTTACTCGCAACTACTGTAGAACCAAATGAATAGACATGAGATTTAGTAATTGTATTTTCAGAAAGCTTCTCTACTACACGATTTCTGCATTAAAGAAAATAATGGATGCTGATGGTATTGCGACTGTTGAAACAGTAATTCTTCACAAAAATTTATACAATTTCAAATTTATAATCGTTCTAACTTCCATATAAACAAAGAGCTACAGGCATAAAAGTTCTAAATCCGTAATGTATAAGAATGTGAAAGTACAGATTACATCAACCATTTTCAACGATTATCGTCTCCTCTCGTACGAAAATAAAAATAAAGAGAAAAATATAAAACATGGAAAACACAAAATACCGAAAATACATTGTTAATTATTTGAAAATGATATAAACATAAAAAATAAGTTCCAAGTATTATATAACTCATAACTACACAATCGCAATCATGAATAATTTTTTTGTAGTAGTACTCCAAATCATGTTAGGCATCGAATACACTTTTTTTGTCATCATACGAGGAATATAAAAGTGTAACTAAATTAATAAAGCATTTAGATAGGCAATGTAGGAATTATACAGCGTATTAGTAATGTTTGAGAAAAACATCGATTTCAGTAGAATATTTTAGAAATTTGAATTACAGAATTTTGCAACATGGGCTTAATATTTACATAGAAATCCTAATCCTTGCCAACTGTGTCTCGGTTTAGTGTAATCGACTGCATATCTAGTTTGTTTTAATTGTTATACGAGTAATATTCATAAAAGTACGAAAAACTAAATAGAGATTCATTAACCGAGCAATATTCTGCCGCATGACTGTTGTGAAATATTGAGGTCCTATCTGTACAACAAGAATTTTAAATCAAGCACAAAGGAGCTTGATCTAAATTCCATACAATACAGGCCACAGAGTTCCGCAGGGAAACTTTACTGTACCTAATTTACTCTGCTGACATTCCTATAAATTCCTCAGTAACACTTGCTATGTTTACACACTGCTCTGCTCTTAGTCAACAACTCATTGCACTATAAGGAAGAAAAAAAGAAATTTCATTGTTAGCGATGATATTATTGTTGGCTTTCTTCGTGATTGTTGAAAACGATATTTGTAAAGGCTCTAAGACAAAATAGCAGAATGCAAAGGTTAAGAAGTAAAAGTACCTGAGATGGAAATCGGAATTAAGTTGGCTGTTTTGGCTAACAGTGAATAATGTGCATAGCCTTGAAGGTACATTAGCCTTGTAGATAAAAGTTCTTACAGCGAAGCGATCTATACTAGCGGGAGGTCAACTTTCCTGGGAAAACTAAGATTTACGTTTACAACAACGACGCAGCGCGGCTCCGCGGATAAGATATTCATACGATCATTTATTAATTAGGTAATAACGTATGTAGCCGTTACGTGAGATAATATTAAAAAAATAATTTATCGTATTACATTTTAAAATAGACATTGGACCAGCGGACAAATACATCGCAAGAGATTAGGAGTTGGGTGTTGGTCGGAAAAATAATGGCGCTGGAAATAATTAAAAATATATTAATAATATGAAGATCGATAATTAAAAAATTAAATATAACCGACGACGGCTTTGAGGAGCGTGTGTGTGTGTACGGTTGGTCACCCCCGCGACAGTCGCGGGCTTTGATGGATTCAGAAAAAAATACAAAATAAATATTACAAAAGATAAAGAAATCGGTGGTGGCGATGGTAACAATGCTCCGTTGCAGTCAGGGGCGATCGACGATCACGAAAAAAAATAAATATTATGATCAATATGGAAACAGGCGGCAGCGCGACAGCAGTGCACGATTAGGCGGTATGGATGGAGGCGTGGCTTGTAATCGATTTGGTTGGCGGTGCGCGATAGTGCGCGTGCTTGGTAGTAAATAGTGCGTATGCCTTTAGCGGGTATATGTATACATATACACATTAGCGGGTTGAAATGGAGTTGGGGGTTAGTTGTGGATGTCAACATATAAAATTTAGGATATATTTTGAATACATACATGTAAATTTTAAAAGAATGGGTTACCGGACGGCTATAACGCAATCTGGGGGTTGGAGTTAGCTTCCAGGAGCTGTAACAGAGTTGAGGGTTAATTTTATTAATAGTAGAATAGTGTATTTGGGTTACATTTTGGAAACGGACTATCGGAAGGGTACGGTGTAAGACTGGCCAGGTGGGAGGCTCTATTAAAAGGCTGGCTCTCAGATTATCGGTCGGGTACATCGATAAGAGTTTTGGATTTCGGTGAATTTGGGCCCCGAGAAGCGCAATTTGTGTTATAGATTTTTGAAAAATTCCGCCGGATTATTAGAACTGTGGAGAGCAAGCGTAAAGAGATAGAGATGAATTTTGAAACTCGGGAAGAAAAAAATAGGACAAGCCGGCTACCGTGGGTCAGGCAGTGGTGTTTCTTTGGACGAGAACCGGGTTGAATTCCGCTGTCGCACGTTAATACGCTAAAAAGTGCTCTTGCGCTAAGTTGGTGCCCGTAAATGACGCGCCAAAAATTAAAAAAATTAGGGTCTGTTTCTGAGCTTTGGTACAGGAAATGGGATTATTTTCGCCTCCCGGAAAAAATAATTTAGGTTAGTTTTCAGTATGTCGACAGTGTTTTGGTGCGAGTTTCAGAGTCACCAGAATCGATATTTACTGACTACTGAAAACAAAATGTACTCCATGTTGGTGAAAAATGGGATAGCGACGTATGCTATGATTAAAGCGAAGGCGCTAAGAACCGGAAGCAATGAACTTTACAGAGAAAAGAAGTTTAAAAAGAAGAAGAAAGAGATGGTTGAACAGGGAAGTAAAAGCAGCAAAATTCGAAAATAATAAAAGGAAAGCGGATAAACGATATCGCAGGATAAGCATCTGAGAAAAAGCAGTTCTGTAAAATAAAAGCATGCTAAGCAAGTGGAGTAACAAACTAGCGAATCCGTTGAATTATTTCCTTCAACAGCCGAATGACCCTTCAATACACAAAAAAGCCGACTTCGATTGAGTAATAGGAAGTTAACAAAACTAAAAATAAACCAGCTTATCATAAATAAAAATATATAGCAAAAGTTGAAAGACGCGGAGAAAGATAAGGAATAAAACTGGAGTGAAAACTACCAAAATTAGTAAGGGCGGGAGAACAAGCGCGCAAACAAAGCCACACCAATCGAGAATAGCACTTGCTGCACTGAATCGGACCAACGAAGGAAATACCACAAATTTTCTTTACTCGGCTAATACGGAATCTACCTCTTTTGCGCTCATTTCAGCGGCCAAATCGTTTTCATTTACGTAAATAGATTAAAAACGTTTATTTCCGCCCTACCGGAAGACAATGAAATATTTATGGAACTGTGGCATTTTTAACCTTCGTGTGCAGCGACCTGCCGATATTCAGCGATGTCTTGAACATCATAATTTTTTTAATTCGGCAGCACTTTTAGAAAATTATGCAATACCGATTTTGATCAAAGTTTCCGATCAGTTTAAGTTTTTTTGACTCGCGATGAAATTTCAGCCTTTGCCAACAGCTGAATCTGAAAAAATTAACATTTTTTTATTCTAATTTTTCATTTTTAATAAGTTATAGTTTTAAGTTTTATTTCGTTGAAAAGAATTTAATTATTACAATAAAATTTAACAAAAAAAAAAAAAGAAAACAATTTACACCCGGCCAAACGTGTGTAAACCCCTT
The DNA here is from genome assembly GCA_039619475.1 of Icerya purchasi. Lineage (NCBI taxonomy): Eukaryota > Metazoa > Arthropoda > Insecta > Hemiptera > Monophlebidae > Icerya > Icerya purchasi. Next base: position 249,554,320 of record CM077116.1, read on the forward strand.
AGAATGTTCGTGTGATTTAAAATTTCTCAAAATAATGTAAAAATGTAACAAATCGGTAAAAGACGATTAAAATTTCAAGTACAATTGTTTCTTTTTTTTTTTTTTGGTCAAATCGCTAGAATTTGAAAACCACATAAAAGCACGTTAGTTCCGACATTTTCATTGAGCCGATGTAAGAATCAAAATTACGTTTCATGCAAAAAGTTTCTTCCGGTAAAATAAAGTTGATGGTTAAGTCTAGTTCGAAAAGTAAGAAAAAAGCTTTTACATTGTTCCAGTTTTAGGTAAAACAAATGGTTCACTATAATATGTGTTACATTGCTAACAGAAGCACGCTCTCTTCCAGAATACTTAAGTTTGTTAAAACAGACTTTATCCATTTGGATTTTAGTAAACACTTCGGCGCAAAGTTAAAAATAAAACAAACCTTAATCCGTTTACTGTTTACCTTTGTTCCGAGTTCTAGTGTAGCTTTTTCGAACCCTAAATTTTTTAAGGCCCTTGTTTACACCGCATTATTCTTTAACGAATCGATTGAATATTATCAACCTTTATATCTTTCATCACGAGTAGAATGATTTTTTGCGTTTTCCTTTTATTTCCGGTACGTAAAGTATTTTTGTCAAATTACCTTATATCAACTAACATAATGCTCTCTAGACTATCTACGTACGGGGCGGAGAAATTTTTGATGAGAAGAGGACCAAGAAAAGAAAAGAACGGAAAGCACAGATGGAAATAAAATTTAAAATTTTACAACACTTTTCCGGTAAACATTCAAAAAAGTGTACAATTAGACTGTTCTTTATTTGACTAACGCCAACCGTGGAGCCGTTTTTTTTTTCGTTTGTTTGCTTGTTTCTCTTGGTTCGTCGACACGGTCATTGGCATAAAACCCACGGAAAGAAAGGAAAGAGCAATTAGGTTACTAGTTCGATCAAGGACTGCAAAAAGAGAAAGGATGCAAAGCAGGTATAACCGAAGGGAGAGGAAAGGAGAGGATGAAGAATGTGCTATAGAGGATCAGGTCTGTTAGTAAAATCAATCAGTAGATAGAAGAACACGTTCAGTAGCGATGGAAGAGCATTCAAAAAAGGATACGGGCAGTATAAAATAAGAAGTAAACGAGTTGAGACGCCAAATGAACGAAATGTAAGCGAAAAAAAAGTCGACAAGGAAAACAAATTGTGTCCAATAGGTAGACGGCAGATTGCAGAAAGAAGTGAATACTACGAAAAAGGAAAGTTGCGAAATCACGATTTGATAATGTTCTGTCACAAGTCACTTTATCGCGATGGTTTAAATTTTGAAGATGGCGAAGTGAAATAAATGCCGCACGATTAGGAGAAAACCATCTAGTTATTTTTTCAAGGTGCTTAATCGCTTTTCTTTATTTCTTTTAAATGTATATTACTACGACAAGCGTTGAGTGAACAAGGCCTATAGGAAAGTCCTTCTTTTCTTTTTTCCTATCTATTAAAGCAACGCGTTTAATTGCGTTATTATGACAAAATGTTTAGATAAGTGATTTGGTGAGTTGCTCTGTTTTATCAGTTTACGGTTTGCTGAATTTTTTTTTTTTCAAGTTTCATCAAAAGATTTAGTTATCCCGAGAAAAAAATGGCGTTTTATATAGAATCTATGCAGGCCAATGTCGATATATTTTTAACTATCCTGATATTATAATAATGCTCGTATTGATTTGAATACGACAAAAATTTTAGGTTTTAACGAATTTATGAAATTAAATTATTAAAGAAAAAAACAATCGCAAACCAAACGTGAAATAAGTATTAAAATAAAATTAGCTTACTAATTAAAATGGCACTGGGTAGAGTTGCTGATTATAAACTCGTCTAATTTAATACAAAGCTAGAATAAATAAAGTGTTCGATAAAATAATTATTTTTTAGCGACCGTTTGATTCGCAGCATTGTTTGCTCTACATTCTTGTACAGAGGACTCACTGGAATTATATATTTAAGATTTGTGAAAGTAAGGTACGTGTATAAACCGAAGTTAAATATACGATTAAAAAGTAAACACTTACTACGTAGAAAAATATTAAAAATATTGCAAAGAAAAAAAGTGACAAACGATGATGTCTTAGTTTGAGATAGAAGAAATCTTCATAAAAAAAAAAACAAAAAAAAAAAAAACGCATTAAATACAGGATTGTTTGTTTTGGATGATTAGAAAACAAGGAAAGGCAGATGCCGGCAGAAATTTATAGTAAATGTAAACAATTGACCGTTAACATTACTAATGTTATATTTTTTATATTACACGAATGACATATTATGACATTCACAATTCACAAAAATATATAATATTATCAATACTGTAAAACACGTTAAAGAATGAACGACTAATATATATATATATAAAAAATAATAAATATAATAAAGATTTTGTCAATTGTTCGACATATCCATCTTAACGGTCAATTTAAATTGTTTACATTTATAATATAGTGCGGTTTACGGCAAAAAATTACTTGTAATTATAAGAATTTTGTAAATCAAACGAATACGTAAAAACAAAGGAAACCCCTAAATGAACATTAACTAAGGAATTTTGAAGAAAAATTCCAATCCTCCATTATACTTTGAAGAATGAAAGAATGAAAAAGTTCAATTAATTTTTTGAGTACTGTATGTGTCAATTATTTTCGATTTGAAAAGAATGAGTCGACTCTCCTACATGACAGTTTTAGCGGGAAGTAATTTATTTGAAAGTTCTATAACGGACAATATTTCTCTAACGTTTGCGTAATAGATTAACTCCAACTGAAAAGATACGAAAGTCTTTTTTTTTTTATGGGACCGTCATGCGCTATCAGTTTTACGGATTTACGTCATTATCCGAGTAGGTTCATTAATAATGCCGACAAATAGTAGTATTCCAAAATAATAATAATCCGAGTCTTCTAAACATCATTTGATCGTATCCTATTCTTTTCAGTTGCAAAACGGTTATATAGGAGTTTCACTTTTGTGGTACAGAGGATATGCGGATTTTATAGACTAGTTACGTTATAAGCAACCCAAAAAATTAGCTGCTCGAACTGCGCATCACAAGATTATTCATGAGGACTGTTGTTAAACATTAAATAGGAATATTGATTTCTTTTATAAAAATCTTTTTTTTAGGGTTATCAATGAATTAATACTTTTTTTATCTTTTTAGGGGCTCGTTATTGAGAACATTAGCCCAAGAAATAGGAACAAAGGAGGAAATGAAATTATATTCGTAGAAGTTTAAGAGTAGAGAATAAAAATAATTCGAGGACAGGAATAACAGAAGTAGAGAGAAATGAGAGAATAGGAGCAACAGCGATAAACGAAGTATCGGTACCGAGTTTGGGAGAATAGAAGAACACGATTGTTCAGCAGAAAAGGTCAAATACTCAAATAAAGCATGCTATCAAAGTCACAAAGAAAGTAATTAGAAGAGTATTGAAAAGGATAAAATAGAGTAGTGGCAGATGAAAACTGAGAAAATGATGCGGGGACAGGACCATTATTAAAGGGAAGGCGACAAATAGTCGAGATTGTGGTGCGTTTAAGAGAGAGTAAGTATCTAGAAAATTATGGACGAGGAGGAAGAGACGGCTGAATAGTTATAAAAAGCCAGAATTATAAAATGAAGAAGAACAGATGTTGAGTCATATGAGTAATTTAAGGAAAGAAAAATAATACTGTGAGCGGAAAAAGTTGCCGAAAAATCTGTCACTAGACATAGAAGAACGGCTTGAGCAATCTACCACCTCGTCGCCCTTAATGCCCGAATGGCCAAAAATCCATAGAAAATCGATTTCGTGAAGAATGAAAAGATCTGGATGAGAAACATCATACAATCGGAAGATAGAGCAGGAAAAGGGGATGTGATAGCTTACAGAACACTTTTAGAATCCGAGATTATGAGCACTTCCATTTCGGTTCTCTAATGCACTTAGTGAACAGCATGAAGTTATAAAAAGCCCTCTCCACTGCAAAAGACTTGGAAAAATGATCTTTTCGATGTCTAGATAATGTTTAATTTTTGTGAGTAACAGATAAAGTTTCTTGTTTTATTTAATTATTTTTTTACTTTGAATGTGCTAAAAATAACAATGACCCAGCTATGAGAATAGGAGATGAAGTTTACATGTTAAATTTATGAAATCAACTAAAAAAATTTTGCGATCAATTTGAAAATCGGATGCTTCTGATATTTTATATTTAACAGAGCGTGTTCTGCATAAACAAATGAAGCCAAAAAAAATCACAACAATTACATATACCATTTGTAATGTAATTTTAATGAAATGATCGAAGTCGAATATATACAAATTGTTGCAAACGAAAAGATTCATATGGTGGCTTTTAAAAATAAACTGAACATTTTGAAACCGAATTATTTTATAATCGCGGATGGAATTTTTTAAAGATGTACAAAATTTAAAGAAAACATAAAATCATTTAGTGAAATGCTGTTTCTGAAATAAATTTTTGTTGCCGTATTATTATTAATTGAGGAATGTTTAATCACCCCTTTCTTTTTTTCGCCAGTTGAACATCTTGAAAACTTTTACAAGCTACGACAGTATTTAAGTATCACTGATTTTGATATTTTCGATTTATCCGTAAAAAATAAGTAGATTAGTTCACAAAAGCTCATTATGAAATATTTCATCTATCGTGATTAAATCGGGTTAATTTGAAGTTGTATAGATGCGTATTCAACTTGACATAGGAACGTTACAATAGTAGGATAGAATCGTATTTAGATTAAACACACCTCTTCAAACGACATTAATTTCACACAACATGGAACGAGATGATACGTCTATGTTTAGTAAAACTAATTACAGAGCATGCGCTGTTTTTATTTCTTGCTTCTTGCTGTGGCACAGTATACCGTTAACGGAAATGATTTTACTAGTCAGCTAACGAAATGTTTATTAGTTATATAAGCCACAGATATATACATACAAATATATAAAACTCGGCCTTTGACGTCTAATCTTTTTCCTTCTAAACTGCTTTTAGAAGAATCGTTTTCAGTTGGCTACGTCATTCTTAGTCATCTTGTACAACAAAATCTTTATTGTTCAATCACATTTTATATGTCTGCAACTGGGTTGTTGTGTGCCTTATACACATTGTGACGAACATTACAATGGAGCATTTTTTATAGTGTACTCCGTGTTAAGAATAACATAGTAATTAATATATATATATATATGTTAGCGGTAATGTCCGGAATCTGGCAATGTCGACATTGCCAGGCTCTTAGCAGGCAATGCCTGAAAAATACTTTTTCTGTAAATACGAAGCTTGATTTAGATCTTACCATAACAATTTATCATTAATCATTTAAGACTACTGAATTTTTCCGCTTTGTTATCACAAAATCTAATTATAATATAGTGCACTGAGGGAGCGAATGAATAAATTCTCTGTCGATTGTACGATTAGTACTCTTTTCTAATAAAATTATTCATAAGTAATCGATGCTCATTGATTTTATTCATTAAAAAAATTGATAATTATTAGCGATATTAACTAATAAGTATTTTGATCATTGCTTACTATTGAAAATTGCGTAGTTTGATTATAGAGTTAAAATTAAAGTATGCATGTATAATTTTCATTACAAAATAACAAGTTGCATTAATGGGCTTATGATAAACATAATATCCGTTGCTGATGTTACAGTATACCACCGGCAAACTCGTAAGTTAATGTGTTTCTTATTGTAGTAACCTTTCTCGGACATTTCCTGTTGGGAGCCCGACAATGTCGATATTGCCGGATTCCGGACATTGCTGGTAATATATATATATATATGTAGGTATATTTTTATACCTGAAGTTTATTTATTTAACGAAAATTTAAAAAAAAGAAAGACGCCAAGATGCATGCACATAAACAGTGTTTCAGGATATGTTCCACAGTTGACGAGACGGCAGGTTATATAAGTGGCAAGAGGAGGTTAAGTGTTCCTTCTAAAAGATCCTTATGTGACACTAATATGTGATCTACACGCCGTCTGGTCAGTGCTGAAGACTTACTGTAAGACATGGGTATCAGTAGTCACTACGGCTTACTACGCACTTTAATTGATCTCACCACGATGTTTCAGTCAACCACATGATTTCTTATCTCTCTGCTCTGTGTTCCCGGAAGAAGGATGACATTAGTTGAGAAAGAACTACTTCTTCCAGTATGCCAAACTGGCAACGCATTATTTGTATCTGCTAAATTTTATCCTTCGTTCTGTTTTTTCCAATTTATTCACTTTCTTCATCTTTATTAATCTGTTGTAATGGTCCAATCCGGATTCTTACTTCTTCATCTTAATATAGTTTCACGGATTTTCGTAGCTGGTGCCAAGCATTTACTTTTCTAAATTATCAAAAGAACGGACTTTTGTAAATTTCGCCAAAACTGCATATATAAAACTATTTTTATTTTCGGAATCGTTAGGATCTTTAACGTATATGACTACTTTTTGGTTAACTTTTCTCTAGGTAATCCAATCGTATTGGGCTGTACACTGGTTGAGGCGGTGCAAAAGGTATTTGCGTTAACGGCGGAGTCTGTTAATATTGTAAATTTTGTGGTATTACCGGCGATAATAAAGGTATTGATGTAGTCAATGGAACTGAATCCAAGAATGATTGTTGCGGTGACAATTGTAGTGGTACTGGTGGTAGTGGTGGTGGCATATGTATATTTGGAAAAATATTTGTCATAAAATCGTCTGGAAACATTGCATTATCATTATCATTTACGAACAAATTCTGAATAAATTCGCTAGCGATAACGCTATTCACTTCATTGATATCAATATTGATTATTGAAAAATCGTTTTATTTTACTGAAAAACTCTGAAAAAATTTTAAATCACTTTTAAAACTCTTAAACTTCAGAAAACGATCTGATCACAATGAAGAGCAAATTACAAGTGAGTGACCAGTTTAGGATTGCAACTACTTAACTGATTTAGATTCGCGCCGTGTGCAACATGGCTGATAAATCGGTTTTTGGTTGGAGAGATTGCTCGCTTTCACCGCGATTCCTGGAAAAGGTACATGGATGGCGTAAATTAGTCCTCTGCAAAGGTTAAGAAATAATGGCACCTGATACGTGCCTCCACGATGTCACGATTGAACGGTGATGTAGAGGGCAGGGACTCCTTAAACCGGGGAGCAACGATTGTTTTTCTTGGAATTGTAAAGACCTGCGGGTGGAACAATGTGGTATACGCGCCTCGAATGCGGCCAACGACGATGATGTTGATTTTTATGTGTACGTATGCGTATATGTGTGCGACTCTAAAAAATATTCTTCTGTCAAATAATGGTAAATAGCGTGCGAACAACATACAAATAACGTAAAGGTGCACAACTCATGCAGACAAAGGCTGATGCAATGACGAGCAGTATACCTGCAGAGGTTAGTGATTTTTGGAAAAGGAAGATTGTCGTTTGTATCAATAATGGCGCGAAGCGGCCGGCCATGTTAACGAGTTATTAAATAAAAATATTATATTTGTAACGATACAATTAATATTAAAAATAATCACGATGTTGATAACAATTTTTTATCGACCGGAGATTTTCTCTATCTAAAAGTTAAAATTATTTTATCAATGTAAAGTATGTGTAGGAAAAAATAATATCGGTAATTAAAAATTAAATATATACGGCTGCGCGTGGCACGTGTGCGGGACTTACCTGATACGCTCCCAAAGCTAACGCAGAAAAAATGTTCAAGATCAATAGAGAGACTAGCGGTGAATGCGAGAGTGTTGTGTGTACAGATATCCATCTTTATTCTCAAATCGCTTTTCACAGTACCGTCTTATTCAACCGGTTCCTAGTTTCCTGCCTTGGTTTCAATCTATTCCTACCTGTCGTCGTTCCACTGTTGTTTCCTTAATTAGGCTTAGAATCAATCATTCTCTACTTCCCTCTTCTCGCTTTCGATTCGCTTTGTCCCCTTCTCCTTTCTGCACGCTTCACGCTTCTGAGCCTTCTTGTGTTTGTGACTCAAATCACATCCTATTCGAATGTTCTACACTCTCTAACGAACGCTCCTTTCTTTACGCCCAACTTCTAGTTTTAGGTCTTCCTACTCCCTTTAACGATACCTATATTCTTTCCTTCCCATTGCCTTCAGTTATTCCATTGCTGCTGTCCTTTGTCTTTTCCATTTCTGACCGCTTGGCTATTTAGTTATAACTCTTAACTTTTCATGTTGTTGGGTCAAGGCCGCTGGCGCGCCCAGGGTAGGAAAAAAAAAAAAAAAAAAGAATGGATGGCGCGCTTTGGGACCAGTTATCGCAGCGGTGTATGCAAGCATGTGTGGAAATTGATAGTGCACTTTTGTGGCGGACTCAGAAAAAATAATTACCGCTCAATAGGAAACGCCGAGGGTAGCGGGGGGCGTCGTTCGAGGCTTTGGTGGTCATAGTAAAAGCAAATAATATGAAAACGGTAGCAGTGGCTGCGCGTGCGCAGGATTGAATGGACGGCTTCTGCAGTGGCTGGGATGATCGGGAGGATAAGAAAAAATAAATAATGTATATTATAGTCGACCAGTAAATGGGCTTGAAGGGGCAAAGAAAGCTAAGGGTAGCTTCAAGCTATAGATTTAAATTATTGGCTAATATTTAAATAGTTTGGAATATTGGATAGGTTTAGACAACAAAGCAGGGATTGGGATGTTATGTGAAAAGTAGTAATTAAAAAAATATGGAGGGCGCGGAAAAATATGTAAATTATATATTATAATATTACGCTAAAAGGGGTGTTAATGGACAAAGACGATTAAGGTTAGTTTTGGACTAAAGATATAAATTATTAGTTAATTTTTATATGGTTCTGAATACTGGATAGCTTCATACAACGGTCCGGGCAGGTGCTTGGATTTCCCGACTGCCCTCAGCCTAAAATGTAAGGGTTTGGGTGAAATTTGGATCCCTGGACGGGAAATTGGGTTATAATTTAATTATATACAAGTAAATTAAAAAAAAATAGGTTACTTTATAGTTCTGGAACAAGATTTGGGGTTACTTTTTGCCGCCTGATAAAATATTTGGGTTAGTTTTCGACCTGCGGACATAGTTTTGGGGTTCGGATAAGCAGGACTAAGAGGGAACTTCAGGGAAATTTGGGAGAACCGGGGAAACTTGGGTAAATTTTGAGCTGTGGAACAAGAAATGGGGTTACTTTTTGCCCTTGAATAAAGTACTTGGGTGAATTTTGGGGTTCGGATTATCGGACTTCCCAGTTTGCATATTTATAGGCTACTTACTTGATGCTAATTATTAACTATTGTGAATTTTTTATTACTATAATGCGGTCCTATTATCATAATAGCATTTTGTTTATGTGTGCTTACGGTTTCTGTTTGTTGATGTTTGCTTCTTCCTGCATTTAATAATTTGAATGATAATTTACTTGTTTCCGTCTTATTCCATGTATTTTTAAGAATCGTATTTTTTTTTAACATTTCAATGTATTCCTTACATAAGTGGTTTAACATTTTTTGATTTGTATTATTTATTGATGATTCCTTGGATTCTTCTTGATTTCAATGTATTTTTTTTATCATTTAATAATTTTTTCGGCACTGTTTATTTTCTCTTACTTCATTAATTACTTATAATATTTCCCCATTAGTTTTGAATTTTTCCTCCAACTAACCATACACTCCCACGCCGGAATTCCATTAGTTTTGCATTTTTCCTTCAACTGACCATATATTCCCACGCCGAAATTGTTTGTAAATTTAAAAAATGTAAGCGAGTCGCTCATATTCTTGATAATATGGTTGTTATGAAATTAAGATTTTCATAATTTATTAGGCCTAGTAGATCTGTATAGAATATTAAAGGCCAGTTCTTTTTTCTTATTCGCCTTCGTTTTTTTTTCATTTTTCCCAGCTACCCAATTATTTTATGATGGATAGATGTAGTAAAGCTAAATAAGTTTTAAACTTTGTTCCCAGTTCGCATTTCTATGAGATACACAATCGAAACAAATACAGGCAACCAATTAAAGTTGGAATAACATGTTTTTTTTTTTTTTTTTATATAATCAAACTCTATTCAGTGTAAACCAATAAAAATACAAAATGTTTGACATATTTGCGATGATGCTTATTGTTACTTTTACTGCGCATTAAATGTAACTGGAATTAAAGTTTTAGTCATTTTTGATGGAAACTGAAAATTGAAGAGATATTTTGAAACAACTCCTGCTCAGGAATTGACAAATTAAAAACAGCAATATATCGCGGTATTTGTTCAAAAGCAACCTGCAGAAATTTTGAAAAAGGAATCACAGTGCTCTGCAAATAGGCGAAAGCAAATATATTATAAAATTTGCACGAACGGAAGCGTCCAGAGGACGAAAAACGTACAGTCGCACACAAATATTACTGCTTGGACATCATACATCAGAAAAGTAACAACTTTTTAAACTGCTATGAAGAGTGTAGTTAAGATTGCAAAATAAAATACGTCTATTGATTTTCTACCTACATTGCTAATGATTTAATTGTAATTACATTTTCATAGTAATGAAATTAGAAATAATTTACGTTTTGTCATATAAAGTTTATAAATAAATATGAAACTAAATAAAAGCACATAAAGTTTTTTGGAAAAATACATACGTATTTAAAAAAGGAAAGAGAGAAGAAATAATTGCAAATAATAATAAAAATAAAATAAACACAAGCACATCTTTCGGGCGCATTGCTACCGTGTCTTCCCCCGAAAAATTGTCACGCTCTCTGTTCCAGAAAAGCTGAAAATAAACTACAACAATCGAAAATAGTGACACTGTCACTTTGATCAGTTCTTCAAATTTTAAGAAAACTATTGCGGTAAACAGTTCTTTATTCAAGAAGACAGTTCTCAGCATTTCAGCGTTCTTTTTGTTTTTTCGTTTTTCAGCTCTATGAAAAGAAAAGAAAAAAAATCCGTTAGACATGAGGATTGCAAAGAGTATGGGAAAAATTTCTTGAAAATTATTGCTGGTAATAAAAAAGATAAGTGAGCAGAAGTCATTATAAATGACAATGGCGCGTTTTTGAAGGTTAGGCTGAAAGTGTAAATTCTTTCCAATAATCTTTTTCGAAAATGAAACAGTTCAGTGAAAGGAAGAAAGAAAAGAAACTGGCGTAAGCGAATAGCAAAACGGCGATGAGGAAACCCAGTGGAATTTTGTAAATTGATATTTTATTTCCACAAACAGATTGCAGATAAGGATTCGTTGTATAATTTTTCTATCAGTCGTTGTCAGCACCTACATTTATGTATACATATATATGTATATATATGTGTATATATATATATATATATATGTGTGTGTGTATATATATATATATATAAACTGGTACTGACAGTTTACACACAGTAAGGTAAAAATGGAAAGACGAGCTACAAAACCGTGGCGGGATTATTCGCTCTCCTACATTCTTACCAGTTTAAAGTCGTGAGTAAGTGAAATGGCAGACCAAAAGGATTGTAAGTATAAAATACGTTCGGGCCGTTATAAGTTACAAGTTGGGGGGCTGCAAATACGTTACGCTAGTGTAATTTAAAGATACGAGCGATGGCGCACATACTCACGCACGAGTGCGTCAAACTATGTTGAAAAATGGTTTAAACGGCGAATGTAGCGCTGTTCATTTTTAATGTCAAAGCAGAATCACAAAGGTGGTTTTGCGAATGGAAAACTGTTTCCAGTCAATCAACTGAAAAGAACCAAAACCTGATTTAAGTAACAGTTCACTGGGAAAAATTAGAACCAGATCTGATTTTTAAAAAGAACCGATTTTACCATCGCTAATTACCATTAATCGTATCAAGATTTTCCTCTCTTTTAAATTTCCAAAGAAAGCAAAATGCTTGAAATGTAACGATTACAGTATAATTAGTCTGATGTCGCACGCTCTGAAAATATTTCTGAGAATGAACAATTGAGAAATACACAATTTGGTTTCAAAAATGGCATGGGCACTCGTGAATTCGCCGTCCGTATGTTCAAAAAGCGTTGTCCGGATGTGAATATTAATGTGTTCGCATGCACTATGGAGATTACCATAAAGCTATCGATTGTGTACAACATGGAAAATTGATTGAAATTTTAGAGGATATCTATATAGACAGAAAGGACTTGCTCATAATAAGTCAGCTGTACTGGAAGCAAACGGCTGAGATACGAATCGAAAACGTAGTATCGAAGGATATAGAAATTAAAAAAAGGAGTTCGACAGGGATGTGTACTGTCTGCTCTGCTTTTCGATTTATATGCAAAGGCAATATTCAGAGAAGCGCTTGATGAGAATGACGCGATGATCAGGGTAAATTGAGTCACAGTTCATAATACACGATACGCGGATGACTGTCTCATTATAGCTGATTGTCAGGTAGAATTACAAAAAATTATGAATAAACTTGTAGACCATAGTACAAAGCTTATGAGCTCATTATCAACAGCTCTAAAACGAAAATAACTCTAAAAAATCTGTATTATGATAAAAGCAGATGGAATACTAGAACAGGTCAAATCAATTAAATACCTGGGTACCTTTCTCGACGATAGTTGCAGCTGTAAGAAAGAAATTCGATCGCGAAAAAAGCAGTCGAGAGCAGTGCTTATAAAAATGAAGAGCCAGCTCAGCAGAGGGAATTTAAGTCTTGGACTACGCATTAGAATTCTGCGGTGCCTACGTTTTCTTGGTCTTACTATATGGCACCGAGAGTTGGACGTTGGATGCTACCTCAGAAAGAAGCATGCAGGCCTTTGAATTATATTCGTATAGGCGTATGCTGAAAATTCCGTGAATCTTAAAAATTACTAACAAAGAAGTTCTCAAAAGAATGAATAAGCGCCCGGAATTATTAAATTTCATCAAAGAAATTAAACTACGACATTTAGGCCACACCTTGAAATGCCGAAAATATGAGATTTTACGTCTCATTATGGAAGGAAAGCTTTTTTGGGCAAACGATTGAAAGGTCGCTCACAAAATTCGTGGACAAACGATTTTTATCGTTGGTTCCATTGTTCGCCCATTAAAATGTTGAGATCTGCCATGTCAAGAAAATACATTGCTGTGTTGATCGCCAACCTTCGTAACGGAGACGGCGAATGAAGAAGAAAAAAAAAGAATGAATTGAAAATGGCACAAATTTCTTCGACTAATTTTCTGAATAGTTGCACGACCAAACACTGTGTTAAACGTTTTTTTTTTTTTGCTTTTTTTTTTATTTTGAGTAATAGAATAATTACGGATAATTTTTAGAATTTAGAACGAAAAAGTTAGAGACTTTTTCGACTCTAAAACATTAGAAAATTATTAAATAAATTTATTTTGAATACACTCGAAATAATCAAATTATCATTGGCTAAAAACATATTCGCTTGCTGCCGTGAAGTTTTAAGTAATTCATAAGTAAACTAAAAAATTTTAGATCTTAAAATAAAATAACATTGTATCGCTTTGTAACATTAAATTTACGCGTGTAACACGGTTTTTTAAAAATTGTTAAAACCAAAAAAACGTAAACACGATGGAACATTTAACAGAAATAAATATATATCGGGTTTTGAAAATAAGTAGGTAATTAATAAAAACGATAAACTGACAGACTTAAATATAACAATTTCAAATAATCACCTAACGTATACAATATGTACATAGATAACGTACACAGGCCAGAACTATTACTACCAACTGTTTAAGTCAACTATCCAAGCATAAAAACTTCCATTGTTATTCCATATACATTAATTAGAGAAAGTACCATTAAGAAAAGAACACAAAAATAAATTTATCGAAACATATAGCTTTAGATAGTACCTATAATGAACATTTCACTAATACATTACATAATAAATACAATAGGAATATACCGCCAATATAGAAAAAAAAAATAAATAAATAAATAAATAAACAGAAACAATTTACAAAAAAAAGAAGACCATATTTAGTTAAAATCCCTTATGTGCAAAATGATGATTCTGAAACGATAATATTAAAATAACTCGCAACACAAATAATACTTAACCATGGGATTTATTATTAGTAGTAAGAGTCTTCTATGCGGAGGTTGCAGTCGACATCCGATTAAACCATCTTATCATCCAACCTATCCAACAGTGTAATTCTTCTCCTGTTTCTCAGTGCCTTGATCTTTCCATTTGCCACCAGCGAAAACAGCCGGTCTTCAGACATTTTATTTTGAAGAAAGTGCCGTTTATTTCCTCTAATCATTGGTAGAAAAATGCAATTCTTCAGTCCTATTCTCTTTAATACCTCTCTCCTCGTTCTTGATCTCTGTTCAATTTATCCTGTTAATTTTTTTATATGTCCTCATTTCAAACGCAGTAAGTCTCTTTTCCGTGTCCATTGTCATTATCCACGTTTCTGTGGCATATCTTGCTACAGACCAGGGCTTTCGCTTTTACTGTTCTTCATTTAGTTCAAAGCAACACATCTTTAAGTGTACTAAAGCTAAAATTTGAATTTTATGAATATATTCTAAAAAATGCAGATATTTTAGAAAAATAACCGATTTCTTGTTATATTTTAAGCCGTCATAACAAGAAGTTTACATGCATGTAAAAATGATCGTTCATTGCGTTCTTATCTATCGCTAACTTAATTTTGTCTTATCTACACTTTTTTTAAACAAATACTGCATATTACCATTGGAAATCATGATATTTTGACTATTTCTCATAATGTATATTTATGTATGAATCTAAAAGAAAAGAACTTAGCGATAAGTGCAGTTGTCATGCATAAGTAAATATTAAAGAATATCAGACGGGTCGTTAACGATACCCCAAATAAGCAGCAACGACCTTTAACGTTCTTTTGAGATAAATTTGTTTTCGCTTTAATTTCTATCGCAAAACAGATGAGCTAGCGTTTACGCATGAAGCTAAAATTAGTATCCCGTTCGGTTCTTTTTCAAATGCATTTACGCTGTAAAGTGTACCTCTACGATAATGAATAAATACTAATTTTGCTGGAAGGTGATTAATCACACATAGTTGCCTTTGAATATATAGGGTTTACGAGGTTATATCGCTATTTAAGTTCTTACAAAAGAAAACATTAACGCGATTATACGAGATTTTAGAAAAAGAAAAATTAAACGGCATCGAGATAGACAGTTTACAAAGGCGTTTTGGTAACATGTTGCCTAAAAGAAACTCGCTAAATACCGTTTTTTCACTGACAAGTAATCTTTTTCTCGATAGAAATTTAACCTATTTGCCGAAATATGAGATATTTACGTATTTTAGAAAATAAAAAAAAAACATTAATGTTAAATATCGTTTTATAATTGAGTTATTATTTTTCCAGTCTAAATATTAATTAAAGTGCTAGCTGATCAAAATATTTCAACTCAAATCGCTTACCTATTTTGCAAAATTATTTCTTTCTCTATTTACGGTAGAAACTAATTTTAGTCTACGTGGATTTCTTTACGTACTGATTTTAATTTTTCACTCGAATACATACGGGTTAATTCTTCGTTCGCTATAAAAAATTTATATTTTTTTCAAAAATAAGTAGTTGTGCGAAAAAGAAAACTAACACACACATATATATATATATATATATATATATATATATATATATATATATGAGTCAAAAAAATAAAAGAAAACTACTTTCTGATTTTTAAAGGAAAAATCTTAATTTTTAATCGAATATTTGTACAAAAAAGGCATCGGTATTTTTAATGTATCTACTTAAAATCGCGTTGGATTGGTTGACAGAAAGATTAGAAATGAATGTTTTCTTCGGTTTTTCAGTCTCTTCGTCTAGGATTTTTTTTCTCTTTTTTTAATGTTGTAGTCATATTATTGAGAAATAGGTGAAGTATTTTTTAAAGCGGATTTATTCGAAACCGTTTATTCTGCCAGCCTCTAAATTAGTCGGTCTTATTCTTATGTGAAATAAAGTACTAATAATGAGCTTATTTTTCGTTTTCTGGTTCATTTTTAAACCCGTGTTATTTTTTTCGCTGCAAGGAAACGAGGTTTATTGCTGTTTTATTTTTCTTATCTTTTATGGTCTTATCAACCTCAAAAACAATAAAAAAAAAAGAAGGAGAATTGATCAAATAAATAAGAACGGCGCTAAGGAGAAAAAAATCATGTTCACTGCCCATCGTCAGAACATAAACTGAAAAATGTTTACTATATATACATATAAAACAACCTATTTTCCGTTCTATGTGAAAGAGAAAAATCAGGCAGTTGTTAAAATCCACAACCCAATTAAGTGAAATGTTTCATTTTTATATTAGATCTCCCGGTCCTTTTTTCTATCGCTTGATATATATCGCAATTTCGATTTTGATATCTGCTCTAATCAGTCTGGGCTCTATATTTCTTCTTGTTTCGCGGAAACCGTTTTTTAGTCCAGCTTTATCCGTTGCATCTTTCCATTCTTTGCATCCGAGACGTGGGATTTTTCGATGGTCGGCTATATTCATTTCCTTGTTTCTGAACCTGCTTGATTCGGTGCATTTATGGCCACCACTAAAGTCTAGGATAGAAAAAAAAAAAAAATATATATACATATATATATATATATATATATATAGGAAAAAAAATCAACGCTGTTCGCAGTTGTTTTCAAAAAATCTTCATTATTTCAGCTGACGTCAAAAACCTCATTTTCATGTACGATTCTGCGTAATTTATTCCTCAATCGCTGAATTGATCGCTGAATTGATCGCTGTTTCACGATTCGGGTCTATTTTGTAATTAACCTACGTCTAATACTGTATTGGCGAATGAACGAAGCATTCAGGAAGCATGCTGGTCCAAAGAACAGCTGCAAGGATTACAACACAACGGCCTGGAATTTTGGAAAAGTTCGTGCGGCGAAGAATGAAGAAACACCGTGGACAAATTTTCGAAAAAAAACTTCTCAACTATGCGACTACTGAGGAGGCATATCAGTTTGAATATAGCAAAGGTTTACTAATGCGATCGCTGTGGTCACATATTTTAGAGTCGGAAATATAAATCGTCGTAGCAAAACTTAAATGTACATACCTGGGGACCCACCGGGACATCAACTATAGTGATGATGATAATAAAAATGATTGGTTTTTACACGTGACTGCTACCTTCGTTTTGGTTGAAAGGTCGCCGGAAATCTTCATGGGTATATTTACGGTACCTGTCCAATTTTTCCCGATTTCTTATACATCTAAAAGAGCAAGACTGCTGTATTTCTTTTTTTTTTTTTTTTTTTTTTTTTTGTGATCGCGATATTTATCAATATAATTTATCTACTCGCCATGCTCAACAGGTCGTAATGAAATATGATCAATGTGCCGATAGGTGAAATATCTATTTAATATTAGCGTGTTTAGCGATTTTTTTGAAATTTAACGCTAGCCGATAAATATCGACACTTAATCGAATCAGCAGAAAATTAAAAACGAAAGAGGAAACAGCAATTCGGTTCTGATTGATAAATGGCCCACCGCTTTCCGTCACTCAACGGACGTACTAAGGCGCTTAATTAATGTACGGGCTTTTACTGATACGTTGCGGAATCCGATGCAAAACTCAAATGAACATCTGTATCACGAAAACGTATGTAAAAGGTTATTTTTTATTAATTAATCTGCTAAATGAAAGACTGTGCTATCGCTCTTGAAGTACAGTTAAATTTTGAAATTGATTATAATCCGAGGAGGCTTTATGTCGAATAAAAGCAAACTTAAAACTGCATCTGGTAATAGAAACTTCGATTTTTACTTGCAAGTAAGTTAATGTTGTTTTTCAGTGTGGTGCTATTTTGAAAATGCTGAAAATAAAGCTAAGGAACTGATGAAATAATATGAGCGAGAAACATTTCAGTCAAATCAGAAATTAGTCATTTCTTTAAAACTTCAGCAAAACATGCTACAATTTCTAAAAGGTACACCAACCGAGTTCGGAGAAACTAATGCCATTCGTAACTAATGTGAATGCAAGTGAATAGAAAGACATAACACCGTGATTGTATTTTCAGAGAGCTTTAACTTTACGACTTCCGCGTTAAGGGGAAATGAGAGATACTGATGAGATGCTACGAGAGCGCGTCAAAGTGGCAAATCTTCGCAATTTGAATTTATAATTGTCAATAACTTATACGAGTTTGAAATATTTACACAAACGATCTATTGACCTGAGTTCAGCCTTAAGAAAAATTACATTAGTGTGAGTATTTCAGGATGCGCATGAATAATTTTCAAAGTTGAATTAAAGAGCTGAAGATGTGTAGCTTTTAAGCTGCTGGAAGTTTTGCCGGAAAAAAAAAATTACTGAAAATCATACACGAAAATTCTAATTCCGAAAAACAGCTGAACAATATTATCGAGAAGATTCATACTATTCGTTGATGAAATATGCAGTTCACTGAAAACTCGATTTTTCTAATCTGAAAAAATTCTTTCCAGGCTTTCATCGTGTATTATCAATAAATAGAGTACATAAACGATTCAAAGAATTATTAAATGCTGTAGACTTTTCGAAAAGTTACAATAGAGAAAGGAAAGAAGTCTTCGATGTAGTGGTATCCTCAAACGATTTTTCATAAAATCCCGAAACAGAAGAGATAAAATAAAGAATAATTACGGTTTAGCGAAAAAATGAATGTCCTGCTTTCAATTTTGGGAAGTGTTAAAGAGAGACATAAAACCTACACGCACATTAATACAAAATGACAGAAACAAAAATTTGAGAAAAATAAATTAATCGAATAATCTTAAAGAAAATCGTTCTTGAAAACCTTTACGTTTTGACTGGGTAATGAAGGCTATGGATTCTTTAATGTCTTTCCACGATAACAGAAGAGAACTTTCCGTCATACTGAAAGTAATTACGATTACATAGTTGGAATTTTTGAAGCAAGACTAAAACCACCGACTCTAATGGTCAGTTGTTCTTTCAACAGAAGCTGTCCTCCAGACTGACGGGTGAACATGAAACAAATCTTTCCGTTCAAAACCGGGGGTAGCACTTAAACTGATATATGTTTAGTTTATTCGCTTCGCCATTCGAATGGATTAGAAGTAACCGAATTGTTTCTGTTGAAATTTGTTTGAAATTGTACTGCTCGCATGTGAATAGAATGGATATTCCAAATCGAACGTTTCGCTCACGAAGAAAAGTCTGCTTTAATGGACTATTTAGATTTTGAAAAGCAAACATGCACCAGTACAAATTCAAAAGCCAATTTTGTCTTATTAACGATCGTAAACTAACTTTCTCTAATGCGAAATTCTTTCTATTTATTACCACTCTGTCCTAACACACACAGATATATATATATATATATACATATATATATATATATATACATATATATATATATATATATATATATATGTGTGTGTGTGTGT
Source organism: Icerya purchasi (assembly GCA_039619475.1). NCBI lineage: Eukaryota > Metazoa > Arthropoda > Insecta > Hemiptera > Monophlebidae > Icerya > Icerya purchasi. The sequence continues at coordinate 249,573,757 of CM077116.1, forward strand.
ATTATCGAAACAGCGGAGATTCTGAATTATTTCTGTTTCACAAGGATAAATCATCATCATATTAAAATTTTCTGTTTTCCTTTTGTAGTTTGGTATTTTAATTTAAATGGACGTATGTTAAAGAAGCTAACTTTATCGATGTTGCGTGATTTTTAAAAGCTAAATTAAATGAATAAAGTACTAAATAATTTATAATACTTCTTGATGTGAAACATCTATTGCAGCGTCTTGGGAGTAAAACCGATTCGTATGCCGTGACGGCAAACGGCGTGACGCTTCATGCCGTTATGCCCTCTCTCTGCCGGCGCTCCCTTCTGGCTTGTGTATGCGTGGCGCGTGTACTATATACTTTGTTGCTTTTCTTTTCTGCCAGCGCTCTTTCTTACATGCACATTAACATCCTCCTTTCTCACTATACTTTATTTCAATTTAATTTGGCTTCTACTGTTCTAAAAATTATAATAAAATTCGACTTTATTTTCGCAGTACACAAACAACGCAAGAGATGATAGGTGATATTATAATTGAAACTCACAATGACCAAAATACGTCTAATTTGAGACATATCGTATATTATGTACTTTATTAACGAAACTCGTCTGTTTTTATTTATTCTACTTCATATTTATTTATTAGTTTTTTCTTTAAACTATAGATTCTTTGATTAATCATCTATTATGATGTTTCACATCTGCCGGGCATTCCGTGACGGACTTCTTTTTTTTTTTGATCCCTCCATTATATAAAATAATTGTTTACAATGAAATATATTCTTTCATAATCGAATAACTATAGTTTTTAATTATCTGGCTACAATACATTTGTACAGCCATTTTGGAAAGTAAAATAAAAATGTTTTACAATAAACATTTTTGATTTAAGTTCCTTATTATAGTCCGGGGGTTAGTCTTTTAAAATATGCACCGTGTTTTTAATAGAATAAACAAAAAACAATAAAACATCCGTGTATTCCTATTTTATTAAACTAAATAACGCGTTTCGCTTATTTGTGGTCGGTCGAGTTCGAAAATCTATCCGGGGTGACTATCTAATTATTTTTCTGGCTGAAGCGGTCTCCGTATTAGATAGAACGAGTTTTTTTAGATTGTAAACTGCTAAAATCTGTAAAAAAATCTCTGAAGCATTAATTTTATGATTCTCAAAGTTTTTAAACATCATTCGACATTATGTTCCTAGACGCTAAAAATGTTAAGCAATTTCAGATGCTAACAATGAAAGGACAAGCAAGATAGATACCTCAATACGAGACCGATGGTTCTGCATTGCATACTCCGAAATACACAATTTAATCTTTCAGTGATTACCTATTAATGTAAAATTGTTGTCCACTCTGACTTCACAGCGACAGAGGAAACTTGTTTTCTACAATAACAGTATGTCAGATATCATTAAACCCGTTTAACTCTGTAGTGTAAGTTATTCCCACCAGTATACAAGGTCACAAGGGTATCCGATGGGTGGTTCACGTTTAATATAGAGAATGGAATTAGTTATATGCAACTCAAATAGTTGGTCTAGTTTTTTTAATTTTGATTTTAATTCATTCGACTTATCGGTGAAAAAAATGATTCCACGATTTTTTCATGTAAAGGACATACAAAATTAGCTATGGCTACATTGAGAAACCCGTCATGGCCGAACACGTGATAACTTTTAAATATAATATTATCACAAATAACGACTTCAAAATATTAAAAATAATTACTGATCAGAAAATATTAGATTTCACTGAAGTATATTAATAAATATAAACATATTACCTGAAATATACAAACACCTATTAACAACCCGTCATTTAAAATGTTTAAACAAAACTACGCAATTCATGTTTCTATATTTTCGTGCTATATTTTGTGAATCTATACGCTACATAAAAATTCAATTTTTTTTTTTTTTTCGTATATTTTTTTTACATGTTTATTAACTTTAATTGTTTTCATATGTAATTTTTATTACTGATCGCTTTAATGTATTATAAATTTTAATAATTTCGACATTATCGCGATTTTATAAATAAGTAACTTTCATTGCTTACATTTGAACTTTAGTCTGGTGGTTAATAAGGTGTTTGGCTACTAAATCAGAGAACACGGGTTCGAGACTTGTCTCGTTCCGGAACCAAATCGCTCCTAGGTTTATGCCTAATTTGAAATAGAATTGCGTGCTAGGGAAAGTAAAGGCGGATACCAAGAAGGAAGAAACTGACCCTAATATTCTCCTTGGTTCCATTAGGCTCTTAGTACACTATAAACCTTAACTTCACAATTTCCGACGTCCTGCTAAGCGTATGGGACTCACTACTTTACTTTATTGTTCATCATGATTATAAAGCGATAGTACATGTTAGTATATTGAAATTATTTTTAAAATATTTAATCGTTTTCCGTTTGTTTATTGCAATCATTCTACGAGAAATTACCTCTCAAATATTTTATTTGTAATTTAAAAACTTTATGCATACGCGCGGTTGTCGGTAATATTAAATTACATAGAGCCGTACTCCTTTAAATCATCCGTTGCGCAATAAAGAGAAATTATTATTTAGCACTAAGGTAATAAAACGTTAGAACTGCGTAAACTGGAAGTATAAACGAAAAGGCTGCAAAGGAACATTTCAAAACTGAAAAAATACTAAACGAGTAAAATTTTATGCCACATACCGGCACTAGGAGCGTTTTTATTTCAAATGGGAATATTTATTTTACAATAAATTTATTTGTTCAAGCTGAGAAATGAAATTTTAGTTGATGAAATCAATGGTAAAAATAGAAATGTTTATATTCTATATTATTACTGGCGGTATTTTTTTTTTTTTTAAGTGTAATATATTTTTTTGCTTATAAATTTTTTGATGAAATATGAAATTAAAATTTAACTTATGCGAAAGAGCACTTAAAGGTCCAGCAAAAATTATGAGTTACTATCCTTTTAGCTTCACATGTATATACATATATGTATGTATATATGTATTATGGGGTTAAGGGAAAAACGAAAATTGGAGGATAGATAAAGGCGGTTTCATTTAACTCACTAATTAAACAGTAGAAAGTGAAGATAGAAACCTTTCGGTTTAACTGATTTTACAAATACTTTTAGGGAGTTTATAAATTATATCAAAGCAAAAGCTACACCGAATCGTGAACGGATTAAGTTCGTATTTATTGAATATCCGTAAAGTAACATTCTGAACTCAAACGATAATTGACCACAATTCTGTCTCGCGAAAAAATAAATAAATACGTATTTACTTATTTTTTTGTTTTTTTTTTATGTAAACGTGAAGTACGAAAGTGATTTTCGATTATATTAAATTCAGTTAGGGGATTACTTAATTTTCAACTTGATTTTAATTAATTTAAAAACTATGAAATTTAAATGCAGCCACACAATCTGTTTTTCCGGAGAAAAGCTCGGTTTATTTATAAATTTTTTTGCTTCCTGCTACTGCCCACACAGTGTGTATGAATTTTTTATCGGTCAGAGTGTGTTTTTTTCAATGCAAAGCAACATTTCCTAGTTGAAATCTCGAAGAAAATGTACACGGTACTTTTCCCGAATCAAAATAGCTTTTTACAAATTTTGCTGCACCTTTAAATTATTCATAATGTAATTCCCTATCCAAAACTGTATGTCCTGCGAATTTTCTTTTCTCCCTTCATTCCGCATTCTACTTTGTTTATTTCGTGGAATTTTTTTTTTTTTCCTTTCTAACCTTTTCATTAACTTCTCGATGTACGTTTTTTCTTCTCCGGAACTCCTCCTACCGACTGCTCATTCACTCACGCATACCCGCTTTATATTGCTGCTCCCGGGGCGGGATTAGATCGAGTCGAACTATGAAACTTTTAGGTCGAGATGTTTGCGACAACGATCGGTCTCGAGCCGGAGAATTTCTATGCATAGGCTAATTTCGGTTTCGTTGCAGCATCTCTGTGGTACCTTAGTGAGAATCCGCGACAGCTCTAACCACATGGTTGTTACAGCGAGCGCTAACTCGTGTTTAGTGTCTCCGGCATGGCTTCTTCGTATAGTCTGCCCGTCGCCTAGTCACTTATAAAATCGCTTCTTTTGATGTTTTTTTCTGTCTGTATCCGAATCGGTTAGGTAGGATATATTTTTCTATTTTGTTTTGTTGTTACTTTAATTGGCGTTGCAAAAAAAAAAAAGGAAGAAAGTTGAACATTTTATAAGGTGCTTGGCTACTAAACCAGAAGTGTCATAGGTTATCGAGACTTGTTTCGTTCCGGATCCAAGTCGCCCCCAGGTTTATACCTAATCTGAAATAGAATTGGGTACCAGAGAAATCGGGGAAAGTAAAGGTGGATTGCAAGTAGAAAGGAACTGGCCCCCCTACTCTCATTAGTGCCGTTAGGCTTTGTACATTATGAAAAGCTGAACTGCACAATCCATGATACCTTATCAAGGATATGGGACTTTCTTTACTTATAGTCTCCAGTCGCATTTTTGGATTTTAAATGTACACGTTAAAATGGAAAGTGGTCTTTAATAGACCGATGGGAAGAAATAGGTTCGGATGAGGCGGGAGACGTTTTATTAGAAAACGGAAGTCAAGTAGAGATCAGCGGATAAGAAAAGATCCAGTACGGCATTCGGACAGAAACGCAGGAATGGGAGAAGATTTTAAGGCTCCAATACAGAGCCGAAGGCATGAGTTTTGGATTCTATCACGTTTAGTGAGGAGAGAATTAGAGGTGCTGCCGTATAGGACAGAGCAATAGTCAGGTTTGGAGTGAATGATGGTTTTGTAAAGAATTAGGAGAATAAATGGATTACCGCCCGCACTTAAGTGGACGTAAGGCTTTTAGAAGATTCAGTCTTTTAAGACAAGAGTTGTAAATTAATATTGTTTTTCTTCCGTAAACCGCTTTTATATTATGAATGATAACTGTTGATGTGCGGCTAATAGAAAAATAAAAAAAAAACATATAACATTAATAGCCGCATATTAATAGTTATTAACTAAAAATTATTTACATTTATAATTAATATGTTTTTGGAAGAAGAGTCGATTGTTTAGGTACGATACAGAATTAACAATAGGAATGTTGTTGAAGGAAATAGTGTTTACTAGAACGCGATTATAGGGGCGAAGGGTGAAAACAATAGGAGAAGACTTGGAGGGGGAAGTGGAAACAAACATACCAGAGAGGCAACTACTGATATCGGAAAGAGAGATATTTATCTCTTCGTCGGCGGAAGACAGATCGTTCGAGAAAGGAACAAATAAGAATATTATCTGCAAATAGGAGAAAGGAAGTACGTATTGGGATAGTTGTATAATGCCATTGATGGGTCAGGGAATAGCGGAAAAATGCAATTTATTTATTCTCATTTATCTATTTAGATTATTTTGCAATTTTAAAAATTTACAATCTAAAATAATTTTGGCCTGACTAAATAAGAGCTTAGGTGAATATATTATACTTTGTTACTTTATTTTTCAGTTACAGGTGTTCTATATAAGGTTCTAAAGATAGTGGAAATGCAGAAAAAATGAATTAAAGGAAAAAACCTATGTAAGACTTGTAGGGAAAACGAAGATGCAAATGAAAACTACGTTGAATCGAAATCGAATAATAAAAGTGAACACAATTTTTCAAAGTTATTTTTGCGGTTTATAATTTTTCCTTTAATTAAGGATTTTTCTTTTTTTGGAATAATAAATTTTGAAAATGGTGACGGCGATGCATTTTCAAATCAAGGGTGCGTCGCCTAAAATCAAGTAAATGTTATAATTAAAATCGATTGCGGTTCTATAATTATTGAAATACATATTAATCGTGTTCAAAATGTTGGACAACATCGGCACACATGTATGTAACGGCGAAACGTATATATAGGGGAAAAAGAACATTTCTCGTTAGCATGTTGAAGAGCGATTCTTCAAATGAGCGCGCTGGTAATGTTAAAATTTTCGGTTAATTTTTCGATTCCGAATTCGCAATTTACGTATTCACTTTCGCGCGGTCTAGAATGTAGCGATAAGAAGCATTATAGCAGCTCCATAAAAGACTATGACGGTACTGTGGCCTTCACTTAACATTCTTTCTTGCCTCGCATTATTTCTTCGACTGCGCACCGGCTCTTCTTAATTATTCGTTGTTAGCAGTGATCGTCAAAAATTATTTTCCAGAAAACAGCTTTCTTTTCACCCCTATTTACAAATTCAAACGGTGACGCTAGCTGTCGCTAATAGTATATCCGAATTAACGCCGAATCGGACAGTCTGACTAGCGCGATCCGTACGGAGGAAAAAATTTAAATGACAAAAAGCTCCTGTTCGAACATGATAAATAGGCGCGCCGTGGGACAAATTCGATCGTGTCTGCACGCATGGCCACGCGGCGAGGTAAAATTGGAGTACAAATTTCAGCAAGGCGTAAATCATTTGTTAAACTTATTCTCAGCCGTGGAAGAGCTGACGCCGGAACCGTTGAAATGACGCTTAAATGTAACTTGAACGGAACCGTACGGTTTAGGTCAGGCCTTATTCGGATTGAGCAACTCGTTTTCGAGGGGATACATTTTCGGTTTTTCGCGTTGCCTCTACCCCATTATCTCGCCATCTCGGTATCCGGCCGTCTCGGTATCTCTCGGTATCTCGGTCTCTCTTTTTTTTACTTTATTTCATTTTTTTTCCCGAGTTCTTATCCGCGCACACATATTATGACGCAGCGGTCAAAACATAAAAGCAGCCGCAGCGTGTGAAATAATCCTAATGATGCTACTAAGAAGGAGCCGAGAGCTATCCTGGTGGTCGTGTTTTGTTCGGTCTATCTTGCGGCCCAGTTCGGAGATGGTCGAACGGCCGGAGGGCTATATTAGCTATAATGACACACGGTAGTTTGCGATGTATCCCCGCATCAGTGGCGCTATTATTCGGTTCCGGAGGTATTACGGCGGCACCGCAACTCGGCACCAGATGCTATCCGGAAAATTTCTTTGCATACTTACCGCATTTTCCGGTCAGAATGGAAACGTGGCTCAAAGTCCAAAGCCCGATTTTACAGCCACTCATCTTCCGCGTGCAGCCACCGTCTATCCTGTTTTGGACCTTTTTTTTCGCTTTTCCGGCGCTCGTTATAATTCCCGTCGTTCCGCTCGCAAGTCACTGACTTCGTTTCGCCGATGCCCGACGACGTTTCCCTTTCGTCATTCAGCGTCGGTAACGAATTTTCCTAGCCTCGGCCGCATCGCGCATTAAACTAAAAATGACAACAATCGCCGATATTCGCTACTAAGTGAAAGCTCATCTCGTTTAATACGAGCACGCGTGCAACCAGAACCAGCTGCTTTCCGGACACACACCGTTCCGCTGCTCCGAATAGAAACATGAATTTCCTACGTATTATTAAGTCGGACCAGCTTTTTTTTCGCTGCTACCCGGTCACCGGCTGACATTCACAAAAGCTGACGTTATTACGCCAACAAATCGTTTATCGAATTTTATCGAGCTACGTACGCATTTCGATTTTCATCATTATCGCTTTTTTGCCCGTTTTCCTAACCTCTTCGCAAAATTACCTTGTTATCGGCATGCTGCACATTGTTATGCGAACAAATATGCGCGAATCGTCTTTTGTTATTTCCTTTTATTTTAGAAAAATTTCCTACCGCACTAAACGCTCGTTTCTCCCCCCCCCCCCCACCCACCGCCATTTCAACGTAATGCGTTAGTTGAACGTGTTCGTCGCAGCGTTTTTATAACGAGTAAGCATGCTACCAGACGACGAGACGATACTACTAGCCATTTATCTTTCTTTAACACACATTAACAATAATCGTTCTTCTGTTTTGTTTGTTTACTTTTGCAGAACTATTCATTATTAAGGAGAGGATTTGGAGCGCTCCGCGTTTACGTTTTAACCGATTTTCGCCGATTTTGTTTTATTCGCTTTTATACGTTGAAATCGATTCGTTATCAAAAACACTGTTCACACTTTTAATACTACGTTTTTCTTTCTCCGCAACTATTTCGGGAAATTCTAATTTATCTTTGTAGCTTTTCCGATAGCAAAGGAAATCCGGTTGAGACAAAGTGCAAATTCGAAATTCGGCACGCTTTCAAAGTCTCTTTAGTTTCATACTCCGGATACCTTGTATTTCATACGACCCCTCTGGGTTAATCTGGTAGAAATGAAATATTAGGCATTATGTTTAATTACAATTTTTGATGCTAATTAATTACAGGGCATGTGACATATAAGATGTTCGTTCAGCAGGTTTTATTAACTTTGATAGATATCGCGCATGTGATAAGTAACATATTACCGCAGCGACAAGTGCACAACAGCCGATGGTTCGCATACCATTAGTACACTCACAGTAATATCGGGTAATACCACTGTGCCCAATACTATTCGATATAATATACTGTATGTGACTAATTATATCTCCGACCACTTACGTGGCGAGATCGTACTTGAATTTTGACAATTTCTGGTAATTCTTTCCGGTACTGAAGATTAATTTCTTCGGATTCCTTCGTCATTTCAGCTAAATATGAAATTGCTAACTATAATTATTAATGAGTGCCAGTAAAAAACGAATTCTAAATCGTTTTCTGTCAGCTCTGGAAAATCCATGACGTCCGCAGGTGTCAATTTTCGAAAAAGAGAACTTTTCGGCGACTCCACTTCCCTGTCACCACTTTTAAATATGGAGCATTTTCTATATTATCGTAATTCATTAGTTGAGATAAAATTTCATCGGTGTCTACACGGGAAAAAAATCGTGAACCAAATTCATTGTGCAAGAAACAAATGATTTTACACTACAATCCAGCATACTGGGGCGAACTTATTATTTAACTGGTTGTGAAGCAATTTCCATTTTTGGCCTACCGCACCGTGGATGGCTTTAATAATCCAACGGACCATTGTTAAACGACGAGAATGGCTTCTGTAGTTCAGAGCTGATGCTCTTTTCCTTTTAACGAAGGCAAGAATATGAATTATTTCAGTACCTTGTGAGACGTAAAACCGAAAAACCAACCAAACAACCGGAAGAAAAATAAGATTATTTTTCCTCCATATTTTTATTGTTCAAAATACTCGAAAGTACTTATTATGCCATTTTGTATAAAACTGAGACCAAATAAATTTTTTGTACCACCTCATGGGAGCTAAATATGGCCAAAAATGCAAAAACAACGGTTGTTTTTTAGTTTTTAAGGGGCGTTCGCAGTTTTTAAAAATTCGAATGAATTCAGTTGAGTAGTTTTTCGTAAAGTACACTTTGTTTTTAATATATTGGAGCGTATTTATAAGTCATTGTAGTTGAAAATCAAGAGGAATATGGATCATTTCAGTGTTTTGTGAGCCATAAAAATGAAAAACAAAACCAGCAGAAAAATGAAATTTAAATGTTTCGTTTCATTTTCTTTGCGTCCAACATACTGCGAAGTGCTTATTATGTCATTTTGTATAAATCTGAGGCTAAAAAAAAATGTTATCAGCTCATAGCTGCTAAATTTGACCGAAAGTGCAAAAAAAAAAACAGTTTTTATTATTTTTAAGGTGCGTCTACCCCTTTGAAAAATCCGAAGAGTTCGCGATGGTAGTTTAGCGTATGATATATAATTTTTTTCCAGCGAGGTGTTTGTTTTGAATTTTTTTATTATAGTGGTTTGAAATTTTCAAATGCATTCTTAGGTTAGGTTTTGTTAATGAATAAGTCTGAAAATATTTTTTAATTGTAGGGGTTTGAAATATCTTCAATTTGAGCCCAACATGAACAGTATCGGCCAACCGGTTCTCAAGATATCGTCAAAAAACTCGATTTTAAATTATCCCCCTAAATGGTAGCGACTGAAACTTTCAAGATCCGATGCCTGATACGATGGTATAATTTTTATAACGATTGGAATTTTTCACTACCTTACCCTGCTATGCCCTTCGGTACAGTTGTAGCTTATATTGTTTAAAATTTTTAAATTCATTACTTCCTTACATATCAAATAAACAAATATGAAAAAATTCTTCTCACTTGAAATATTTCGTAATATTATTCATAATATGAACTAATTCATTTTTTATACTAGTTCCATCAAAAAATACTCTGCTTGAAGTAATGTTAGAAGTTTTTACATTCATCATCTGCGTTTTGCGGTTTATCAATACAAAAAAATGATTTTCCGACAAAAATAAACTTTCTGCAAGTATTAATATAAATTTAGTAAAAATCTCAAAACTATTTTATTTATAATTGTACCTGCAAAAAAAAAATCATTTTCTGAGAGAACTGGAATAGAAAAAAAAAATTATTTCATATTACGAGTAATTTTACAGAAACATATTTAGTGACAAAATTTTTTTTAATATTTATTGATTTGATATGTACGGAAGTAACTAACTTAAAAATTTTAAATTTTTATGGATTGTTTCCAATAGTATAAGCTACAACTGTACTAAATTTCAAACTGATTCTTTAATTTTTACCAGAGTTATAATTTTTGATAAGCGTTATTGAAAAAAATTAAATGTATTTTCCATTTAAAACTTTGGTGACTTTGGTGAGCGTGTTAATATTAAAATTAAGAGCTCAGATTTTACATGATTTTTTTTTTTTATATATTTAAAAGATATTTAGGGGGCGGGCAAAAAAAATTCCAAAATCATGTACATAAATATAGTTTTATATGAAAGGGTCATCAGATAGCGGTGAATATACTTTTTTATCCTAATTAAATCATTGCGATCGAGTCGTTCGTTAAAATCTGACGATATTCGGAACTAGTGATCGCACAAGTGTGTGCGCCTATACGTGCGCAAATGTCTGCTCTGAAGCAATCGCTTCCAGTCGGACTAGCAGAAACGTTCATCACCGCGATTAGTGCATGCGTCTTTCGCGTACTTAATTTTACTTGGACAGTAAACGCAAACAAGCGGAAGCGAAATCAATTTTGTAATTCCCAGTCGCTTGCTGGCTGAAATACATTAACTGTATTTTGGTTTTAGTTCTCTCGCCGGTAGCCGATTAAAGATTTGAACTCGTCCAAGTGTCTTTCGATTTATCGTTATAATATGGTCGCCGTTGTGAAATTTTCTTTTACTAATTAAATTTTCTTGTTCTTACGACGTGCGCTGTCAAAGAGTGGTAACGTTGATGCGGGTTGTTTCCGTTAATGTACCGGTTACTTCTGTTACTGGGACAATTATGTACCTAATCTGTTACATTCTGTTGCAACCTGTTACAATCGCTTCGTCCAGTATTTACGCAGTGTATTTTGTATATCGCGTGGGAAAATAGTTAACAGAGATCCCTATGGGGTTTCCAGTATTCCTGCTGAAATCGTAGAGATGGCAAATAAGATGTCGAATAGGAACCTCGGAAGAAATAATTGTGGTTTGCGGACATTGATTTAGCAAATATTTCAATGGCAGAGCAATACTTCGAAGAAACTTTAGAAAACATTTAAGAAATACCGCGTGAATTCGAATCGGATAAAAGGAAGTAAGTCGGGCTTCATTAATGGTTGAATTTCAGAAATATCTGACACTAGGGGGCGAAAAAATAGCAACGGAACTAAAAACCAGTAAATTTAAATAGACTGACGGCGATTTTGTTACCGGTCGATTAACTGTTCTTGCACCGTATCCGGGGAATATCAAATCTTTGAGGAATATAGAGCAAAAAAAAAAAAAAAGAGTTGCAATAATCCATGGCTGGATTGAACAAACAACCAGGATTCGAAAGCTATTTTTGATAACACTGACTTTTGAACTAATACGAAATCAGAAATTGAACTCACAAAGGACAGCAGCAGCGGAACAACTGAAGGCAATACGAAGGAAAGGATGCAGGTAGCGTTAAAGGGAGTAGGAAGACCCGAAGCTAAAAGTTGGACGTCTGGGAGGAATCGTTCGTTGAAGAGTGCAGAATATTCAAAAAGGATATGATTTGAATGACAAATACAAGCAGACTCAGAAGCATGAAGAGAGGAGAAAGGAGAAGGAGACATCCTGAGTCTAATTAAAGAAACCTACTACAGAACGACGACAGACAGGAATAGAATGAAACCAAGGCAGGAAACGCGGAACCGGTTGAATAAGACGGTACTGTGAAAAGCGATTTGAGAATAAAGAATGTCCAGCCAAAGTCTGGAATGATTACATCGCGATAGGGAAAGGATGTCTGAAGAAGGGAAAAAGTCGAGGAAAGGACCATTACGGGCGGCTGAACGAGCTAAAGAATCAGCCGAGTCATTGTCCTCTATATTGGAATGACTAGGAACCCATAGAAAGTCTATGAGGATGAAACGGAACGAGAATGGAGACGAGAGATTGAATTGAGAGAATGATACCGTCAGAGGAATGCGAATAAGGAGACTTGTAGAAGATATTAAATAAATGGCACGAAGAATTGAGATCAATTCGGCCGAGAAGATAGAGCAGAAAGAAGGAAGTCTAAAAGACTCAGAGTGCAGGAACGAAGGAGACGTAAAGCACAACCCACGCCCCCATCACTCTTGGATCCATCCGTGAAGAGACGTGGGAAGGAAAAGAAGAATCCAGCAGATGAAGGAATCCACAGTTTACTGCATTGTGAGAGGAAGCTAGGATCGGGACGGGGAAGAAATTGATAGGTATGCTATTAAAGTCATAAGAAAAAGTAAGGAAGACTGTTATAAAAGAGAACGTAGGGGGAAATTTGGAAACACGAGATATGCGATAGAATCGGGATTATATGAGGCGCAAAGCGCCAGTGGTTTTTGATATGAAGATAAGAAGAAATACGATTTGATGAAGAAATGGAAAGACATTTTATTAAAAAGCGATAACCGAAGAGTGAACGACGAATGAATAGAAGTTGAGATTCGGATAAAATTGCAGGAATGGGAGAAGATTTTAAAGCGCCAATGCACAGACGCAGACAGAAATTTTGAATTGAGTCAAATTGAAGAGGAAAGTGCGGAATAACTGTCCAAAAAAATTCTGAGACAATATCTACTTTGTGGCGAGTAAAAGAATTCCGAGTAATACGATGAAGCGTGATTTCCGACAAAGAAGGTACTTACGGAAAGCATTCGAAAAAAACATTAACACTTAAATCCGCAAGCGATTCCTTAAATGGACAGTATCGCTGATATAATATGCAGACACACAAAGTGTAATGTCGACGTTTATAAAAATTGCACTAGTTTTCACACGCGCTAGGTTTATTTAACATGTTCACTATTTTATCGACAGATGACATTGCAAGCAACTTCTGATTATAACGGGTCACATTTTTATTTAAAAATTTGCCATGTTCTAAACATTTTCAGTAACTTGTATAATGTATGAATGTGTCATTGGTGATGCAAGGATTATTGTTTCAAATATTCGTTTTATTTTTATTATTTTAAAAGTAATTATCAGTAATTATTTACAATGGCAGAACTATTGATTAAAGATGAAAATATTGTAGGTATATTAGAAAAACCTGACGAAGAAAGCAATAAGTTAAGTGTATAAATTATTTGTTAACTTATTTATTTACTTACTACGGTCGTATTATTCACGTGTAAAACATAATGAATTACTTAAATAAATACACACACAGAAATACTTAATATATTAACATAAACATTTAAATATAAAATTACGTTGTAATAATGAACTCGCGAACGTTTGAAACTCTAGTCGTGTGTTTTTAAATTTTATATTTCAATTTATCTGTTAATATATTTTACTACGTTTATTTATTCAAATAATTGTATATTTACTTTAAAAGCATCGAGTACTAGATGTATTTGTATGCACAGTTCAAAGCATTTAAGTAAGTGATGGCGGTATTTGTTCATGTCAATAATGAAAAGATTTAATTTTAGTTAAATTTTGAGGTAAAATTAAATATGTTAACGTTGTTGTTATTCATTTTTTTCTTCTTTTTAGTGTCTCTGTACTTTTCGCGTCAGATTTTATAAGGTCGATTTTCCAGGTTTTTTTCGATTTCAAACATTATTTATATTATCGGCTATGTAGACGAGGAAAACTTTGTGTTTACCAAAACTATTACACAATCGATAGCGCGGTGTTATATGTAATGATCCGGAGATGACACGTTCGCAACAGCAATTTTTCGTGAAACATTTGTAACCTGTTCTTAAATACTGCTAAATAGACCAAGCAGTTGTCAAATAACACGGGAAATTAAACGGGGCTGTTTAGAGAAATTTTTAATATAATAAGCGCGATTGATCTAAAAATGTTACTGGAAAGAAAGAAAATTTTCAATTTAGCCGAATCAATGATTTTTTTTTTTTTTTTTGGGAACGCCAACCAAGGGCAATGACCCATCATCAAAGAATTACGAAAACAGGATTAAATTTTGATATATAAAGAAATAGAGGAAATGAACTCCGCTAAGATTGGAACAACATCTGGTGAAGGAAAGTATGTAATGTAGGAAGCACAAAAAGGAGTAGGTAGTTTTAGGTGGAGAAGCTTAGTGTAGAGGAGGGAACGCTGCTGTACAAAAAGAGAGCATTCAAAAAGGATATGATTTGCATCACAAACACAGTCATGATCCGAGGGATGAAAATTACAGTATGGGGAAGAAACAATAGAAAAACGAAAGAGAGAGGAAGGAATCAATGATTAAAATGTTTTAACGAAATCCGCATAAAACTAGAAGGTTACCTCTTCTTTTTTTTTTTTTAATCGAGGTTTTTTCGTCGTCATTAAAGTATAAAATACGGGCCTTCGAAATTTTAAAATTTGAGGGCCAAAATTCTAACAAACGCGGGTAACTTGTCGGTATTAATTATCGCAGATAAATGTAATTCGAATAAAGAAAACGAATTTGAAATCTCCATATCAGTACTAACAGAGATATTAAACGCATTTGACCGTGATCTGAATGATCAGTGCGCATATCAGTATCAATTAGTGATATGTAAGGGGTTAATCTGAGATTAGACCTTCCCCATGTAAAACAAGTTCGCTCTTGGCTACAAGTAATACCGTCTTATATTGGATATTACATACTCATTTATAATATCATCAAAAAAAGTCATTTAACCTTGCTCTAATATAATGGCCGATGGGTTGTCTTGCATATAAGACTAAAGAAATAATAATAATAATAATAATAATAAAAAAAAGTAACGGGAAACGTAACTAGAAACTAGTTCCAGCTCTGAAATAGTTCGTTCCATTCCAATAACGTATTTACGTTACTTCGTTACTCCTGTCACTTTCGTGTACCAGAAATGAAAGAGCCATTGTAGTTTAAAGAACTGACCGTTATTACGTAACTAGTGTCTTGGAACCGAATGAACAAGATTAACTAGGCAATAATATCAGACGGCGATCAGGAGGAATTCTAGTAACACCTTTTATCTTTATATCACTGGTACAGTGTCGTCTCATGCTGCTTGCTCTGTTGCTGGTGTCATAACCCACTAACTCATTACATAGTGATACATACGTAGTATGATGAGATGATGAATAAAGCATATTCTGCTGTAACTGGCTGGGAACGAAGTTCTTCAGTTACAAATTTACTTTGTCTGTGGGTGCGTTATTATCAGCTGGAAACAAAATCTGTATAATTTAATAAGCAGAGCACCGTTTTCTGTACCATACGATGATGATGATCGCACATAATATACTATAATGATGACTAGCGCCGCAGCGATTAGCAATTCTGGATTTTACACTATCATAAAAAATTTTAACAGCGGCTTTTTTTCGAAAAACAGATCTACTTCATTTTATTTGAATGTCTGTTTGTCACATTTCGCTGTTTTTCAAGATATTTTAGATATGAAACTATTATCTACTGGCCCCCTAAGTTGTTTTAGATTTTAAACAATATTATTTTATTAACCTCTGTTTTTAGTTGTTTTTTTTTTTTATGATTACGTTTTATAATATATTTAAATTTATTTCAATTTTGATTTTACATAAGTTACTCTTTTTGTAACAGTTTGTAACTTTGTAACTAAGTTTCTTCTGCTACACTCCCGGTTCATTAGGAACTTGTACCGTGACATTTCGAAACATTTGGAACTTTATCCACCACTAGTTGTAACGTGACATTCCAAAATATTTGGAACTTTATCCACCACTAGTTGTAACGTGACATTCCAAAATATTTGGGATTTTATCCATCACTAGTACCGATGACTGTCGGTCAAGACCAACCTCAAATGATAAAGTTAAAAATAGTGGTCCCCTTTAGAGTTGTTATCCGTTCTTTATCTAATATAACCAGACAAAAATTAGCCAAAAAATTTTCGTTAAAATATAGAGTAATCCCCCCTCCCAAAAAGAAAAAAAATAAGAATTTTTTTTTAAAAATTCGAGGGAACGCGGGTGACTTAAATTACTATTAATAACGTTATTACAAATGCGGATTCGAATAAATATATTAGAGAAACCAACGCAGCGCAATTATTCACTGATGGAAATCGAACATTGTCCTCTTGAACCAATACCGGGCTTCACAGAGTACCGAGGGCAGCACAGTGATTCTGTCTGGTGTATATAAGAATATTTACAATAAAAATGAATTGTTTTAAGAAGGGAAATCTTCGAGATATACTTTTCAAAATTTAAGAAAAATGCATTAAAAAGTAAAAAGTATTCTATAGGACATAATCCGAAAAATAATACACCTATCGGGATTGGGTAGAATATGATTATTCTCTTAAACAATGAAAATAATTTTTCGAAATTCAAATTGCGACAAATAGGAAAAATCTCGGAAAACACCTGATATTTCTAATACTTGGCTTTTGTAGATAACGTGCGACGATGTTCTATTATAGCCGTTTATTTTCGGTAATTGTTGCAATTTAAATTTCGTGCCAACTTTAGACAATAATGTTTTCTAATCCCCCCTTTAATTGCGCCGTGTCACAATTATCTTTTATCGGGCAATTATTTTTTACTTTTCAACGCATTTAATTGAAATTTCAAAGAAAATCTGAAAGTCGGTCCCTTTTTTCTTTAAAAAAAAAACCAAAAAAAAAACCAAAAAAAAACAAAAAAAACAACAAAAAAAACATTTGATTTTTTATTTAATTAGTGTTTTTTTCTTCTATTTATGCAGCGACTGTTTCAAAAGAGGAATCCATATACGAGAGTACTTGAATAATAATCGCGATGCTATTAAATAATAATAATGATAAAAGACAAAATTGTTCAGTAACGATTGAGCAGATTCATCAGTTGTTAATAATGGCTTCGGTAAATGGAACTGACGGAGGAAATAATCTCTGCTGAAATACACACATTGATGTCGCATATTTTATCGGTGGCCTTTGCCGACACTCAGCTTGTGAACTTTACCTAACATATAGGAAAGGTGATTTTAAGCGAGGAGTCGTTCATTTTTCTATCGTCTTTCGATATACGTTAAATGTTTTTCAGGTTAACCTGCGATGTTTATTAACCAGCCGAGAAAGAAGACTAGCACAGTTAAAAATCGAACAGCGTCAACGTCGGTTAACATTCTAAAATCACTTAATTAACAGTGACGCGTGTGCCATTTTCTAAAGCGATTGCAGCTACAAATAAGAAGCGAGGAAAAATAAAGCTGTAACTAATCCAGACGTCCATACGTCATTCGTTGCAACATGCCGCTGACAGAATCACTTCCTTTTTCCTAGACATTTTTTACAGTTCGTCCTTCTTTTTTTTCCCCGCAGAACGGTTTCTTCAGTCAGTGAATGTGCTACGTTTTCTTTCTTCAAATTTTCCAGAGGATTGTACGATTCCCGGGACGGTATATACCGATCGATTATTTCGCCTAAGTCGAAATGAACCTAGACGAAGCTAGTGATATTAGGTTCATTTAATACGATAATAATAACGATCGCGGTCACGCGGAAATAACTGATAAAGCCTTCCATAAGTTTGTAACGGCACGATTAGAGCAATGCGATGCTAAGGGCTAATCGGTCAGACTGGCCTACCGAATCGGTTATTCCCCGGGTATCACCAAGAATACTGTACTAAAGAGAAAAGCAAATCGAAAAACCAAATCTTATATATTAACATTCGACGGTCCGGCAAGTCGATATGTCACTCGCGAAAAACAGTGAAGTAGCGAATATGCAGCGTAAGCGAATAATCGCGGTTACTTCGGGCCTTGCATAGCACTAAATGAGAATTTTGCGTACCGCGGATGTTAGAATTCGGAGAACAACGATATAAAGTTGCGACATTTGCAAGGTAACTTGCGATAATGGAGAAGCAGCAAATATAAAGCGTAAGCGAATAATCAGTCACTTCGGCCGTGTATTAAGCGATAATTCGGTGTACAGCGGATATTAAAATCCGGTGAACGACGATATGGCAAAAAGTTGCGTCATTCGCAGTGTAACTTGTAATAAATGAGAAGTAGTGGATTCGCAGCGTAAGCGAATAAACACGATTATTTAGCCTACAAATACAGCTAGGCGAGAAAGAGGAAAAGAAAATCTCTTTTCGCCTATTTGCACGGTGTGATGTTTCCCATGTTCTAGTTTAATTTGTCGCAACTTGTTATTCGATTGGTTCTCTCATATGTTTTGAACGGCTTCTTTGATTGCCATCATTTATTTATTTATTTTTTGCATTTAATAAGTCTTTTTCATGTGCTGTTGAAGTGTCCGTATGATATCAAGCAAAGGGCGGATTTGTAGGTTCAGATGGAGTGGCAGTAAGTCGATTTATATGTAATTGAAGTAGTCAATACACCGAACTCCGAACGGTTTGTTTCTGTCGCGACTGATCTTATGCCGATTAGAATGGAACATTTTGTAGTAATTTATATGACACTTGTTGCCGCTGAGTTTCACACAATATTTCCCTGCTAATAACATTCGCCGGTGTTTTAGTGACATCATATTTGTTTCCACGTGCAAACTATTAACTAGACTGGTACAGAACTGCTTATTCCGAGTGCGTTATTCTGAATTGTATTCAGCTTCTTAAGTGTACTTTCCGCCGCTGTGGCATAACTGCAACGTAGTCCTTTATTGACCTGGCATGAATAGTCGTAAGAGCATGCTTCTGTCAGATCGCCACAGCTTACCACGCATTAGCAGATTAAAGGCTTTTGTGCACCTCCGTTTTGTATCTTCTATGTGTGGCTTTCCCAGCTTAATATTTGTTGTCGAATATGAGTCCGAAAAAAGTCGTTTCGCTTTTATTAGTTATGTCAGTTTCAGCTTAATATCGCGTACTGGAGTCCTCTTGGTAAAATTTATTACACAGGTTTTGCCGGTGGAAAAATGTATATTCTTAGCAATGCCCTACTTTTCAATTGCCGTTCCTTCTATCTTATGTTATTTCCTCGCACGTAAATCGGTAGATCATCTGCAAATATTGACTAGTTGGTTGGGTATTCGATTAGATATTGTAAATCGCTTAAAACTATAGTGTAAATAGTAGAGGACTCAATACTGATCCTTGCGAGGTACCCCTAATTTATGATTTCGTTCAGTTTGTAATGAGGTCTTTATTTGAACTTTAAATTTTTTATTTTGAAGAAATTCCACGACAAATTTCGGCAAGTTCTCCCTCTGAATCCCATTTCATGTAACGTATTTATAATTGACTTCGGATATATGTATATTGATACGGATTCGGTACTTTTGGCGCTATCTTTTTTTCGACGTTCGAGCTAGGAATCATTCTTCGATTTATTCATTGATTCTCGATTTCTCGAACGTCGATTTATTTTTCATCGTCGCTTTGTCTTGTCTTGGTAGCTTACCTAGTCGATAGTCGCGTGATCGTCGGGTACACATTCGCGCTGGGGTAGAGACGTAATAGTGTCTGAATGGTAGTGGTCAGTAACTAAGGCAATGATATGCTTGTGCGGCAAGAAGCACTGAATAAAACGTGCCGGTAATGTCGAGCAGAGAGAATATTATAAACCCGCGAAAGTCAGGCAGGGTAATTTTTTTTTTTTTTTTTTTTTTTTTTTAAGGTGCCATATACTACAACTTGGGTCAGAGGCACCGGGGCTATTTTGTTAAATTAATGGATATATGTTTGTTGTTTTCAGAAATTGTATGGTCTTTTTAAGTTCGTCTGGGCTGTCGGAGAGTGCTGTGCGTATTGATATGTTGTGATCCGGATGATATTTTCGAAGTGGAATGCACGTTGTTAGTATATGATTGATTGTTAAAGGCTCTTGTCCGCAGTGGTAACATGTGGGCTGGGGTTCATTTTTCAATATGTGGCCGTGAGTTAGTGCAGTGTGTCCGATTCTGAGCCGAGTTATTACCGCCTCCTCGCGTCGGGATGGGATGCATGTTTTCCACGGAGATGTGTTTGACTTGATGTTTCGGAGTTTGTTGACGGTAGAGATGCGCTTCCAGTTTGAGTCCCACGTATCGTGGAATACGCTTTTGATGTTGCGTATTTGGTCTTGAATTGGAATCGGAATTGCTGGTACTGGGAACATCCTCGCTGCTTCCTTCGCGGCAGTGTCTGCTTCTTCGTTTTCCTTGATGTTAGAATGTGCTGGGATCCAGCATACGACGATTTCCTGTATATGACGGTGAGTTGACAAAAGAATATCCTGGGCAATCGGGTGGTTAACTTTTGTGTGATCAAGGTTAATGTTTTGAATGGCGCAAAGGGAGTCAGTAAAGATAACTATTTTCGGTAGGTTTAAATTAATAGCCAAATTGGTTGCCAAGTTTATTGCTGTTAGTTCTGCTGATAGTACGGAAAATTCAATTGGTAATGAATATCTTACGGTGACGTCTTGGTGTATTACGGAACAGCCGACGCCTTCGGCTGTTTTTGATGCATCGGTGTAGAATTTTTCGTATGGGTCAAGTGAGGCCATTAGTGTATCGTAGGTGCTTTGTTTTAGCATCATATTTTTGATGTGCAGTGCTAATGATGTGTCCGTTTTTAAGTTTATTGACACGTTTGGCGGTATCGACGATATTATGCGATGGTCGATTTGTTCCGATTGATTAAGGTTCAAGGAGCGGATGATGTTTGCGACATGGGATTGAAATAATCCAGCGGAGTGGCGAAGATAGCGTGATGAATTTGCTTTTTGTAACTGTAGTGGATGTTTTTTCCCTTTGAGATATGTGTCAAGTTTTATTGTTAAGTATTCTCTCCGCAGTTTTAACGACCATTCACCAGCCTCAGCCAAAATGCTGACCGTTGGGCTGGTGTGGAAGGCTCCGATTGCCAATCGAATGGCCGAATGATGAATGGAATCCAAGGTGCGCAGAATTGATGGTTTCGCCGTTCCATAGATTGGAGCACCATAGTCTAAGCAGGGACGTATCATTGTTCGATAGATTTTTAGTAGAGTAGCTCTATCCGCTCCAAAAGTGCTGTGAGATAGTTTTTTTATTAAATTTAATTTTTTCAAGCATTGTTGTTTTAATTCGTTTATATGGTGTTTCCAAGAAAGTGCGTCATCGAATGTTAAGCCAAGATATTTCACGGTTTGAGTTTGTGGGATTTGGATGTTATTTAATGTAACGGTTAGAGCTTTGCTGCAGCTTCTTAGTTTGCAGAAGTGAATGCATTTCGTCTTTGATACGGAAAATTCTAGGCCATTCCGTGTTGTCCACTCATATGCTTTATTTATTGCGTTTTGTAGTCTTCGAATACCGGATTGGAGATTTTTACAACCAACACAGATTGCGAAGTCGTCTGCGAACAGTGTTGATGATATCGATGTTGGAATGGATGCTGTTAGGTCATTTATTGCGATGATGAATAATGTTGGGCTCAGCACGGAACCCTGTGGAACTCCGTTTTGAAGAGGTTTTAATGCGGATATAGCTCGGCCGATTCGTACTCGGAAGGTGCGTTCAGATAGGAAGTTTTCTATGAAGTACATTAAATGACCTCGGAAGCCCCACTTGTACAGTGTTACGATTGCTTTTCTTTTCCAAATCCGGTCAAAGGCCTTCGTTATATCAAAAAAGACGGCTAGGGTATGTTTGCGTAGTGCGAAGTTGCTCTGAATGAACGTTTGTAGGTGGATAAGATGATCGACTGTTGAGCGTGATGGTCGGAAGCCACATTGTATTGGAGATAACAGATTTCTATTTTCTAGTTCCCAGATTAGTCGTTTATTGATGATTTTTTCGAGAATTTTGCATAAGACTGAAGTTAAGGATATTGGCCTGAAATTATCTGCTTGCGACGGATTTTTGGTCGGTTTTTGTATCGGTATTATTATTGATTCTCTCCACTGCTTCGGGAAGGATCGTGTTGTCCATATGTGGTTAAACAGGTGGAGTAGTTTGTCGTACATGCACTCTGGTGCTTTTTTTAGGAACTGAATGTGAATACTATCAGCACCGGTTGCCGAGTCCCTCATAGAATTGACTGCGCTGGTAATTTCATTTTTCCTTATAGGGGAGTTGTAGGTTAGGTTGTTAGCTGTTTCGAATTTTAAATTTCTAGATTCCATGCTCTGTTTTATTTGTAATGAGGACAGTGGCAATTTGTTGTCACTTGATATGTCTTCAAAATATAGCGCAAATTGTTCTGCTATTTGTTCTGGTTTTGTGTATAACTGATCGCCTACTGAAATTGAACTTGGTATTCGAGGAGAGTAGGTTTTGTTGAGTGACCGTATTTTATTCCACATTTGTTGAGGCGGGGTTCTTGCAGTTAACGTAGAAGTGAATTCGTTCCAACTTTTCTGTTTTTCTTGCTTTAGGGTCCATCTGGCTTTCGATCGAGCATGCTGGTAGGTTATATGGTTTTCAATTGTGGGTGTTCGTTTTAGTTTTCTGAGTGCCTTCCTTCTATTTCGAATGACTTCTGTGCATTTTTCGGACCACCAGGGAACAGGAATTCTGTTTTTAGGTAATGGTTTCGTTTTCGGGATAGCTTGATCAGCGCATTGAAGAATTTGATTGCAGTAAGATGTAACAAAAGCGTCAGTGTCATTAAAGCTTTCTATTTTTGTGTTATGTTGGCATAATTGTTGGTATAGATTCCAGTTTGCTTTTTTGAGGTTAAATTTTGCATCTGTGTTCGATGCGGTGTTTTTTGTGTGTATAATTATGATTAATGGATAGTGGTCGCTTCCTCCCATATCAGAGTGCGGATAAACATCTATTAAATGCGCGATCTGACTTGAGCTTAGGATGAGATCAATGGTGCTCCATGTCCTATGAGTAGCGCTGTAATGTGTTGGCTCTTGCGTGTTATGTATTGTTAAATTAAAATTTTCTATAATTTCTATCAATAATTTGCCTCTTTTGTCAGTTTTGTTTCCTCCAATTTCTTCACTATGTGAGTTGAAATCGCCTGTGAATATGAATGGTGTTGGGAGGCTACGTAATAGTTTTGTATAATCGCTTTTTTCTATTTTAGTGTACTGGGGAATATATATTGTACATATTGTTATAGCTGGCTCGGTGTTTAGACGTATCGCTAGAGTTTGTAGGTGATCAAGGTTTAAGCTTATTTCGGTATAACTTGCATTATTTTTTATTGCTATAAGAATTCCACCGTGTGCTCTTGTTTGGTTGTTTAGGCTATTGTAAATGATATTGTAATTTTGAAGGTGTACCTTTTGATTGGGGTGAAGGTGTGTTTCCTGAATGCATAGTACTGTTGGGTTATATGTTGCTATGATAATTTTAAGCTCTTGGAGGTGGGTGGCGACGCCGTTACAGTTCCAATTTATGATAGAAATGTTTTGTTTTCCCGAAGCCATTTTTTTATTATTTAATTTTATGCTTGTTAGTTACTGTTGTGTGGTGTTTTCAGTTTTTAGCTTTTTAATGATTTTTGTGAATCTCACTTTCATTGAGCGGTTTTTCTGTAGTAGTTTGTAATTGTCTTGCAGCATTTTGATTAGCTTAGTCATCTCTGAGGTGAATTCCAATGCTAATTCAGGAATATTGGGATGGCCTTTACACATGTCGATAAATACGCAGAAGTTTGCGTATGTAAGCGGATATTTGTTTTCATTGCTTTTAATGTTTGCTTCGAGAGGTTTGAGTGTTTGTTTTATCGACTGGGTATTGCCTAGGTCATTGCTGCCTTCGAAATCTGATAAATCTACAGATGAGTTTTCATCCGCTTCCGAGTTTATGTCATTCGCTTTTTCATCAGGCTGTGTTGTCGGTTTGGTCTCTTCCGCATTTGAATCTTTGGAGTCCCTTTTTTGTTTCTTCTGTTGTTTTTGGGTCGTGGCTGAAGTAGTTGCAGTTTCTGTTTCGGATTTGGCGGTGGAAGAGTTATTAGATAATTGTCTTTTAAAATTTTCTGCGCGTGCTCTGTCAGAACTGTCGCTTTGGTTTATTTGCAGTGGAATATTTGTAGCAGTATTGTGGGTGATGGTTTGAGTGCGATGATCGGATTCGTCCGCGTTGCTGTTTGGAAGAGGAGGAAATGAGTCGTCTGATGTTTTTTGTTGTTGTGTAAATGTTGACGATTCTGAGCATGATGGCTGCGATTTGATTACTGATTGTTTAGGATCCTCCGATGTTTCATTTCGAGTACAGTTATCGGCTTTGTGGCCGGAGAGGTTGCATTTGAAGCAGATTAAATCATCCGCCGAGAGAAATATACGGTAGCTATGATCGTTTGTATCCAACGTAAAGGAGCTCGGCAAATTTAGTTCTTCGAAGTTGGTAATGTATACTTGCCGACGCCAGCTGACTATATGCCCGAATTCGTTGTCTAGAGGCAGGGTAATTAACGCGGTAGTATGGTACGATTGTTACCGTTATCAGATGTTAATTGTTATATTCTTTATAGTGCCATACTTAATTCCTGAGCGTCGGCGACTACCTATTCGTACATCTCAGCTGTACAGACACAGGCATAGTGTACTAGGCAATTGTTATATGCAACGCCGGTGTACACACGCAAGACTTCATTCGGAACTGATTGTAGTCGCTTGTTATCGCGCTACAAGTGCAGTCCCGTGTATGTCTGCTGTGTACTGACCTAGCGCGCATATGATGTTGTACGTGGTGGTTTGCCATTGCCTTCCACGTGGTTATTAGCGAATATTTAATTTTAATTCTTTGTAATAAGTTCTGTCGTCGTTCGGGATCGAACCCGTGACCTCTGTAACGGAAGTCAATCGCTCCAGCAACTAGACTATCGCGACGACTTAATTGTTATAGGTTAGAGATATTCAGTTAAACACGTCGTGTAAGACCTACTACTGTTCTCGTCGTCGTCAAGCGTGCCAACATTATCTAGTCGTCGCGTTACCTTTTTCATGGAACCTTATTGCGCCATGTCGCACGCTTTTTTTTTTTTATACCAGTGCTAAAATTTTTATGTAATTTGTCAAAGTTTTCGTACAAAATTTTTTTCTCTAGTCTATATATATATATATATATATATATATTCTGTAGGCGTCCGTTTTGTTTGTTTGTGATTTTGTTTTGAAAATATACGCGGTTTTGATAAAACTTTCATTGTTGGACATGTGATGTCGGCTAGACAATATTTCCGGTATAGAGAGACCACCGCCGTTCCGGGGCAGGATCGTGGTCAAATTTGTTTCCTTTTTACTGATTTTATTTATATTTCTCTTCTTATTTAAATTTCTTACGATACTTTCGGAAAAGCCTAATGCTCTGAGGGAAGCTCATCTAATTGCAACGACGCGAGTGTTGCTGGCGCCCATTTTATTAATATTATCACCTTTGTCGGAGAAAATTAATTCACATCAATATATATATATATGATCAAAAGCTTTCTCTATGTTGAAAAACACACATATAGTATATATTACCGCAAAGTAAAACCGTCTAGAATTGCTTGCTGTAATGTTAATACATTGTCGATAGTCGACCGACCTTCCCGGAAATTGTATGCCGCATAAAAAAGAACGTTTCGGGTCGTCCAACTGTAAAACGAACTCTAGTTACACACTGATTAGGCAACTGGACAATAAGTTTACCGGCTATTGATCATTCGGATTAGCCGATTGATTCGGCCTTTGGCTTTTCACGTTATCCTGCGTTTGGCACGTGCATCAGAAGATAATGGTTTACATACAGGCGCCATATATGAAAAGCAAGTCGATATGAAAACATGCACCGATGAAGAATATTCGAAAAGAGAATTAAACGTAAACAGAGCGGTGAAAAGAATTATAATTGAACTATCCGATATGAATAAAACGGCGGAGGCGCGATTATAAGGAGGCCGCTGCTAGGATTTTATATGGGTTTGTATTAAAATTCTGCGCCACGAAGTCACATCGAGATTTGCACATTGCCTTTTTCTTTTCGACATCTGGCTCGTATTCATCTTTTCTGAGCGGCGACGGTAGCAGTGAACCGCTTTAGAAAAATGCCGAGCAGTTATTTACCGGGAAAATAAAAGAAAACACGATAAAAGAACAATAGGCAGAAAAGAAGAGGCCTATCAGCCGCTGTGTCAGGTATATTTTTGCGCGGCATCACGCGAACGGAATTCAAATTCTTCCATTCCAGATAAGCCGCCAAGCCCAGATTTTGCTGGTCGCTCGCTTCCGGCTAAAACGCACTTTCTTCCCATCTAGATGTAATGACAGCTGCGATAATAAATGCGATAATAATGCACTCCGGTGTGCTCGTGTGTGTGAACCTTCGACGGAAGAACTGCAAATATCATACTATTTCGAGCCGCGTTAAGAATTTCGTGCGACAAAAAGGAAAAATTCTATACATTTTCCGAACAGCTGAAGCGGGATTAAAATTTCGGTAACACGGATAAGTCGTTCAAACCTATTATTAACAATACCGATCTCTGTTCCCATCAGGGCGCTACGGTTCAGCACTGTTCGGGGTTCGCAGCTGACAGAAAAAAACCCGAATACGGTAAATTGTTCTAAAAATCGTTAATACATGCGAGTTTTTATTTGGCCAAATTATATATACTCTGCTCCTGCGGCTTCTAAGCTACAGCGTAGTACTGCACTAAATAGATAGTTTTATGTGTATAGTACGTCAAGCGGTGTTAATAAAATTATTGTTACGTCTGATACGCGATGGACTGAAGGTTAAGCTGAGATCGCCTGATTTCATGACGTCAGCGCGTTTCGGTTGTTTTACGAACAGACTTCTTTCGCTTGACAGACTAACAAATTGTACATAACGTGTATTTGGAACATTTACAAAAGAAATTAGACACGGTATTAGACATTTTAATGGAGGAAAATTTACTGAACATAATCGTTTCGTTTATACATATTTCTAAGTTAGTATAAATAAAATTTATACGATTTTTATATTTGAATCAAGAAAGCTGCTAAAATTGTTAAATTTGTCTAATTTCGGTAAATTCTAGTGTTTTTGATTTTATGTACTATTTCTAATAAATTTTTTCACATTGTCGTTACATAAGTATAATTACGAAATATATTTTCAAATTGCTGTTTTTACACGTATTTAAACGTCAAAAAAAAAACCAAAAAAAACCAAAAAAAACCACCCCGAATGATTTTTAGAAGTACAGTAGTCATTGTGAAATTTCGGGCAACGAGTTAGTTGACTCGTTGGTACGTTCGGCTGCTTCAGACGGTCGCTTTATTAGGCATTTTCCAGCCCAAAGTCTTCTTCCTCTTTCCTTTTGTTGCCACCGCGACTGTTGGTCTGATCTATACCATTCTTCATTTTCTAGTCCTGCTTCCTTTTACTTATCCATACAACAACCCATTCCTCCTCATTTCCTTTGTTCCAGAATTTCCCCAACATGAGGCGGTCAACTATCTCATCTATAATTAGACTTCGGTTTAATCACAGCTTGCTTCCTTCTTCGCTCTTCCGTTTCTCCATTACTCAGCCTCCTCGGTGCCCGTTTGATCCGGCAGAAGCAAACTTCACTTGTGATGCAAATCACATTTTACTTGAATGCCCTTTCATTTCTTCAGAACGCGCGATACTGTATTCTGCCTTTTACGTCTTGCTCACAGCATCCTTTCCTTTCCTTCTCTCTTGGTTATTCCTTTGTTAGCTTCATTCATATGTTCTATTTTTAATATTTTTCCTGTATAATCGTTAGTGCTGTCATACCTTACTTTGGGTATGCTCAAAAAAAAAAAAAAAAAAGAAAAAAAAAGAAATACAGTATTAGAAATTGGTTTTGAAATTTTCCATTCCACGAATCGTCAATAACTCTGATCTAACCAGAAGTGGCTATGAGAACAATACTTAGATAAGTATGGACACTCTTTTTCGTTTTATTAAAATACATAGGGAAACGTTATTAATGTGATTTTCTTTCATACCGTTGTGATATTTTATGAGCTTTTGAAATAAATATAATACACTTTAAATACACAATACGATTATTATTTATTTAATGAAATAACATTGACTAGTTTCGGATCATGATGGATACAATTATCCGAAACTAGTCAGTGCTGTTTTATTAAATAAATAATAATAGTATTGTGTATTTAAAGTGTGTTATATTTATTTCAAAAGCACATAGGGAAACATTTCTAATGTGCACAGTAATTTGTTACTTGTAACTAGGTTAATAAACATTTTAATAAACAATTGTTATCTTCTTTTAAGGTTAATAAAGATGAGAAATGTTTACAACTGATATCGAATAAGTAGCCAAAGGTGAAAGGTGAAAAAAAAGAAAACAAACCGAATACGGCCGAAATCGTTTACTAAGGAAGGTGTAGGGATTGAAAATAGTTTTCGTATTAATCCGGTTTCATATTGAAAGAAATTAAGCAGCGTGAGAGATAGCCGGAATTGAGTTTTTCTGTAATAAACCAAATACGAATTACCTGCACAATCAATAACGTTCTGTTTCTGTTTTACTCTTCTCCTCCAAACTTCCTGTGGCTGTTGCAATTTAAATGTGTTCTTTCAGTTAGAATATTGTTCAGTAATATGGGATGATCCCTTTTATGATAATTGTAATAAAATTATTGAAAATGTTCAGTGTCAAAATTCTTAAGATATCTTTATTTCCGCATGGTTAAAATTTACCCGCAATATACGAATCATATTATCTTGAATAAATTATTACGTTTTAAAACTTTACGTGCGAGACGGAAACATGCTAAATTAAAATTTATACAAGATATATGCAATGCGCGAATCGGAGATAAACTCAGGTACGTACAAATATTGCGTTGAGTTCTCCGATTCGGTCTGCAGTCCATCTGTACAATACATTGCTCACTGATTATCCAGAAATTGATATACACTTCGATAATTGAATTAAGTATTTGCAATTAGTTTATATTTCCACCTAGAAGATTTGTACTTGGTGGTCACGGAGAATGAATATATTCTTTAAGTACTCTGTGCATGTGAGAAATTGTTATCGATATTTTATTAATAATGTGATGTGTTACTTCTGGGTAATATGCTCCATGTAATTGGGCTAACGACTGTATGGAGCATACTAATATTTAAATAAATAAATAAATAAATGTTTCAGCGTTTGAATCAGCATAAAAAAGTCGACAGACATTTGTTAATGAAGAGACTTTCTGCCAGGTTTGGCACACTTATATGTATTTTTGCCTAATCTGAAAGCTAATATTGGCTATTCCAGGCAATTATCATCCGGGGGTGGGGGGTGCACAATCGAACTGGTTCCGACATTCTCTTTAGATCCATATTACATGCGTGAGTAAGTGTTACGGAAATATTTAATAATCCACTACTATACCAAGAACATGTAAAATATATTTTTTTACCTGTTTTACTATTTTTTCTTTATCGAACATAGGGTGAATTCCCATTTCGCCTAATTCCCAATTCGCCTAATTCCCATTTCGCCTAAATGTAGGGTCGGGTTACTCAGGTAATAAAAAAAAGGTCAGACAAACATACGAATGATTTCGTGTTGGCAACAGCGCGTCATCATTATCGAATTTTA
This sequence comes from Icerya purchasi, assembly GCA_039619475.1. Classification (NCBI taxonomy): domain Eukaryota; kingdom Metazoa; phylum Arthropoda; class Insecta; order Hemiptera; family Monophlebidae; genus Icerya; species Icerya purchasi. The sequence continues at coordinate 249,603,588 of CM077116.1, forward strand.
AGCAGACTAAACGCATCATTTTTTTTTCTATTTGATTCCACTGTGTTAAGGTTTTTTTTTCTTTCCGAAATATAACAAAAAGGTTTATATGAAAATCAGAAGTGAAAAAATACCGCTAAAAATGTTTGATGTAAATATACGCGAAACGACCACTCCGATTAATATTTGCGAGTTATTTCATTGGATGTCCAGTGCTGTATAAATCCCACCCGCCTTATCAGTCAGTATATAAAAGCCTTATTGATATTTAGTGTGATATGAACATTAAGGTTCGGAGTTGCAGAAAAAATAATAAAAAAGCTAAATTATAATTAGATGTAGTTTCGAAGTGGTCGCGTTTATGTAAGAAAAAAGGAATAAAAATCGAATAGACTTAACAATAATGACATGACATCGAATGATTATTACAGCGGAAATTTTATTATTGATTATTAAAATTACAATTATAAGTACATACAAAAAGTAAATGTTAAAATTAGGAAAACATAAATAAAGCTCCATTTAGTTCACCCTGCCTTTTTGCCTTTTCTAGGCTTTTTAGCAAAATAACTTCTTCCGGCTCAACGTAGCTCGGTACGCATTTCAAACGCCTATACTGTCAGGAAGTGCTCTATTTCCGATTCTCGGCCACGCGCAACGAAACTACCCCTGCGTAGCGGTCAGATCCTTCGATTTTTTAACCGAGAATGCGTCTTTGACAAACAATGCCGCGTTTGCCCGCTACCGAGACCTTCCGAGAAATTGAATGATTATTACCAAAATTTTAATATTTTCAAAGGTCGTAAGAAATGCCAAATCCATCTCAATATGCGGAAAATCACCGCATACTGACTATTTTATGCTATGAGGTTAAAATTTGTTCTGGGCTGAGTGTTATGTGTATCAACGTTCTGAAGGAAACTATTCTTCTATCTTGAATATTTAAATTTTCGCTTGTGAATAAACCAAAAATTTAGAGTCAGGCTAATATAACAATGGATATATCATTTATAAAAACAAATCGAGCAGGTAAATAATATATATATATATATATATATCTAATATTTGTATATTGAAATATTTATTGCAAATTACATTTTAAATGAAATGGTATTCAATTAGATTTTGACAACAGAGAATAAAAAAAATTATCATCCATTAAAAAATTATTTTCGCTTAATTGCTATAAATTTTTATTTTGTACGTCAAAAGTGTATGATAAAATATTTGGTTAATTGAATAGCGTCTTTTTATATTCTCTTTCTTTTTCCTTTTTGTAATGTTAAATCGTAACCTTTTGGCAATTTATTGAATGAAGTATTTTAAATAGTAAGATAGAAGGTTTTTTTTCTTTGCCTTTTTTTGGCAGACTTAACAGATTATAAAAGAAAGAAGAAAAATATTATAATCTAATTCGATTGGACACTGGGGAAATAGAAGAAACAAGAGTAAGGAGGACATTGCCCCTTTATTCCAATCTTCTGCGCTTTGGCCTCCCCATTCCTTACAGTGCCAAAGCCATTCTTGCTTTCTCCTCTCTCAATATAGTTCCTTTGTTAACTTTCTTTATCTCCTCAATTTTTAATCTTTTCCTTATATAACGTACAGTTCTCTGTGTTGGGTAAGTTCTGCTGTTGACGTGCCCAAAAAATTGAAAAAAAAAAATTTTTTTTTACTTTGTCATAAACTCTAAAAACAACATTTTTTGCGTTTTATTTATTTTTTTCATTCCAATTATTGAAATTACTTGAAAAACATCGTCATTATAATGAACGTGACTAATTTGAAGAGGAATTTTTCAAAGTCCAACAGCAACCATTTAGGCTTCTGGAGAAGTTATTTATACCTCAAAATTCGATTTTAGAAGTATTTTTAACAACATACGCCAAGTTTTACCGTTTCATCTTGTAGAATGGGGAAAAAAATCATGACTGTATCTTCTAAAATTTTTTTTATACCGTGCGACACATCTAAAAATGTAATAACCCCTTATTACTACCAATCTTTCGCCATTTTTTAATCAATTGTCCTTATTTTCACTGCTTTCTACAACTAAAAATCTATTGTTAAAGATTATCAAATATAACAAATATACTCGATAGATATAATAATATTTAAAATATACATTTTTTTGATATGGTGCTTTTAAATCTATGCTCATTTATTAATCCTATAAAAGCCATGAACTGACCCCATATAACAGGGTCTTCACCTTGTTTATTCCTTGCTTACTCCTCTTTTTCTGCTGTACACGGAGTTTAATAGTAAATCTAGTAATTTTTCTCGTCCTAATATCCAAATTTTGAAAAATCTCTTGTAATCGTATACGTTACTGTTGATTATTTATTCAAATCCGAAGCAGTATTTAATTTTTAAATTCTTTCGATTTGCAAATTCACTTTTTTTGAATTAAAGAAAAATGAAATTAGGTTCAGGAACTTTTGTTAAAAAAAAAGAAACAACTGTTTTCCTAATTTTAACATTTACTTTTTGTATGTACTTATAATTGTAATTTTAATAATCAATAATAAAATTTCCGCTGTAATAATCATTCGATGTCATGTCATTGTTGTTAATTCTATTCGATTTTTATTCCTTTTTTCTTACATAAACGCGACCACTTCGAAACTACATCTAATTATAATTTAGCTTTTTTATTATTTTTTCTGCAACTCCGAACCTTAATGTTCATGTCACACTAAATATCAATAAGGCTTTTATATACTGACTGATAAGGCGAGTGGGATTTATACAGCACTGGACATCCAATGAAATAACTCGCAAATATTAATCGGAGTGGTCGTTTCGCGTATATTTACATCAAACATTTTTAGCGGTATTTTTTCACTTCTGATTTTCATATAAACCTTTTTGTTGTATTTCGGAAAGAAAAAAAAACCTTAACACAGTGGAATCAAATAGAAAAAAAAATGATGCGTTTAGTCTGCTTAAAATTCGATAATGATGACGCGCTGTTGCCAACACGAAATCATTCGTATGTTTGTCTGACCTTTTTTTTATTACCTGAGTAACCCGACCCTACATTTAGGCGAAATGGGAATTAGGCGAATTGGGAATTAGGCGAAATGGTACCAGACCGAACATAGTTGTTGCGAAACATTCAATTTTCACATTAAACGAATTTTGTCCATTATGTTGGTACCGGAATAAAATGCGGTATAAATATGTACATTGATCTAATTCCGAACTGAATTTGCGTTTCGTATTAACTGATTTTTTTTACTGGTTTCCTCTGTATAAAGCGGATCTATTAACCGATGAAGAAATGTGAACGGTATTGACAACGGAAAATTGTGGAACTGATGTATTAGTATTGTGGTTTACACTATAGCACAAGGATGCAGGAACTGACTGAAATTTCAAATGATGCATAAGAGTGCCAATAGGAAACTAAGCGATCGATTGCGGGAAGGAGGATATATAAGGAAAATAATAACGCAGTGAAATAAGAATCATCGCCTTCGATTGTTCCGCTGCTGCTGTCCTTTGTGAGTTTTATTTCTGACCGCCTGGCTATTCTCAGTTCTACCTATTGAATTATCATGTTGTCGGATGAAGGCCGCTGGTGCACCCAGGAGTAATAAAAAAAAAAAAAGAATAAATAAAATATAAAATTTATCGTTCGAGTTTGTTTTTTTTCTTTTTTTTTTCCTTTTTTTTTTTTTTTGAGGCAGACTTACCAACCAAAGGCATTACCCAAAGTCACATTTCATTACCAAGAAAGAGGGAAAATAAAAAAACAAACGAGATTAGAATTGAATATTTCCGGAAATAGAAGAAATGGAAGATGATATTATAGTCAATGATGGAAATGAAAGAAAAAACGAAGCACTATAAGGCGTAGTGAAAACAACGTTTGGGTAGTTCTAAATAGAAGGGGGGCCACTCAGCGGATACAGACGAACATTCGAAGGATATGTGATTTTTGTATCGCAAAGCTGTAGATTGGAATCATCTTAAGATGGAAATAACAAAAACTCAATAGAAAAACGAAAGGAAATCGTAAAATGCCGACTAAAGGCTAGCCGGCAAAAGGAGGAGATAAGAAAACGAGGGAGTTGAGGCAAGATGTAATATTAAGGCCGAGAAAGGAAGTCAGGTTGAGTAGTATGATAGAAGGATTTGGGGTTGGAAAATGAGAAAGGACAGCGGGAAGAATATTAAATCAACTTATTATTATTCCTTTATACGTGTGGGCACAAAGGGTTGTAGATTAACGAAATTGTAGAAGAAATATTAAACAGAATGTAAGATTTTTTGTCAACGGAGGAAAAATATTTTAATTCGTTTTGTAAAATACACAAACTTTTTCATTTTTTCTTTAAAAAAAAAAAGAAGAAGAAATAACGGAGGCGTGCTGCCCTTTACGTTCACCAATTACACTCGCCATGAAAAGAAGGTTTTAACAATCGTAAATTAAAACTTTTCCATAGGCAAGTTAGGAAAAATGAAATAAAAATTTTGCAAATAACTTTACAAAGCTTCATCAAAAACAACGTTCGTAATGGTTTACCAAATTATATCTTAATTCCATTTTTACTTTCGCATCGTGACAAAGGCGCGTGCAAACATTTGACGGCTGCCATTTTTCAGATTTAAAGCTTAAAACACGCACCGCGATTGTCACATTTGTTCGAATAATCGACAATTTTTTGGGCTCTTTGAATATGTACGCAGTTTCTCCATTATTATTATTATTATTATTATTATTATTATTATTATTATTATTATTATTATTATTATTATTATTATTATTTTCGTTCCGAACGTCATTTCCAATAATGCACCTATATTGCAAACTTAACGTTAAGCTAAATATGTTTTTTCCGATACCGGTTTTATTAGTACTGACGAAATGAGATCATCAAACAAATTGACGCGCACGTTTTTTCACATTTGCAGTACTGATGCTCTGGCCACTTGCATTATGTTTTCAAATTTTTAATACAGCGCGAATATATAATTATGAAAATGGCTTCGTTCATACGCGGGGATCGTTCAGAAAGTAAGTTTAACGGTCTGATTATGCCGTGAAAGAATAGTCAAAACGCAAAAACAAAGTAATTTTTGAAGTTTACAAATAATTTTCTATTTTACACGATCACCGCTTAGGCATTTTTTATAACGTGCAACAAGTTTTTTAATTCGCAAGTTGAAATGATTTTCGTCCAGTTCTTTCAGGGACTTTGTCTCAACGTTGAGATTACCTGCACTGAATTAAAGGCGGTTCGTGTAATCCATTAAACGAAAAAAAAAACGCGCTAATTCCCCCCAAAAAACACAGTCGCCAGAACAGGAAGGGGGTCTAGGCTGAATAGAAAGGTAAAATGAGTTAAGATTGGAAAAGGAGTGAGGATATATATCCGACCAAAGGCTGACATACATTCTTTTAGAGAGTATGTTGTGACCAGGAATCTTTTTAACAAAATATGGGTAGTGTAACGCTGAGCGTGTTAAGGAATCCACCGGTTCGTTACCATCAATACCCGCATGACTTGAATCCCAAAGGAGGTTGATGGATATGGAATGGGGAAGGGAAAGACTATAGATGAGAGAACGTATACGGAAAACCATAAAGTCGAAGGAATATGAGGGAAAGAGAGAAGATATGTTTACACACTCTATCACTCTGGTATATTATTTATTCTTTTTAAAATCATTCTGAAATCCATGTGCCGTAGAATTTTTGAGGATTTGCGATAGGACATGATCGTGACTGCATTGCGGCGTTTCAGGTGGTGATAAAGAACACCTAAAACTAGTCAAGTGCAACTTTTAACCTTTGTTGAAAATAACGAGTAGCAAACAGAACTGCAGCGTACATGGCTGACCCCAATTATTCGAAAATTACGGGCAAGGTAAAATTTCGAAACGATAGGCTTTCCGTCTGATTTTTGACGAGTTTTATATAAAACGATTTAAAATTATCTAAAATTTTAAACTGTTTTCAGTTCAAATGTTCGAACGGATTCGGCTATAGACGACGATAAATTATTTTAACAATATTTGGAATTAGTTCTTATGTCGGATTTAGGCGATGCTGTCCCATAAAATCGTATGACAAATTACAGCAAAAATTATCTTCGATTTTTTTATTCGCTATTACATATTCTATTTTTTGTAAGTTGTCAAGCGTTAAAACGTCATTAAAGGTTCTGTTACGTAGCGATATTTGTTTTATAAATAAAAATATTAGGCTTTAAAAAATATTCGGAAAGAAAAATATAACGCAAATATTTAAATTTATACCGCTGAAAATTAAGAAAGGACAATTTCTATTGTTATTTCCAAAATGTGTCCTCCCGCTCCGGGATATTGTATAGGTTACACAGTTCTTTTCAATTACGTTGCAGAATTCTGTAATTTAAATAGACTAGTAACTGATTGGAATAGTACGCTAGGTTGGAACAAGTCTATATTTGTCACAGTAACGAAAGTAATAAGTTCAAAAGGAATAACTGGAACTGACCATATCTCGGTTACCTGGTTCGCTGTTCAAGAGCTCTTTATGCAGATTCTTTAAATTTCCTATTTTAATTGATTCTTTTTTTTGTTTAACTTCAATTTTAAATTAACTATTAAATGTGAAAAAATTGTACTATTGAACAAAACTGAAAAAAAATCAACTATGGTACATCATCCGGCTGCTAGTATATTTCATTTCCTTCTCTCGTGATAATTACCTTTTTCCATTTACAGCGATTCTTCACCGGCAACAAATGTAATGTAAAAAGAAAGATTTTCCAATCCAGACTGGTACGTAAAAAGAGAAGCAAAAAAGTACAAGAATCTGTGCCAATTGTCGAAGAAAAAGAAAAAAACATAGGCAGATGTTCCGAGAATATATGTAGCGTATACGGAAATATATTGCAAACAGGATGAAAAATAAGAGCGAAAAAAAAAAAAGAAAAGTGGTTGTATGCAATGCAACATGACAAGGCGAAGTGGTGAGAGGAAATTGTAAATGGAAGAAAATAAGGGCTAAAACAGAAACAGTAACGGCTGCAGAAATTAAAGGACTACATGTCATAAATGAAGCAGAGTCGCTTGAAAAGGAAATGAGTACTACGGACGCTGTCCGCCCGATTATAGGTCTTTTCGTATGTATGTGTGTGTTCCTAAATTTAGCTTTTATTAAGTGAAAAGAGGAAGGGTGAATATAATAACAATAATGGTAATATACTAAAGGAAGCAGTTTAAATGATTTTTTTCCACGGATTTTTTTCTTTTAATAGTAGGATTTTGAAAAAAAAATAAATCAACAATTTTAAATGATAGCAGCTAAAATGAAACTTTAAAAGTTGATAAATGATCATTGTTCCTGGTTGAAAATAGTTGGTTGGTCATATTGATTTTAAAAAATTTAAATCACGGATTTGTGGAGAATTTAAGGAATTAGAGGATACTTCGTTATTTACTATGTTTTAATTATAATTACGATAACGAATATTGCAGAATTTCAGGCTGGTTTGGCCTCTGAAAGTAAAATTATTCGAATCGTACAAAGCGGTTTATGACGACGTTCTATTGTTTGCCTAATGTTTTTCTTATAGCGGTAATACATCAAAACGAAGCGTCCACAGCCGATGTATAAGGTCCATCTGAAATTGAGGATATTTTAATTTTCAATATGAGCGGACCGCGCTAATAACACCGCTACACTTTACTTTTTAGGCCAAAATGTGGATTTTCTTATTTAAATATTTTAGTTTGCTTTTTTTGTTTTTTTTTCCCGTTATTAATTTATTGTCAACACGTCAAATTGTGTAATTTCGCCGGGGAGTTCAAAACTAAAAATGGTTGTTTTTAATGAGCATGTTTCCACATTGTGATTACGGAGTCGTAAATGCCTCGATTCAGTAGAAGCATCTCATTAGTTAAAAAAGGTGTGTATACTTCATCAAAATATCGTCCGGAAATTCACTGAAGCCCTTCTGGCAATCGTTGTATAAAAGAAAAGTAATTTTTCACCGTTTTGCCTGCATTGAAGCAGGCAGCTTTACTTACCGAACGCGAACGTGTCACTACTGCACACTTGAAGCCGTATTCGACCGACTGATGAAATATTACCGGCATGATATATACCTGGGTACGATATTGTTCGCATTTAAATTAGTCGGTTTTCGTTTCTCTTTCATTGCCAATTTTTCTCCTTTTTATTTTTGTTGTGTTCAAATAGTGTATTTAAATTCACCTTTTTTTTTCGGTAAACCACTTTACAGATTTCCAGCCGGAACGGGTGCTTACAACGTTATTAAATTTTTTACGCTAATTGCGACAAAATATTTTTCCTTCTCGAGGTACACAAAGAAAAAAAAAGATAAAATGAACTTAAAACCAGAACGAATAAAAGGTGAGATTCCTTTTCCATTCTTTCAGAAAAGAAAAGCAAAAAAGTGAAATATCGTTGACGAATTTGATTATGTAGTCGATTATTTCGATTTTGATTTTTTTTAAACATCGGTCAAGTTTGTCTTGCCAAAAATTAACTTTTTTCCACTTAGGTTTCCACTGTTATATTATATTACTAACAAAAACTTATCTAAAGAAACACTCTTTCTTCGAGATTTTTTTTAAAAATAATTTTTAGTTATCCACATTCACCGATAATCACTGACAATCACCAATAATTACCAATAATCATTGATAATCATTGATAATCATTGATACTCATCAATAATCATTGAAATTACCAATTACTCGCATGGTACCACCGCTGACTGATACACTTTTGAATGAATAAAAATTCATTGAATGCGACGTCCACATGGATGACGCACAAATAGTTGTGAAAAAAAAGCATATGTGACAAATATCTGCTTTTTTTAATTATCAATATATTAGTGATGGGAAATGTGACATAGTTTGGTGTGTTGACACAGTGAAACTGACATACCGTTGGGTATTGACACACTGTGTCAACACAGTGACATAGTGAGACCGCAAATTACACTTCTTATTCTTACATTTTCCATTATATGATACTGTGTAAGACCCTTTCAATTGTACTTAGATTTAAAATAAACAAATGTATAAAATCAAGTTTTAAATGGCTTTTTAAAATTTTAATCATAAAATTAATAATTCGTACACATACTGTGTGTCAGTGTGTCAATATAAGGATACAGTGAGACAGCAAATGATACTTCTCATATTTTTTATTATATAATACGGTGCAAAAGGTTTATAATTGTATTTAAGTTTATGGATAAATTATTCAAAATAAATAAACTTTTAAAATCAGGTTTTAAATAGCTGCTTACAATTTTAATGATAAAGTTTATTTTTTTTTTTTTTTTTTTTTTTTTTTTAAATTTAAGAAGGGGTACTAAACCACTCGCTGCATGTAACTACCTCGGTTATCACAGTGAGTGGACCCACGTTTAAAACATACTCCTTAGCTCGCTAGCCTGAACGAAAGTCATAAGATTGTTCAAAGCAGTAGGGGTATTTGAGAGGATGTCTTCAATCGATGTGATCTGGCCTCGCCGTAACCCATTTAGACGTGTGCATTTCAGCAAGATATGCGAAACTGACGGGTATTCATCGGTAGAACAAAGTGGGCAGGTACTTGGCTTTGGGGCTTGTTTGAGGATATAGTCGTGGGAAAAGGACGTATGTCCCGTTCTCAGGCGATTGATTGCCGAAAACACTTTGCGTTCTGTTCCGACTGGAGGCCACCATGGCTCCGTCGTAGGCTTCAGTTCCCTCAGGAAGGTCGACTGAGACATCCAGTCATGACTCCACTGTGCAAAGACCGTATCTGACAGGAAACCTCTCAGAGATAATGGACCAAAAGAAAATAACGGCATTGGGCACATCATGAATGACCGAGCGACCAGGTCAACCCGCTCATTCCCCGGAACACCGGCATGACTGGGGACCCATAAAAAAACAACTCGGCATCCCCTTCGGCTCAGCTGGTATAAGATAGCCAGGACTTCTAGGACCATTGGTGATTCCGGGTGATCTGACTGCAAAGCACGTATGGACTGCAAGGAATCAGTCACCAGTAAGATTCCGAGCGGTTGGGATCTCAGTTCTAAGTATGCCTGAAGACAAAACAACACAGCATACATTTCGGCTTCCGCAATGGATACAACGTTGTTCAACCGCATGCCCTCTGCGATTCCGTCTATTTCGAAAGCGCATGCCGCTGGAGCAGCCTTGGACTCATTAGCTTTGGATCCATCAGTGTATGCTTTCGAGAACGTGGTATATTTATTAATAATATTTAGTGCCCTGTGCCCTCGCAGCGCCGGTGGGTGATTATTATCAGTGAGAGTTGTGATAGCTTCTACCTGAAAAGAAGCCCAGGGTGGGGGTAATTTTGAAAAGTCCGTTCTGGGTGTTAAGTTGGGCTTTATGTTATTTTGAAACAAGATTGCATTGACTTCAGGTAGGTTATCTTTGGGAAAATCAGGCTCCGCAGTTACGTCGCAATGATTCTCCGCAGCCCATGAAAGCATATCGCGATAAGTGAAGAACTTTCTGTTGTAAGACAACGGTGGTATACCAGCTAACGAACATAGGCTTTTAGCTGGAGATGTACGATGGGCGCCAAGTATCATGCGAATAGCGGCGTTATGGATTGGGTCCAGTGTTTTTAACAGGGAACCACTCGCTGACGAGTACACCTGCCTCCCATAATTGATTTTGCTGAGGACCAGTGCTTTATAAATATTTAAGAGAAACTTTGGCTGAACATTAAATTTGGGATTTGACAAGAACTTGATTACCCTTAAAGACTGAAGGGATTTAGTTTTTAAATCAGATATAAAGGGCTTCCACGTCAGGTTGGCGTCCATCAAGATGCCTAGGAAAGTTGCTGTTGTTTTATAAGGAATTGGACTATTGTTCACTTGTAGTGATGGCGGATTCTGAACAGGACGACCTCTATGGAACACAACGTATTGAGACTTCTGAGAGAAGAAATCCATTCCATTCTTTCCTGACCATTGCTGCAATCTATTAATTGTATTTTGCAGGATAGACTGGGCCAAGGAAGGGATGCTAGATGCCACGGATATGTTTAGATCATCTATATATAGGCGAGCACTTACTGGAGGCCTGATGCTTACAATTTTAATGATAAAGTTAATAATCTGTATAAACACTGTATGAATATAATGACACAGTTAAACAGCAATGACACTTTTTGCTTTTTTTTTTATATAGTATTATGCAAAATGTTCCTAATGTTACTTAAGTTTGCGGGTGAATTCTTCAAAATAAATAAACTTTTAAAATCAGATTTTAAATGGCTGCTTAGAATTTTATAAATAATTCTTGCACACACTGTACAATGGCACAGTTAGACAGTACTGTTAAAAGCGATTAAAATAATCAAATCAAATGTATCACAATAAATAAAAAGAAAAATGAAATAAACTTCTTGTTCGAAAACAAAACAATTGAAACAGATGAGATAAATATTTCACTGTGCCACTGTTTCACTGTACGAGATAAAGATTCCCAAAACACAAGCGGTAGTCTCTATTGGGGAAAGTTATGCACATTAAAAACCTTGGGTGCTCGACTACTGGCTAACCAATATATTGGCTAACAGATATAAATAAAACTCTTGACCCGATCGATTATTTTCATAACTACGAGAAATATCAATGCTTAACTGTAAGACCAACACATGTTTTGACTTATTTTCTGACTATAGTGCCTTAATTCTTACAATAAGTACAAGCTTAATAACAAAAGAAAAACCTCCTTCTTTATATAATAAACGAACGGATTGGAACAACTTTCGAGAAGGAGTGGATAAAATGATGAATTCGAACATTCCTCTAAAAAATTAACTGGACATAGACATATATTGCAGTTCAGTAACTGAAACCATCCGAACCATGGCATGGAAATCTTCCCCTTCTACTAAGTCTCCAGCTACAATATCTAATCTACTAGGGAACGTCTTAAATATTTAGTAAGGGAAAAAAGAAAAATTCGCAAAAAGTGGCATATAACAAGAAATCAGGCTTATAAAATATTACTGAATAACAAATCGAAACAGTTAAACGTACTAATTCGAAACGTTAAAAATGATGCCCTACAACGTTACTTGTAGGACTTGTCTCCAAAGCAGTCTACTGATTACAGCCTCTGGAAAGCAGTTAAAAGTCGAACTAGGCCGGTACAATATTCTCCTCCCATAGGAAAATTGGACGGTACGTGGGCCAAAGCTGATGATGAGAAAGCCGAGGTATTTGCTAAATACTTTAACAAAGTCGTTAAAACTAACCGAAAGGTATAAACTCGGACGATGTAACGGGATTTTTAAATTCCCCGCTACAGCTTAGTGTCTCCATTACGCCAACATTCCCAAAGGAAATTCAAAATATGATTCAATAACTAATCAATAAAAAATCGCCAAAGAAGTCTTGCTAGAACTGCCACGCAAAGCTATTTTGTTTATTACTAATATATTTAATGCCGCCTGCAATACTTCCCGTCGTCTTGGAAGCTGTCACAAATAGTGGTAATTCCTAAACCTGGAAAGTCACCAGAGGATGTAACTTCCTACAGACCAATATCCTTATTACCTATCCTATCCAAAGTCCTGGAAAAACTAATTTTAATAAGACTATATCCTATTATTATGGAGAAGAATATTATACCTGACCACCAGTTCGGATTTCGAGAGAACACTCGACTGTTGAACAGGTATACCGAATTCAACGTATTATCCAAGATAACTTTGAAGCTAAGGAAATATATGTAGGTGTATTCCTGGATATAAAACAAGCCTTTGATAAGGTTTGGCATCGTGGTCTGTTATATCAAATTAAGAAAAATCTTCCTCATCCTTATTATCTCCTTCTATAAAGTCTTTCCTTGATGATTGAACATATCAAATTAAATTCCAGAATAAACTATCTTACATCTATCCCACATCCGCTGGTGTGCCTCAAAGTAGTGTGTATTGGGTCCGGTGCTCTACCAAATGTTCACTGCAGACTTCCCTGACAGCGAGGACGTAACTATTGATACATTTGCAGACGATACTGCTCTTTTGATGCTGGAATGGCGACAAATAAATTACAGCTGACGCTAGCAAAATCTGAAAGGTGGTTAGATCGACGATAGATTAAAGTCAATGAGAAAAAGTGTACGCAGGTTACATTCACGCCCGCCAACTAAAATTAACAGCGAAACAATTCCGATTAGAAATGAAGTATAAGGTGGAATAAGCAGGTCTCACAAAAAAGAAAACCTTTGAACATAAAACTGGGGAAACTCTACTGGCTTCTTGGTAAACATTACAGGTTGTCGATCGAAAACAAATTATTAATATATAAAATAATATTAAAACCAGCATGGACATACTGACTTTATGGAGTTGTGCTAAAAATACTCATACCAATAAGATGCAACGTTTTCAAAATAAGGCCATTAGACGTCTTATTGTGTCATCTCCTCCTTGGTACGTCTCCACGGACACACTCCAAAGGGACTTTAACATACCTTACGTACAGGAAGAAATAAAACTTGCCGCCTAACGGTATACTAGTCACTTAGAAACCCATCCCGTTGGCTATCAACTTGCTTGACAATAGCCAATAAATTCAACTGCTGAAACGCTCTGGAGTCTTTGACTTTATTTAAAACTTGAATAGATGTTCCTGGAGAATACTGATAGTGGTGACCCCTTACGCGGTAACTTTCATTCCAGTATAATTGCTTGATGGTCTATGCAGACCAGTTGTAATTAATATAAATATTAATTTTAAAAAAAAAGAAGAAACTGTATGAGATAAATGTTTTAAATATTACACTGTTTCATTTTTTTCGATTAATTGAATTTTCCAAATATATCGATACACTGTTTTAAAACGCTTAACTATTTCTGTTTGAAATGTTGCAAATAGTATAATGTGTCATTTTGTTCACTTTTAAAACTGAATATTTGGTTTTAGCTTCAAAAAAGGGGAAAAAAATACATTAGCCTCAATCATCAAAATTTAAAGAACATTAAAAATAAATACCGGTAAAAATGATTAAAATAATATTTCAAATATATCAAAATGGAAATAAATAAACTTCTTGCTCGATAACAAAACAATTGAAACAGATGAGATAAATGTTTTAAACGGCTCACTGTTTCACTGTTTGTTTCATTTGTTTCGATTAGTGGCATACTGACACAGCCGGGTAATGAATTGTGCTGACACATATTGTAGAAAGCAATGATACACTAGCCATCGCTACAATATATGGATTTCGTCTTTCGAGTAGAGCTTTGCGGACCATTTGGAACTGTCAGAAATCACTATAACAAACGGGGTAAATCTCGTCTTAGGATTCCGTATTCCTATTCCGTAGGCCGAAGTAAAACTTTGGTCGAATTAATTTTAAGGTTTCCAATTCGCAATTCTGAGGACTTGGAGTATTTGAAAAAGTAGTTTTCCACAACGAATGTAAAAAATGTAAGTTGCAGGTGGAGAACGGAGATTTTAAATATAGCTTTCACTTTTCCATTTAAATTTTTTTCAGGCACGCAGAATCACTCAGAAAAACACGCTGCTAAAAAACAGACTACTAAAATAAAAGAAAAACAAAAAAGAAAAAAAAAAATCATGAAAAACAAAAATGTTTACATCTAATGAAAACGCAGCTCTTTTTCCTTTTTTTCGGACAACACGCGGGACGAAGATAACGACGAAATCTGCGAATACCATTAAACCGAGAATGAAACGGTAGTACGAATAATTTCGGTGAATAGATTGAATGAATTGTTTCGTTCGAACACATATTATGCAAATGTTAAAACCGCGGTTCAAAACAACGGTGTCTGGGTATGCCAAGAACAAAGCTCAGCTTCTAATTAGATAAAGGTGCAAACGTGTACGTGCAAGATGATCGATAGCGAGAACTGTAATGTCGACTGACAATAAACTACATACTACGACGATTGTCGAATATTCTAGCAAAATTACAAAATAAACTAAATCCCTGCCGTGATTTACAAATAACGGGCCGGCCCACACGACACGTATGTACCATCCGTCACTGCAGCCAGCTACTAACACGAATCAATTCTGATAAATGGCATGAATTGGCATTTTAAATTTCGATCGAGTAAGCATCATGATACACTTCGGCTATCCACAGCGATAACAATAAGATAACGGTTGAGAGATTGAAAGTTAAATGATTACAGCCGAAGGAATAATTTTTAACTCTAGCATTAATACCGAACCTACATCAATACGCATGTATAAAGATTTAAATTGATAGTGACCGCTTATTATAATGTATGCGTTCATTTTATTTTTCTGCTTTAGTTCACATCGGTATGTGTCATTTGTAGGGATTAACAATAGAATTGACAATGTTGAAGAGGAAGTTTTTAGTCAAATATTGGGTAACATACCAAAGGAAATTAAACAGTGAAAAGACAAAATAAAAATTTGGTTGATAGTTTGATGCAAAGAATGAGAGAAGGAGAGGAACAGTGATAAGACGAGAAACTAATGGGAAAAGTAAATAGTTAGAAATTATGTAAAAAAAAAAGGCTTTTTGGCTCTTAGGTTCTTTTTTTAGCTGTATTTAATGTTGTTTGAGAATGTGTGAATAACATTTACACTTACATTTCGGTATTTGATTAGATGTTAATATTTCGTTCGTTTGAAGCATTCGAAGCGTGCGTCGGTAAAATCATTGCGAAGTATTTCAAATTTCAGATTGTTTATAGTGGGAAATCAGTCAACATTATCTCATATTTTAATAAATTTTTAACTGTTTACAATTTCAAATTACCTGAAATTATTTAAAGTTTGAATTATTAAAATAAGTCTTAAAACATGGGCAGTTTTAATGGGTTTTTTTGGGGGCTTGCCAACAAAGAGCACTAACCCACGTTCGACAAGAAAGAATAATTATTTCGATTCGTATGTGATCAGCTATGGCAACAATGAAGGAACCAAGAGGAGTGATAACAGATGGCGAAGGAAAATAGAGTACAGCACTATTATAGGGAGCACAGGAACACTAAAGCTCGGAAGTTAAGAGTTGAGAAGGAAGCATTCAAACGACAGGGCGGAGAAAAGGGTGCGGTTAGAATTACATTTGTGGTTATCATCGAGAGTCTGAAAGTGAAGCACGATAGTGAGATGAAGGAAGCTGTGTGATCGAAGTCGGCATAAAGAGGAAATAATATAGCGTTGCAAATATGGAAATTCGTGAAACCAAGGGGATTAACTGGATGATACGGCCGAACAGAAAGATGAGAATTGGTCAGAAAAGGAGGAAGGGTATGAGTCTGACCAAAACTTGTAATGGAGTTTTTAGATAATACAAGTAAGTTATTGGCCGTGCGACAATATGTTATTATTAATGATCTGAATTTTTTCTGGTACAATAGCTTTCGACGGAGGGGGGTTCTTAGCACCGTGTCCTCATTTAAGAGGTCTCCCGGACTAAGGGTCGTTTCAAAATTTACGTTAGCCATTGTGAATAATTGGTTTTATATATAACAGTAGTTCCCACTTGATTTTTGTCGGTTTTTTTGTTCGGTTTTACCCGCTTAGTCGAATGGTCCCGGGTTTAAAGCGTCGGATATTCGTCTACTCGCTCTGGAACGGTGTTCACCAATCCGACTGGTGAGCATAGATCACGAGCGAGTTGCTGATAGTCTACCGTTGTTAGTAAAAAGCTTAACATTATTTATAGGAACGAACACCTACGGCAAGTGAACCTTCCTGCGCTTTTTCTTGTCAGCGGTGTATTGTGCGAGTTCTGATGTAGCTTTTCTAATCAGTGCCGAGTCCGCTGAATGGAAAATTACCACCCTGCATGACGTGGATGTACGCAACTCACATAGTTGTTTCATTTCTACGCCGGTGGGACTAGCACCGTACGACGGTCGAGTGACTAATTACTAAAGAAAGTGACTCTAGTTGCAACAACCCGTGTCCTGCAGGAAATTTTAAGATTAATCATTCAAGGAAAGGTCACAGGAAGGATATCTGTTAGCCGTCCGCAAAACTCGTGGATGAGGGACTTACGCTGTTTATTCAACTGATCATTAGTAAAATTATTCCCCTTTCAGAACATGGCCTGTGAATCATCAACCTCCGTGTAGAAGATAACGTACGAAGAAGAAGAGATTGGCAGTTTCCTTGTTAATGGGGAGTCCATTAACAGCTGCACCTCGAGACTACTGATGATCAACTCTTTCATTTCCTTCTATACCAACATCGTTTGGAATCCCCAAAGAAACTCAGTCTGAATACGGTAAATTTGGAACAGATTATATGGTTAATCGAATGAATACGAAGAATGATGGGATTACAGGAAGGATCAGTTTTAATCAGTTTTAATAACCAGTCTCATTTTACCGGCCAAGCAGCGCTAAAATAACTGTATATCAACCTGTTCTATTAACGAAGTTATTTATGAAAAATGTATGTTCAGACCCCGATTTTATAAATTATGCCAATGATTACACCGAGGACAAAGATGGTCTCATACACATGTTATCAACGGTAAAACCATTTTTAAATGCTCCAAACGCTAAAAATAGATGCACCCGTATAATAAAAGAACTAAATAAAATTTCAAAAATGCAAAACGCACCAGACAAGATAAATAACGATGAACTTCGTGCAGATAATAAAGACTCCTCACCATAACGTTGCTAAATAAGACACTCTCGGCGGCCCCACGGTAAGAGCTTTAATATTACAGTAAATTTTTTTTTTCATGAAAATAAAAATGGATTTGGAAAATAAAGGAGTGATAATGCAGTGGAACTGTCGAAGTTTCGCAAGCAATAGGGCCGAACTAGAACAGCTAATAGCCGAGATTTCTCCACTAATAGTATGCCTGCAAGAAACCAGACTTAAGCCAAATAGTCCAGAACGTCCATTAAGAATTATAATATTTTCCGGTATGATAATCCAAACGGTGAGAGAGCGAGTGGTGGTGTGGCGACGCTAGTACACACGTCACTACCAGCGCAACAGATACCAATTACAACTACTTTTCAAGCTGTAACTATACGAGTCATCATCCCTTCTCTTTCCTCGTCAGAAGTAAAAATTTGTAATTGCTACCTACCTCCTGGAAGCGAGGTAACCCACAGCCAAATGGATTCCCTCATCAGTGCGCTCGGAAGTGATGCAATGCTCCTCGGAGACTTTAATGCTCACTCGCCATTATGGGGCTCGTTGTCCTCAAATCAGCATGGACGAGTATTATCCGATATTGTGATTAATAGCGACCTGGTGTTACTCACTACAACTTCACCCACCCATTTTAATTTTACGCATCACACTTTCTCAACGATAGATCTAGCCCTGTGCTCAAGCATGCTGGCCCCTAAATTTTCCCTACGGGTGATGGATGACTTATGCTCGAGCGACCACTTTCCTATAATAATAGAGATTAAAAGTACAGTGACACCCAACCAGCTTGATGGATTAATGCCGCGTTTCATTTTTCAAAGAGCAGATTGGGAAGCATATTCGAAGAGAGTGATGACTCTTCCTCAACCAACAGAGTCAATAGAAATCAATATAAATGTCGTAAAAAATGTGATTTCGGAGGCAGCCAACGCAACAATTCCAAAAGTATCACAAAGGAAGCGGAGCAGACCAGTTCCGTGGTGGTGCGATGACATTAAAAAAGCGATAACAGAGCGAAAACGAGCTCTCAGGAAATATAAGTCAACTGGAAAGGTTGAGGACCTAATCACATTTAAGAAGTGTAGAGCAGCTGCCCGGGACCTCATCCGCAGCAAAAAACAGGAGTCGTGGAATTCTTTTGCAGCATCAATTCCTCAAACAGTTAATGCTCACGTAATGTGGGAAAAAATCAGAACTATTAGTAACAGCAATAGTACCCGTACGCACCCAACATTAAAAGTCAATGGAGTTCACATAACAGAGACTAGAGATGTTGCAGAAGCATTTGCACATTATTTTTCCACAGAATTCTCGGCACTGAAGTATTCCAGCAATTTCCAACAGCAAAAAACACTTTATGAGCAACAGTCCATTAATTTCGATTCCAATGCTGACGATCCTTATAACTGCCCCTTTTCTATGGCTGAACTAGAGTTCCAACTTAAGTATCAAACCAGGAACAGTGCACCCGGTGAAGATTCGATACACCCCTACATGTTGAAATATCTCCCGAGCCGTGTTAAGGAATTCCTACTGAATGTATATAATCAGGTATGGTCAGTTGGGGCTATTCCGGATGCATGGAAAGTTGCGACCGTCATTCCTATCTCAAAGGTGAATAAAAATCCTTTCCAAGTTGAAAGTTATCGACCAATATCATTGCTGTCTGTCCTGTCTAAAACGATGGAAAAGATGGTGAACAGGCGACTTCTGCATTTTCTTGAAGCAAACGCTGTCCTATCACCAATTCAAGCTGGAGGCCGAAAATCAAAGTCAACCATTAATCATTTATTGAGCCTTCAAAGACAAATTGTATCTGCCTTTCATCGTCGACACCACCTTTATGCAGTATTCTTCGATATGGAGAAGGCATTCGACCGCGTATCGAGGCAACACTTGCTTCGGAAATTAAAAGCGGTCGGGGTGGGCGGTAAGCTGGGGCGATACATTCACAACTGTCTGAGCGATAGATGGATTCAAATCCGAATTGGCTCCTCGATATCGAGAAAAGTTCCAATAGAGAACGGGGTACCTCAAGGTTCCGCCTTAAGTGCTACCCTGTTTATCCTCTATATAAACGATATTGTTGACTGCATCAGGCCTCCAGTAAGTGCTCGCCTATACTAAACATATCCGTGGCATCTAACATCCCTTCCTTGGCCCAGCTTATCCTTCAAAATACAATTAATAGATTGCAGCAATGGTCAGGAAAGAATGGGCTGGATTTCTTCTCTCAGAAGTCTCAATACGTTGTGTTCCATAGAGGTCGTCCTGTTCAGAATCCGCCATCACTACAAGTGAACAATAGTCCAATTCCTTATAAAACAACAGCAACTCTCCTAGGCATCTTGATGGACGCCAACCTGACGTGGAAGCCCTTTATATCTGATTTAAAAACTAAATCCCTTCAGTCTTTAAGGGTAATCAAGTTCTTGTCAAATCCCAAATTTAATGTTCAGCCAAAGTTTCTCTTAAATATTTATAAAGCACTGGTCCTCAGCAAAATCAATAATGGGAGTCAGGTGTACTCGTCAGCGAGTGGTTCCCTGTTAAAAACACTGGACCCAATCCATAACGCCGCTATTCGCATGATACTTGGCGCCCATCGTACATCTCCAGCTAAAAGCCTATGTTCGTTAGCTGGTATACCACCGTTGTCTTACAACAGAAAGTTCTTCACTTATCGCGATATGCTTTCATGGGCTGCGGAGAATCATTGCGACGTAACTGCGGAGCCTGATTTTCCCAAAGATAACCTACCTGAAGTCAATGCAATCTTGTTTCAAAATAACATAAAGCCCAACTTAACACCCAGAACGGACTTTTCAAAATTACCCCCACCCTGGGCTTCTTTTCAGGTAGAAGCTATCACAACTCTCACTGATAATAATCACCCACCGGCGCTGCGAGGGCACAGGGCACTAAATATTATTAATAAATATACCACGTTCTCGAAAGCATACACTGATGGATCCAAAGCTAATGAGTCCAAGGCTGCCCCAGCGGCATGCGCTTTCGAAATAGACGGAATCGCAGAGGGCATGCGGTTGAACAACGTTGTATCCATTGCGGAAGCCGAAATGTATGCTGTGTTGTTTTGTCTTCAGGCATACTTAGAACTGAGATCCCAACCGCTCGGAATCTTACTGGTAACTGATTCCTTGCAGTCCATACGTGCTTTGCAGTCAGATCACCCGGAATCACCAATGGTCCTAGAAGTCCTGGCTATCTTATACCAGCTGAGCCGAAGGGGATGCCGAGTTGTTTTTTTATGGGTCCCCAGTCATGCCGGTGTTCCGGGGAATGAGCGGGTTGACCTGGTCGCTCGGTCATTCATGATGTGCCCAATGCCGTTATTTTCTTTTGGTCCATTATCTCTGAGAGGTTTCCTGTCAGATACGGTCTTTGCACAGTGGAGTCATGACTGGATGTCTCAGTCGACCTTCCTGAGGGAACTGAAGCCTACGACGGAGCCATGGTGGCCTCCAGTCGGAACAGAACGCAAAGTGTTTTCGGCAATCAATCGCCTGAGAACGGGACTACGTCCTTTTCCCACGACTATATCCTCAAACAAGCTCCAAAGCCAAGTACCTGCCCACTTTATTCTACCGATGAATACGCGTCAGTTTCGCATATCTTGCTGAAATGCACACGTCTAAATGGGTTACGGCGAGGCCAGATCACATCGATTGAAGACATCCTCTCAAATACCCCTACTGCTTTGAACAATCTTATGACTTTCGTTCAAGCTAGCGAGCTAAGGAGTATGTTTTAAACGTGGGTCCACTCACTGCGATAACCGAGGTAGTTACATGCAGCGAGTAGTTTAGTACCCTTTCTTAAATTTAAAAAAAAAAAAAAAAAAAAAAAAAAAAATTAACGAATGTAACTCGTTGTTTTGTACTCTTTTTGGGGGGGGGGGACGGATCAACTCCGAACGCTAACCTTGCGAAGTGGAATTTTTCTCGGGATTCGAATTAGGTCCTATAGCTGGCTGTTGTTCTGTAATAGTAAGTATCCCATTTGTCTTTTTTTAATTTTGTTTTTGTTTCTTTAACTTTTTAATTTGTAAAATAGTCAATAAAAACGCTTTGAGTGACAGAATGAAGTCCTGTCTTTTGACTATATCCGATAAGAAGAAGTACTTCAGTTTCCGATATTATTCTTCCATAATTTAGGTTAAATTGGGATTTCTTTTTGCATATTTTTGTTTTCGGCATTTTATTAATAGCAAAAAAATTTTAGTTCCTTTTTTTATACTTTAGAGTTCGTCCGATATGCAACAATATGTTTTTCATTAGCACGCATAGTCACAAACGTTTTAAGCCGCGGAAACGTATCATCCGGCTTACACTAAAGTACGTGCAGAATTTTGTAATTTTAACATCGTTATTCATTTCACACGGTATCTTTTCCAAACTCATTCGCTCCTCGTTATTTTGCCTCGTTCATTTTTTCTTTTTTTTAATTTCGTCTTTTTTTCGTTTGCATGGTTAACGCTGTTTTTATTTCAGTTCGTACATTCATCGTTGTTATAGTTTGTGAACGAATTTGGAGACTGCGTAAATTGAACGAACTTTATGAGAAAAATTAATTGCCGCGGATTCGTTTTGTTTTTTTTTGTTGTGGTATTTATATCAGGGCGAGTTAGGCAAAATGTGCGTACTGCAGCGGATTAGTACAGATTTTAACACACTTTATTTTGCACGAAAAAGTGTATAGTGCAGCATTATTCGATCTGATTTCATATACCGCGTGAAATATACTCAGAATGTTCGTTAATTAAATGTCGATAGTTTACAAGTTCGCTAAATCGCTGTTAATGGATAGAGAACATCCGTTGAAAATGAACTTGTACGAATGAGGGGGCAGAAAAGGTAAACACGACGGAAGCTGGTTTCTAAATTACATTTCCGATTATTCAACTGGAGGATTTTCTGATGATGGTCACGGAAAAAACTCGCAACAAACAAATAACTTCCGAAAATATAATTTACGCCATCACAGCGTGTTACTCCATGATTGTTATTGGTCGCGCGCGCCAGATAAATTACATTCGGAAGGAGACCGAGGATGTAAAATAAAATTTACAATGAAAGAAATTTTAAGACGGAAATCTCGTGCTCCTGTCGAAGGAACTGCCAGTGGAAAATGGATTCTACATTTAACCTTCTTATCTCCTCCCTCCTCCTCAGCATCGCTCTTTGAAGGTCGTCAATGAGATGAATTTCGCTGGTCTCCGAAAAGGTTGCCCTGCGCAGTGCAAATAATGAATTCGAGCTTTTTGAAAAGAAATTGGTATTATAACACCGGCAGAACTAAATATACCTGAAACTGAGAATAAAGTAGAAAGAAAGAAAAATAATTTAAAAAGACAAAATACGTTTTTTTCAGCTGGTTCTTTTCTGTTTCGTTAAGCTTTTACGAGGGGTCTTTTCCATCACCCGAGCGCAACTTCTTCTACGGAGGATTAAATATGCCACTGGAGACCGCAGTTACTTCATGGTCGGAAGACAAAAAAGGCAAAAAAAAAAAAAAAAGACAGGAAATCCATACAAACGGGTATATTAAATTGAAAGATATACTTAAAAACCAACTAGGAAAATGAAGAATTTTTTTACGATAATTAGAAACTGGTAAAGATATACAACTATCGAAATACGAGTTCGACGAATACTTTAGCATTGCAGGAGAGAAAATCAATGGTGAAAGATTCAGAGGTGATTCTCAAAACTGATGGTGGTTCTAGCGACATGGTTTAAGCCAGTTCACTCATGCGAATGCTCCACTCTCTCATGATCGAAGAAAGCATTTGGTAATCTTTCAAAATTGTCGATGAATAAGAATAATGAAAATATTATAAATTTTCTCGTAGAAAACCTAGTATGTATTGTTGTGAATAGAATTCAAAGGTCATTTCGGTTTTTTCGAAACAATTCGTTTTACATCGATTACTTTTATTTTCTTTCCTTCGATCGTCACCTTTCTTTCGTATTCGATACACTTATTCAAGTTCTGTCGGCGCGGAAAAACTCGTTTTAATCGTAACATTTACCGCCTATTCAGGATGACTGTTTTGGAGCATCCCTTGGTTTTCTTTGTTTCCTTTTTTGGGAGGGTGCGTCATCTATGGTCATTAACCCAGTGAAGTGCAATATTTTTAAAAGTTTCAATGTGCAGCAGCAGAATTCATACCCGGTGTTCTACCAGAACGAAACACCGTTGCCTAATTGAAACCATTCGATTACTTTAAATATTACCGAAGAGATGTGTATATATTAAAAACTTTAAAAAACACTGAATATTTAAATTTTACAGAAAATTACTGAATGCAGAAATTTAAAAATTGTAATCATCCAATAGGAAATCCATTATTTAATATAAAAAATATATAAATTTATTCTACGTTTATTTTCATTTTCATTCTAATTTTAAACTACCGACCTGTATTAATTTACTCTTATCAATATTCTTTATTTATTTATACTCATTAGACACTGCGATTATGAACGAAACAGTTCGAAACTAGTCAGTATTTTTACATTATTTTTAAGTTATCATGATAATATATCGAGTGTTCGTGCCTACATAATTAATTTAATAAATATATCATATTTATGTCAAAAGGCTTATGACTAACCATCTACGCCACTGTGGTTGTTTTATTATTATTATTATTATTATTATTATTATTATTATTATTATTATTACTATTATTATTATTATTATTATTACTATTATTATTATTACTACTATTATTATTATTATTGTGTTTTACCTAAAGTGACAATGTTCATAATGATCCACAGAAATTGACGGATTCGAATAATAAACGCTACCCAGTGCCCTGAAATGCCCTTTGGATTTCAGACGCGCTTCTGTCTGTCAAAGCTATTTAGGTCCCAGGCAGTTGCAATTAGCTGCTAAAGTAAAAGATTGGCGTTCGATGTATACGTCACACTCTTGTGAGCTCCTGGCCACGTTGTGGTTCAAGAGGCAACGAGCGGGTTGATTTAGCTGCTAGGAAAACTCTATATAGCCCGATGCCGTTCAATATTGCACTCTACCTCGGTCTTCTAAATGATGCACTTTTCCGAAGAATGGATTATATTATAGTCGGATCAAACGACCCAGCTTAGGTCCATAAAGTCAAGCACCGACTCGTGGTGTTCGTCGCTCTCTATCAATTCTATCGAGGTTGCGGTTGGAACACATCGCATTGTCTCTCGACTACGTCTTTGAGGGAGCTAGTCCATCTTCTTGTCTTCTATGTGGGCCTACAGACTTAGAGCATGGTTCCATCATACTCCCAATGCTTCAATCCATACTCTACTATCTGTTGTCAAAACATCCGAACTATGTTAGGGCGGTTTTGAATTTTGCGGCATCCACAAGACTGTATCGTCCAGTATAGCTTCCACTGAGTCTAAGTGCCATAATAGCTCCCCGGTAGAGGTACACCGATTTATACTAATAAAAAGAAAATAATAACAAGAATAAAAGCCGAGAAGACCTTCGTGGGCTAACCGCGCATTCAACAGAATTATGGAACCAGCTTAATTACAAGTACAAACATAATTGTTGGAATTTACCGATTATATATCAAATGCTGAAGACGTTTACGATAAAATTATCGGACTGAACGCGACGGCGTATCGATAACGATCGAATAATTAGGTGTCGCGAGATGATATCGTCTTTCGATGGACTGCTATGTCATCTGAAATATTATTATAACCAACACATTATCGAACGTTGTACTGCAAACAGACAAGCTTACTGGCATGACACAACGATATTAAACGCTGTGGTAGGGCTGCTTCGTGCTTTCTAGCGATAAACAGACCTGCTCGCTCATATTATATCGTCACTGTCGTTATATAATAATAAATAATGAAAAAAGTAGTAATAAAAATAATAATGATAATAGTACTAAAACGCGTTTTATCTATAGCACGGCGGCGAATTGTATGCGCAATTACGGTTTCGTTGCGGTTTTTTTGCCCGGTTAAATATATGGCCGTAGTAATAATAGTAATAATAGTAATGATAATAATATATAAAGCAATTTTTTAGTATGCTTCAGTTGCCGACGGTAAACTAGGGCGAAAAACACCACCTAAAACTGTGGTCGTCTTAAATTATACAGCTTTTCTTGGCCGCCTTATCATTATTCATGGCTGACCTCTTTTTTTTTTTGTCGAATTTCTATTTTATTAAAATGGCAATTTGTTATACACATCCAACAATTCTTCCCGTATGCGTAATTTTTTTAATTCAAATTCCAGCACCGTTAGCGGCCCCTGCACGTGGTTTTCCATCGCTACGAAAATTTGCCCAGTAATTTCCATTTTAAATTGCATCTGACTCGAGATTCGTCTGCCCTCCGAACACCGTTTCACCGGTATTCTCTTTCCTCATAACTCGCAAAAGCACACATATATCCACATATATATCCACATATATATCCATATATATCCATATATATATATATATATATATAAAGATATATATGTAAGTCTGTTTTCTCCCATCCTTCTTTGTCATCCTCACAATAGGCACATTAGCCAACGGGCACGATAATTACTGTAGAGTCAGCCGGTGAACCAGCTTATAAAATCGAGCATATATCATAATCTTTCACGCGTGCATAAATTTCGTCTTATTAATTTTCGAACGTTAATTAAGCGAATTTAAGAAAAGTTCGACGACCGGCGTCGGTAATACGGTCGAGCAATTTTTAAAGAATTTTATCTACCAGCGACCGTTCGAATAAGCGCCGTCGAAAAATAAGTATGTTTTTCTTTGACGTAACTGCGAAATTCCTTATTTGCGAAAAGGCATTTTCAACATTTTACTGGATTCCAATTCCGAAACAAAGCCACGGGGCGTCAGTCTTCCATATTTTGTTATTTCCAAACACTATATACTTGTACCGAAAGCGATGCTTAACACTAGAAGGACCGGACCTTTTTACTACCTATAAGGACGGAATGAGTCAAAATGACTCATACGGTATTTATGTTCAGTTACTGCTGTAACTTAAATCAGAAATTATGAAATGACAGGAAAAATCATTAATTTTTATTGAAATTGTGTGTTTATTTATATAAATATTTATTAAGCTAATATTTACAAATGATATATATATATACATATTTATATTATAACAAAATATTGGATAATTAATGCTTTATTGGATATTTTAAAAACTGAAAATTCCAAAAAAAAAAAAAAAACAATCTTTTGCACCTTATTGCAACTGATACTAACTGGCTTATTTGTTTCCTTTCATCTTCCCACGATACGGGAAACAATTTAAACAATATTTACTTTTTGTATCTACTAACATCCAATACTTTATGTCAAATTTATCAGGCTTATTTGCCATATATTGTAAAAATTTACTTCTACACGTAGTAGGATATAGCTGCTCATCGCACGTCACATTTTCATTCGAATGATGACATTTCTGTGGGTTAGCCATAAATATGTTTCCTATCTCAGATGCATGGATAAATTTCTGCTCTTCTTTGACTGAATATTAAAACGGCAATATTTCATTATCTGCAGCATGAGATCACGTGACATAGACTGCTGAAAAATGTTAGCGCTCTATTTATTCAACCAGAAACTTTTTAGTGGCGTATCACGAAGACCGAGAACACCTCTAGCGTACATTAGTGCAACAAAATCCAACATTTCTTCTCTACTTATAACCAAACCTGGATTTTCTGCCTGTGCTTTTTTGTTTGGACACGTTACAACGACATTCAAAAATTCATTTGTTATTATTAGCAAATTAAACGAACTAAATGCATAACCTTCAAGAATGTTACGTAAGGCATACGGGGTGGGCCCAGGAGCAGTTTGTAATATATTATTACATGTAGAACATCTACCTGGTACGTTCGACAGGTTTATAACTTTCTACTTATTTCCATTTTTCGTACATTCTTAAGTTTCTTGTTCGTTATCACCTTCATAAACAATACTTTCAGAAGAATTTTCTTTTGAATTCGATGACGATGCTGTAGCATGATCTCCGTTATCACGTGTATTATTCACGCTGTGACGTAGCTGGCAATCACTTCGAAAATCGTTATCACTTCCAGATGATTCGGAATTTATACTTTGTAATTCGCGCAATATTTTCTCCTCGATACTAAGTTCAGCCATTAGAACCCGCAAATAACGTGTACACAGCGCATAATGCAGTAAGCGAACAAATGAGTCATTTTGACTCGTATCCGTCCTTGTAGGTAGTTAATTTTTAATGTCCACCTTGTTGACATACCACACATTTTTTCACCAAATAAACGAATGGTCCTCACAGAAGAGCTGATTTTAGGAAAAGTCAGCGAAAATCACTTCATCATGCCGTGTAGAACAAAAGTTATAAACAAAAATATATAAACGCCGCGAGTCATTTTGACTCATGCCGTCCTTCTAGTGTTAACCGGTTCGACGGGAATTTCGGGACGATCGGGAACATTTGAAAAACCGATTTAAACGTCTTTAGCTGATACGAAAGTGCATTTGAAAAGTATCCGGGTCCCACATTACCTTTCTATCAGCAGTCCTTTCTTTATTACAGCAGCACCGGGGAGAGTTTATTACTTGTTTTGTTTTCATTAAAAATTTGTTAATTATGGGAAAAGTAAGAAAGTTTTATATGTATTCTTCTTCTTCTTCTTATTCTTATTCTTCTTCTTCGTCCGCCGTCTCTAATTTGAAGGTTGGCCATCCACAATTAGAATTTCATGTAACTTTGATAAATATGCACGCTGCTGGAAGAAAATTGCGTTCCCGAGATTTATTCTAGCATACTTACAATATGAGAGAAATGTATTTTGCTTTCAAAAAGCCGAAAATCCCAAAAATCCAAAAACAAAACATACAATCAATTATTATTAGGGGGGGGGGGGGCTTATATCAAAATAGCCTATAAAAAATGAAATTACTAGTTTCAACTTATATACATATGTACGTTTAACCAATTTTCGAAGTGTTTTGATATAATATTTTATTATGAGACAAATTTCGTTTCAAGCTTCCCGTTATATGTATTGTCTGCCAAAAAAAAAAAAAAAAGTCTACACCATATAAAAAAAAAAAAAGAAAAAAAAGGAAAAACGAAAAACCTAGTCATCAAAAAGGTCGAATAATGTAGTTAACGCAGAAATTAGACGTGCCATCGAAATAATTACAAAACCGGTTAAATGACTTGCGCACATACATGTGAAGAAGCGTAATAGATGGAATTAAACAAATCGATGACCGGCGGAATGACTTAGAATAATCGTATTTAAATTTTTTTCCGACCAGTTTTATAACATATGAATACAGTGAAAACGACATACCGGTTATAGAGGCGAATATTGTTGGAAGGGCGGGATTTTGTAAAACTATTATATAATCCTTATCAATTGTTATGACGACGATTACAACGGAAAATATTCGACCAAAACTTTTAGCTCTTAACAATTTATAACGAAACTAGAATATTTTTTATAAATGAATTCAACACTAAACAAAAAATGTTTAAAAATCGCCATTTAATAATGGGATTCGTTCAGACGGAACGGACGTTATTCTTTCCTTTTTTTTTTCAATTTTTTGAGCATGTCGGCTAAGGACATTGCCCAATACAAAGGTATGACAGCATTAATGATTACATAGAAAAACTATTAGAAATAAAACAGAAGAACATTCAAGTAAAATGTGATTCGCGTCACAAATGAAGTTTGCTTCTGACGGATCGAACGGATAAAAGAAGGAGACTGGGTAATGGAGAAACGGAAGAGCGGAGCAGGAAGCTGGCTGTGATTTAACCGAAGTCTAATTATAGATGAGCTAGTTGATCGCCTCGTGTTGGGGAAATTAAGAAACCACGAAAAAAGGGGTTGTATGGCTAAATAAAATGAAGCAGGATTAGAAAATGCAGAAGGATATATTGTACATTTAACGGAACTAATAAAAATCTGTCGATGTCATTGTAAAACGATTATAATTATAGTCCGCTCAACTTGTTTTGATGAAAAATTAAATATTACAAATTTCTTCGAGAATAAGAAAAAATTGAACCACCGCTATTTTTGTGCGATATAATATTTTTCTCTTTTTTATTCTCGTATCGATTTAGGTTTTCACCGTCAGCGACATACAATGAAAAATTCCGATATTCGTCCTTTTGAATTTAATAACAAAAACACGTCTATGATTATAAATGTTTTTTAATCACCAAAAGGAGTTGCATTACAAAATATCTGTATTTTACACGGAAGTTTTTTCTATATAGTGAGATTGACAAATCTCGGGCGTTTAAAAATTAAGCTATACATATTAAATATCGGATATAACAACGATACTGCCGCGGCCAGATTATTCAGCCCCTTCAAAAACCGGTTTTCTATGTTTTTAAGAACGGCAACGAATGGAATAGCGACATTTCGGCTAGTTGAGAAAAAATTTTAAGCTAGCATTGCAGTATTTTCAAGGGGGTGAGTTCAGAGATTGCATTTATTAATAAAGGTGTATGCAAAGCGTACACGAAAATGGAGGTGTCTCTCATTAGATTATTGTCTCAGGTTAAGAACAACGGAGTATTGTAGAAGAGGACGACAATTTAGAAAATGACGAAACAATCATAATATCTTGACGTCGTCGCACGATAATGAAGATTAATTTTTATACATAAATAGTGTAACATAACGAAGATGTCGATAAGTCATCGAAAGCGAAATTGCTATTTTTCTCTTTTTCCGACAAGTAGTTTGTCTTTTCTTTTTACTTTGTTTTTTTGGCAATTATTATTAAATTTCACCCGTCCACAGAAAAAAGATTACAATAACGGAAATTTATTCGAAAAATGGCAAATTAAAGAATTTAATTCGGCAACGATCGTAGCTTATTCAACGCTTCGAGTGAGCCGACAGTTCCATTTGCGACCATTTTGAGGTCATAGTAAGCATATTCAGCCTGGCTTACACTTAATAGTAAAGAATCGGCTTGGTGAGACTAGAAAGCTGAAAATAGGATGATATACTGCGGGCATACTCAAATCATTCATCAACTCCATGACGTAATGATAATTTCTTCTTCTTTTTTTTTTTTTTAATTTTCGGACTCATCAACTACGGGACTATAGCACAAGTGAAATTTTTCTATATTTTCAATGTGCGGCAGTGCGATCCAAGCCCTATCTGAATGAATCACCACAGTGGCTCAGCACCCACATTTGGTTATCGTAACTTGCTGGAAATACCCTTAACATCGTATGGGCACTGATATGTACAGCTAGGAGTTTTATTGAATTTTTTTTCGATTAAAAACGAAATTATAAGTATTTAACTAGTATGTCATGTTAACATCGAAGAATGGCAGATACGTAAGGCCGTACTGCCGGTGGGAAAAAGAAAAAAACACGATATAGTTTATTTAGAAGGGCTTGTAATACGGTTTAAATATTTTTTTGTGATTTAAAATTAGTCAGTTAATTTTTTTAATTCAAATTTATAATTTTTTTAAAAATAAATTGTATAAGAATTTCTTTCGCAGCCCAGCCCATTAACGGCTAATACACAACAACGCCGTTATTATTATTATCAAGCTGCATCTAGAAATTATTCATTAGTACTTCTTTTTATAAAAGAGAAAATAGATTATAGAAAGCGAAAGGTACTCTTTTAGTATAAATTATATGTACTTTCTTCGAAGTACGAGAGAATATAGGCCGTCGTTTTTTGTTTATTTTTAAATTACAGATGTTTTGTTGCACTTTTTTTTGTTTTTGTTTTGGCAGCTTCCTTGTGAATGTTACAGTTTTAAATGTTTCTCACAGAGCTCGCTGGAAAATAATTACACACTGGAAAATTCTTCTTCCCAGTTGACAGTTAAAAAAGTTCCTTGTTTTTTAACGTGTTTCTTTCAATTTCAGTTATCTATTCTGCAGACTATCTGTTGCTCTATCATCTTTCTTTCTCCTTTCAATTTCAGTACGCATCGGGCACTCCAAAAAATGATTTCGAGCTAGCTATCGTTGGTGTTATTTTTCTGGCGGCACATTTAATCTGTTTTTCTCCGCTACTCCTCATTTATTTAGAAGGGAATATTTCAATTTTTCGCAGGGGGGAGGGGGACAGACGATGACATTTTAAGTTGCAGCTTTTCTCTTCAGATATTCGAATAAAGTATGTCGGGAAGTAATTTAACGAAACGCGCAACATGATTTTTATTAAATTCGCGGAAAAACACTTTGCCGGATTCGCCGCGATTTTTTTTTCGTTTTAGGGAAAGGTGAATTTATTTTCTTTTTTTTTTGTTCGACCTGGCGATAAACCGCTCGGAAGTTAGGGACGAAGCTAGTTTTTTTTCTGATGCTATTACCATAGAGTACAGTGTGTTGGATCACACCACACTTGCTAAACGATTATCAGGGGCCCAATATTTCAGGCGCCACTAACATGGACATGTTTTTGTAAACACAGTTGAATTTTATCAAATCGGTGAGGAAATTAACACATCACCAATTGCTTCTGATATAGGATTGTTTAGCGTATATTATAATTCAGTGCACCGAATAACGCTGTTAAGATTGGTTTTTTGAATCGCATTAAATTGTTTATGTTACACCATTGTGTAGTTTGTATACTACGAAATATGTCTGTGTTGTTTTTAGAAATAATACTACATGATTGTAAATTTTAATTAAAAAGTTTAATCAAGGATTTTTAGAACAAAAAGCGTATTTCGCCGAGTATTAAAGATTTATGTGTATTTAATGTGAATTTTGGACGAATATCGAAACTATGGTTGGCAGCATTTTCGGGTTATTTATTATAATATGTTTTCCACCTCAGTCTATGTAAATGCACTCGGGAAAGTTGCCGATGATTTAAGCAGAACAAGCGATTCGTTCGGATGAAGTTACATTCAGTTTTTGAGATCGGTGCCTCCAATGAAAATCAACACACGTGACTGAAAAAATATTCAGTCCGTTGTTCTTGAAACAAATTATTAACTGCTGTGTCGCAGCGCGAGAACGTATCAATATCATTAAGTTTATCCTGTTATTGAGGTATTTTTTCAAGGCTGCACTGGATTGCGGAACACCGTTCTCGATGGAAATCAGTCCTGAGAGTCCGATGGTGAAGAGGCTTTAAATTTATCGCCCTTGTGCTCGTACATGACTATCTTCAGTTTCAGAAGGAAAAGATGTTTCGAGGTAATCCGATGCCACTTCTCTAAATCGAATAATTTAAGAATGACGATTAAAGATTACTTTCTGCGAGTTCAGAAATGTTGACTAGCCTTTTTTCAGATTGTAGTAGCGATGGGACAACCGAGTTGAATTTTAAGCTGCAAATGAAGAAGCGCTTAATAGTTTTGAGTAGTTTGGATGATTTCATCATCAAGGAATTTTGATAACTTTACAGCGAAAAAACGTTCTCGTTATTCGGGAAAATCGTAGCGACTTTACTGTTTTTCGGTACGAATCGTGTACTTTATTCCGTATGTTCAAGAAGAATTCTTTCATAGATTGCGGTAATAATTCAGCTCGTAAAATTCATCGTTGCTCTTAAATTCTTCGATTTAGAGAAGGTATTCGAGTACCTCGAAGCGTTTTTTCCTTCGGAAACTGAAGACAGTCGTGTACGGGTATCTGGGATGATACATTTAAAGCCGCTTAACTGTGTTCCGCGATTCAGTGCAGCCCTTTAAAGCAGTGTCGGATCTAGGGTGCGGGGCGGGGGGGGGGCAGCCCCATAAAAAACAGAAGCTTCTACGAAAAAAAATGTGTTACACAGAGAAACTTAATTTGTGCTATAAAAGAGTTGTATAAATTTTACCTATGGATTTAATTATATAACTAATATTTAATACTGTTTTCTAATAAAACTATTAATGTTACGCTTTTATTTTATTTTAAACCCAACTGTCATCGATCTGTTGCCTTTGTTATTTATTTTTAATTTTTATTTTGCAATTTTAATTAACAATAGTTCAATGAGAAATATATATGTATTTAAACTTGCTCAGGAACAAAGAATTCGGATCGGATTACTAATAGAAATAAAAAAGAAGTAAAGTCTAATAAAAATACTATTTTTTACTATTTTTAAACTACCATTTTATATAGAATTTTATAATTTCGTTTTATTTTTCACCTCCTAAAAAATAAAACATAATCTAAATTAAAAATTGTTATAATTATGTATTTTTAAAACATTTTTAAATTTCTAAAGAGGTCGCTATTTGTTTTTCTTTATGAAACAAGGGGTATTTCTCAACTCTACTGCCTACCGTAGACAATTTTACGTAATTATATAATCCCCTCCTCAAATGTCCTTCTGGATCCGCCCCTGCTTTAAAGACCTCAATAACAGGATAAAATTGATGATATCGATATGTTTTTGCAATGCGACAGGAACAGTTAATAATTTGGTTCAAAAACAACGGACTGAATTTATCCAGTCACAGAAATCCGTATGCATGTCGCTTTCTATCGGAGACGCCGATCTCAAAAACTGAATGCGACTTCTTCTGAGTGCGCTAAGCTTGACTCGATATTGGAAAGTTCATCGGATGTGGAAGACTAGCTGAACGATTCATTTCTATATTGGTGACTGTCGGATTCTGTTCCGTGCGGTTTATTAATCTTTTAAAATTTTTTTTTAATACACTAGAATATTACCGGGAAAATGTGTTGAAAATATGTAGAGTTCGGCATTTCAAAAACTCGTAATCCCGATATAACTGTATCAGCTGCTTATTTATGTAAATCGCGTTCCTTTTTTATTAATATCCGTGTAAATCTTTCCCGGTTGAAAAATGACACCGTCCTGATTTATTTCCGTTTGAAATTTTAAAAAAAAGAGCTAAAGTACAGCTAATAGAACTTATCTAAATTCGAACCGAGCGTAAATAAATTTTACCCTTTTTTCCTGTAAAACGAACTATAAAGGTTTTACCTGCAAGTTATTTCCTAAAGAAAAAGCAAAATAGGGGTATGTACAGTTCCGGGTGAACGTTTTTGGAAAGCCCGTAATATTAAGCTATCGTATTTGTCTCTGAAAAATGACAGACTCGTAAATGGAGAACAGATGTTAGTAGTCGCGGGTGAGATTTGAGGGTAGTGTTAAATAAAATATTATTTAAATACGATAAATTTTTCTATAATTTAATAATATTACAAGCTCGCAACAATGATATGTATAATAAATATCTCAACGAAATGTTTTCAGTAGCCAAGGAATTAAATGTTATTTATGTTTTAGTTGTTATTCGAATATTGCTTTTCCGAATAATACTATATTATTGGTGAATAAAGGAAAAATAAAAAACGAAATAGTATCCCTCCGACTAATCCTACTTAACATTACGGATTTTCTTTTAGCGGCCTCGGATGATATTATATCTAATCCTACCAGCTTCCACCGGTTGCTAAATTCGCTTCCGTACCTTTTCCGCTTCCGTCGGGATATTTTATAAATTGAACAATGGTCGGTATTTCCAATTTTCTCTCCGTCTGTTTTTGCTGTTTGTTCGGATTTTTCCTGTCAACAACTCGGAAATGAGACTTAAATAACTGGGGGAAAACAGCAAACGAAAGTGTCGTGGACCTCTCTATTGCTAATTACTCGAATAATGTTTATAAATCTCAAAAACGCCAGTTGCTCATCTGCCTACGTTCCGTACACATTATTTGTGTGGCGACCTATTACGTGGCCCGAGAAAAATTCGGTACGAGAACAGCAGTTTCTTGCAGAAATAAAAGTTGAACTATTGAGCTTACCCGATTTCAGAAACGTCAACTTTGCGAAACATAAACGCAGTTTAACCGAGTTATTAGTCGGGGTTCACAGAACTGGATTTTTTTAATCGGCATACAAGTCAGCAATGGAACACGATTTTTCATTTGTTTTCTTTCCCGTTGTTATCGTGCGATGTGTGCAACCAGTTGATTTTACTGTACGGATTATTGTTCATGTCTATCGGTGTTTGAATATAACTTCTAAATTACAATTTCATTAACATTACCCGAGATATGATTATATTAGAAAAGGTCATAAATTAACAAAACGGTTTTCTCGCACGGTACGTAAAATTTATTTTAAAACCAGGCAATTCCGGTTTTGTCGCAATTCACGTAGAGCACATGTTTAATTCAAAAATGTGTCAAAATTTTGCAAAAATTCTCTGAAATTCCCACTAGCCGTTCAGTCTCCAATTCGTCGATTTTCCCTTACTCTTCGACGTTCCGCTATCGTTTCCATTATTCGCTTACGTTTTAACCATTCGCTATTATTACACCTTGGCGCTGTTTTCGCAGACATCGCCATAATTGTTTTTCATAATTAAGAGTTATAAACTTTCCCTTAAAGCGGCGGAGAAAGTCATTGAACTTTCGGATAACTTTTTACGGCACGCTATGTGTGTTCTTTATAGCTTTGGTGCTTGATGGCTCTGACTGCTTTTCAGACATTCCGTGTTTCTTCTTCCTTAATTATTTGTATTCCTTT
This sequence comes from Icerya purchasi, assembly GCA_039619475.1. Classification (NCBI taxonomy): domain Eukaryota; kingdom Metazoa; phylum Arthropoda; class Insecta; order Hemiptera; family Monophlebidae; genus Icerya; species Icerya purchasi. The sequence goes on from CM077116.1 coordinate 249,639,751, forward strand.
GTCCGTCGGTACTGTGGACTCTGTAATTGCAGATGTGGCCATGGTATGGGACAGCTAACTCCTTTTTAACCTTCGGCAATGTCGTTGCTTCTCTTTTCAGAATGCATTTTCATTTATGGACGTTGATTGTCATTGTTTCTCCATCCTTGGTATTTCTTAGTTAGATTCCATCCCTTGCGACTCCTAATTGCTACTATTTACACATGTTAATGGGTAAAATCGTTCGTTACTATCAAGCCTAGAGGAAAACCCAAACAAGGAAAAAAAAAATACACCTTGTTTTCGTTTTTCCCCAACATCTTTTCTCCATTTTGCCCTCCTCGGCCAAACGACGAGGCTTTCTCGGTGATTTCCACCATACTCTCTCCTTTTTGAGTGTCCGTCGTCCCTCTCATCTACTTTTTTATAAATTTCACAAAATAATAAATTTACAATACTTTTTACTCACAACTGCTAGCATTTGTGGCGTTCCTGCTTTTTACCGAGCTTTGAATATCTCTTGTCATTTCCTTTCTTTCTCCGTCATTCCTAAATTCTTGGTTTTTTATATTATCCGTTTAATTGTTGATTATTCTTTTCGCCCGATATTGCTTCCGGGCGTAGGATCTTTGTTACCATCACGCGCTCAGAAAAACAAAAAAAAACACTCTAACGCAGCTAGACTCCATTCGCAATGCTAAAATTGACACTTTGCAACGCGACACGATCGTACCACTTATTTTGCTTCTTTCCATATCCGCGCCAGTAGATTGCGCCAGCAGATGTTAGCTGTACGCTTGATGTCCTAAAACTGTTAACAATTAACATTTATCCCCGGTATTGCTGTAACTGTATAAGTTTTAATTTCAGTGTTGTAATATATTATAAAGTGTGTATGATGTACCCCATATTTGTATTACATAGTTATATTAATTGCATCCGAAAGCACAACTATGAATACTGTATGATATATTCTACTACATTACTCTTTGTATTGTAGTAGAATATAAAAATAAAGTTTTATAGTTCAACTTTAATTTGAAAAAGAAGCTCGGATATTACACGATATTAATCCATCGAGCGAAAGATTATATTTACAAAATAGAGTTATAAAAGCGACTAACAATGAACATTTCAGAAATCATCTTCTATATGCAGTATGCAATGGTTTTCAAATCATGGTTCCAACATCATAGGGGTTTGAATATTAAAAACAAAGTTGTCGATTTATAAATGCATAGTTAAAACATTACAGTTATTATTTAAATATACCCGTATGGTTACGAATTTTTTTAAGAAGCATTTTGTAATAATAATGATGAGCAGAAATAATGGTAATAAATGAAATAAAGAATTAAAGGGAAATAAAGTTCAGAAAAAATCTTACGGCAATACAACAAATTATTCAACTAGATAATAATAATCTCAGAAACCATAATTATGTATACTCTCGAACGTAGAAAAAATGTTGTCTATTATTTATGAACTTATTTTGTACAGTACATCAAAAAATGTAATACAAACTGAGACACAGGATTTCGGAAGTAATTAAGGTGCTTTAAAAAAATTTAATGGTAAACGATCTTTACATAATGTTTACAATTACATTCAGTTAAAAGTTGTGTCTATTTAAACATTATCATTACATATTCAGATATGCAAATATAAAAACAGAATTATGCAAATTTTAATTAAATGTACAATTATGATAAGGAAGACACGCATCTTTTTATAAATAAGTAAATAAAAACTCGCAAAAGCATTGACGATTTTAATAAAATGTTATGTGAGTTCCGACGGCTAATCTCTGTGGAAATTGTTCATGTAAATAATATTTTTTAAATCATTTTCTCCCGAAAATAATTATTAAATTTATGTTTACTTCGGTTGAAATTATAGTTTTGCTTTTCCCTCTAATTCACATCTTTTTTTAAACCTTCGCTTTTTTTCCACATAATTATAATAAACTAGTTTTATTTTTACAATTTTTATTTTGCACGTATTTATTTTAAATGATTTTGAGTTAAAGTTAGTAGTAAGTGTATAAAAAATATTTCACATCGTTTAAAAATAAAACAACTATTAATACTCTCTACATAATTTATTATAACATTAAGAAAATTTTTCTAATATAAAATACGTAACATTTGTTTAAATATTTTAAAATAAAAAGATAACTTCGCTGTTGGTTTTGACCTCTAGTACACCCATGTGATAATGTACGTCTTAAGCATTAGACTCGCATATACTACCACTAGACCACTATTTCACTTGGATAATTAGGTCTAAAATATTGTAATATAGTATTATATATAAAAACAGTGCGATCGTGAAGCGTTGCAAAGTATCAATTTTAGCATTGCGAATGGAGCATTGCGAATGGAGTCTAGCTCTAACGCAGCTATAGCAGAATATAAACATTTCCAGTCTGGAACTTGTTTAACCGATGTGTTTGCAATAAAAAAACAAAAAAAAAAAAAACAAAAAAAAATCATGAAATTGCTGATTTTTTACTTTTATATGCCGATTAGAAACCAGCATCGAGAATCAAGACCGTTTTTATTTTCATTTTTTTGTTTGGTTTTTTTACGGGCAACGTTTGATTGTACGGAAAAACCGAAAATTGAGGAGTCGTTTTAGCACTGCGACAAAACTCATTTCGAAAGCTACTACCATTCGGTCCGGTTTTGTAACCGGGTTGAACGTAGTTTCAAATAGACTTGCAAAACCTTAATAATGTTCACCCGCGTTAATGATGATATTGATGAATTGATGAAAATTCAAAGAAATCGAATCAGTCGACCATTTTTCGTATCTTGGCTTTCTCGTAGGGGCAGTTTGCAAAATGCAAGTCCGACACGTGAAGCCCAGTTAACGAGGGCGCTGTGGGCCGCTTAATCTGGGCTGACTCTGCCATTAACAGAATTAGTAAGATTTTAGTCAACTCGTTGGCCTTTTTAATTTTTCTATACTACGCGGTGGTGATACCTGGACCCGCAAACAATCCGAAAAACAGAAAAAGAACGCGTTGGAAATGTGGTTCTAAGCAACTATAGTCCGTAGTTCTCTTAGCGTTTACATTATACTAGCGAGGGGTGTACACTTTTTTATAGAGGAGGAAAAAATAGCGGACACACAGAGGAGGGGAAAACCGCTGATGTAAATTTTGTACACTACTTCCTGGAATTTTCACACATTGTACGCCAATTTATTTCAGCAGTTTAGCCCTCGGAATGCCAGTCGGATATAATTCATCGGACTATTTCGGAACTGCGAGAAAAAGTGACGTAAATTTCATCACCTTAACGGTTTTAACGCGACTCTCGATGATGATGATTCACGGATCGCGATCAACGGGCGCTTTAGTTATTGATTGGTTTTTTTTTTTTTTTTTTTTTTTTTTTTGTATCCGTGTACGTAGCTTTGGTTAAACACAGCTACAGGAAGTTTTGAGCATTCTCGTCACTATTTTTATTACCCTCAGCGGTAACAATTTCATGTCAGTTAAGTTTAATTTCGAAATATCACGATTGCGAGATTGAACGCAACACTATCTAACTACGCAGGGGTAGCTGGCTGCGGCAATTTCCTGTCATTTTTTAACTGGGTAAACCCACTGTCGGATCTTGATTAACCGTCGACTCGAAAAAAAAAAAAAAGAAGAGGGAATGAACTGATGTACACTCATTTCCCTAACGCGATCGTAAACGGTAGCGAATTAAACGAGCTATTGTCAACATTTGCTAGAAGATAATTCGAGACTGAAAAAAAAAATCAAAAAAAAATCACTATATCAACATTTCCGACAAACAGGAATAATATGTTGGTTTAGTTACCTAAGTGAATATCAATTTTGGCGTCATTAACGGGAAAATTTTGAAATTAAACGCTGCATGTTACTACACGAAATTATATATAATAACGAGGTCAAATTTACAGAAAGATTTCTTTATAAATTCGCTTGATTATGAAGGTAAATCCTTTCACAGACAACCTTCTTTGCTCGTAACTGTCTTGTGACGAAACAAGCTCGCAAGCCATTTCGGCAATTTCCCTTACGCAGGCAATTTATAGACGAGCGTTTTTTTTTTTGTTTTTGTTCGTATTTCCAACGATCATCAAACGTTCAAAGGACTTGCGTTACGAACAAGAAATCTCATTTGTAATTCAGTTGGTTTCATAATTATTGGTTTTAGGTTAATTGCGGAGAGCACAACTCACTACGACTGCAAAGTTAAACGCTGTTGTTTGCGTACCTTATATCTATTCCGGTGAAATAACGGTTGGAGAGAGTAAAACACGTGCCGCTTACGGTCTACACTTGACTTGGGTGTCATATGGCGATATGTACTGACAAAAATTAAAACAAATCGCGCGTCAGCCCTTTCGGCTACTGGCGGGAAAGTTGTCACAGGTTTTTAGGAGTTGTGTGCGCTATCGGCTGTATAGACCTAAAATCTGAAGTGGAATGACGCTGGGAAGGTCACTGCAGCGAAAGGAAGAGCGAATTATCCTACGGAGTAAGGAACTGAATTAGTGACTCGTTCAGCAGTATCGCGCTCTAAGAATTTCAATTTTACTCTAAAAATTGCACCGAATAGAGACATTGATTAATCGTAAAATAGCAGTTTCAGCGCGGTTACTCACGTCATACCTATCCATACTGCAATCTCACTTTGCCATTTCGAAAGCTAGCAAATTGACGCGTGTAAAAATTCTCCGATCTGGTAGAAAATAATAGGCGCAAAATTTTTCGATATTGTACTCAATTGAAATGGTAATACACGCGATGGCCAAATAGGTTTATATCTAGCAGTGATGGCCCAAAAATCGCGGCACTGCTTTTTTGTCACTGATCCGACAAATGAGCAAATTGAGATTCGGAGCAGTAATCAGAAAAATACTGCTTTTCGGCAATTGCTCTCCGACTATTGTTGCAGCGATAGTTGCTCCAAGTACACTGTTCCAGAGCAGCAAGTGGAAAAACGGCGTTGACTCTCCCGCTGAAAAGCTAGCCAGACGCGAAACATGTGCCACTGCTGTCAATGCACGATTCTATCGGTCACACAATTTCCTTTTCGTAATCACGTTTCATCTAATTTTCCGAGAATTAAAATGAACAATATACAAACGATTTGGAATTTACTAATGTGTCCACGCGATTTTCCACTATTTTTGCGTGTAAGTGCTATTGTTTGTTTGTTTTTTTCTCTTTTGTTTCATTGCTATCATAAAAATACGAACAATGTCTGTCTAAAAAAAGCAAATCAAATTTCTAATATTAAATAATTAATTGTTTATGCTAAAGGATTTTGCTTCAATTTTATTTTAAATACTTAAAAGTTACACCGCATATATGCATATTGGAGTAGTCAGTTATTAACTTTTTTTTTTTGTTGCATTAAAATGCGTTATTTTATTTTTATTTCTTAAAGTCTGAAAAATACCGATTAAAGTTAACGTAAGTGATGCCATTTTTTTTAAATTTTTTCACAGTCGTGAATTTAATAAATCATTAGTATAACAATATTTTAAATTATGTAACCAATATCAATCTTTATTATCTATTAATTAAAGCGCACTTCAGTTGTGAGGGTAAAAATTGTAATTTTGTTTCAGAGCAGCAAAAATCACTGCTCATTTCCAAGAACTACTCCGGTTGGAGCAGTTCCAACAAATTAGTTGCCGGGCACATCTCTAGAATCTAGTATATTGTACTGAATAAAGTATGTCGCGCCTAATTCAACTATTTAACAATCGTAATTAGGAAAAAATGCCGTCGACTCAAATCAAGTTTTGAGTAATTAAGAAGTTCTCCTTCGGTTCTCCGGCGTATGAAAGTGTCGAGAAGTAAGCTTTATTTTTAAATTAGCGTCGGCTGAAATGTGGTTTTATTTTTGGTACTGTGCATAGAGATTTATTAGGAAAATTCTCTTTTTATAATATTATTTTGTAATTGAACAATTTTCGGCCAAGGAGAAATTAGTGTATAAGATTACATTATAATATCGTACTCGCCTATTCAGGGCCTTATCTAGACCAAAATATCGGGAGCGGTTAGGGAAGTATTTTTATAAAGATTTTTATATATATATATATATGTGTGTGCGTTATCATGAAATTTATTTATTTATAAATAGTACACGAAAGCCTTGTAGTCAATTGTACATGCAATATTTGAACACTACAATAAAAACAAATAAGAAATAGTTGTTTCCATAGAATTCATAAAAATTTCAATTTTCTTTTTCCCTTTTGACAAAAATTGAAAAGAAATATATTTTGAATTTCGGTCTATTTAACTCAAGTAGTTATTATTTCGCAGACATTTCGGGTGGTGGCTGGGGAGGGGTATGAACCCTGACCCTTCACAGATACAGCCCTGCGCGTATTAAATTAAATAAAATACATTAATTTCTAATATTTAATTTTACCTAACGCTCAGTGGTATGTTCAAATCTCATGTACATTCGCAAATATATATTTACACGCGTGCAATTATCAAATATAAATAAGAATAATTTAGAGTTAGGTAGAAAGGGGGGTGACGAAAAATGGTAGGGGTTAGTTTTATTTTATCCGTTAATCTTCAGTCGCATCATCGGCTAGATGGAAAAAGGGGAAAAAAGTCACAGCACGAACTCCACTGGGGGTCATATTTGTTCCGATTTCTCTATTACACCCTGAAGAAAGAACTTAACCTTCAACGGAATGAAATCGACACAGATTCTGCTGAATGTTTACAAAAGTTCGATAATGCAGCCAAAAAGTATCATTAATGTTACTTGTTGGTTTTTTATTTTTGAGGAATTAAAAAAAAAAAAAAAAAAAAAAAAAAAAAGATACCATTCGTACAGTCAAAAAAGATGTTTGCTTACGGCGAACATTTTTGAACGGGCCTGACGATTCCTTTTCACTGGCAAGTTTCCGTCCGATCGTGCGCTCATAATTTTTAGCGATAATCACTCTCCACGTTTACCTTATTTGTTGCTACGAGAACAAAATGGTGTGTTGAGAAAATTCGTACGCGCGTGTTGGACCACGTCGGCAGCTTGTTGCGCTAGTAAACGTTCGAGGTAATAATTTAGGGGATCAAGTAGACGGCCTACACGGTCTATACGGTCTACGGTCTTCGTAGTCGTAAATATTTGCCATTGCCGCTCGGGCAAGCTCAGAGAAACGGGCTTTATCACTGCACACTGACGCGATGTCGGTGTACCAGCAGAGCGGCTAGCCAGAAGATGTGGGACAAGGCGGAAAGCTTCGAAATGAGCTGTACCGGCCGGAATGTACGGTAGAAATAGAAGTCGGAGACGCGTTTATCTGACAGCGCCATGTTCATCGGGCCGCGGAAAAATATGACCGAATTCAACGCTGACGACGACGCTCTATTAAATATTTAAGAAAAATTCGCAACGTCATTAACCGGAACATCAAAGTTGCCGGATTCTATTTCATGTCGAACGGTGTGTGTCTGGCGGAAGAGCTTTCGCCGTGCTTGCGGAAAGTTCAGACGAGATTCCGGGCGAGCAGCTGACTGAGGAAGACGCTCAATGCGAACGTGTAGCGCATTAGCGAAGAAACAGAAGAAGGCCAGGGCCAGAGCGAGGCGAGGATAGGGGTTGGTAAGGGAATGCCAGTTGAAATATAAATTTGCAATTCAACTTAGAAGAATATAAATAAATTATCAGATGGAAGAGGCGAGTTTTCTTAAAAGCGAACGGGCTCGCCGCTTGCGGTGTATTTCCGTTTCTGGCTGCCGACATTTACATGTACTCGCTAGGCGCACTGGTTTTCGTGCAGCGGCGAACTTGCGAGCAGGACTGCTGCTAGCATTAAAGCGGTTTTTGTTTCTTCGCAGCGGCAACGGTTCATACTTTAAAGCTACTTTCGCGCCGAAGCCAGCCGCCGACAACTCCGGTCCGCTCCCTCTAATTACTTATACCGTGTGTAAAGCGCGGTCGGGGGGTCGGGGAGGGGTGTGCTCGGTGGCAACAGTGAACGAGTCTTAAAAGATTAAAATATAAACGACTTACCGTATCCAGTAACAACGGTTCTTCTCCTGTTTTAAATCGCCCTCTCGCAGCGCGCCAATCTGGCCGTTGCCCGCTTTGTTCGCTCGCTTGACAATTAGTCTGCGATGGGGGTGGTTTTAATATCGCGCGCGATAACATCGTGGGAAAGCGGACAAAAGTTTCGAAAAGTTCTATGCGGGAGTTTTATGTACATCATCCAGAATGATTAAGTAGTTTTCGATGGAAACGATCTCGCGTGTCGATTACCGCCTGAATATGTTTCTTTTCTGATTTCTGACAAGGGCAATCGCGACCGTTCGAGAGCTTTTTACAAAAATTTTCGAAACAGTTTAACATTCCGAATGGCACCTAGATTGTCCCGGAGATTAAATACGTTTCTTCGATCATTACGACAAAGTGACTTTTGTTCGTTGAAAAATGAATCATTCCGTCGAATATTATTAATTGGTACGCGTCACTGGAAATACCTTTAGGATTCCGATGTAAAGGAAGAAATTCTTTTACGCTAACCGGTGTTCGCTATTTTATAAGACCGCAAGTTCTAGCGGAGGCGCTTACTGAAATCACGAAGTCTGCAAAGGTGCAAAAATACGGTAACGCTGCGTCGAGTCAGTTGTCTTAAACTTGATTCGTTCAGTGAAATACGTCAGTATGATACGTCTATGAGTGCGTGAAATGATTGAACGGCAAATAAGCTCGTGTCTCAATCTGCAGAGCTTCCTCCATTACGCCGCCGTATTTGCTGCAGTAACAAGTCGGGAAACGGTTGAAAATTTTGCATCGTGAACTAACTTTGAAATGAAGGAGACTTTTCTTGCGTTCTTCATTTAAAGTCATCTACCACACGCCGCCGACAGCAACATGGCTAATTCCTTCTTTTCTTTCCGTTATCTTCGCAAAACTTGGCTTCTATTTATATACTCGTAACGATTAGGGGCGCGTATTATCAAAAATATCGACTTCTACGGAATCCACTAAAGTACTATAACAGTATTCCATTATTATCTCGGATTATACATATATATATATATGTGTGTATGGGTATGTGCGTGTACATAATCCTCTTCTTAAGTTGTATCGATTCCACAAGCGTCGTGCCTACCTCTTTCTAGGTTCACAATGTACGAAGCCCAACGGCACTCATGAGAGTAGGGGGGGCTAGTTCCTTTCTCTCGGCCGCCTTTACTTCCCCTGTTACCCAATTATTATACGTAAATTTAAAAAAATTCGATTCTTCGAACCTATCCAAACTTCCTTATACCAGTCGATAGGGTAGTTTTCTATAATTCTGACGAAAGAATAATATTGACCAGGCGCCATTCTTCGTAAAGTAATAATGTTTTTGTTCTCATTATAATCAAAAAAAAAAAAGAAAAAAAAAGAGAATTCAAAATCGATTAATTTACAATTTTGACTGGAATGTCAATCATGTAAAAAAACCATTACATACGGTTTTTAAATAACACGTCGATGCGTAAGAGTGGAACATAGAGTCACATTTACTGATGTACCTTTGGTGCCATCGATCACGATAACTAATTCCAATTAATCACGTATTTCGATCTCTCGCTCAAATTGTCTTTTATTGTTAGCGCTATCGGCTAAACCATATCAAAGACGCTTACTCACTGAAACCAGAATCCCCCCATCACCCGTGGTTCAGTTGTGCAGGAATCCCTTTGCGTGCGTAGCTGGCGAATGTAATTGGCGAACTCATCGCCGCAGCGAATATCGTCACTATTACTTACATATGTGTTAGTATCGAACGGTAGGAATGACATGCGTGCTAGGATGTTTGTAATTTTCGCCTCCAGACTAGTTTTAGTACTCGTTTATTCGTTACATTAAATCGATCCGTAATTTTTGTCCGATCTAGTGTCCACTTATCGGATACTCTTCCTTGCGGGTGCTGTTTTAGATCTCTATACGTCTGATCAACATGAAAATAATCATTTACAAGTCCATCTATAAACTTTTTAGCGGTATATTCAATCAGCAACAGCCGCAATAGAAAACTATTTTATGCAGATGGAACGAAGGCCAGTCACTCAAATTGAGTCTCGTCTAGGTGGATTAAATTCGTGTAACCTGATGATTCTTGCACACCTGCCGCCGAGGTCGACATATACGGAATCTTAGAGCGCCCGAAATATAGTCAGTTTCCATTTTAAAATTTTCATTACAGACTCGCTAATGTCAACTATGACTATATCCTTCTTCTTTCTGTACTCTCGCCGTTAACGAAGAGGCTGCCTACCACTTCTTCCTAAAATATTTGCTTAAAATTAGTTGAGATATTGATTTCCTTGCGCCGATGCGAATTTGCTATTTTGACGACACACACCTTAGTAGAAATTAATTATTAAGTTTCATTATTGCAGTTTAGGGTTTCTCGGACCTCACCGGTTATCGGTACCGGTCGAAGTATCTTTTTGTGCACACTAGGCTGGTGATCATTGGAGGTTAGAAATTGGGGCATCGTACAGCCCAGTTGCTCAGTATGACGACAGCTATCTTTCAGTTGTCAATGCGAGAAAATGAAGAACGAGTATGAGAGATGGTAGTCTGAAATTTACTTTTACCTCATCGAATGAACTGCCTATCGCAAAAAAGTTGTCAAGGACATTTTGGAATTGGACAATAAACGAAAGTTGTTTAAAAATATCAACATAAGACATGAATGTTCTTTGTTAGCCGAGCCCCCCCCCCCCAAAAAAAATATCAACATACTGCGGGAAAAAAACCTTGCTATTTCAAATTTTGCGTAAAAACAAAGATTTATCGCAAAAAGAAAAAAACAAAAAAAAAAAAACAAAAAAAAACGTACGTGTAATAAAACAATGGACTTTGATTTACGTTACGATATTATATGAAATCCTAAGACAATACTAAAACTGTTAGATGCGTAATTGAGAAAAAATTAAAATGATTATAAAATAAATAGCAAATAAGATACGAAATACGATACACTGAAGTTTTACATACACACTTCGAAATAATCTTTCTTCTATTTCGCAAAACCTTAACGCAGATTTAATGGACAATTTTATAATATTAAGCTTCCGTAAGAAATCTGTAGTTTAACATATACATTCGATTAAACATTTAATAATATTAAAACTGCAGACTATGAAAATGTAGATATTTAAAAGTCGAGACCCTTTAAATTGATAAATTAAACGATGAAACATTTTAACAAATGTCATTGGTTTTTGTTTTTTGAAATTAATATTTTATCCGTTCACGTCAATGACGAGAGGTGTACATATATACAAGTTCGCCACCTGGGTCCGTATACTTTAGCCGGCATAAATGCCGTTGCCCAGGGTGCACTACGAGGAAGCGTATACGGAGAGCACCCCTTTTCGTGATTACTAATATAATGCAAGCTCACTCTGCGCCATCGTTTGCTATTTTACTGTCTGTTTATTTGAAGAAGTTTTATTTTAACGATGACGTAAGATTCATTGGAATAAAATAGACGCTATATTTTATAGTTCGTAAAAAACAGAAAGAACAAGTTTGTTAACTCTGAAACTAAAGGAAAAATTATTATCAGAAAAATCATCTTGTGATCTTGTGATCTTGAAAAATGATCTTGTGATCTTGTGATCTTGAAAAATGATCTTGTGATCTTGAAAAATGATCTTGAAAAATTCGTTAATTTTGCATAAATCAAGCGGCAAGATTTAGTGAACGACACGGATTTTTATGTGAACTAAAATATAGTTCACAGCTAGAAGTTGTTTTCGATTCGTGTTGTTGATCGCATTTTTTCATCGTTTCTTCTTTTCCGAAAATTACCTTTCGCATCAGGACAGCTACGGCTAAGGTGAAATATATTCTTATCGGAGAACAAGTGCATTTAAATTATTTTGCAAGAATAAACTACAGCAGCCTAGCTAGGGTTTGCAGAATGGAAAGCGATAAGTGTGCAGTACTTTAACGTTCGACGTAGTCACAGCGTAGGAATGATGCTGGATTTGCCTTACTCTAAATCGGTTGAATTTCAATGGTATATATTCCGTTGATGATACATCGACCCGCTCACGTAATATTCAGCGGAAAATTTTCTCCATTAAAAATTTGGCGTTCCGCCCTTCTTCAAATCTTTGAACTATGCCATTTCTGACTGCGACCATATCCTTTGTACACTGGCTTACAGTGAGCTCAGCTGAAACTGATTGATACCCGGAAGTAAAATGACATTAAACAATTGGAAAATATAGATCAAATGGTTTTAGCGAAGTTGAAAAAAAAAAAGAAAGAAAAGAGAAAATTTGCAAATTGTAACATTTTTTGAATGTAAAATAAACCCGGAGAACTATTACATCAAATTCTGTACGCTATACATTAAATTTCATTACATTAATTTGTTTTTTTTTTTTTGTATCGTAAAAGAAAAGGTAAATTTTTTATAAAAAGTTAATTAAAAATCGAAACAATCCAAAGTGATTAAAGAATCAAAATTTAGCCGAATTAAAAAAAGAACATTTCAGAAGTAACGGAAATGCAGAGCAATAATTTAATGTTTTCTGCTACGAGTCTTCAAATGATTTTTCGTAACTTCAAAGGGCACGGTATAACGAAACAACGGTGATAGCGTAGTTTAAAAACGGGACAGCTGCATGGGCAACTTCAAAAGTTTCGCTGGAATCGTAATTTTTTTTCGTCTTTCGAATTGTTTTATTTGACAAGAAATTACTTTTCCAGCGCTAGAATTATTTCACGTTTTCATTTAAACAACGAAAAACCAGAAGCCGTTTTAATTTCCGAAAATCGTACTTCTTTCACAAATACAGTAGAACCCCTCTCAACCGGCCACGGATCAACCGGTCCTTGCATTAACCGGTCTATCTCTAGAACAAAGTTTTTTTTCTCTTCTCTCCCTGTTTCTCTTTCAACAAACTTTACGTACGTACTAGGGGCGACTCATTTCACGAAAATAAAACTGGATAATACGACGTTTATACTTGTAAAGAGTAGCGAATGAGGGTTGGCGAAAATTTTCATAAATCATCTAAACTTGAGCTTAAACTTCTGCTCCTTTACCGCTTATCTGGTGAAATGTGCGCAGAAATGACTACTATTATCGTAAAGTGGAACGTATTTAATTTACGATAAACTGCAAATTACAAAAAGTCATCGACGAAGGAATCATTAAATCCAACTAACATTTAAAGAAATAAGAAATTACCAGCAATATTTATTTATATAATTATTATCAACGTAAGTTTTACTGCTAAATTGTTTTAAGTGAGATTTGATTTTAATTGCAAGTGTACAATAATACTACAATACGATGTTTGATGGTACATTAAATGACAAAATGACGACGATTGTTCATAAATTTGCTTTTAATCCAAATGACAATTTATAACTGAGATTGAACACACAAATTGTATGGCTAAGAGATAATCAGAACTGAAATTTTCCTTGAAATTTGATTCCTTCAAACTCGTAAGTAACTCTATAATATTATTATAATAATAGAGATACTTAATTGGTCGAACTCGAAAATTTCACTTGGTCATATTTGTATTGTATGGTAAATTAATCAGTTGATACGGAAAGTATTTTGCGTTAATGTGAAACACACAGGCGTCCTAAAACATAATAAATTCTACATATTCACTTAGAAAAATTATTGTAATTTACATTATTTTTCATATAATATTCGTGCAAAAAATTATTCTATATCAACATTGCTTAAATTTGTAATTTACAACGATTGTAATGGGTATCGCAATATTTTAAATAGAGAATGGTTATCAATCGATTTTTTTTTTTTTCTTTTCAAGTGCCGTGTGCGGCTGCCGCGGCTATTACGACACTATGACGGTTGGACGCTAAATGACTCGAAACAAACCAGTTTTATAAAGAAACTGAATAGTGTCTGCGATATTAGAGATGAATGGAGAGACACGATGCGGTGATTAGAGCGCTGAAGAGCAAAAGAAGGGCACTCCGTGAGAGTGGGTGTTCTATTAGGGAGCAGGGGAGGGAACAAAAGGGGCATTCAAAAAGCGGCTCGCAGTTGAGCAAAAGATGATCGTGCGTCGGAGAAATATGTTCGATGCGGAGCCTTGTCATAGTGACAAAATGGGTTCTAGGAAGGTTGGAGCGAGGGAAGCAGGGCTCAGTACCGTATTTTATCTCACTCAGAAAGCAAGCTTGTTTCGAGAGCTAGTCTTACTTCCGTCGGAATTGCACTAAAATTTTTATGGACTTTATTATGTCACAGGAGGGAGGGGTCGAATGTGTATTTAGCATTCAATACGTACGTTAAAGGACTCATTCCAATTTTTTAAACACAATAAATTATAGATTTATCGTAGAAAATTTAGAGATATTAATTTTATGCAGCATTTAGTTTAGTGGGAGAAAAAGAGAAGTTGCGTAGGGAAAATTTATTTAATTTTATTAATAAACTCGTGTATTCTTCATATATGTATAAAAATTAACTTAATTATTTTTGGGATAAAAAAATCGCAAATATATAATCTTGCATTTTAACAGTATTAAATATTTTAGGAAAAGAAACTGAACGTGGAAAATTAATTTTTTTTTCTGTTCAAAAGCGCGGGGCTTCCACGGAGGCTGAGACCCGGGGCTTACCCCCTTCCACTCTTTGATCCGGCCCTGATTATCGTAATACAAATGCAGGCCCGCATACGTCTTTGCCTATTACACATCCACCAGCGCGCATACATACGTGTGGTAGTTTGCTATTGCCTTCCTTCGCGTGACATTATTAGCGGTTATTTACCTATTTATTTTGCAATAATTTCTGTAATAATTTCCGTCGTTGCCCGGGATCAAACTCAATACTTCTGTACAACAGTCGAGTGCTCTGGCAATTAGGCTATCGCGATTACAATTTAATTCATGCAATAGTAATTTCTCTGTCTTTGCCCGGGATTGAACTCGAGACTTCCGTAACGGAAGTTAGCGCTCTAACAACTGGACTACCGTGACGACTTATATACACATGTTAAAATGCAAACTTTTTAATCTACAAAAATTAGTAACATCTACACAAAAACAAGAACTTGGAAAAAGTACGGGTAATTTTTTAGCAGAAAATACAAAAAAAAAAAAAAAAAAAAACCTGATCAAGTGATTTGCTCACATGCTCGCATTTATTTTCCAATTTTTCTATTCACTTTTTCAACCTCGTTTTTAATTTTTACTATTTCGCGTGCCCAATAACAAAATTAAAGAATATAAATAACGCGGGTCAAGAAAAGTTAATTCTTTTTTTATTGTTCGCTTATAACTTGATGATGGTTTTTTTTATCATTGGGTTACATAATTTTTTTTGACAATATATAAAAAAATTTGAAACACCACTATTACCGGTTTACAATTAAATAACAAAAACTACGGATTCCTATAGGTAATAATTTTTACGAGCATAGGCAAAAAGTAGTAAAAATAGGAGGAGATCTGAAAAAAAATGGAATAAAGTATGAATGTGTTAACTGGACCCGCAGTTAGCCAGGGCGATGTGCACTGTAACGTTACGGCCGAGAGCGAATACTTTTATGGAATTTTTATGTTTCTACATAGGGATCGGTATTCGTCGGCGCGATAGCCTAAGAGCGCTTGGATTCCGTTACAGAAGTCTCCGATTCGATGTTGGGCGGCGACAGAAGTTATTTACAATAAATTATATTAAAATACTCGCTAGTAGTCACGTGAAAGGCAATGGCAAACCACCACGTACGACATCACTTATGCGCGCTAGATCAATACACAGCAGACACACACGGTGGACTGCATTTGTAGCGCGATAAATCAAACGATTACTAATCAGTTCCGAATGTAATCTTGCGTGTGTACAAATTAGTACTGCATATAAACAATTACTCGTACACAACCTACATCTGTAGAGCTAAAAATATATACGAATTGTTTGCCCACCAACCGAATGGTTGAGAAGATAATGGCGATGATAGGGAACAAAATCAAGACTTCTGAAATAGTTCAGTACATAACATCAAAATACTTTATTCTTTCGATTACTTGTTTTTCCGAACTGTAAGGCGATCAGTAGTAATGCTAATTTTCCGTCATCGTAATAACGCTCCATTATTCGAATCAATCCACTCCTAAAGGATTATCGCGAACCCTACAAACTATTCAACTTAGCACGCTGTTTTTTTTGCGACAAATACTTCTTTCTTAATATCGACACCCTCGTATTAAATATTACTCGTACCCCAAAATTAAAAAGGATGCGAATGAAGAATAAAATTTTTGGTCACGCTGAAAGCGAAAATCGAAACAGAATTATTACAATTAACGGCAGTTTTGACCCGAGCAACAGTCCAGGCAGACATATAGTAAATGACGAAGGTTCGAAGGGTGTCAGTGTTACGAGAAATGACAGTCTCGGTTCGCTTCAAGAGCGCAAACAATGACGAACGTTTCAGCTGGACCCTTCACCGATAATGACGTTTTTAAAAATTATATACAATAGTGCCGATCGACGGAAATGATGTAGAAAAAATTATTAATGAAAATCGAACTTTCTACCCCTTTTCGATAGAGCTTTTATTGTGATAAAGAAAAGAAAAACAAAAACTCGTCGAATGTGGCGGTCGAAGTGTACTACGCAAAATCTCACCACATGTGGCGTTTAATAATAGCCATTAGTAAATATCGGACACAGCGTAATAGAAAGAAAAAGCTCTAGCTATTGGCCGTAAGTATTGCTACGGCAGGAGGCAACGTCTGTGTTTCAAAAACGAGCTACCGTGGGGAGCAGTTGATTACTTAACTCTGTTTCGTTCATCCCGCTGCCGCACATTGACACTTCAAAACTTTCACTTACACACTGGCCTTATGGTCTATAGCTAACACCCCCCCCCCAAAAAAAAAAAAGAAAAAACTAAAATAGTGAGCTCTTTGCGAAAATCTGCTTTTAGTTAATCGTCAAATTGTACAGCAGTGTATTAGTCCTCGTCATCACTAGGTCATTGCTGCAGCGATAAGCAATGCCTCAGAGGTCGCTCTGTAAAAATCAAGTAGAAGATGTTTGCGTTAGACGTTTCGCGGATTTGTAGAGATGCGCAAATCAACTCGGCTAGAACAATATTTTTGGGTACATATTTCCGACTGCCGATATATATCCGCTTCTCAACTCCAACTCCAACGCCGCCCGAGTTCGTATCTCATACCTAGCGTATAATCACAATCTTCGTTGCGTATTCAACTCCAATTCCAACTCCGCCCGAGTTCGTATCTCTTACCTAGCGTATAATCACAATCTTCGTTGCGTATTCAACTCCAATTCCGCGTAGCACTCCAAACACACAAAGTAACAGAACGACTTTGAACACAGTACGCACGCGCGCAGCTAACGCTTTTTGGAGTTAAGCTATATTAAAAATTACTCGGCCAGAGGTAAATTCCACTGTGTCCGGAATGGCATTTGTTGGTTGTGTGACGTCTTTCGGGGTTGAGATATATTAACCCTTCTTACACAAGGTCCGGCTAAAAATGACCCGATAAATTTTCGCATTATTACTACGCGGCATTGCGCTGGAATTTAGCCTTGGCAGTTTAGCAGTCTTTTGTGACATTCTTTATGTTCATATTAATCACCTCACATCCGGAACAAATACGAGTTGTTTACGAAAAAATCCTATTTGTTTGTAGTATTGTCTAGCAATCGGGTAAAAAAATACCCGTGTTGTGTATAATGATATAATATTTTTCAAACGTTCAGTTTTATTTTATAGCGATTTCAGCTATTATGTTCGTTGTGAAATTATCTACGTACATCGAAAAATATTCCGAAGTAATTAGAACGACAGCATACTGAATTCGATTTAGAAGAATCATACTCTGAAGAAGATGCGTCTTCAGATAAAACTATGTTTTCATTCGCTCCAAGAAAAAATAAAAATGTTAATCTATCGTCAACCATGCACTTCACCGGGGACATTGATCCCGCAACTCAAAAGCCGAATGTAATATTGTTTTATTTTGATGGTGCCCGATATATATATATATATATATATATATTACTAAAATTTTCATTAAAAATAAATACTTGTGGCTATAAACAAATATATTTGAGAACCGGGTAAAAAATACCCGCCTTGTGCAATATGCTACTATAACACACCTTCCGTAAGAAGGGTTAAATCACATCGTCGAAGATTTACAATATTAGCACATTCTAAAACTATCAAATATTGGTGGAATAGTTACTTGCAATGCCAAAAACAATTAGGCAGTAAATACTATAAGAAATTTTGTAATTGTAAAAGCTCCGTATTAAAAATAAAGTATTATACTACTTATAAAGAAAGTTTTAACGAATATAAACAAAAAATCACACAGGTGGCAAAACAATACGCTTGAAAAAATTTAGTATATAAAAAAACCGGAATTCGAGTTAAAATATAAGATTTTATTAAATAAAAATAAGCAAGTTCAAATACCTACACTAGATCTGATGAAGAAAAAGTAAATTTGTTTTGAGTACTATATCGATTTTCCCAACGACTCCTCCCCTTTAGTTACTATTGTTATCATCTTCGCATTTCATCAGGTGGCCAAAGAACAGCCGTCCTCTGCAAATATGCGCCAGTTTTTCACTCACACCGATCTCCGTTAACAGACAGCGGTGCCAGTCCGCTTTGCCGTCCACGGAATTCGCATCACCATGCGTCATATCCACATCTCCAGCGTGTTCGTACATCTATTCTTTGTTGTCGTTGTTTCTGCGCCGTATACCATGGTCGTCGGTTGTACTAAAGTATTTTTGTCGAATTCTTAGTGTCGTAACGGTTCCTCTAAGTTCTGTTCAAACTCATCGAGGGGCCATACTTATTTCTGGTTCTAGTATTAGTCCTAGCCCCTTGTAAGTAAAACGCTCCGAGCGAATTAGTGCTGTAATAATCACGCTATCGAGGAATTTTTCGGACGTCGGTGAAATGACAGAAATGAACCAGAAATATTTACCCGCAAAGAAAACGGATCAGTGGTACAATATAAAATGTTTCCAGTAAGAAATCGTTTCGAAATATTCACGAAATTCGAGGATTTTTTGAGTAGTGAAATAAATCAGTACTTGTGAAAATTCTAAAAAAAAAAACGTCATAAATTCGAAAAATAATATTTTTATAAATTTATTGTTATATATATATAGTTATAAATCGATGGTATTCTTTAATTACGTGATGAAATTGATGTTGATTATGACGATGACAAAAACTATATATATATGAAAAAATTACGGGCCACGACTTGCCATGACCAATATAACTCTGCCGAGCGGAGCATCAGGCCTTCAAAGAAAAATTTCCGATAAAAAAAAACATAACCCGAAATCCGCCGTATGAGGGCGGTATTCTCTCCGAAACGTCTCCGTAACGGAGATGTCACAAGGGCCCACCACGTGCCCAATAACGAAACTTGTGGATATATAAACGTGTATGTATTTTTAGGAAACAGAATACAGCAAAGAAAAAGAAAAAAACAATTAAAAGCGGTGTAGACTAGAAAATGGTAAAATTCACTAAATACTTTAAAATCTGTCATGAGCAGCATGACGAAAGGCCATGTCCGACAAAACGGTAACGCGACTAGACGAGAGCTGCAACATTTTTCGACCATGACAGCAGTTATTGTACGACGACCGACCAGCGTGGGAAAAAAAAGACTGACCACGATAATCGCTTGCACGATGTCGATCACGACACACGATGGACTTTTACCGAACGATATCGTCGAAATTACCCACTAATCTTAACAATTAATAAAACTAATAATTCACGCCGTTGTTTCTCTAGAATATTTCAATTATTTTCTATATATATATTTAAGTAGCCGCTAACGTTTCTTTACAGGATTTTACAACCTTCTCACGACTCTTGTAGCTATTCGTTTCACAAACATACGCTCTCCACCGGTAAACGCTTTATCTCCGCGTTTTCGAATATGCTTTACCGCGAAACCAGTTCGCTACCCCGACACAGCCGTCACAACGGTTGTGTTCGGGGTCTCATGCTACTTGGCCAAAATAGCGCCCCCGATCGCAATTCACCGCCTTTACATTTCCCGAGAAAAACCCGAGAAATTTTCTACCTCGGACAGCGTTATCAGAGAGCGTATAAAACATTATAAATACCGAATCCGTCTCAATATATATATACATATATATATATATATATATATATATATATATATATATATATATATTATGCATATATGGACAATTATAATATGTGTAGAGCGACTATAATTAAACAGAAATATTTTAAGAAAATTTTTTTTTTTCAAACGATATTTTAATAAATATGAATGGAACTAATTTTAGCTTTTAGCGCGGTTTCTTTCAGGTGAATTTAAATTAAAAATCCGCGTAAAAACGAAGGAAATGTGGTGTTGCCTGACCGTAGTATCATAAACCCTCCGTAAATTCCGTGAATATTTCGAAACGGCACGGCTCCTGACAGTCGGAAAGTCACTGCGCGTATTTCTGATCGTTTCACTGTTGTGTCATATTACCGAAATTTGAACTATCCTCGATCGCCACAGCATATCGTGGGCTGATGACACTGTAACTTTTATACGTACAATTAGTTCTTAACTGCTAATTCATTTCCATCCCACTCGCTTTCAAAATATCAGCGGCCGAGCTGTTTTTAAGTTCCGAGTGAAACCGAACTGCCACATTTTTTAAATAATTCCAACTGGAACGATGTAGTTAACGAAAAACGTAAACGGTCAGTCACACTGGAATGTACGGTGCGAGAAAATTAGGACGTTAGTAACGTGACGCAAGGCCGAAACAATCAGCAAGATTTAAAACGATATAATGTAATAAACCTGTTTCAGCCGACCTCCTGTCATGAATTACAAAATTCCGTTACATGTAAACTTGAACATTTTTCCGGGTATATTTCCCGGAAAAAATTCGACCAAAGTAAAAATATATACTCACTGACTAACTGAGAAAGTCGAAATTTTCTTCCGATTAATATCAGGCAGATATTGAAAAAAAAAAAAAAAGGAAGAAGTAATGAAGAACCGACAAAAGAAAACCCCGAATTTTTCCCATTTATTATAAAAGATGCAGAATGAATTTCATTTTTCCGTTTTATTTATCGCCGGGCGATATTTTTCAAGATGCGCGCGCAGTTAAAACGACTCTAATGGCTCCGGAGTGTATTTTGTTGATCGTGTTAAGTTTTGTTTAATGATGACATACGCACATTTGCACGAATCCGAAAACCGTTCCGGGTAATTCGTTGACGACCCTCTCGCCGTTTTTTGCCGACTGAAGTAGTATACACGGCGTGTAATATATCGCGTTCCAGCTAAAGACGGAATGTAGAATTAATGTACTTTTCACCGGGCGCGCTGAATAGGACACTTGAGCGCAAAGACTAGCGCTCCTTCGGATACAGATTACACACTTGTGCAGAAAAACAACGGCGGCATTTGAACGAAAGCCAAACGGAGCTCTTGCACTTTCTTAGAATTCCCCATCGTTCCGGGAAAACTGCCCATTCGCTATCAATTCAATACAAGTAACGCCTTTTCACACGAAGGCGCTCTTTCTGTGCTCCTTGCCGAGAAAATGACGGGAAAAAATTGAGAACAACTCGTTTCAAGGTCTCTTTAATATTTCAGCAGACAGTACTCACGCACATGGCTTTCAGATGAACCGGCACGAATACGCATGTGTCGTCAATGCAAACATGGATGTACACGTTTTGTTTTTGTTCTTTATTTATTTATTTATTTATTTAGTTAGTTAGTTAGTCATTTCATTTATTTTTTATTATCTTGTAGGTTTTTCAAACGAAGGGATGGCGCGTATGATAAATCTTAGGATTTATTTGTAGCAGTTACCCTTTGAATGGAGTCATCAACTTCCAAGTATTTGAACTCAAACATGGATTATTGTTTTTCCATATATCACCCTTCTTTTTGGATACGCGAAAAAGTTTTACCGAGTAAAATTATTTCGATCAAGGAGAAAAGCCGATTTTCCTTAAAAATCTTAGAAAATCTGTTTGCAGTTAAAGCTGTGGACAATAACAAGTATCATACGGAAAATTTTCTTACACAATTAGTTATTTTCATATCCGCGAAGATATTAGTTAACAGGGGGAAGGTACCAACATAATTAATAAGAGAACGATAAATCGGGATAATTTAATGGAATTCCACTATTGTAGAGACTATTGTATAATCTGTCGGAACAGATTTTCGTGTATTTTCAGAAAAACTGCAAATTTAAGAAGTAATTTTCTAACAGAATGAGAAATTTACGTTTATTTTAATATTTTAAAAGTTTAAAGCTTAAGGAAAAATAATGAAAGCGCTTGGGAAAATCAAAACGCCGTAAGTCATCGCAGAAACAGTGGACTAGATCATGAAAGACGGTATATCACACTACTCGATCGAGTTGATTTCATACATTTAATATATACATATACATATATATATATATATATATATATATATATATATATATATAATTGATGAATAAAATACTTTAAAGACGAAAGTCAATATATTCAAAATGAACCAATTTAACAAACTAATTTCAAACAACATCGATTCGTGGGTGAAAATGTGAGATTATGGAATGAAGTAGAAAACTCGTACTAATGAAAGGTTACCCAAAAATTCTTTCGTTCCTTTCGTCTGTTTAATAAGTTAGGTAGTTGTATTCACTTTCCGTTGGCTGAGTTTTGGAAATATTTCCATAACTTCAGCTACGCCTACCAGGTGTTATAATGAATTTGATACAAAAGTTTACATCGGTTTTTATCCTAAAAGTGGTTAAAACTTTTCTAAAAATCACCGGTTTATTTTTTAGTGGAAATCTCGGTTCAACTTGGTTTTAACTAAAAAAAAAAAAAATAGAATGCACATCTCATATTTTGTGCTCACACTTTATATGTGTCAAATAAACAATCGGGTACTCCTGGTGAAAACCGAAATAGTAGATAATTTTGGAGCGGACAGAAAGCCAGCTAAAGAATCGCAAAATTAGAATGTTACTGCCGCAATGTAGACAAATAAGACGCCTAACACACACAAAAACATTGCGAGGATAATTAGAGATTTTTATATTCGCATATAGCAGTATACAACGAGAAAAATTCTTTTCCTTTGGAAACCTACATAACCGTGTAGGAAATTTCATTTATTTAAAGAAATACAACATCAGGGTTGCAAACGGAGGGAAGAAGAACGGCACGTTAATAAGTCCGACTAGGTAAAAAGTATTCAGAAAAATTAAGAGATGTTTGTAAACATCAGCTGGTAGGAAGAATTTATTACAGAATCCGTACAAATATCCTCAAATAATATTCAGCGGTGAATTGGGGTACGGACTGAATTTGCAGAAACAAAACTGGTCGGAATTTTGATCTATTCACGGCGATGCTAAACCGTTTTCACTATTAGAATGTTGTTAATAGTTATAATCGTTTATATACAAACGCAATAGCGTCACAAGCAAAGTGCTTTTGATAGTTTCAAAAAAAGACATACACAAAAACTTTAGAAGTAAACTCGAAAAATGAAAAGCCTACTGAACAATCATCCGAGAAAACTTTTTATAGTAAGAAACCGATTAGATAAAAGTGGAAATAAGAGCTCGTACGGTTAATAAATAAATAATGATGGCAATAAGCGCGATATCAGCTTTTGTTTTTACGTTTTTCAAAAAAAAACAACTCGACATCCGGAAAGAATAATTTTTTTGTGACAAAGGTTAAAAAATTGAAAAACCGATTGTAAACTTTTCCAATTTATCGCGTTAATTAATAACTCGCTCTTTTTAGTTCCTTTCTTTTTTCGGTTAATTAAAAAAAAAATTTATACAAATTAATATTTTTAACTTTTTATTAAATAGTTTTCACTTCTTAGAACGCAAAATATTGCGCTACGATTCGTATTTTTTATTTTTATTCTTCACTTCGATAGATAGGAAAACTTTTAGACCGCCAATTGTAAATTTTTTTTTTCTGTTCCCCTGCAACATAAGGGGGTGAGGCAAAGGCAATTTAGCGGAGCGAGTTTTTAACGATCTATTCTGAATCCGCATAAAACTTTCTCGCAACATTCGAACAGCCTCGTATATACCGAGTGAATTATTGGTAGATAGTTGCTCATGGCACGTTTGCCACGTTTAACAAAAGCCAAAAGCTAGTCAAATCAAGTGGATATTCTTTTTATTATGAGTATGCACGTGAAAGCTTTAAATATTTATGGATATTCTTATTTAAAAATTCAGTTGCAACTGACTGCTCCATACGCTTATTGCATGATTGTAGATTTCGAAGATTTCCCCTTGTTTATTGCGAGTGAACTCCGAAATCTGTTTGAGTTTTTTTCCGAGTTATTATTATTGTCAAAACATCGGTTTAGACGATTTAGTGGTACCCAAAAGTTGATGATAGAACGGAATATTTGGTTTTTGTTTGTATGTGTCACTAGTGCGCTACGATTTTTCCATAATTTTGTACAACTGCGACAGAATGAATATTTTTTGGTACATCGCATCGTTTTTTGTTTTTTTGTTTTTTTTATCTTTTGTATAACATCTTACTGCTAAGAATATATGTATAATAATTGGGACTTTCGAAGGACAGTAGCATCCAATCTGACAGAGCAGATGCCTTGTTTGAAAATACACAGTGCCGAAAACTTATACAATACGTGTACATATTCATCTTCATTTTCATTACGAAGAGATGTAAACGGAGCGCAGGTAGCTTTTAGATTCGGTGATATTAATTGTTCGCGTAACGTGTACCTTTTTTTTTTTAATTTCTGGGCTTGTTAACCGTGGACATTAACCTAATGCAAGAGGAACTTATCTGTACTCTTAATTTTCAAAATCGGGATAACGGACTGTCTAACCAACCACATCATCACACGGTAGTTGGCTTCAAGTAACATGCAGAGCGATTAGTGTGGAGTGCAGGTGAACATTGGAGAAAATAATTTTCTAGTTTTGTGGCTGCTGTACATTCAGATAAATTCTTTTTAATTCAGTAACGAATTTTTCTACAGTTTCTTCATCGTCGAGATATACGTGCGTGCATATATGTGTATACGATTATTTGATACGCGGGAGGCCGCCAATAATGATTTCGGACCTAATAATTTCCTTTTAATGTAATCCTCGATTGTCGCTTTATTTATGAAATCGTGAAGTGTTGTCTTTTTTCTTAAGATTTGTTCATTCCGTTGTTTTTTGTAGAATTAACTGTAGGATAACGTATTCATTTTGTCGCTGGTTTATAGATTACACCGGGGGGGGGGGCTGATAAATAAACGCAGAAAAAGTTTATTTGTTCGAATAATAAATCTGGATATCAAAGCTCGAAATGCTCTCGCGATGTTGGTAACAGGTATAACAGGTGTTTCGTTCTTAATCTTCATAGTAGATCTGAAATTAGAACTTCAAGAGACTAAATTTTTTAATTAGTTTAAGAATTTTTAAAGAATTTTCAGCAAAAAATGATGATTATAGAAGTATCTTAAAAAATTACATTAATAGTGTTACATCACGCGTAAAAATTTAGTACGAATAATTTTATTTCTGCGAAGAAAGTTTTTTATTTCATGAAGAGATCGTAAAGGAACAAGAAACAAGTATATAATTTCCTGAAATGTCTGCGCTGTACCGATTTTATTACTAAATGAACCAATTTTATTTTCATCAGTTTTTCGCTTTGACTCTTTTTTTTTTTTCATTTTCAAATTTCCTCGGGCATTCGATTTCGGATTTAATAAAGTTTTCATCTTATTAAAAACCTCGGTCCGCCGTCTTGACAGGATTTTTTTCGGTGTTCCGGAGAAAACTTTACCTATGCAGAAAGTTGCATTAAAGTAAACATGGCATGAACGGAAGTTATTCGCTATCGAAGATGCGAAGGAATTATACAAGTTTAAGACACAAAGTAAATAAAGGGAGAGCAGCACACTTATCGAGACGGAAAAATAATAAATAAATTTTACATTTTACACAGAACACCGACTCTAGTTTCGGATTTAATGAATTGATTTGCGTATGAATCTTTGAATCATTAGTCAAGGCGTTTTGCAAGATTTCTGTTATTTTTCCACTAAGTTAAAATTCGCCTTTTTTCATTTTATACGCTCGCGAAATATTTTGAATGTCGTAGAATAGCGTAATTATACTACCGTTCAAAATTGCAGTAGAAACGAGCCCCCCCCCCCCCATTCCACGAGCGGAGAAGTAAATTCGAATTTTACGAAAATCTTACGCGAACGAAAAAAGGAAGACGGGTGACCTGGCACGACGTTCTACGTGTCGTGAAGATGAAAATGGGTTCATAATGTGACGGACGGAACTTAAAAATTACGAACTGTCAGAATACTTCCGTATTTGATAGGAAAATTTGTTCGCGGCTAATTATGAGCAATTACAAAAAGAAAAGATAAAATCAATATTTTAATCTAATAAAGGGCAGCGCGGTCGTATTATTTTCCGTTGGACAAAATCTGTTTTCAATGGCGTACAACAGTCTGTAGCGAAAAAAATTGAGTAGATCGTATAAAAATTGAATTAAAAAAAAAAAAAAAAAAAAAAAAAAGAATAGAATAAAAAAAAATACGAAATTTAAAAAACGTTCGCATTAATTTCGGTCATTTTTTTTAAAAAGGAAAAAAAAGGAAAAAGAAAACGAAAACCACGTTCGCTGGAAGAAAGTTTGCATCGGCCAATAAAATCGACCCAATTAATTAATTGACGCAAAACGAGCGATGGAAGAAGAAAAAAGGAAAACTAGTTCCCAAAAATTTTTCACCGAATTTTCTTCTCTGACGGTATTTTTTTAAATTTATCCGTTCGGATAATAGTCGAAAATCTGTAAAAATAATATTCCGGCTATTATACGAGTCTGGTCGATCGGACGAGACGATAAAGTTGTTGCAATAGCAGCGCGGAAATTAATTTCGCCCAGGTACCCCCCTTGCGACTGGAATAACCGACGGTCGCGTACTGGACAAAAAAGAAAAAAGAAAAAAAAAGTGTGTGGGGGGGGAGAACGAAGAAGCCGGAGTTCTATTGGGAGTTTGAAATTTACGTATCGACTATTGTTTCCGTGTCTCCGGAGCGGATGACTAAGCGCAGTAACGGCCCCGAAATCCGCTGTTAGTCTGGAGCGGCCAGCGCGACCGGCTTAATCTCATTAATCAAAGCGGAAAAGTGTACGCGCTCCGGCATGGGCACCTTTTTGAGTGGCTTTTCGGCCCAGTCAGCGGTTTATTCATTAATAGAATAATACAGCAACGGCCGACCGACGTTACCTACTACAAATTACCTTTCGCTGACCCCCACTTCCTTCCACTCACCTTCCGTCCTTTACAAATTACTTTCTGCTTGCCACTGTTGTACACCTTCCGATCTGACAGGTAACATTTTTGCTTTCTTCGAAAACCTTCACTAAGCGCGCCTATAATAATAACAACAATTATTACTACTATTAATTCAAATTCGCCCACGGCACTATCCGCGTCGAACAGGAATTCCGATATTCCTCTTTCTCCAGTACGTTCGCGAAAGGAGCAGAGTGCGGACGGCACTGCTGGCTAATCCTCGGACCTCAAAATTTCACGCTTTGGCGCCTCTTGCAAACTCTTTTAATTAAGACATCTCGGCCTGATTCCAATCGTCTCTTTCGCAGCACGCGTCGAGTTCTCTTTATACTGCATTACTTTCGTCCGCATAAGAGAAAAAGAAATAACAACGAGAGTTTTTTCACCTCGTACAGTCGATAATTCGCTTTTGTCAACGTCTTTTGCCGAACTCACTTTATTTTTCCTTTTACACAGATGGGGGTCACCCACACACACACAAATTCTTTGATGTATATTGTTTGACTTTTCAGGCCTTTGTCCGCAAATTCACGAAATCCTGCAATTCTGCGGAATATGTTTTTTTAAAAGTTCTGCGAATTTCCTAGAGGCCCCTTCTTAGAACTCCGACTGCTCTATTTGTATTTTCACGTTATTGGGAATTTAATGAACAGCGACGGCATACGTTTTCCACCGTACTTTGCTCCTTTGCCGGTGAATATACGCAAGCCCACACTATTAATAGTCGCGCGGTCTGAACAAGGTTTAACGGTTCAGAAATAGCCTGCCATCTTTTGATTTATACGAGGCTAACATATCGAAATGGGTATACGGAGTGAGATCATTTTTGGAAGATTTTCACGCTGCGCATCACTTTTTCCTAAGAATTCGAAAACTTTTGATTGAAATTTCCGAAAAAAATCGGATAATTACCAAAAACCATCGGGTTTTTGGTCTTTTTATCAATAATTGTGATCCTGTACGTTGCTCCTTGAAATCAGCCAATAGTGGGAACGTCGTTGGAAGTGAATTTCTTTGAAGTAAACACCGTATTTACACGTTTATATGCGTGAGACCGTATAAAAAAAAATCGTATTTTGATGCGGAAGATTTAGTTTCACTTAAATGCACATCCGATGATTACCATCTCTCGGTTGAAGTTGAACAGTACTTTTTATCATCTGTGAACATTTGAACAGAAGCGCCAACACCGGTGATGTAATTAGTCACAGGCACCGGTGCGTTTCGTTCGGAACTTGCTTTGATTTCGGAAACATAGAGGAAAATTTTCCTTACGCACCCGCTTAAAATATATGATTTGAAATACTTTTAATAATTCAAATAACGTTTAATTTTGTTACTACATATAAACTGTAATTGTAAATATGTTTAAAATCATTTTTATTTCCGTGTATAAATATTTCTTTATGCTATTTTGTGAAGTTCGGGAAAACTATCGCGTTATTTTCCAGCGTCTTTCATTAGATTCCGGGGGCTCCAAATACTTATAATTCTAGCTGCCTTGGATACGAAGCAGCACAAATTTCACCTGCTTTTCGGAAGATCGACTGTGTAGTGGCTGCCAGAAATGAAGCATTTAAATACCAAATACGACGCTTTCTCGATAAAGTTCGTGCACATATTCTCATTAGTAGTAGAAGAAAGACTAATGGTCTAGTTATACCGCATAATACGCTCCCCCTTAATTATTCCTCCGATTTCACACGGGAAAGGCTGTTTGAGCGCGCGACCGGTACGTCGAAGATTTCACCGGTTACTTTTTAGTTTTACGCGGGATTTCACTTTTTTCAGGGAGGTTTAATGCGCAGCCTGTTTCGGTTTTCTTCCATGTCCAGCGATGGAACCAGCTGTCATCGCTTAAAACAGCCATTTTTGAATACATCTTTAGCCTTTCTGTTTGAAGTCGTTATGAGGAATTTTGTAACGCCGTGTATTACTTTTAAAAGCAGCGGAGGGGGATCTCTGAAGAGCGGGGAGAGTTAAAAGGAACCGAATTAAATCGAAATGGATTTTCACCGATTAACTAGAGTCGATTAAACGCCGACGGCAATGCCGGATAGATTGACGATCCGATACTGTTGCTGCTACCCTTTAGTGCTGGAACAACAATTCTCCGATGCTACAACGACAGAGAATGAATTGTCCAATTAATTACCTCTTTTACGGTTCCGACTGCAAATGCTACTGCACCAATGACGTACCGTTTGATGAAAGTACCGGCGCCATTAACAGTCCTCCGATTATTTACCGAAGACCCCGCACTGTCCGATTCCACTCGCAGTGAAAATGCAGCGTGCACGATTAATGAACTGACGCGAGCCGAAAATAACCGTATATGCCTCGGTTCCTCGATACCGCGGCTGTCGGTGGCTTCTAATAAAGCTATCAGTGTGTGTCGATACTTGTTAGAGAGATAGGTCTGCTCTTTTGAAGCTTTTATGCGGTTGAAAGTTAAAATCGTAGCAGTTACGTTTTTGCGAAAAACCGAATTATTATTAAGCGAAAAACGTTTCAGAAACGAACAGGTGGAACTTTTAGCACGACACGGTAAAACATGTAAGCAACATTTTGAACCGCGACCAAATGAACATTTTCCCCTCGATGAACTCTATTTATGCTCTCTTACAATAACGAGATCTACATAGTGTTTTCCTTCTATGTCGGCCGGGCCTTCTCCGTAATTTTCCCGTGTACCTCAGGCGACTTTTTATTTCTGTATTTACTCATTTTTTCCGAATTCCATTCTATGCTTGATGTAACTTCTCCAAGTTCTATCGTGCTGCAATTCCAGCCAATCAACATCTCTAATATTTGCAAGCGTGTAGCAATCGGCTTTACAACAAGACCCCCCTAAAAAAAATCAAAAAAAAAAATCAGTGACGAAACATAGGCGTAATTGTAAGTACGCACAATTTCCTTAATACAGTTTAGTGAGCAGCAAAAAAGAAAGGAAAGCAATCACCTAAAACGACCTATCCGCCAAAACATCTCCCCTAATAAGTATGAGAGAATGATCAGTTTTTGCAGGTGTGTATGATATCAGAGCCGTTTACCAGCACATATTATGGTTCACATTCAGGTTTTTTAGTTTTTCCAATTCATTTAAATTTAGAAACTATCCCCTTAAAAAAAAAGTGGATCCATAATCCAACCTTGACGGAACTAAGTATTTTGTAAACTCAGAATTATCGAGCACTTAAGCTGTACTACATGTAAACTTGTAGGAATTTTTAGTACTACGTATTATTATTAATATATACGCTTTAACTGTGTTTAGTGTAAGTTTTGAACTCAAGTACAGTTCTAACATATAACTACAATAACATCTTCTAATAGTAAAAAAAATGGTAGATGTTGAGTGTGGGAAATATTTCAAGTCCTCTTCTCGAGCTGATCATTATTATACGTTCCCATTGCTTGCTGACTCTGATTTACGCAATTTTTAATACTTCCAGATTTGCTATAAACTACAAAGTCATCAGCGTAGGGTTACATGAAGATCACTGAGCATTAAAGAGCGGAAGTGCATATTTTTATATTATATGTGTGTGTGTGTGTGTATATATATGTGTATATATATCATCATCATCATCTTTCCTCGTAATGAGCGCTGTTTCTTTCCAGTCTGCATGTTTGTGTCAGATGTGCGATACCAAACGAATACGATGAGTATTTGTGAAACCACAAATGTTTCAAGTGATTTGTTAGTATTGGCCGGCTATGCTTCGACTTGGAATTGTTCTTTTTTTCCTGGCCGAACACTTTTGTAGACGCTCTGATACACTATGGTTGCCTGTCAAGCGTAGTTTTCTCCCAGTTAGTTCTTCTCGAGTTTACCTGAATGCATTTCAGGTCGTCAGCAAGGACGTCTTTGAATCTTAGCTTTGGTCTACCGACGTATCTTTTCCTTAATTCCAAAATTCCATACAACATTACACGGTCCTCGTCCATTCGCATAACATGTCCGCCCCTTCCTATCATTCTTTTTGCAATGATTTATTCAATGGACTGGACATCTACCATTTCGAGTACTCTTTCGTTTGAAATGAAAGTTCCTAGTTGCCTAGATGGCTTGATAAACAGCGATCTTTGTGCTAGTTGACAAGTCTTTGTTATTAAATACTCAAAGAGACAATCTTCCGTACGTTACATTTTTGTTTCTTACTCTATGATTAATTTCATCATACAATATAGCGTTTTTACTGATATTGCTGCTGAGGTATTCCGTAACTTATTTATTTTTCCGTCCACTATCATCTGCATGAGTTTTGTTTTATCGTAGTTTATCGCTAACCCAAACGCCTGATATACTTCCTGCAAACACGTGCCTGCATTTTGTAGACCCTCTTTCCTTTCGGATCGCAATCGTCAGCATATTGCAGACTTGTCATTTTAACGGATTTAGTTGCTCGTTTCGCTTTGTACTTTGTGAGACTGTACAACCAACCATCAACATGAAATTTTACTTTCACGCTCATGGCATAATAAACCAAGAAATTGAAAAATATTGGCCCAAATACCCATCCTTGTCTAACTCCCGTGAGGACATCGAATGGCTCCGTCATTCCAGCATCAAAAATAACTGCCGCTTCCATTCCATCATGCAGCTGCTATACGAAGTTTAGCATTTTCGGTGGACACGTAATATTCTTCAGACATATTCATAACCGTTCTCCGCTTACTGAATCAAACGCTTTTTTCACATCAATAAACGTGCCGTACAGATTCACGTTCTGTTCCCTTGCTTCCTCGGTTAATTGCCGCTGGGAAAACAGATCGTGTCTGTTGTACTCCTTTGTTACCGGAACCCGAGCTACCCCTCTAGCATGTACTTATCAAGTAATGGCTCCCTTACTAAAGATTATATATATATATATATATATATATATATATATATATATTAAGTACATGTCGTCGCGATAGCCCAGTTGCTAGAGCCCTTGACTTCCGTCACGAAGGTCACGGGTTCGATCTCGGGCGACGACAGAACTTATTAAAAAGAATTAAATTAAAATCATATGCGCGCTAGGTCAGTACACGGCAGACATATGCGGGATTGCACTTGTAGCGCGATAACAAGCGACTACTATCAGTTCCTGGTTTGGTCTTCGTGCGTACACTCGCGTTGCGTATAGCAATTGCCATGAGCGCTGCCTATTCTGTACAACCAGAATGTACATATAGGTCGTCACGATTCTCGGAATCGAGCGATACGACTGAAAAGAAAGATATTATGTACATATAAATATTGAATAGAATTAGACTCAAGACACACTAAGCCGTTGTTATCGGATTTATCAGAAAGAAGTTTATGCATTTGACTAAGCTCGAAACATTAACTGGTCGAATAGTACAGATATCAGTGCGTTGTTGAAAGCTTTTCAACGCTGCCAGAGATGTAGCCGTGTATTGAACACTAATAAGTTGCGCTCTTCATCTCTCCATCCACTCATATTTTCAATATTTTTTTACCTTATCGGTGTTACATTTTCAATCTTTCAAAGACATACAGCCACTTTAAAACCAAACTGAAATTTCAGCCAAATTCACCGTATTCACGGTTTGTTTGAAATCTTAAAATGTGACATTCAGTATTTTCAGAGGCCAGCTGACTGGAACGGAGCTTCGAATATTTCGGTGCAACTAATAAAAACCGGCCAGCACGGTGGAATACTTTTAAAAAAAGTAGACGTTTCATTAGCATTTTTTTTACGCGAAAGTGTAGTGCTTTTAAAAAGCTGTTTCCTCTTTAGCGAAATCGAATCAGGCCTACTTCGCTAGTTAAATTTTCGAATCTGATCGCGCAACCCTGTAAATGTACAAGAGTTAAAAGCGTGCGCAGTTCTCTGTTCGGATATCAGTCTATGTGAATAGTAAAATTTGTAAATTTATGCAAAAGTTGCCGAGAATTTTCAAATGAAAAAGCTAGAAAGCAGGTCATCGTCGACGGAGCTTGTTGTGCTCGTTATATACGCGTGTAATCGCATTTAACGGGTTAAAAACACGTGTTTGCAGTAAGGCTAGTTTTGAATAAACGATGAGTGAAGTGCACTTCCAACTTCCATTTCGGCAACACCTATCTTTCGCCGAACGTACGGCCGCATCAATGTGAATTATAAATGGCCTCATCGCGACACACGACAGAGCCGACCACCACTTTTATCGTTTTTGCCAAAATTGATTTTGCGATTATTGCTCGAAAAAGAATTTAGAGAAAATTTTTTGTTAGCGCATCGCTTCATCTGTGTGACGGATAATTTATCGAAAAATTATTCGTTTTTAATTGATTCGCGCGTTTCCCGCCTATCTAGCTGACAGTATTAATCGCGCCAGACTGCATCGGAGTCAAAAAAATCCAAAGAAAAGAAAAAAATGAAAACAACATCACACGTACTGTAAACATTAAGTGCCGTAAGCTTTTGATGTGATGCCTTTAAAACTGGAACACTCTTGGGCTAGAACAGAAAGACAGAGGTTAAAAGTGGATGCAAGTGTTTAAATAAAATTGTATTTTTTCACCAACAATCTTTCAAATTTTTAAGAGATTCTACACAAAATGTTACTTGACAGTGAAAAGGTATTTTAGACCTATACAAGGTTATTACTTTATTCGAAACGTCCTATTTACTGTCGAACCAGTTTTTACTTCCGCCATTAGTGCGCTCGTTGTCTGCAAAAATGAGTAAATTTTTTTACACGTTAAAGAATTTTTCCGAAATCAGTTTGAACAACATATTTATTCTTAAAAGTTATCTTTTTCATTGCTGTATGTATACTTTTTTTTAATTTTCTTTTCTGAATCAACCTTTAAACGGTACAAATTTTTACGTATCAAAAATATCTACGTAAAATACAACGATTTAATTTCTCTTGATCAGGAAAACAAGGCTGAAATGGATAGGTCACGTATTAAGACATAATAGCCTACTGAAAGACATCATAGAAGGAAAAATACCAATGCGCAGACCAAGAGGAAGACCAAGGCAGACGCTGATAGATACAATCAAGAAGGAAACAAACATTAAGACATACGCAGAATTGAAAAGGCGAACAGCGGATAGGAATAGGTGGAGGACTTGGACGATAGGGGCGAACCAGTCAAACGACTGAAATACCAATTTGATTGATACGCTGTGCTATTTTAACGCAAATGCTCATGATGAAAAGACGCATAACGTGTTTTAAATTTTTTTTTTCGGGGTCGCGCCAGAGACTTTGACTCGACAACTGCAAAAGTTAAAACCAACGGTTAAATCGGAAGACGTTTAGAGATAGAGCTTAGGAAAAATTGAAATGCAGGTATTATAGCTGAAGATGGGAAGGAAAAGATAAAGCAAGAATTGTAAGAAGCAAGAAGACCCGGTGCTACGATTTTGCGGTACAAAACAGTTCCGAAACAAGGACAGGACATTCAAGGAAGATGTAGTTTGCAATATATAGTGAAGTAGAGATAGAACTGTGAAGGGGACAGTCGGGAGAGTATGACAAGGAAAAACGAAATCGTGAAGAGGGTGATTAAATCGAAGTCTGATTAAAGAAACGATCGCGGAGCGCTGATAAGAAGAAGATTGAAACCAGGGCTTCGGACAGAAAACCAATTGTATTTGAAGATAGTGGGGAGCAGAATTAGAAAATAAAGAAGGACAAAAATCCGACCATAGTCGGGAATGATTGGCTGAGGAAAGAAGGAGGATGTCCGAGACAGGAAAATTGCAGAGTAAAGACCATCGCGGGCGGCCGAACAGGTTAGAAAATCCGTTGACTCGTTGCCCCCGATGCCAGAATGACTGAGAACCCACAACGGGTCTTTAGTAATAGAGCGGGATGAGAGCAGATTTGAGATGACAGGACGAACTGAGAGAATAATAGAGTTGAAAGAATGAGAAAAAGGAGAAGAAATAGCTTGAAGAACACTTTTGGAATCGGAGACAATGAGACATTTACTGATCCCTCTTATGAACGGAATGAAGGAGATGATTGCGCGTAAAATGGAGTGT
This sequence comes from Icerya purchasi, assembly GCA_039619475.1. Classification (NCBI taxonomy): domain Eukaryota; kingdom Metazoa; phylum Arthropoda; class Insecta; order Hemiptera; family Monophlebidae; genus Icerya; species Icerya purchasi. The sequence goes on from CM077116.1 coordinate 249,675,158, forward strand.
GAAGGTAGAACATGCTTTAAACTTATTTTTCACCGCATTAATATATTAAATTAAATTTTCTTTCTTTTTTTTTTTTTTTGGAAAATGCAAGAAATTTTTTTCGTATTTTTTGCGATGCAGTTATACTAACATAAATCTCGGAGACGCATTTTTGACCTTCAAAATTTACAATGGTATCTGGGTTGCTTATTAAATAGTATATAAAAATTACCCTATTTTTATAATTAGAAAAATGTATGTAAATTTCAACAAAAAAAAAGTACTTTTACAAAAAAAACAAAAGAATCCTAATCAAGTAAATTTACCAATAAGGAAACGTGAAAATGTGATATTTTTTCGCATTCAAACAGTTTTTTGCCATTTATATACCTTGCGAACGCGATGAATAAGTTTTGTTGTTGGGAAATATGTTGATTTTTACTTTTTTACGTATGAAATATATTTCTGGGTCGTGATATTAATTGTTCTATATTTATATAAATTAACTCATCCGCAGACCATCAGTAATTCATTAATTAAACGGTAGCGTCATCTTAAAAGAGTTTGTTACCAGTAAAATAGATTACCAGATCACATACGAGAAGACGATGTTTCGTTTTTTGACTCAGCTCTCGTGAATTCTTATTCGAGACTGTGATTTTAACGAATTGATAAAGATCGAAATAGCCCACCAACTAAAATGCAAAGAATGATTGGTTTTATGATAAACAGTTTGAAATCGAATGACTCGCGACAGATATCTGAGAGCAAGGAATCGGTCAAAAATGGAATAAAGCTTAAAGAAGCTATAACTATATTACGAAGAAAACCGGGCAACTTAAAAACGAATGGTGGCCGAAAAAAGCGAACCAGATCCAAAATTTTATTAATCAGAATGACCTATAGAGTTTTTACTCGGCACTTCAAAAGGTCTATCGGCCAACCTACGAGTTGGTAGACTCAATCTTGCAGAACATCTAGGAAAAATTTTCGAAATGATCTGGAATCAAGAAACTGTACCCCTGGACTTTAGTTTATCAATGATTGCAAACATTTATAAGAAAAAAGGGGAAAAGAAAAATTGCTCAAATTATCGGGGAATATCATTACTGTCCGTAACAGGTAAGTTGTTGGCTAAGAACTTATCGATCGCCATCAAAGTAACAGTTTATCGTGCTGTAATTATCCCATCGTCCTTGTTATCCGAAGCCGAAACATGGACGCTACACAGGCGTCACATCAAAAAACTAGAGCAGTTTCAACAACGGATCCTGCGAGCATTACTGAAAAATAAATGGGATGACTTTATAACGAAGAGTCGGTTTAATTCAAAGCGGATAGAGTCGCCGATTACACGAGCTCAATTAAGGTAGACGGGACATGTTACAATCCAGTATAGCAAATTAGAAGAAGGAGTTAGAAAACATGGTGCCCTTAGGACAAGGACCATATTGCGGCACTATTAAGGAAAGCAAATTACTTAGAAGTTTGGGAAACCGCCGCCTGCGATCGTATAAAATGGGGAGTAGGATTAACTACCGGACCACTAAAAAAAAAACAGTCAACAATGGCTCTAATTCACTCCTAATGTTTTCGAATGTCATCATTGTGGTTGCTTTTGCTCATCCGGGATTGGAATTATCAGCAATCTTCGCACCCACCCGCAGCAGTGTAGCTATAAATGTGCATCCAGTTCAATTGGAGATACGAGTTTCAGCAGATGACATCACACCCCATTATATGAATTTGACTGTGACCCTTTAGAAATCAAAATGTACGAAAGAATTTACAAATTCAGGATAGCGTAAAAATTTTTTTCCCATTTCTCTTCTTTTATCGTCATGCCGAAATTCGATGGGCTCGTGGATTTAATATTAATAGAATCGGTAACGAAACTACACTGCGACGAAAGGGTTTTTTTTTTTTAAAGAGAAACTTTTCGGAGATTAATATTATCCGATAGGAACCAGGTGTCTATAATGCGCAAATGGTCTGGTTTCTTTAGTATCAGGTGCCACGACATTTTCTTTCTCCCTCCCCGGAATAATGCGAATATTCTGGAAAACGAAATCTTAACAGTCAGTAGGATTTGTTGAATTTTTGAGAGACAAGTTTATCTCCGTATCATTTTATTAACGAAATCAAAAAGACTATTCTAGGCTCAACATAGTCCGTGCAAGTACGATAATTATGAAGAATTAATCTTTCTCGCAAAGGTGTTTATTGTATCCATTTGTAGACTTAGGCTCGGAGTTAACAAATTTCCGTCATCACCTTACCGGCAACACCTGGTGTCGTTTCCATTCTGTCAGGACGTTTCCGATAAAGTCGCACATACCGGTCATATATGTATATATTTATTTATTTTTTTTTTTTTTTAAAGGAACTTTTACACTCCGCATCGACATAAACTATAGTTAGGTTTAAGAAATCACCATGAAACATTATCCAGCAACATCACGTGTCTTCTTGCTTTCCAGGATTTAACAATCTACTGTATAGGGCCATCGCCGAGACAAATATTTTAACATGATTATATAGATACGATGGGTTATGTTAATAGAAGCTTAAAAAAAAAAAAAAAGATACTAATCAAACAACATATTAAATGATAATAGCCTACGCGACATGCACCCACATATACAGAAAAATCGCTAGTCCATCGGGTTCCCTCTTATCGCGGTGGTATTGTTTGTCGGCTCGATCGAGCTTCTTTCTTTTTCCCCGCGTATTATGTTACACTCAGTCTTTACTGGACTGCGTTTTAATTGACAAAGATACTTTGTACGAAGAAGATAACCACAATGCGAGCGTAGGAGCTCTGAAGAGAGCTTTCTCAATATGCGGCCGGTTGAAGGAGAAAAAGAGGAGGTAAAAACAAGAAAGTAAAGTAAGAAGGAGCCGAAGCAAAGGAAAATAAGAACGGACAGAAATGTGCGAATTTCGTGAATAAAAACGTAAACTAAAACCGAATGCAATCAAAATGTACTCAAATTCCCTCAACAAACCTGTTCGCGCTAAAATTATTTTAAATTTTAGGTAAATACGAATAAAGATTAGACGGATAAAAGTCAAGGTGGCCTAAAAAACAATGATTATTAGTGAATGTGGCTTCCCGGACAGTTAAACAAAAGGGCCACAATAAAAAAACATCAAAGACAATTGTTTTTTTCTTAATAATTCGTTCCTTAAACTTCTTTATTAAAAGCGTTTATTTCTTGTAAAAGAAAATTCGCAATAAACTACACGTTTTTCGAAATAATATAATTAATAAATCTTTTAAAAACAGCATTACAATCCGCTCACCGGAATGCGCTGAAGAATAAAAGATTAACGTGTTCAGCGTAGCCTTCTGCAGCTGCTGGACCGCGATATTCCGGAGAAGACTTTTTATCCTTTGCCAGTGTAGACGGAAGACGTTCATTATTAATTTGACCGCTGCTGGAACATGGCAGAAATGAAGTCGATAAAAAGTTGTCGTCGCACGGCCAGCAATTCTTTCGTGTAATCTGCGAACGGAAACGACTAAGCCGCTTATCAACAATTCTTGTTCCAGGCGATGGGTGCGCGTGCGAACACGGTAGTAGGGTAACGCGGGAAAGGCTACGAGACGCAGAAATAAAAAGAGCAACGCGGCGGCGAATTAAGTAGCAGATTGTAAAATTCGCCGCTATTAAAAGACGAGGCCATTTTCACCGTAGAAATCGTAATCATTATTTGAAGTTGGTGGAAAAAAGTCGCGTCGGAGACATTTTAGGCACTTCTTAGCGGTCCGGCCGAAACGGTGCATCGGGGAGTCATAAAAAGCCGACCGCGATCAGCTCGAAAGGAACTTTTTGTAAAATAAGAAAATATCGACGATTGCCTTCTATCCGCCGCTTTAAATATTTAGCTCAGCCAGTCGGCGACAGAGCCGGTCACGACTTGGTACTTAGTTCTAATCAGGTTTCACGGTGTTCAAGATTTTTTCATTTCTATTTACCTTCTTTTCCCCCCTCTTCGTCATAATTACTTTTACTAGGGTTGAACGTTAAAACGTTTCATCACTTCCGCAATTAGCTCTAAACAGACTAGCCGGTCGAAGTGGGATCTAACCTTAAATCTAAATTTCTTTTATTTTGACTTACTAACTGTGACTGACTGTACAATGTTGCAAGCAGGTCTTGATAAACTAGCGGTATGGAGGAAAAAGAAAGGTGTGTTTAAACTATAAGAAATGTATTCGGTCGCAGTTAAATGTGGTTACACAATTACACTGTGGATGGTAGTGCAGTATGCGCGCGATCTGGGAGTTTGACAGTGAACTAAAATTCTCGTTTCATGTCAATTACACGTCTTAGCAGGCTTATCGAAAATTGGCTTGTATTATGAGGAATTCATCTGGATTCCGCAGTCCGAAAACTTTATTCTCCCTTCACAATATTGTCTGTTATGTGGCGTCTTTATTATGATAAATATATTTAAATAATTAAGAGAATCCGGAACAAGTTTCTGAAATACTTGTATTGCTCGGCTGGAAATTATCCTAAATATGTTTTGAAATTATCTTACATTGCGCAGTTATGTTAAACCGCATTTTATATATATATATATATATATATATATATATATATATATATATATATATATATATATATACATATAAACTCGGCCATTTTGGCCTCGCAAGGGGCTGTGCCCCTTGACCCCTCTTGCTTTCATTTCTGTCTCTTTCTCTTCTATACTTTGTATAAAATGATCATAATTTACAACGTAATTCTTACTGGTATCAACATACACAAAAAATAACATAACCACAAAAATCCTATTCTAAAATTTACCTTGCGTTATATAAAATTAAGACATTTTTTCGTTACATTTTTCGTTACATATTTCATTACATAAAATTGTGACATTTTTTAAATAACAATAACAAAAATCCTACAAAATATAACAAACGTTACATAAAATTGGGACATTTTTTTGGGACATTCAGCGTTACATAAAATTGGGACATTTTTTCGAATAAGAATTACGTTGTAATTAATATACATATATATATATATGCTTAGGGAAATATGTAAGCTACAGTTTTTGCATGATACGTATATACTGCGCATGTAGATAATGAATATTTGCCGTCAACTCTTTACCACATAATACCAAATAGATAGTAGCAGAAGTAGACGCGGTTTTTATGTGAACCACGCGATCGTACGAATCCGGAGTTTAAGGGCTTCCCATTAATTCTTACTTTTAAGCTATACAATTCCTGATTAGGTTATTATTTCCTACTAGATATTCGTGTAAACAAAAATATCTATCATAATTTAATTTTAATTTACGTATAATGCACCCATGAATGTAAGTAGTACAGCAGGAGATACTGTGCGGTTTGTTTATATTTTCACAATTTTAAATAATCATTTATTCATCCAATAAATTTTTGCATTCTAATAACGTGCAGCGTAATGCTATTTTTGTATTTTCCTTGTATTCGTAGTTACAATTGTTATTATTTTTCTTTTTTTTGTGGATTGTACTTTTTTCTTTTTAATTTTCTATATCACGTTTTATTGCTAGCTAATGTATCGTGCGAGTGACATGTTTTGAATAATAAGGCTAATATGCCTATTCGAAACATGTCCGAATTATTGAAAATAAATAAATAAATAAATAAACAGGAAAGACATATAGTACCTGTTTTCTTCTGCTAAGCTGCGATGTATAATTTAAAAAATATTTCCTTCATATAAAAAGTAAACTTGTTCCCCGGTAATTCTGTAACTCAATCCATAACTGATGGGGTCACATATTAATAATTTTAAACCGGTCAAATGAAAATATTTGCGACTAGTTCAATTTATAGAAAGTGCAATAAACTGGGAAATAAAATTCGTTAAAACGTCTTTTGCGGATTAAACGTCAAAGTTATTTCGTTACGCGGTGCTTAGAGTAATTTTATTTTTCTCCCTAAAATTATTAACACCGTTTTTTTTCTTTTTTGTTTTCCCCCTTTTTTTTTTTCCTTTGGACTGACCAACCACGGACATAAACCCAGCGCAAGGAAAAATTATTTATATTCTTAATTTATCGAATTTTAAACTAGGCAACGAACACTACTGTTTAATACTCTAGCCAGAATAAACTTCGTGATCGTTAAATAATCGCCGATTATTGCACCTTGATTAAAAATTTTTTCTGTATAAAGCAAGTAAAATGCAGTACTTCGTTGACACAATTAAAGCGGTCTTTGAATAATAACTTCTCAAAAGCGGGTCTCTCTTGGATTAAATTGTATTCGACAGGATAATAAGATTTTGGGCTGGAACCAAAAACCGAAGGTTCTACAATTCTAGATGTTTATTTTTTTTTAACGCGTACTACTTTTTAATGTTCGATGTTATTCGCGTTTTTTCAGATTTCAATGATTTCATTATTAATTAGAGAAAAATTAGCGGATAATTTTTTAATCTTTTACAAATGTCTGCAAGTACTTTAGTCCTTTAGAGCGTCTTAAACTTCCGAGAACAATGCGCTTCTATAAAAAGCCTTTATTCCGGATTTTATTTAAAACTATTATTAGCGTTAGCCATTTTTCTTGAACCTCTAACATCTACTTTCCATAATAAAAAGCAAACTATAAACGATAGTTTTCCCCCTTAAAAACCGGTTAGTGCGAACATTTTCCGAATAACATATCGACATAATACGACTGGTTGTGTTTTTACAAATAGAAGGCGTAATTGCATAATTTTACAAAATTGGACATAGAACCCGATAATATTTTTTTATATTCATCACGTTTCCCGAGTAACGCAGACAATTTGCCTAAGGGCAATGACAGACGGGGCGGTTTTTCGGCCTTTTTGACCGAAGCGTTTAATGCCGCGGTTTTTTTCGCAGCTGACAGACGTTGCGGTTATGTGGTCAGTTTCACCATTTCATCGGGGGCGAATTTGCCAGTCTCGTTCAAAGAGAGTTGTCGTGTAAATTGTCTAAATACATTTTAGTATTGTTTATTTACCGCTTTAGTGCAATGGATGACGAACAAGCACTTACGGTGTCCTTGCTGTATTACCAACGGAGAAGAATGAAAAAAATAGAAAGATTTTGGTTCACCAGAAAAAAGGACACTTCACTAATTTGTATTTCGGACTGAGGAATCATCCAGATCAATCTCATGTCCCACAGAGCTGGACGCCTCTACGTCAATTTTTTCCATTTCGCTAAAGAAACAACAGTGAAAACGCAATACGAAACGCTTTGAAAACAGCTACGTTTGACACGACACATTCAAATCATCACTACCATATACCATGACTGGCGGTTTGAAAACCGACGCGTTGGATCGTCTCGATCAGCCACCGACTCGGTTCCAAAACCACCGGGCGACGCGCGCAGCTCCGTCACTCTTCACCTAGTCGCCACAAATGAACGACCCGTCGACTCGTTTTTCCTCTCGGTAAACGCTTCGGTCATAACCGCTCTGAAACGGTGTGCGTTCTTAGGCGGCTAATCAATTCAATTTTGGATCACGCTAAAACATCTAGTCTTGTTTTACTCCCGAAACGTTTTTTTTTGTTTTTTTTTTGTTTTTTTTTTTTGTTTTTTTTGGCTTTTATCACATTCCGAAGCAACTTTTTCTACTTCTCACGATCTTCTTCTTCTCAGCCAATTGCATCACGAAACACACTTTACCATAATCCTTATAACGTTCCCCCGGACAGATCCTGTGCCTTTTCACTAATTCGTATACTCGCTTAGGCAGCTAAATGATTTGGTGATCTTGATTGTGATGGCATTATTAGTGTGTTCCTCTGTTCGCTTAAAATGGTCGAAAGTTTCTTCGTCAGTAATGAAATATGTCCACTTCATTTTTAAGATACGCCCCCGATTAAACATCGCTAGAATCGTTCAAGTTTTCGAATACGGTGTTTCGGGTCCACGCAGACAACAAAGATGAAATAATTATGATTTTTCGGATACAGCGGAAGCGCTGTATTGTCTGATGTTGTAACGTTTTTGACTGCATGGTGTATTTTGTCGTTTAGGATCTCAGTGAGATAAGATCCGAGATGTGGAATGCTTTTCACGTTCTCCAAGGTTTCGTCACAGATCTGTATGCTCTTGATATTTTTTGCTTGGTATTCTTCTTTGAGTCGAAATCCTTATATATTACCAGACCTTTAGTATAGTTCGCCTTCAGGGTGTGGATTACTTTTTATCTCTTTTTGGATATTTAGTACGTCATGTTGGGTAATATATGCCTTCGAAAGATCAGAACTTATCACTGTAAAGCCCCTCCTTTTATTCATTTTTATGTATCATCCTCACCTGCAAAGCCGGAGACTGCAACGCTAAAGTACAATGAGGGATAATACATCTTACACAACTTCTCCTATAATATGATAGTTGTATAACCTGTCTACTCCGTATTCACCCAATCTAAACATAGAAATACATACGCGCGCATTTATTATAACTCGCGCTGGCACAATTGGTACATTCTAATTTGCTAGAGTTGCTTCATTGCCTCTGTTTCAATAAAATTGCCACTTCCAATCTGCTACCTCTATGGTAAAACTTCGTATTAGATTCTGGTGTGTCAGATGTTTACGCTTCTTCCTCCTATAACAATTTTCGTCTTTCGATCCGATCATTCAGCCGAACTAGCCACTACTCCCCTGGTGTTTTATGTCTTCCTTTCTCTGTAGTCTCTATTATATTCGTTTGCGCCTTTATGAAACTCAGTTAAGAAGCCGTATCGCAGAACTGTCTGTAATCCAAAACCATTATGACCTTTTCCCTCATCTCTTACCTCTTTTCAAAAAACTTCATTCCAAATACTGGTGTGACATCTATGTTCCGTCCTTTTCTAATCTCACTACCTGACTGTTCAACCTTCGCTTTAACCCGTCGTGGTCTCTTGATTTTCCCTTCCTCTTCGACGTTCCGCTTCGCTTACCTTTTTAACCATTCACGGTCATTACACCTTCTTGTTTTCGTTTTTCTCCAACATCTTTTCACCCTTTGGCTGTCTGAACGACGAAGCTTTCTCTTTGATACTACATTCACTTTTTGAGTGTCCGTCCCCCTCAAATGAACAATCGATTTTTTACTCACCTCTCATAGCATTTGTGACGTTCCCGTTTCTTCTTTGTACATCTCTCGTCATCTTCCTTCCTCGTTCATCATTCCTCTACTTGGTCCTTTTTTTATTATCTATCGCTGACCGAATGGCTTTATTCCTTCCTTTCTTGTTATCGCTCCTTCTTAAAAAAAAAAAAAAAAAACCTTTCTCCTCGTCTGAACGTGTGTCATTCTTTATTCTAATTTGTAGTTCATTGGATTTCCTGGTCTCTAATGGCTTCGCACATCCTGCCACTTCCCTATATGAATTTTCTCAGTTCTTGGTTCTTTCGTTTTGGCTATTTCCGACAATGTCCAAGTATTTGCTTAATCTTTACACCAAAATGATGTATTCTTAAGTCGTTTTAATTGGTATCACACTAGTGTCTCTTTATTTTTTTCATCTTCAGACGACTAGAATATGGACACTTGGAGGTTGCTCTCCAATGCGGTATATATGTATACATACCGCGTGAGTGCTAAACAAAAAATCCAGAAAAATCGAAAAACGTCTACTCTTGAAAATAAAAAATCATTTATACCATCATACAGTCGATGAAAAATCAATTAATTAAAACCGGAATTAAAAATTACTAATAGGAGAACATACACAACAGTTAACGAATGTTTTAAGTTTTGAAAGTGTAAGTATAGCAGCGTGTGTACGACTCTCCGATAAAAGCTAACGTGAAATATCCGCAAAAATTTAATCGGTAATTAACGTGAAGAGAAACGTTTACAGCATTATTTTTGCAGAAGTGAGGCTAACGATTGAGGCGCAAAAGAGAAATAAACTACCTAACTGAAATCGTGTTACACTGACACTAGTGTACTACCGTTGGAAACTAATTACAGTCTTAACATTCGCATGGAGAATAGACGTCGTCGCACAGTTTCAAGTGTTTTCTGTAGGCTGTACGGGGGGACGCGGAGACGGCGAAAAACGCGCTTTTCTTTTATATGAATTCTTAAAGAAACACAAGAGAGAATATTAAAAATATTACAGCGAGATTTCAAAAGGAATTTTAAACAAAAATATGCGTCACCGGGGCGCCCTGTCGAGGGTACTTACTTTACCTTTTTATGCGAAATCGGAAAAAAACGATGTTCATCGAAATCCATTTTGCTACGCCGCTGTTACTACAAAACTTAAGACGTCGTCGGTTAAATATATTTCATTTAAATTGCGGATTTTAAATACCTATTTATTCGGTTTTCGTTACAATTTGAAATGCGCTCAATTACAATAGTAGATGTTTACCGGAGCAATCTTCAGAACTGTTCAATTTTCAGGGTTTGCGAATAGATTTTGCCGAGACTGAGTACGAACAGAGTCTATCGAGCACCGGGTCGAATTCAAATAACGATATCCTTCAAAACGTCTCAGAAAAACCGTCACCAAAATGAACTCCGTTGCTTAAATTATAGACTCTTTTTTTTGTTCTTTGCCAGATAGCACACTCTTAGCTCATTGTATGGCGAACAGAAATAGGCGAAACGTACGAAGCCAAAGAGCAGGTCGAGCCCTTCTTTCGCACCCGTCAGTAGGTTCAGTGGTAGATGCGAAAAGCACGGGCAATGATTGCTTGCGAAAGTTAAAATTTTTGTCGAGTACTTTTTCAATGACAAAAGATGCACGCGGGGCTTAACCGCGTTTTTAATGATACCATCATATCGGGCCGCTAGTGAAGTTTTTGCACTTTCTGATCATGCACCTACGCGCCTTACGAAACGGTAAATAATAATTAAGTGCTGCACCTGAAATATTCAACTAAAACGGAGACTGGATCTCGGAGGTTAAAGATTGCGAGAGAGGAAATAAAATGGCCCCGATAAATTCGCCAGCGACGAAAATGCAGACGACAATTTTCCGGAAAAAACAAAAAAAACAACGCCGCGACGAGAAATTCGAGTGTCGCAAAATAAATTATTTATCCTTTTCTCAAAATCGAAATAATTGCGCGCCGAAACAAAAACCGTAATAGCCGCTCGACTTTCTCGTCTGCCCTGATAATCTATTCATGCGAATAAATTTTACACGACGATAAAGATAAATATATTAGCTGCAAAATCGCCCGGGAGTCGAACGTGAATTGTCGAGAAAATCGCGGGCCGCTGAATTAGTGATTTTTATTGAAATACGCTTTCATTCGCGGTTACCTGAGATCAGAGGCTCGTCTATGCCAATGTGAAATTTAGACAATTTCAAATTCCGCGCATTTGCGAAGAAAGGAATTTTTTCCATGCTGTCCGAGCATAATCATATTTTCCAAACGCAATAAAGAGTTGCTTTTCGAGTACCGTCATTTGCCAAATTTGAGCCGGTCCCGCCGCAGTACAGGGCATTTTCGGCGACAATTCTGCAGCTTGGCTTTCAGTTGTCCAACATGGTCGTTATTCTGTTCAGCCAACGGGGACCTCTGCTCCATTAGCTGTATTTCTTTTTCCCTACTTTTTTTTTTTTTTTTTTATTCTGTGGACACCGTTAATGATTTTCATTTTTTGCGGATTTTTCGAGTTTTTCTTTCGTCGACATTCTCTGTAATTTTTCTGCATATTTAAGAAGACTTTTGTGACATTTAAGTTAAGCTTCGTACGTGGCCTACGCGTTTTTTTTTTTCATCCATTTATTCTTTTCCATAATTTAATGCAACTTCTCATCTTACGTTTGCGTGTAATTCGCGCTAGCGGATGTATTTTGCCTGCGCGACTTCAGTAAAATTCGTTCAAAAAAGACCGATGTCCACAGATTGTGTTCCGATTGACTCTACACGTACGTATTCCGCGCTACCGAGATAGTAGATACACACACGGTTTGTAGTTTTACACCCCGCAAGTGTATTTTTGTACAATCTTCTTAAGCTTCTGCAGCGCTAATGTTCCGTGTAACATTCGTACAATATTGTCTCCAGGTTAATGTGTACTTCAAACTTCGAGATACACCTATAGGTAGAATATAATATTTTCTAGTTTTTCTCCTTCCCGCTGGTGAATATTTAAAGTTCTTTTTACAGGCGAAATGACGCTATTTGTGCCTAATTTTTAGCTTACAGTAATCTGTGTCGTTGCGTGTATGGTTAATGCGTGAAATATTTCATTTGCTTTTCGGGCGCGACTGGTCATTAGTTCGCTTTAACATTTCGGATAGCATGGCTCCATCCGTCATCGGAACTAAAATAAAGCCGACACGAACACTATGAAAGTCACTTAAAATAAATAACGAAAAATTTTGAACACCTTGAATCAGCTGGTCGCTTTATAAAATAGGACAGCTATAGACTTTAATGTTGTATCCAATTTAGAAGACCATCTTCTCTATTAAAGTTCTATTTCTAATCAGTACCTAACCGGTTAATCTTGGTCTCCACTTCAGTTCGGTTAGGTGCTCCCCCATTCGTTTGTGTTCATGTTTGACAACTGCGGATTTTTCTGCGTATGCGTTTTTAAACGCGATCGGCTTTACGCACGCCGACTTCTAATACTGCAGCTGCGTGCAAATTTGCCAACTCGCCTCTACTGTTTTTTAAAAAAATTTGCAAATTGAACTAAAGACTAGTCTAGTTTTATTGTGTCGCAAAATGTGCCCAGTTTTATCCGCTAATTTACGAATTTACGGAAGCACAATGCGATTCGTAAATTCCTCTTGATTTGTTTTTCTTTTCTTTTCTTTTTTTTTTTTTTGTTGTTTTTAAACATCTGTCGAAAATGCAACTTTGTTTTCACTGTATCCATTATAACAATATAGTTAAATTCCGTTTATATTTTATCCTCGTGACGAGTTCCCTCCGTCTGCGATCTTAATGAGAACATCATTGAATCGCACCAATAAATATCTCCACGGAGACTCCTGCCATTGATCGAGTCAGAATTTTTAGAACAACAGTAAAGAGAACAGTAAAATTGCGCCACTTTCCAGCCCAATGATGTGCAATAGTCTACGATTCTAATGGCATGGGTTCTTCGAATATTAAACGTGTGCCGTTCGCTATTCAGATTTGTTCGAGCTATTTATATAGTGCCTTCTATATCTTTCCCATTCGTTATTTCTATTATTAATTCCTTTGCATAATCAGTATCCGACCGGACTAAGATGCAATTGATACTTTTACCTTCTATCGTTTCTGAGATCTTTTACTGACAAGCTCAAAAAAAGAGAAAAAAGTAGAGGAAAGTTTATTTTTCAATTACTTACAAAACCAATAAGGTATAATTGTTTAGGATTTTATTTTGCGTAGAAAAAATATACTAGATTGCCTAATGAAAATCATAATCGTAATTGGCAACTTATTTACTAGGATCGATTGTAAATAAGATAAATATGGGGGATTGTCGATGGGAAACCAGTTTCTAATTACATTTATTGACCTATTTCAAACGTTTTAGATACTTAGTTGACCTTGAATTACTGATCCTATCAAAAACATAAATGTAAAAATGGGAGCCAAATTCAAAATTAAGAATATTCGTAGTTATCGACTTCGCCGACAAAAGAATCGAGATCTAAATGGGTGCCAAGTTCTGTAGATGATCCTGAAATTTTATTCATAAGAACACACAACATTCTAAAATAAATTTAAAAAAAAGCGTTTTTTTTGTTTTTTTCATAGACAACAATGTTTGCTATTTAAAAAATATAAATTCTTAAATTTGAACAGTTGAATTATTTACACGAAGCAGATATTTAGGATAAATTCTAACGATTTCACTTGGCTAGTTTTCACATACAAGTTATCTTATATACTTGGCTAATCAACTCTTATCTTCTTCATGTTATACATAAATTTTTTTTTTTTTTTTTTTTTTTTTTTTTTTCTTTTTGGTCCAGTTAACTATTAGAAACGTTTTTTCGAAGCGACATACGAAACGAACGAAGTTAAACAACAACAACAACGTGTTGACGGTTAAAAGATCAGCGAGTCAGTTATTTTTCTAACGGAGCGAAATTTGTCAATTCCCGGCGTTTCTTAAATTTTATAACTATAACTATAAATCTAACTGTGATATAAACTAAATTAAGTAGTAAACGAACGGAATTACGTAATAAATATGAAAATTTTTCACTGCTTTTCTGAGATTTTTTCCTTTATATGCACACAATTACCCAGCTGGACACCAAATTTCAACTTTCTAGGTCACCTGGAAGTGAGTTAGGTTTTTTGATTAAAAATGACGATTTTTAGACGTTAATATCTCAATAACCGTTTGAGTTGTACTTATGAAATTTGGGGTTCTCTTATTAATCTAAGAGGTTTTAATACATAAACCAAATTTCATGCGTTTATATTTATTAAGGGGGTTAAAAGTAGCTTCAAACGGTTCATGTAAATATACACACGGCTGCTGCATCGTGATCAGTTCCTTTTTCTTGGTTTGAACTTGACTTGACACGCTGCCGCATGTCTAGATTAAGGATTTCGAAAATTCGGACATTATAAATAATCAACTAAAGTGGTTTAAGAATTACATAAAAAAAAACAAAAATCGCAGGGAATAAAAGTAATGAAAAAACTATTCATTACGGAGTAGGTCAGGGCACCGTATTGGCTCCTATTCTTTTCTTAATTTACACTAACTCGTTACATAAGCATATTAATTTTTGGAAATAACATTATACGCGATGGAGCTAAGAACGTCGACGCCTGTTAAACGACTCATAAATATTGCTGCAAACTGCTCGATTTTTGGGGCAGTCTTAATCACGAGACACTCCAACTTGTCGTCTACATTATTGGAACATAATATGGAGAGAGAAGTGTTTAAGGATTAGCTTAAACGAAACCTTATAAATAGACCGGAAAATGATTTTCTGGAAAACGCTTGAAAAATAAAGTGTCACAGAAAAATTTAGAAAAACGCTTCGGAAACTTCTAGGAAATTATCAGCGGCGTGGAAAATCAAAAATTCGTCCACCTTCTACTGAATAAAGATGGCGGTGTTTTCTTTTCAGACGTTAATAGTGCACACTATGTTTTATCGTTGCGTGTTTTCGATTCCATTCGCTGTTGGCAGCACTTTCATGGCGTACAATTCCGTTTTCTCGATTATTAGTTAAAAAGCTGATCTTAAGAAATTAACATTGAAAATTGAAAATTTCTACGGCGAACGGAATTTATTGTTTAAAAATCGTGTTGAGAGTGAAGGGGAGAGAACATGTTAATATCGTAGAGTAGGAATTTTCTTTTGAATATCGAAAAGAAAATCGACAGAATAAATAAAGATGCTTTGCGAAAAGAACCTCAGTTTACAAGCAGATTTTCTCCATTTATCTGCTCTTATTTAGTTAAAAACGTTTAACTCCATTCCAATTTTTTGAAGCTGCACGTAGAAGAACTTTTTGTTTGCGCTTATGAAACATGTGTATCCGCCGGTGTCTATAAAACTTTTTATTGAGTTTTTCCGGAGAAGACGCGCCTCGTTGAAAGTTTATGTTAAACTAAGTGGTAAAAGAAGGTTTTTGCGCGATACACACAAACTAAGCAGCTTCGTTGTAAACAGTAACGTTTTTCCTGAAGAGATGATTACAGTGGCAGCGCGATAAATACGTTAAAAACGTATTAAAGTTTTGACTCTGTAAATTGATGTTTTCGGAATTGTTGAAATGTACAGAATTGTTGCGGCCTGGAAGTTGTGGCGTGTTCTCTTACGAGTTGTAGAAAGTTACCCTTAACTATTTTTAATTTTACCGAAAGTTCAACAAAAGAAAATAATGAACGCGATGAATGTGGGCTGCTGTGATTTCAAAGGCAGTACGATATGCATATTTACTTTCTCGTTTTCTTTTCGTAATACTTGCCGTGAATTCTAAGAACGTAATTGTTTGATATGCGACTTATCTTTATTACGGTTATTTCAAAAAATTAATCGGCCAACTTCATTTTGTGAGTTATTCGACACAACCTTATTTTTCTGATTCTTCCAAAATCGGGTTTTCCGACTAGCCTTAAACCTGAGCTACTCGTAATTTGAGATCTCGACCTACTAATCTGAGATTCTAACCTGAGACTAACTTATCGGGGTCACACTCACTGATCCGTACGCTTCACGCTGCTTTGCTCTTTATAATACCGAATAGAATGATGTTCCGGGTTCTTCGCAATGATGAACGCTGTTCCGATTACTAATCACGTCCTCATCGAGATATATACATATATATATATTTGGTCGATTTCGGGTTAATTTTCTTCTCATTCAATTTCGGTAGCCTCCTGATTAGCGGCTGTATCTTGCTGTATGTCGGCACCATTGTTATCCGGTTACGTATTGTTAATGTTTGTTCCCCCGCGAAATATAGGCGTGTTTCGCCACTTTTTCTTAAATACAAATTTCGGAATTTCGGAATTTCGGAATTTCGAAATTTCGAGTGGTAACATTAATCCAACTTCCTAACATTAATCTGTATTTTACTTTTTAAATACGCGTGCTTATTAAAAAAATTCGATTCTTTCTCGGACTCCTTGATATTTCGGAAGAACCGGTTTCAGTTGACTACATGATTCTTCGCGACATCAAATAAATAAGAACAATTGACGAAATGTTTAAACAAATTTTTATTTTCGAACAATTTTACTCATTTCGATTGTTGAGCGCGCGAAATAATACAGGGGAAATTGACTTTCGCTTTCCAGCTGAGTCAATCGCCGAATAGATTAATTATGCCTATTATCGCCAAGCATTTCTTAAACACGTTAGAATTATTGCCCTTCTGAAATGGCATGAGGTCGTCAGTATAAAGCGAAATTACGACAAAAATTGATTTGAAAAATCAGCCGTTTGCCACCAAAATTTTTGGATTAGCCACGTAATTTAGCTTCGAAAGTTTTTCTATAAACGAATTTGGCAAAATAATAAAATCCGATCTTTTTCCGCGAAGAAATGAAATGCGCGCAAAGGGAGCAAATACAATTTCGTGTTCGTAGTGGAACTAAATAAACTGTTTATTTATAAAATGGTTTTTTTGTAAATTTAAATCGATGAAAATATATATGGTACAGATCACATTACAAAAAGAAACATGAAAACATTGAAAAATTACAAATTTCATTGACAGTAAAAATTACCGCTATTTTTACATAGTCGTTTCTTTATTTTTCTTTTTATTTTTATATCGATTTAGGTTTTGTTTTGGAACGAAGTTCTTTCACGCAGCTTGTCGGTAGGAGTAAACTGATAGAAATGGCGAGATAACGAAAAAGCGTTATGCGTCGTCCTCCGGTTGACCTTCACTCTCTTTCTATTATATACGGGTGCTAGTGTATGTATGCAAGCATTGTGCGCGGTCAGCTATATAAGCTCAATTCTAAACACGTGTACATTTTATTGAATTTGAAAATTGGCGCGTTTTTTTTTTTTTGTGCGACGTTACCACACTTCAACCAGTCTGATGATTTATTTATTGTTTTTGTTTTAATCCATACGGGATTTATATATTGCGTGTCATTCTTTATCGTATACTTTATGAATGACTTTATACTTGTATATCTACCAAAAAGCGAAAGGAACTTCGTTCCTATCGGGTGTTAGACACCACTTCTCTTGTTTTTTTTGTTTTTTTTGTATCGCCGTCTCCATTTATACAGAAAGAAAAAAAGATGTTGATATTTACGCAATTTCGTATGAAACTATGCCTGGTCATTTATAAATGTAGGACATTACAAATTAAAGAGTATATTTTACATCACCAATCATTATAATGACCAGATTAATATTCATCCATCCTCCGTGGAATATACATATATACTTTTTTCTCATTTAAATCACAAGCGTTAGTTAATAATGGAAAAACTTCGCATTTAATTTCTATCATCGATGCGTAAAAAATTTTAAATCTGCAAAAGCGTAATTTAGATATTTTTCCCGTTTTCATTTATTCTTCCGTTAATAATTCGTGGAAAGTTTAAAAGCGGCCTAGGTAAAGTTGATAACTAATTGCCTTACATTTTTCAACATGTCCAGCGATAGCGATGTTTTCTTTGCATGTTGCGAGCGAATATTTCTCAAATGACAGTTTTAGCAAATTTCAGAGAGACCTCTACCCGCGAATAATATTACAAATTCGCTTTGGTAACGTGAAGAAACTGTAAAAAATTACCATTTTTTAATGTCGTGTTGAAACATTTTAGGTTTTTCGAAAAAATGTTATAAAAAATTTTAACTATTTTGTAACAGTTGCTAAAATTTTTCATTTGAACAGAAACAGCCTTCTCACATTATCTGGTAAATCTGCTAAAACGGGGGGGTGTCACTCCGTGCATACCGCAGTAGGATATCAAAACGCCTATAGAAAATACATCATTCGATTGTACACTTAAACGAAAGTTATTAGAAAACACGTAGTGTACTTTTTATTGAATCTAAGGAACAATAAACAGTATACTTCAACTGCCGCGTAGAGAATAGCAACTATCTAAAGATTTGTTAATTTCGAAAAGTATTTATATTAGGCGTAATTTCTAATTTGTTTCCCTTCTGCTTTTTCGTACTGTCAACAGTCCTCTAGAAGTGTAATAATTTGCTACTTATTTTCATTGTTCTTCTGCTATAAACTATGTTCGGTATTCTCTTTAAATAATGTTCTTCTTTGCATTATGGAAAAAGATAATAAAAAATAAAAAATAAAAATAAAAAGTTTTATACGGTAAACATTCATTGTGGGAGGGGGGAGGTTGAAATGCTTAGGACGTAGTTAATTCTACAAGAATTTTTTCCGTTCGAAATTTATCACTGCGTAATGGTGGAAAATGGAGGATATTTAGAAACAACAAAGTCTCACTTTTTTTTTTTGTCCAGTATGCTAATCAGAGTGAAATATAAAAGTTAGAGCGTAACATTTTTGTTCGAAGAATTTTTTTATTTTGCTAAATTTTCAAGGAAACTATTACAAGCTCCCAAGGCACAACTTCTTGGCAATAGCTAAGATATATTTGTAAAACGGTTAAATTAAAAAAAAAAAAAAACAACTAATATTAATATATAGATGTGCATGTTTTAATATACCTGTATACAAATAACAAAAATGAATAGGTTCGATCCGGTTAAATATGTTAATTCTATACTTTTGTCACCGAAGCAAAATATACGGATAATATCGCCTACACGGTGCAAACAGAAGAAAAGATACTAAATATACTTTTCCGTGTCCTAATCCGGCGGTTACTTTTACCAGTAATTTCATTGTAAAATTTTCTTACATTTTAAATTATACAACACTGCTCGGTTGATGAGCAAGTAACAGTTAAGTATCGATAAACAAATCTCGGTCGAGAAATTTTTCCTCCACTTTAAACGTTATCTATTTATGTCGCAAGGCCGATGGCGAAACTTGTTGCATCGAAAGTTTGGAAGCGATGAAAAAGCATTCGAATAAAATTTGGTCAGCATCACCCGCGTAAAGTTTTTATTGGAAGGTTAAAGAGAGCAGAATGGAGGGGAAGCAGGGGATACGCGGAAAAGAGATGCTGTGTCCAAAATGCAAATGACCGATTGCAGAGTTGAGCGTCGCAAAGTAGGAAAATTGGAAAAGCAATGATTAGATCAGGTTGAATAAAGAATTTGAGAATGAAGAAGAATAGCAGTTTGACTATAGTTTGAAGTGACAAATATCTGTGACTACGATAACGTTTTACTTGGCAATTCGTATGTGTTCTGATGATTTCCGCTTTAGCTTCTATCTATTTTAAGCGGGCGACTTTTAGATAAAATGGCATTGAATTAAAAAGTTCAGCTTCCCGAATTAAATTTCATTTTCTTAATAGTATCAAAACATTGCACCCCGATTTTATATTGCTATATATATATATATATATATATTCTGATGAATGTGAGATAAATGGAACTCGGAAATATGTTGGAGCGGCGTCTTCTCAATTCAACTGTACGGAAATTTAAGCTCGCTCCAAAAGCAACTGACTGCAGACCTGAATTTATGGGGGGGGGGTCTAGGGAGCTGCAGCCCCGGGTCCTACCTTATAAAAGGGCCCCCAAGAGACACCCACTTCCGACATTTAATATCAACTTTTTTTTTAAATAAATAGAATTAACTTTACAGGAGCAAGTGCATTTTTTAATACATTTATTTGTTAATAATTTGGTATCCACTTTTATTTCCTCCTACAGAAGGAAATTTCGTAATAGTAAAATTTCGAGTTTCGTAAAAACGTACCAGAAATTTGTTTTAAGGTACATAACGAGTCGGAATATACGTTTTTAGGAAATGCCTGTATAAATGTGTGTGCGTGTATACACGCACAACTCACGCACACACGCTATCTCCTTTTATGCAAATCTTTAGTTAAAGTTTGCTGAAAAATTCATTGTTTAAAATTATGTATGTATATTTTTTTTTTGGTATCGAAAATTTTACCCATTGTCTCTATGATAGTTTGTTTTGTTTACATTAATAATTATATGTTAATTCGTGAATTCAAAATGATATAATTAAATTAAATTAAAGAAAACTTAGTTATTCTATAAAACTGATCATTTTGTCACTTCCGAAAAGGGCTCCTAATATTTCCGTAGCCCCGGGCCTATCGTACACTTAATCCGGGCCTGACTGACTGCTATAGATAAGGCGTGTGATTATATATTCTTCTTCTAGTCCATTATACCACGAAGGCATCGGCATAAATAAATGGCGCTAACATTAAACATGATGAGCTATTTTTCTTTAACTCTTCGTGGCATCATCCATGTAACTGTTTCCATCGTAAACGCAGTTCTTTAAGCGCTTTTCTATAAACTCGCATTTCCAGTGCGTCGATTCTTCTGCCATCTGTGAGGTTTATGCTGCGTGTTTTTTGGAAAAATTAAAATACTGATCAGTTAAACTGTCGAGTTTTTCCAAATATTTCTTAATTTTACAGTAGCATATCTTGCAAGTGTCAGACGTCTAAATTTTTAATTTGTAACGATAGCTCGAATATACCTTAGGCTCACTGATACGTACTAATTTCGAGCATACGTGTCATCCATTCATCTGTGATAACAAAAGCGGGTGTTAGGAAAATCGACGATGCAAAACAAAACATGTCACTAAAAGGTTCATACAATCGCAAAATGATTCATACACGCACCAGAAGAAAATTAGCAGAATGCGGAAAATCCAATGCGTCGTCAGTGTATCGCCATCTTGCCAACACTCTGACGTTCGGTGCAGTCGAAAAATATACAAGTTAATGGTGCACGCGCGAAGGGTGACCAGTGTGAGATGCGTCGCGATAAAAATACGCCGTTGATCAGAAAGCAAAAGTGGTGATCTCGCTTCGGGAAGATGATAAGAGCCGAGGCGAAGTAGCCACGTTACTGAAGCTGTCGCCGCGCGGTACTGTTCAAAGTATTGTTACACGATCTGAAAAAATACTTTTGCACAAAAGTACAACTTGACCGAAGAAGCTCGATGGACATGACGAGCGAGCAATAGTCCGTAAAATCAAAGTAAATCCGAAGTTGAGTGCTCCGAAATTGACGGAGCAGGGTTCGCAGCTGCAAGCGAAATGAGACCGTATGTGTAGAAGTTGCGCAAGACGGGATCGGGGAAGTATTGCACGAAAGAAACCTTTCATTAGATCGTATTGGACATTTGCGGTATGCCCGCCAGTATATCCAAAAGCCGCCGGAGTATTGAGAAGACATAACTTTTAGTGGAAAATGTAAATTAAGTGTAGTCAGCTCCGAAGGGCACGTCACGGTGCGGCAAAAGCCGAACACCGAATTGGAAAAGCGATACCTAAAAGGAACTGTCAAACGCAGAGGTGGTAACGTCATGGTGTGGGGTTGTATTTCGACGCGCAGAGTCAGCGGCCAAGTACTCAAATCTCCTGAAAGCGAATTTGAATCAAAACGTCGAAAAAATGAGTATCGAAAATATTTTCAAATACTATAGGGCACGAATTGTGAAGGAGAATGGAAGTTGTATAACTGTCCTCGCGAATTACAGCTTCCTCCGCAATCTCCGGAATTATAAATCTTAATTGAAAACCTTTCGAATAAATTCGATAAAGAAGGTCGGCTCACGCTGCCGTCCGCCTTCGCTGAGCTCCGACTTTTTTTGTAAAGTTTTTGACTTATTTCTTTTGTTAACGTTAATTTTTCGGTTTTTTAGAATTATTTATTTGATTAAGATATTTAAGTTATTTTATAAAAATATGTTAAGGCGCTTGCCTACCAAACCGGAGGTATCATGGGTTTTCGGGAGTTGTCCCGCTCCGGACTTATGTTGCTTCCAGGTTTGCCCAGCTTGAAATAATTGGGTACCGGATAAATCTGAGAAAGTAAAGACGAATCCAAAGGAGAAAGGAACTAACCTCCTACTATCATTGGTACCGCCGGGCTTTGTACATTGTCAACCTTAACTTCACAATCTCCAACGCTCTGTCAAGGGTATGGGACTTACTTTTTATACCTATTGTGAGCCACGTACGGGGGAGTCTCGTCATCTTTTCTCCTTTTTCTTATGCAGTGTATGAAAACTTATGTGACTGTATGAATAATTTTATGACCTCCTTTGCGACATGTGATCGTCTTCAGTTCTTTCAGTATTTAGCGCGGGTGCTCTTTTTTTCTTTTTGTTACTATCACCTGCGTATTGTCAATATACATATATTTTTATTTCTTCCTTTTATTTTTCCATTCACCCGCAGAAAACATAATAACGACTCCTGTGCACTGTAGACGGTGTATGAATAAAAATTTTGTGAGTAGGTGTATATTTCTCAGAACCATCGCGATGACGTTAATCATGATTCATATATGAAAAATCCATAATAAAGATTTATGTCCGCAGGTATTTTCCCATTTTATCTGGTATACCATGGTGGACTTGCTATATTCTCATCTTCTCAAAAATACAGAGAATTATTATTTAAATTATTCAGAAATCCATTGCATTTATGGTGTTTCCTAACCATAAAAAAAAAAAAAAATGTACAAACAGAATTGCTAAAACTTATGAGGAAAAACCATATTTTCATCGATATCGATATTTGGGATTCGTAAAATGGCCTAAGGTCCATTCTGTACTGTAAAGTACACTTTGGAGCCATCATAGTAACTGCACACGGTCTTTTAAGTTGAACAAATTCGATATTTTCGATTTATATATATATATATATATATATATGTAAAAAAAAAAAACCGTTGTGTAAGTTGGAAATTTAGTATGCCACTTACTGGCGCCGTGTATAGGAACAGCGGACGAAATTCAAAAGTTTTTTCGAAAACAAATGTAAATTAGGAAATTTTCGAAACAGCGCTTCACCAATGTATGCGCCAGATGTTGCTGCACTAGACGAAGCGAAATTTGACCACAGGAAGCAAGAACGGAAAACTTATTTTCAATAAGACGCATATATATATATATATATATGAAGACGGATCTTAGAGCACACTAAAAGCTAGGTAAAAGCCATCTTATATTCTGCCATAAATTGCGTAAAGCCAACAATAAGTGCGCAGACGTGTTATTAGCAGATCAAGTATTGGTAATGGCAGCTGAAGAAAATTGCTTACCGTTCGAGTATGTCAGTGAATATTATAATGCAAGACGTTTAATATTTACCGGTGAGCGAATTTCAGTGAAATGAAATCACTACTTTAAGAAACAGGACATTCGAGAGCTCTGCTGCTAATGGTTAAGTGAAAATTTCCCGATTCACGCGGATGATGGCTGCCTAGAAGAAATGAATACCCTCCTAGACGTATTACTACTGTACAAAAATATACATACGTAAGTCACACGCAGCATTTCGGATAAAAATGAAAGATCGTGCACTCCGTGGCATATTTTAATTTCGAAGCGGCGATTATTGCAGCGACAATAAATATTTCCAAATATTCGACGATTCTACGGTTGTTAATGCCGTTTCAAATCAAAGTCGGCACAAAAAAAGAAACACAACAAATCGGAATGAATACCGCGAGATAGTGAATGTGATAAGAAGAACATGCGTGGTATGTACCGATTTCATGGAATCTGTTTAGTCGATTAATTTATAAATATTTAATAACATAAATAAAATCAAAAAAAAAAAAAAAAATGCCATTAAAAAGTGAACAAAAAATTGCAGAAACACCGACACGGCGGTAAAGGAAATGTAATTATAAATGTATCGATAACTTGGAAGTCGGGAAATCAAAAAAGTGAAAATCTAATCGATTTCAAATAATTAATACGAAATTGTAAATTATAAATAAAATTTAAATTATACGTTGGATTATTATTATCGGGTATTTTTCACCTTACAATTTACAATCTTTTATACAATTTATAATCTTTTATTAATTATTAATTAATTTAAAATCGATTAAAATTGCAATTTTTCCATTGTTCCGCTTTTAAACTATGCAGATATTTATCGTTTTTCTTTTGACTTAATTTTCGCGTATACGAGTACACGTCGCCTCTTGATATGCGTATATCGATCGAAATCAGTAAGCGCTTTTATAATTCTTCGCGTGGGCTTGAATGTTTTTTTGTGATTCTGTTTAATGGGACTCACTTTACTTTACTTAAAGTTTAACATACGCAGTAGTGGTTACATTTCTTTTAAATAATGGCTCCCACCGGCATATCAACTTATCAAACGGCAATACATCGGCAATCGATTTGTCATTTTCTTCTATAAATATAGCACATTTGCTACAATGGTCAGTACAAGATGATTTGTACTTTAGTGACCACTTTCTCATTAGTATTTGCATGCTATTTCAAACCCAAAACCAAACTCCCCGTAAACAACCCAAATGGCAAATAAACAAAGCAAATTGAAACCTTTATAGAGACTTATTTCAACAATCAGAGTTTTCAAACGAAACTCCTGAATTTTTTGAGGTGAACGAGGTCGAAACTATTGTCAAAATGTTTACTGATTCTGTTATAAAAACAGCCCAAGATAGCATTCCAAAATTATCCAATAAGACTCGAAATAAAAAGCAGTACCATGGTGGTGCGATGAACTAAAAATATCAATTAATGACAGGAAAAAAGCTTTACGTAAGTTTAAAAAAAATCCCTCACAAGAAAATTTAATAAACTTTAAGATAAAACGCGCCCGTGCACGCCAAATTAATTTACTCAAACAAAAAGAAAGCTGGACAAATTTGATGAAGTCAATTGTACAGAACTCTAACATTAATCTGACGTGGAAAAAAATACTTATTTTCAAAGGTTCCTTCACATCTTTAAATATCCCATATATCCAACTGGAAAACAATGTTTTAACTAGTACAAATGATATTGTAAACCACCTAGCACAAAGTTTTGCGAAAGCTTCCGCGACAAATCCATATCAACCCACATTCCAACATCTCAAATCGTCCATAGAATCCAGTCCATTGAATTTTCAGTCAAATAACTCAGAAGAATACAACGCTGCCTTTTCTATTGAAGAACTTAACCAGGTATTAAATCACAACATCAAAAAACTCCTCTCCCGGTCCAGACGACATCCACCCGTTTATGCTAAAACATGTGTCAGACCAATCGAAAATAAACCTTTTAAATCTTTACAATAAAATCTGGACGTCTGATTCCTTCCCTTCCTCTTGGAGAACAGCTAAAATAATTCCGATCCTGAAACTTGGAAAAAAAAACTCCCTTGCGTCTAGTTATCGTCCAATATCCCTAAGACCAGATCCGTGCAAAATATTAGAAAAAATGGTTAGTAAACGTCTAATCTGGTACATCGACAAAAATAAAGCGTTAAGCACCTGCCAAAGTGGTTTTAGGAAAAAATGGTCAACCGTACATCATCTATTCAGCCTCCAAAACTAAGTCCTGAATGCATTCCACAGCAAACAAAGCGCACTGTCTATCTTCTTCGACCTCGAAAAAGCCTATGACAAAGCTTGGCGTTTCAAAATTATACAAAAACTTTATCTTATTGGAATAAGAGGACACCTCGGATTCTTCATTATAAACTTTCTCACTGACCAAACTTTTAGAGTAAGAGTTAATAATACACATTCCCACTTGCACACTATTGAAAACGGTGTTCCAGAAGGATCAGTGTCAAGCACTGTCTTATTCATACTACTTATAGACAGCATAAAAGAAATCGTCCCACGTCCAGTGTCACTAAGAATTTTTTTCCGACCACATAAACATCTCAATACGTACAAATAACTTAAACATTGCTCAAAAAATTATACAAGACACCTTAGATCTCCTCCAAAAATGAGAGGATATAAATGGATTAGTCTTCTCAGAATCTAAAACCCACTGTGTTTTATTTACTAGAAAGTATAAATCCCAAAAACCAACTCTTAAATTCAATGGACGTACTGTCGAAGTCAAACCATGTACTAAATTTCTTGGGCTAACCTTTGACAGTAAATTAACTTGGACTCCCCACTATCTAGGACTGAAAAAAGACTTAATGAAAACCCTCAATATAATTAAAACTATTAATAAGCCCAAATACGATCCATCCAGAAAATTACTAATGCAATTATATAGATCTCTCATTCGGACTAAAATCGAATATGGATATCCAGCTCTCAATAACGTATCCGACAAAACCTTGGCCATCATAAAACCAATACAAAACGCAGCCATACGAATGTGTATTGGAGCTTTACGATCCTCACCAATAGATAGTATTTTCTGCGAAGCAGCTGAACTTCCCCCACAATTTAGGAAAAATTTGATCACAAACAGGTTCCTCCTATCTGCTATAACTAACCCAACAAATCCAATACAAAACTTGATAAATTCGTACATTAAAAACCCTTCGCGGCAGGCTGAAAAACCAATCACCGATTTTCTGTCTTTTCTAAAAAATAATGAGCTCATTTTTTCAAACCTGAACCAAGAATATCCAAAATTTCCATTCTGGTTATTACAAACACCAGACATAGATTTTTATTTAATAAACTACAGTAAATCCGAAGTCCCACGCTATATAATTAAAAATCGTTATCACGAAAAAGTTACTAATTTTCCAAATTATGTGCCATGTTTTACAGATGGGTCAAAAATCGGAAATCAATATACTGGATATGCTTTTTCTATCAATGGAGAGGTTAAAAACTTCAAACTTCATAAATGCTCTTCCAACTATACAGCTGAATTAATAGCAATTTTTCACTGTTTGAAAAGCATAAAAACGAAAGGAAAAAGCAAAAATGATCTAATCCAAAGCGACTCAGTAAGCTCACTAACATCTATCCTGAACATTTTTTCAACAGACAAATTTGTCCAAGATATTCACCAACAACTAAACAAGCTAAAATCTCGAAACATTAATATTAAATTAATGTATATACCCAGTCATATCGGAATCCAGGGAAATGAAATAGTAGATAACCTGGTCAAAAACGCCTCTACACCCTCTTCTGTAACCTCCACCACAGTCACGGACATCAAACATTTACTAAATCAAACCGAAATATCTAATTGGCAAGCATCATGGAACACAAAATCCCATAACAAATTATTTCAACAGAAAAAATCCGTACAACCTTGGAAAAACCTCTCCCAACTAAATCGTCAAAAAGAATTAATAATCACCAGACTTAGAATTGGACATACGAAACTCACCCATAATTACCTCTTCCTAAAAATCGATGAACCCCCCCTTGTCAGTTCTGCAACTCCATCCCCATCACAGTCAAACACCTTCTTTACGAATGCCCTAACATTAATCAAATCCGTCTAGAACTAAAAGTCCCCTTAAATAATACAACCATACCTGACAACCAAGACGAAATTAAAAAAATTCTTACCCTGATTAGAAAACTAAACTTAACAACCAGCATTTAAAATACCTACCTGACACTGGGTGTAATAGTCATAGCAATTAAAAACACCCAGTATAAAAGTAATAATAATAAAAATAAAAAAAATCACACAATAAGTAACCAGTATAAAAATTATATCTAATCACAATTACATAAGAAAAGAACGGTTATTAAAAAATATTAAAAAAATGTAGAGATTGAATAGTGGATTATCTGTGTTCGGATAATTATGGTTTATGTAGTTATTTTAGAAATTTCTTAATGTAACAACTTTCAGAAAAGTTTAGTTGTATTATAATTATTTATAAATTTTAAAATTTGTAGATCTGTATCGATGTTAAAGGTTAATTTGTGTTTATTGCTGATAATGTGTTCGCTATAGTGGATTTATCCATACGACCATATATTATTGCATATATATGTTCCTTATATTTTATTTTGAAATTTCTCCTGGTTTGTCCAATATATATATTTATATAAAATAACTTTTTTTTTTTTTTTTTTTACTTAAATATTATTAATAATTTTTGTTTTAATTATAAAATGTGTAAGAGCGTGAAGGTCGTTCACATCGAAAATATCTGTACTCAGTTGATAGTCGCGATGATGTCGTTATACTTCCGACAGGTTAGAATAATGTCATGGACCGTTAGCGGTGCGTGACAAATATCACATATTGGCGGTGGCTGGCCATTCGGCAGATATGAATGTGTAATTCATGTATGCCCAAGGTATAATATTCTGTTAACAGCTGTTTCCAGCTTCAGTGAGCAGACATTGCCAATGATTAAGGGCCAATCCTCCACGCTTTTCTTTGTATTTCCAAGTATACTCGGCCGAGCCTGGAACTACTTATTCCATGAGTGTAGGATTCTCTAATTGTACCACTGTGCGAAGTCTTCATCCAAACGAAAGAGATTCTGGTGCTCCGTTTACTTAATTCGATAATGGTAAACAGTATATTTAGTCCACCATCGCCATAGTCGAGTTCATCGCTTTAATGTTCCGCAATGCTAAAACTGAGTCGGTCAAAATCGTATACTGATCAGATGGTAATTCCGAATTTACAGAAAACATTGAAGTAAGGCTAACATCGCAGCCGTAAGAACACAATAGTACATGCCAAAAAATATATATTAGACAAATCAAGAGAAATTTTAAAATAAGATATAAGGAACATATATATGCAATAAAATATGGCCGTATAGATAAATTCACTATGGCCGAACGCATTATCAGCAATAAACACAAATTAACCTTTAACATGGATACAGATCTACAAATTTTAAAATTTATAAATAATTATAATTTTTTTTTTTTAAATAAGTTGTGGGTCTCACAGGGCAAATATGCTCGTTGTGTGAGTGCCCGACACTCTTATTAACTTTTATTCAAAAAATATATACAATACAAAAATTATAATTTATCTTAACTTATTCTATAATCATAATATTTGTACTCTCGCGTTAAGATTAAGTATAAATATGTATACGCATGCAACTAAAACTTTGCTGAAAGCTATTACATTAAGAAATTTAAAAATAACTGCGTAAACCATAATTATTCGAACACAGGCCCACATGTTTGCCTATAACGCATGTGATAACGAATAAATCAAAATTTTCAACATCTAAAAACTTTGATCGAACCCTCGCAACTCACGAAAACAACGTTCTTCGCACAGGCGACCCACGTATGGACGTGGGCGTTGGGTTCAGTATGCGGCCGACTTTATTATTGTGTTTTGTCGCTTTTTATTTATAAAATCACGTTTGTATATCTAACAAAGTGTCGTTTATTATTCAACGATTACGTAAAAGTATAAGGAGCGATCGAATTCAGTTTTATACAGAAAACATCGATTTCGAATTTCGGCTAATGTCTGATCAGTGTGAAAGCAGCTGATGAGCGGAAATCTATTTTCGCGGAATTCTATTCGATTTAAATCGTTTTAATCGAAACAATCGACTTATCCGGACTAATGTCGTACTGATTGCCGGCAGAATGTCCTAAACTCGTTCTAAATGTTCCGCGAAGCGATGTAGCTACAAGGCGATATCGATGTATGATTTTCTGTGAAATAAGGCGAGTTTTTTCGCACTGCGACGCTGATTTCTAGCCCGGATGTCTCTCGATTGCAGGCAATTAAAGATAAAAGAAACCAAAGAAATGCTGAAAAATTTTCCAGGGCGGCGTGTCGTCAAAGAGCCAGCAAAAGACGCCGAAATATCCGTGACATATTGTAAAGGGTACAACGGCTGGAGTCGGTCGAAGGGCGGGGTGCGGGTGCCCCGGTAAAAAGTTGCCGCGACGAACGACTGGCAGCTCTGCTCCTCGTCATTTTAACTAACTACTTTCGAAGTTTACACAAAGTACGCTTTATATTTCATTGAAAATTTTTAATGGAAAATAAACTCATTTTCAAAACTCACCGCTCGCAGTGTCCTTATTAAAATGTTTTCTTTGCAGCATTTGTCTCTCTTCCTCCCTCACTTCCGAAAATACAACTAAACCCTCGCTAAATGTTTTTCACGCCGCTGAGACCCGCCCGTTTTCCTTTTCTTTTTTTTTACAAAATAAGACGAAGAACCGGTTCTTCACAGACTGTGTCGTCTTGCATCAACCTCTGCTTTCGAATCTATTGCTGAAATTTCGATTTAATGAACAGTAATATAAACGCAAAATAAATGAATTCCCCTTATTAACAATTTACGGTTATCTCGTCGCGTTTAATTGTTCCCGAAGAACTCGCTGAGATCGTTACATTTATTCATCTCTTTTACTTATTTTTATTTCTCTAGTTTTATTTTATTCCGTGTCTGCTAATCTTTTCCTTTTCTCGCTCCGTCGTTATTTGATTTTTCTATTCACTTTATAATTTATATTTTTATGTTCGTCTTGGCCCGGATACGAAGTGTCAGTAATGCGGCCGCGCCGGTTAAGTTCACGACTGGAATAAACAAAATTTCCCAACAATTATCCGCTTCGTTCGCATCTATTTCTTCTGCTCCGAAAGACAATAATGCTCCGGTTCAGAATTGGGTCAAATCGTCGTCTTGGTCGAAAATTTCAGGGAAAAAAAGTATATTGTTTAATTATATCCCGTGTCCCCAGCTAAAAAAATTCATAATAGAGTTAGTGGTATTTCGCTAATCTCTCGGTCCGGTAGAAACATTTAATTAAACTAAATTTCGTATCAACTGCGGCAGCTAATAAATTTTCATTTTCCGACGACGTCCATAAAAATTATAATATTCGATCTCTCATATCTCAATCCCTTTTATTCCGATTTGGCGTAGTCTACGATATCCCTTTCGATCTTGCTACGGAAGAACCTTTTATCGTTCCTATTCTCCCGATCGCCAATTTCGTCATCTACACAAACGTATGTGAAATTCAAATGTATGAGCTCTGTTCTTCCGTCTTCTGTTCTCTTTTATGATTCGTATCGAGTTAAGGTCGAACCTATGATTTGTAAACCCAAACTATGTCACAATTTCCTCCGTTTTGATCATTTCAGTGCTTCATGCTGCAGTAAAACTACTTGTCCCACTTGCGCTGATGGTCACTCCTCTTCAGAATGTCCCATGACTAACAAAAAAAACAACCCCTCTTCACAACTTTGCGTTCTCTGTGGCGGTAATCATTCGACACTCGACCCTTCATGCTGAATGAGTTAACAAAATGTTTCCTACTCCGAGGCCGGAAATATCAACGAGAGCTCGATAGTTTTTCCTGTTTTTACTTTTGCGGAAGTTTCTAACACCGATAATTTCCCAGCCATACCGAATTCTGCATCTACTACGAATAGGAGGCGTCGAAACTATGCTAGCAGTTCTTCTTTCTTCTTACGTCAGGATTCCGTCTCGAAAACACCATTGTTCTTCGAAATCATCCAATCCCCTCCAATTATTATTACTCCAAACTAATTCTAAACGCTGTCACTATAGGATGCCGCTCCGTTATTCCTATTCATCCTTCCGATTCTTCCATAGGAGTCGGCTCCAGTTATTAATAACCTTTCTCCTTAAAACTCTTCTTCCCTATTCTCTAATATCGTCTTATCCACTACTTCGCTATCCGCTCTCAGTAGACTCGATATCCCTAATTTGGAGACTGAAATATTATCCATCTGTCAAGTTTTGCAATCTTAGACATGGTGGATGTTGTCTTTTTTTCTATTTATAATTTCTACTCCGCTCTCACTGTTCGTTTTTTCGCTTCTCTAAATGTTCTTTTCTCTTTACGTACCATTTCGTTCCATTTCCGTAATACCAACGCCACAGTTTTTCCTCTTAAATTTTACTTTGGCATAACGCTGCCGCTTTTACGATTTTTTATGGCGCTCCTTCGGTGTTGCTTGCCTCCTTTAACTAGGTTGGTTTTGATAGCGTACGCAGACCCAAACGCGATGATTTTTTTCAGCGATAGGAGCCACTTTTATGGAATTTTTCGCTATTCCCTTTCAATTTTATTCTTTTTCATTGTCTTATTTCCTGTTTCTGTACCTTCCTTCTTCAACGTATCGCGGTGTTGCTTGCTGCCTTTAACTAGATTAGTTGATAGCATAACCCTCGCGCAATATAAACTCTTGTTCTTCTCCTCCTTTCTCGTTTCTTTGTTTTTTTATTTCGTTGCACTATGGAAATGGCATAGTGGTTATTTTCTCGTCTTTTTTTTTAATTCCCCCCCCCCACACCCTTCTTCGGCCTTTTGCGTGTTTTCAACCTTTCCTTTCTACTTCTTCTTCTAACTACCGCCTATCTGAGAATTCATTATCCCTTGCCAGTAAGGAATGATGACCAGTTTATAGCCCATGTATGCCTCCTTCCTCCTAATCCTGCTTATTCCAGCTTAGTGCACATCTCTATTCCTAACTATTCTTCCAGGCCCTTTAATTTCATTTTTTCCTTACATTCCTCCGACTTTTGATTTGCGTGATGTCCCTTTCCTTTAATCAATTTCGTTTCCTCTCATTTTCTCTTAAGTGGTGATTAGAACGCCCACTCTCCTCTTTGGGGTTGTATTTTGCAGAATTTCTCCTTCTTAATAATGTGGTTCTCCTACGTGCATCAGAAGTCACTCCTCTCTCAGCTCTATTGATCTATCCCATACATCTCCTAGTCTTGTCCACAGCTGTTCATGGTGTACTTTTAAAGGTGACCACGTTTCTATTATTATTTCAGTGAATGAAGTTTCCTCCTCGCCTTTCCCTACTACTCCGAATACTCCGAATTGGGTTCCGTCTAAAGTCGATTGGCCTCTATCCCGTTCCTCCATTGATTCCTCACTCTCTTCTTTCCCTGCCAGCTTGAATTCTTTTTTTACTCAATATGAATTCTTCATTGATTCTATCTCTTTTTCTTTAACCTGTTCTTCTCTCCCTGGTCCGTCGTTCATCTCATAAAAAAGTAAAATCGTCCTCCGCTTTGTAGTACAATCAGAATTGTAAGGCTGCTTTTGATCTCAGGTTGAACACTTTTAGAACTTTTCGTTCTAGCCCAACGCTCAACAACTGTTATCTTTCTCATACAAGGGCCACAACAATGTTAAAGTCAAATTTATCCTCAAAACGGCAAAAAAAAGTGCATGGAAAAGCTTCTGTGCTCCTCCTTCTCACGCTCTACACCTATTTCGCAAATTTGGAAAATGGCTAAGGCTTTCAAGTTCCCTCTTTCCCATCATCCTTTTTCCTGTAATCTCTCTGATGATGAGTTAATCTTTTTTATTGACTCCATTGCTCCTTGTTACGTTCCTAACTTTAATGAATCACGTCGCATTCTGTTCTCTTGCACCTATTCACATTTTTTACTCGTTTTACCCTCACGGAATTAGAAACATCTTACCGTAATTCTTCAGATTCTGCTCTCGGAGTAGAATTTCCTTTTCTATTCTCAAAAATCTTTCTCATTTTTCTCTTCGGTTCTTCTTGAACTTGTTAAACTCCTTCTCCTTTATCTTGGAATATTTTCATCGTTATCTCTATCTGTGAACCAAACTCTTCCTCACTTTGTCAAATTTCTCTTGCTTCTTGTGTCAGGAAGCTTTTCAAAAACTTAATGAACAGACGTCTTGTTTGGTGGCTAGAACATCATAACTTATTTCCTAGCAATATGCTTGGTTTCCGCCCTGATTGCGGCTCTCTTGCCTATATTAATGTATTCCTGGTAGACGTTTACGAGTCATTCATTGACAAACAATTTCTTATTGCTTCCTCTCTTTTATTTAATGTTTTCTTTTGACATTCCAACTCATTTTTCTACCCTTTTTATTAATCTATTCCTCTGCCGAACGGTTATTCTGTCCTCTCATTCTGCCACTAGACTAATCTTTCATGGATAACCGCAGGGCACCTGCTTTAGCCCTACTTTGTTCAATATCTATTTTATCAAAATGGCTTCTTTGTCTCTGATTTTCTCTTTCTATTATTTCTCTCATCGGAACATCCCGCGGACTAACTGCCAACTTGAAAACTCTTTAATTTCATTGGAAAACGCTTTATCCAACGTCCGTCTTTTCATTTCTTTTACTAATTCTGCTGCTGTCGTCTTTGCACTGCGCTATTTTATTCCGTCCTTAATCGACTTTGTCTTAGATAATGGTTTAATCTCTCTTACTTCCTCCTTTCGTTATTTAGGTGTTTGTCTGGATAGTCTACTTTTCTTCCATGGCCATATCAACCGTCCATATGTGTCTTCCTTCGAAAGGCTCAACCTTATCAAATCCATTTCTCACATTGATTGGGGAGATGATCCTGTGATCCTGCTTATATTTTTAAAGATCTTTTATTGTTCTGCGTTTGATTACTGTTTTTATATTTATGGTAATTCCTCTGGATCCTTTCTGTCTAAGCTGGATCGGATCCAAAATACTTATCTCCGCCTCTGCCTTGGAGCCCGAGAGTCTAATCTTATCCCAGCCCTGCATGCTGAATCTCACATTCCTCTTATTTTTCTTCGACGTTCCTACATAGGTTATCGTTTCCTCATCAAACGATTACCAATTTCCTCGTGCACTCTTATTCCTTCTTATTGCTTCATCTTGTATAACTGTCATTTTTCTGCTAACAAAACTCCTATTCTACCTCTTATCGTTGGCCGTTTTGTTCAGTTTTCTCCGTACATCTGTATTCACGATAAACTTCCATATTTCTCCTTCAATTTTTCTCCTTTTCTTCATCCTATTAACCGCTTTCATTCTCCTATTTCTCCCAAACCTATTCTTCATCACGATGAATTTCTACAGAATTTTACTTCCTTTTCCCCAACCATTTTTCGATCATCACTGATGGCCCCAAGGGATCCAATGGTGTTGGCGTAGCTTTTTTCTGTCGTTCTCTAAATTACATCGAGTCTTTTAAACTTCCCTCTTTTTGTTCAACCTTTTATGCTGAGTCTTCTGCTATTCTACCTGCCCTTCTTTTTATCAGATCCACATCTGTCTCCCGCAATCTCCGTATCCTGTCGGATGCTCAAAGCGTGCTGCAGGCTATCGCATCTCCTCCCCGTTTTCCTTCAACCGATTACGTTATTCTTCTTATTCGCTCCTTGATTCGTGATCCAAACTGAGCTCTTTCGGATTCACGGTCATGTCAGCATCGAGGGAAATGAGTTAATTGACACACTCATTCGCTCGTTTACTTTCCTCTTCTTGGAGGCTTTTTCCCGTTTACTCAGCTTCCAATATTACCCTTCTGTCTGCCGCTGTTCCCTTTTCGAAGTCTATTCAACCTTCACTTTTTGCTTCCATTGGTTTTTTAACTTTTCTTCTACGCGCCGCTCCAACCTCTCTACGATTTTCTGCCCGCGTTTTGGACACAGTTTGCTCTATTTCTCGTTTTTCCGTTATTCTCTCGTGCCTTCTCCTTATTGTCCATTGCACCCTTCCAGAAATCAATTTATTTGTGATCCCGATCATATAATATTCGGGTTGTTCGTCGCTTTCAACTGAACAAGCTTCCTTTTATTCCTCCCTTTTACAAATCGGTATTCCTACTCCGTACTGTGTTTCATTCATTCGTTCCCTTCCTTCTCCTTCTGTTACCCCTAGCTCTTGATTCTTTTCTGTCAGCTATCTCTGATCGTGTCGTCGTGATAGCCTAGTTGCTAAAGCGCTTGACTTCCGTTACAAAAGTTACGAGTTCGATCCCGGGTGACGACAGAAATTATTACGGAAATTTCAATTAAAATACTCGCTAATGTGTCACATGGAAGGCAAGGGCAACCCACCACGTACACCATCATATGCGCGCTAGTTAGTACACAGCAGACACAAGCGGGGGACTGCATTTGTAGCGTGATAAATCAAACATTTACAATCAGCTCCGAGTTTAGGCTTGCGTGTGTACACATTCACACTGCGTACGAACAATTGCCATGAACGCTATCTATTCTGTACAGCTAGATTGTACAGATAGGTAGTCACAACGCTTGAGATCGGGCTAACGAAATATAAGAGATCTCTGATCGTGTAAGAATCTGAGTCTCTCTTGCCTCTCTGTTTCAATGTTCTCGCAACTAATGTCCACGTTGACGAACCCATAAAAAAAAATCAAAAAAAAATCAAACAAACAAAAATAAGTATAAATCTATACTTTAATATTTTAATAAATTAAAACACTTTATTTCAGAAATGTTTTCGGGTATAGCCCAGCATCAGCTAACAACACAGAGCAGTACGCACTCACTTAGATGAAACTAAAAACGAGAGAAGTGTATCAGCTAAACTACCGGAGCATAATTTTTTTAGGCGTTTGTATTTTATTCCAGTTTTAAGTCAAATTCTGTTGCCGCAAAATACGCAGAAATTTCACTGGAGCTGGATCGTGTCCATATTGTTAACCAGTTGAGAAAAAAAAAAAAAAATTGTATATCAGCTGATGGTTAATCATGACAGTTTTATAACAAACATCTTTATAGGAAAAAAAATTATCTGTATAAATGTATTTTTCTTTTCTCTTTTTCGGCTGAAAATGGGATACCGCTATTTCTGAAAATGTTTTAAACATCTATTTGTTCGCTCGTAATTTTCATTATTTTTACATAGGAAAATATTTAAAACACTAAACAAATGACCTTTCATCATCAAATACAGTGCTGAAGTAACTTTTTTTTTTTAAATATCCGCATAAACGATATGAAATTTCGTTTGTTTGCGCTTTCGAATTGTCGCAAAAAGTATTTGCTAACAGAAACAAATGTTCATTCAACACTAAATCGAACAATCCTTGATCCCCTTATTAAATTGTTTGTCGCAAATCTTCGACTGATAGGAGTAACGCTGCTCTTCGTGTTCCGTCATTTGCTTCGTTAAGTTTCAGGAAAAATATTACAAATATCCGAGGCTGTTTTTAATATTTTCTTCTTAAATAATCAATCATCTCTTCCTAATGCCGATGCGTTCATTCTGAGCATCCATTAAATTTAATGTAGAACTTTTTACGTCCGATTAAAGTCGGCTCCGTTCGATTTAGACCAATCTCTAATCTCGATGAATAGGCACCGCATTGAACATTATTCAATAACCTAGAATTCGATTAAGTATGATATCGTTTTTTTCTTAATGTGAACTTATATCGTTTACTTTGCTTACGTTGGCGACTCTTCGTATTTTCTCAACATTCCCGAGGTTCCCTGGAGAACGCATTTATAGCCAAGTCAAAATCCCATTCTAAGTGTCAGTCTAACCCCCGTTTAGTCAAGTGTCCATCGTTCAACTGTTTGTTGTTCGATTCACTTTTTACGATTTTTTTATTTATTTTTATTTTGTCCTCATACACTTTTTATTCCATCTCTCGAATATGTTCCACTGCTATCCCCACTTTAACCCGTCGTCACACTTTCTATGTATCTTCTTGAAGTTTTCTAGGTTTTATTTGTTTCTTTTTTCTCAAAGACACTTCTAAAAATTTCGGTTGTCAGTTGGACAATCTTTGTAACGTATGACTTCGCTCTACATATTTTTTATTTTACTTTATTTTTTCTGCTGTCCCCATCATGTCTTTTACTTTTTCCTTATTTCACAATCCAGATGGTTTCCAGTATTCTACGCTGATGATATATTTGCGAACGCCATGTTTCTCGCTGTGTTTTCTATTACTATAGTTTAATAGTTTTCTTTTTTCAAGATTTATAATTAATTTCGACACTAAAAGTATACCATTCGAAAGAAAATCGAAAATACCTTTGTCAAATATTTGTCTCGAAACTTTTATAACTACTTACGAAGTTCGGAATCGTTTCTATTTACTAATTTTCCAGACTGTTAGTATTAAAACAAATTTGTTACACGTGGTTTACGCATTTTATTAATACTTTCCACTTTTGGGCCTGTTTTCAGACACGGTTGTGACGACGAAAACATCGTGTAATATCGTCGGCTTAACGAAAATATTCACGTACATTATTAGACTCGATTTTCACCGAGCCCTGCCGAATTCGTCCTCATTCTTGTTTGCATTTCGGATAATAAAGGTTTAAGAGCGCCCCTTTACCATAATTCTCTTTGGACGATACACATTTTTTCAACAGTTAATTGTGTCAGGAAATGTTACGGTATTATAGACGTACTGGACTACGACGTGAATATGTTGCCAAATTGAAATGTTCAACTGCTGCTTTATTTTAGTCTTACGTTTTGCCCAATTGATCAAAAATTAATACATGTATTATGACAGCCATAACGTTTGAAGGTGGTTTTTTCCAACTATTGGTATTGTGGGCTCGGCTATTGCAGTTGTGGTCGTAATGTTGGGGATTTCGTCTCTGCTGCAGTTGTTATATACTGTATGTTCCGCTGTTGCGGTATTGGAAATCGTAAGTTCAGGAATCTTTTGTTCAACTACGCATTACGAAATAGTACTGTTAATCTTGCCTATCCGCCTATAATGATGGTAACCTACGTAAGTGACTTTTAAAGTTTTATGAAACTGACCTTTGTTTCTTTTTCTTCTTTTCACCTTGGGAATTTTTGTTTAAGCTTTTTTCCACTTTCTACCTTGTTTTATCCATCAGTTTTCCTTAGATTTACTCTAGGCGCAGTCCTTCGTTAATGTATTTCTCCTTGAAATATTTCTATTGGTTACTGTGTACTCTTTCCCTTTGCAGTATTGTGTCCCAAGTTTTTCTCGGATAAATCTTACTTCGTCATCGGGTAATCGTGCTGACAGAAAAAAAGAAAAGATATATTTATATATATATACTATATATATATGTATATATTAATAGCTACATCATTTTACGCCGAAAGAAACGTATAACGCTTTAGTATTAATTAGCGTTTAAAAATGACGCAATCAGTTAAAACAAACTCTTCCATAAGAATTATAAAAGACTGTCACCGGAGGATTTGGAAGGTGTCGTATTAAAGCTCGTCGCATATTAAATCGAGCCCCGACATAGTTCACGCGGATTTTATTTCGTAAAACATGTATATTTAAATGAAGTACCATATATATTGAACTCATCCCACGTCTACATGTGGGTCGCATGTGCGAAAAACACCGTTTTCGCGGCTGCGTAGGTTGCGTGGATTGGTTTAAACTTTTTAGTTGTTAAAAAGTTTGATTTATTCTTTTTTGCATTCCACACGCTTGACATACAAAAACGGGGACGGGGCTGTGCATGGAGTGTGTTCAATATGCGTCAAGCTTAAATGGTCTGAAGGATTGAGTTATTAATGACGATATTATAACGTTTATGTGACGGAAGTTAAACAAGACGGTGATGCGAGGGAGCGTGTAATTTGAAAATTCTTGTAAACCCCCGATTTTGTGTCGATCCCATATATGGCTAAGTTTCGATGTAGGCTGAGAGTAATTTTTTTCACATTTCTTTAAATATTTCATATCGTTAGCGCCACCGATTATCGTTTTTCGAAAATCGTTTCTAAACAAAAATCATCTATCAAATTGTAATACTGAAATTGCACTGTAATAAAAATAAATTTAAGTCGATTAAAAACGATTAAAACTAATTTTGCTACCAATCAAAAATAAGGAAGAAGTCAAGTAAATGCAATAAGAGAGTTTCACTATTTTGGTTTTAAAGAATTCCGTATTATTCATTTTTAAATATCGTTTTATTTTTCGGCAATTTAAATTCACCCGGAAACAATGAAAAATCTGAAGAAAAAAAAGACCGAAAAATACGGAAAGTAGGCCAATTACTCACCATTTACTAGCGGCGATTTGGTAAGCACGAAAAACTACGCTGGTAGAGTGATTTTAGTTTTCAGACCAAACTTGGCAAGTTTCCTCTGAAAATTTATCATTTTTTCTGCTTATCAAATCATTGCTAGTAATTTATAACCGGCGTAATTTCTACATTTCAGTTATCGATTTTTTCCATATAGTAAATAATTGGCCTGCTTTTTTATAACAATATATGGTTTCGGTAGGATTTCGTAACTTTTTATTCTTCGATATTTATAAAACCAAACGATATTTATAGTATGAAAAATGTCTGTCACCAAAATTTTCTTTTCTTTTTTAATCACTTTTAGAAACTGATTTTCCTGACCAACCTTTCCCTTCCTATTAAGGTGAAAATTTAAATCTTTACCTTAAATGTTACCCGGGTTCCAAAATATTAAACTTTTTTAAAAGTACCCCAGCTTTATGATAATCTATCAGTCAGTTGATAAGTAGGGGAACGATCCACAAAATTGTGAATTTCGAATACACTCGTATCTTGGATACAAAACTATTCCACCAGGACGTGTGTAATTAAGAATGCTGCTTCTTTTTGGTAAACACCTCTGCATAATCGTACGAATATTCAGAACGCGTGCAATTGGTTCTGAAAGAATTTGGTCTAATATATTAAACAATTCAGATGTAATAAAAACACTGTCGTACAGAAATGTGAGCTAATAGTATCGCTTGAATTTAATTAAAATACCGTGGGAATACTCGACTAATAAATACGTAGTTTTTTCTGTCGAAATTAAAATTAACGATAAAGGTGTCGTTTGGTCTTCTTCCGTCATGTTTAAAAATTATACGGTCAGTAAAAACTGGCTTTTCTACAAGACTTGTAAAAGACTATCGACCGGGGGGGATCTGGGAAGCGTTCCTGATCCAGTTGTATATGTGTACATACATGCACATATAAATAAATGTATTGGTGTTTCTAGTTTTGTTCGAGTACACTCTGCATAGTTAACTGATGATGGGCTATGTCCGACAAAACGCTTTTTTTAAATTAGGGCATTCATTTTAATTATTTAAATTAGATTATTTTATATAAATGTTTTCGTTTTTTATCAAGGTATTTATTTATTTTATATTGATAAATATTAACAAACAGGCGTGAATTCATTTACATTGAATTCGATTCCGTTTCACCCATTTTTTTATTCTACGTTTTGCTTCGCTCGGTTGCAAAAGGTTTTTGAATTAATTATACGAACCTTCGGAAATAGGGCATAAAAACCTTGTTGTTTTTCGATAGTTTTTTTATACTCCTTGCGTACACTTTTTTCACATATGCGGTATTTGTCTAACATTCGTTCCCGCTGATTTCTTATTTATTTGTTTTTCGGTACCTTTTTTCTTTTTTTCTTTTCGTGATTTTCATTATGTAACGCTTAATTTAAAAATCTAACGTTTATTTCGATTTTAAACTGTAACTGGTAAATACAGTAGTCTTCCCGATATCCAAAATTATCTTTTTTTAATTTAGTTTGTGCTATGAAAAACTATTTCTATAGCTAAACCAGGCGACACAGTTGTTCTTTTTTGTTTTTTTTTTTGGGCTCGTCAACCAGGGACCTCACTCAGAAACAATAGAAAGAAGAGTTAACTAAATCGGATATGGCAGAAATAAAGGAACCCATGGCAGGAACAACAGACCGAGACGGAATGGACAGGATGTAGGAAGCACAGCAGGGAGCAGGACACCTTGACTTTGAAAGGAGTAAATAAAGGGGAGAACGTTCCGCAGAAAGAGCAGAACACTCAAAGGAAATGTGATTAGCATCACAAACAACTGCTACATTAGGATGTAGGGGACCATAAGGAGAGGAAACCAAAGAGAGACGAAAACGGGAAGCGGGCAATAAAGTGTGATTGAAGCGAAGGCGAATAATAGGGACAATAACAGAACGTGGAAAAGAAGGGAATTCTGAGAACCAAGAATTAGGTTGAATTGAGAGGTAGAAGGAACTATCATTGGTAAAAAAAGAATGGTATATATCCGACCAAAATTTACACTGATATTTCTTACTTGGCGACACAGTTCCTCGGAAACGCTTGGTGATTCGAACTGGCATAACTGAGTTCAAATTGGGTATCTGTAATAATCTTGTTCAGGGTTTTTAGTCGGGGCACAATTAATGGGTATTTCAAAATTTCCATTGAAAAAAAGTTCAATTATAATTAATTAAAATGTTGTCTAAACTACTAAACAAGTAAGCAATTCGGACCATATATGCAAGTTTTATTCTATCTCGGTGTATTAAACATTATATTAATCTGTATATTTCGTACTTTTGTTGTACAGTCGAGTTCGAGAATTTATTCCACTAAAGATTCGGTCTGACCAAATTTCTCCTAATTCTACACTTGATAAATGTTGAAATTTTTTCCAAAACGTTCGTAACGTTCGTCTGATATTTCTATATTGCGAAAGGAGTAATATTAATTTTATCAGCTTTTTTTTTTTTTTTTTAATAAATTTACAAATACATATAAATCTAGGCGCCGTGTGTAACTACCTGGGCTATTACGGCACCTCGACTCACTGGAAATTACAGAAGGCGGTGCAGTTTGTTCGATGCTGCAAAATTCAACACTGCCCGAACACAATCCGGGTAGTTCGACAACAGACGGTGGGGTGAGGTATGACTAGAAGTATGGGAAGTATGCCGGCACCATTTCAGCAGATGCTCTACGGTTGGCGAAGCCATGAATCCGCATAGAGGACAAGTGAACGGAAGGGGAGCTCCTTCAAAGACGTGATTGTGTGATAGTACAGTGTGCCCCAGACGCAGTCTCGATAGGATCGAGAACTCCCTACGTGTGACGGGGAACGGCGGCCACCATGGGTCGGTGTGCGACTTTATGGACCTGAGCCAGGTTGTTTGTTCTGACCATAGTTTGCTCCACTCCTCAGCAAAGTGCATCAGAAAGACTGATGCGCCAAAACGAGGCAGTAAAGTGTTAAACGGCATCGGGCTAGATAGAGTTGCCTTAGCAGCCAAGTCAACCCGCCCATTGCCGGGAATCCCAACATGACCAGGGACCCATAAGAATGTGACATATACCTCAAATCGTGAAAGTTGGAATAGGAGGTTTTTTATTTTAATTATTAGAGAGTTGCAACTGTCTGGGCTCTGGATGGCTTTGATAGATTAAAGTGAGTCTGTAATAAGCAGGACATTTTGAGACGCTGGGTTGGAAGAATATGTCTCAAGACAAAGAAGGATCCCAAACATTTCTGCCTCTAAAGTAGAGCAGTAGTCGTTTAGGCGCTTGGCGCCCCAAGTATGATACGTAAAGAAGTATTATGGATAGGATCAATAAATTTTAGAAGAGTTTTGTTAGCAGAAGAATACACCTGACAACCGTATGACAGTTTACTTAGGATAAGAGCTTTGTATACTGATAACAGCAATTTTGGATCTATATTGTACTTGTGGTTGGATAAACATTTCAAGATGGACAAGGATTTCATGCAACTACGCTTAAAGATAGACATGTGTGGAGCCCACGATAATCTTTCATCGAACGTTAGACCCAGAAACTTTATGGAAGGAAGGAATGGGATAGGTACATGTTTTAGGTAGAAGGTGATATCAGGATTGGAAATAGGACGACGCTTCTTTAGGAATTGGACACATGCAGTTTTTGAGGATGACATATCCAAGCCATTCTTTTCCGCCCAGGTTTGTAATCTATTGATCGTTGACTGTAGGGTAGACATCGTATTAGCGGAGAAGTTTTAGGTTAAGGTCATCAATGAACAAACGGGCTATTACCGGCGGCCTTATGCACTGCTATATCGTTTATATAAAGGATAAACAAGGTTACGCTTAAAGGTGAACCCTGTGGAATTCCATTTTCAGTCGTGAAAGATG
This sequence comes from Icerya purchasi, assembly GCA_039619475.1. NCBI lineage: Eukaryota > Metazoa > Arthropoda > Insecta > Hemiptera > Monophlebidae > Icerya > Icerya purchasi. Next base: position 249,719,060 of record CM077116.1, read on the forward strand.
AAGATACTGAAAAGCCTATTCTTACTTGAATAGTTCTATCAGTGAGGAAGCTCTGGATAAAATTGCCCATATTACCGCTAATTCCGCCGTTATTCAACTTTTTAAGCACTCCATATCGTCATATGTGGTCGTAAGCTTTCTCTATGTTAATAAAGACTGAGTAGGGATGCTGTGATCTACTGTAGGCTGTTAGGATTTGCCTTTGTAGGCTAAGAAAATGAACGAGTGCAGATTTATATTTTCGGCCGCCTGCTTGGATTGGAGAAAAGATTTCCTTAGATTCAAGATAAAAATAGAGGCGTCGGTTCACCATTTTCTCCATTACCTTAGAAAGGACTGAGATCAACGAGATGGGTCTATAGCTTTGAGGAAGGAAGGGGTCTTTGTTCGACTTGACAATCGAAATAAGGAGAGTTGTTTTTAAGGATTGTGGGATAAAACCAGAAGACCAAATTTGGTTGTAGATGCAGAGCAGGAATAATCTAGCAGATGTAGGAAGATGTTTGAGCATAAAGGAATGTACAGAATCAACTCCAGGTGCGCTATTCCTTATGTTGCAGTTGATAATTGAACTCATGGATTGTAAAAGGAAGATTTAAAGGATCATTTTCGTCGGAATTAAAAGATATTGTTTGTTGTTCCACGGTTAGTTTCATGGCCGCAAAGGAACGATCATATAAGGAGGACGACGAGGAATTTTTAAAATGGAGCGCAAAGACTCTCGCAACGTCAGACTCTTCTTTAATCAGCGAGCCATTCATGAGTAACGCAGAAGTCAAAGAATGATTCGAGGCTCCATTGAGAGACTTAATTCTTTTCCACATAACGGTGCTGAGTGTAATTTTATCAGCTTTGATGGATGCTGTTTAGCTAATAGATCTTGCTTTTGCTTGTTCATTATTTCCTCCTACTCTTACACATTAAAAACGAAAAAAAAAAAAAAAAGAATGTCGTTTTAGTTCCCTCTGTTATAACTTGGTAGTAGCCAAATGGTTTGCCACCAGATCGAAAGAAAAAAAATAAAATAAAAAATTAATAGGTTTCTTTTACAATTGAACCGGTGGAAGGGTTAAACAAGCGTTACGTACCTTTGGTTTATTTTTGTAAAAAACAGCTGAAATGCCACTTTCATACTGTTATATATAAAAACTTCAAATTTTAAAAAAGCATCATAAAATCCAATTGACTTATTACGGATTTTATTCCAACTCGCAGGTTAAATTATCCGAACGCAAGATGTTTTCCTTAAAGATTTCTAAACAGTTAAATAATATTACAGACGCGGTAATATGTCCCTGGCGATTGATTGAAAATGCCGTATCGTTTCTCGATGACATAATTACACGTTTTATTGAAAAGTTTTTTTGAAGACGACGTATAAATCCGGTAACGATAGTTCTTACCGCACACTATCTTACACAAAAACATCTAGTGTCGCAAAACTGTATATTAATTTTCAACTTATTTACACTTATACAGTAGCTCAGTAATAATTTCATGCAATACGTCATTAGCGATTATAAAGAAATCTACCGATCCGGTTTGTTCGAATTATAAATGTTCCTTCCAGCAAATAGTTGTGGGATATTGCTGTGTGCCCTATGCGGATTCTAGTCAATGCTACAAACTCTCTGCGGTTAACAAGGCTCAATGCTCACCTTGCTGGATCGCAGCCATGGTGTGTGAGCCAACCACATAGTTTCCCATGTCTTTGCTTTATGTTGCTGTAAAAAGAGTGCTCCCAGCTGAAGAAGAGGGGCGTCTTCGGAAATTGCATTATGTGTTGCTGCCTTAGCAGCCAAATTCACACACTCGTTCCCCGGCACGCCGGCATGTCCCGGGACCCACTGAGTCAGCCCGACATAGCACGTTAATGATGCGCTTTATTTCTCGAGTCAGTGTGTTTAAAGTTTTTGGTGTCTCTAGTGTCCTAATCGATTGCAATAAATCTGCGATTAGAAGTGCATTTCGGCATTGGGGGCAAGACTGCAGATATTCCTTCAAGCAGAAATACCATACAGCTCCCCTTCGAACATTGAACAGAAGCCATGGAGCCGAACCGCAAGGACAACTCCCTCCACCTCGGAGGCGCAAGCCACCGAGAGGACCCCTTGAGGGGGATTGCTTTGGCACCATCTGTGTACCGCTGACTGCAGCTGGGAAAAAGTTGCATCTTTCCCGCCACGTACTGGGACGGCAGTGTGACATCCTGGCCCGAGCGATCGCTCAGCAGAGATCAGTCCGCAAAAATCGGAGTATCCTCACAGGGAAGTTCAACATACTGATGTATAAGGCCAGAGCTCCAGGTTATTCCTTTTTCCTTAAGGATAGATAGTACACTGGGTGAGGGGATCGTTTGGAAATGACGGTAGTGGGATTCCTAAATTATCGCTGCGGTGTAGCTTATTTTGGTACCAATGAAATAGATTTCTGAATTCATGGGAGTTTCGGATAACCGTTACGGGTGGGAACCCGCTAGTGAACAGATTTCTAACGATGGCGACGTCCTATGCGCTCCCAAAATAATGCGTATGGCAGTGTGATGGATTGTGTCAAGCGATTTAAGGAGTGCTTTGTTTGATGAGGACTAAACTTGGCACCCATAGGTCAACTTACTTAAAGTGAGAGATTTGTACACAGTTAGCAGGAGCTTAGGATCTATATTGTATTTCGGATTTGACAGACATTTTAATATATTCGAAGGTTTCATGCATTTATTCTTAAGATGGTGTATATGATCAAGACAGTTTTTCATCAAACACAAGATCTAAGAATTTAATTGTTTGGAGCAACGGGAGTGGCGAATTCCTTAGGAAAAGAGTTATGTTGGAATCTGGATGACACAGTCATCTCTTGTGAAATGTCACACATACGGATTTTGTCGGAAAGAATTCCAGGCCATCGTTATCAGCCCATATTTCAAAGTTATCGATTGTTGATTGAAGTACTGATCTGGGATTGGATGGAAGGTTAAAAGGGAGAGATATATTAAGATCATCAATATATAAGCGGGCAACTGGCGGCCGTATACAATCTGCCATGCCATTTAAATATATATACATAGTACAGACAATGTTACGCTCAGCGCTGAGCCATGCGGTATATCATTTTCGACGAGGAAGGAGGAAGACGTTTTAGAGTCAATCCTTACTCGGATCGCCCTATCAGAAAGAAAGTTGAAGATAAAATTGCCCATGTTTTCGCTGATTCCGGCGTTCTTCAGCTCAGTAAGCACATCATATCGCCGTAAGCGGTCGAAAGCTTTTTCTAGGTCAAAAAGGACCAAACATAAGTATTGCTTTCTATTTTGGGCTGTAAGTATCTGCCTTTGTAGGCTAAGAAGGCATAATTGTAGATTTTGATGTATGGCCGCCGACCTGGATTGCAGATAGGATCTCCAAAGATTCTAGGACGGACAGAGACGCCTATTCGCCATTTTTTCCAGCGTTTTTGGAAGGACCGATATTTAAGAAATTAGCCTGTAACTTTGGAAAGGATCTTCGTTTGATTTGATAACAGGGATTATTAAAGCAGTTTTCCAGGAGTTCGAGATGGATGATGATGACCAGATTTGATTATAAATATGCAGTAGGAAACTTTTAGCGGAAGAAGAAAGATGTTTCAACATGAGTAGATGAATACACCGCACCCGGCGCACTGTTTCTAGTCTTATTTAGTTGGAAGTCTAATTCATCTACTGAGAATGGAAAAACGCTTCATCTTTCTCGGAAAGGAAAGATATTGGTTCACTTAACACGGATGTTTTTTGTGCAAGGAAATTAGGAGTGTACGAGGCAGACGAGGAAACATTTGTGAAGTGGAGCGCAAAAGCACCCGCCACCTCGGATTCATCTGTCATCAGCGTCCCATTTAAAAGTTCGTTTTCGGTAAAGTTCAAATGAACTGTAAAAAGGTATTCAATCGAAAAGTTGCCAGGCACGGTTTAATATATAATTTCTAACTATAACCAGTTAAATTAATATCGAACTGTACTATTTATTTAATTTGTAACCATAAACAGACGCGGTATGGTTTGTTTTATTTACGAATAAAAATTAAATGTATTAGAATAAAGGAAAAAAAAAATTATTCGGTAAATAAGTATGGATATTTTTTTCTGATCATCCGTAGGTAATAATGATACAGTGTAATTAAACCAACAAGTGTTTGCCTTTTGTTTGTTTTTTTCGCTACACATCATTATAGCATAAGCATTCGTTACATTACATGTACCGTTCGGGGGCAATTTTATTCCCCGCAAATAAATCGCTTTTTAAATTGGCACTATATAGCAAACAGTAACGTTTACATTGTATACACATCTTAGCCTAGCGGCGAGTAACATGGAAATTTCCAATTAATCACACGTTCGAGACTGCATTATTATATGTCAAATGGTCGGATAATCTTTTGTGGTATAGATGCGGCAGTCCTACATGGCCGAAGAAGAGTAAATAAGAGTTTTATTCGAATCGCTATGATAAATTGTTTTCGAAAAATTACTGCGCAAAATAAAGAAAAATTGCGGTGAAGGTTATTTGTTCAATTACTTTTGCAGAAATACCGCGTAAAAACGGTGAATTCTTCAGCTACTCTTCAATTTTGAAACTTTTATTTTTCTCGCGCTCGTATCGAAGTTTAGTGCTTTCAGTATATCATTATTATAACCGTACATTACAGAAAAAAATAGTGGAAACAACTCGAGCAACCACTTATATTAAATTTTTACCGCAAACTGGATAACAATGACGTAAATATCGATTTTGATGGAAAATTTAAAAAAAAAAAGAAAAAACGATTAATAATTCCTTTGCTGGATTTTACTTGTAACAACATTTTATTCCATTTGCGATGAGACACGGTCATACCGCTTCTGTTTGATTTTCTTATGAATGATTAAGAATTCTGCACAATTTTTTGTTTTCCTTTTGTGTTTTTTTTCTTTTTATCATTTGAGGTACAAATGTCAACGTTTGCGATGATGTAGATGTGTGGATGTCTCCCTTCAAGCTAAAAAAAAAAAGCAACCAGCCCGGATTGGAGTAAGTATTAGCCAGCCTGACCGTGAAAGATCAGTGAAGCTTTTACATTTTAGATTTTTAATGTGGGTATGTATTTCACTGGGTGAAACAGGATGAACTTTTGAGGTGGGTGGGGACGCGGTTGTACAGTACTTCCGAACGTGTTCGTGTGGTGTGCTGAAGAAAGAGTTGAATTTTGAGAATGGACAAGAAAAAAAAAAAGAAGAAAATAGTAGTTAACAAGAAGCTCTGCTTTATCTTTATCATCGGAATACGCAGTATGATTATAATGAGTGAGAGGCGGAATGTTAGTTTGAGGACGAGTAAGTTTTTTAGTGAAGAAACTGTTGTCTGTGGTAGCTAACGATTTAAGTTTATTGTTCCAGTCGCTGTTGCGATGTTCAAAGAGTTCTGATTTCACTAAATGAAAACATAATAGACGACTTTGAACCCATCGATTTTGTTTTTCTGGTGATACTGTTTACGATAAAAATTTTTTAATTTGATTAGCGTCTTTAAACGATTTGGTAGGGAAATATGGAACTAGGAGATTAGTTGGTTTTTTTCAGTATATACTGCTGCGACGATGTTAGAGAATGGTGTCCGTGAAGAAAACTATGGAGCCGTTTATTTGATCTGGGGTAGCAGGACGCGCGTAAATTCGTAACGTAATGTTTACGTAATTTCTATATTGAGTTCAGTCCGCGTGCTTGCAATCGAAAATTAATTTTTCTGGGGTTACTGTAAAGGATTTGTTTATTTCAAAATATATGGGATTATTGTCTTAGACAGTATACAGAAATGGGTGTGGAGAAATATGGAAATTGTTTGCGTAATACGTGGTCAATTACACTGAATCTCATGGGATTTGAGGTTGGAATATAAGCGGAGTTTTTAGGAGAATAAATGATGGATCGAGTAGAAGTCCACCTAATTTATTATTAGTAAAACAATTCCAACATGTGTTTCTAGTATTAAAGTCTCCGGCTATGATAATTTTGTTAGCAGAACGCGTAAGTGACGAGATGTCATTTTCAAAATGGGAACTGTTAGGTGGACAGTATACGGAATACAGGTGTATAAGTCCATTGCCGACATGTAGAACGACACCGATGGACTCATTGTCATGTAAGGTTAGAGAGGGCAAATGATGTCGAAGTCGCTCGTCTACTAGTAGAACCACGCCACCTCCTCTTTGCGTTTTTGTCCTTCCTGTGTACTTTGTAACCGGGGCATTTTGTAATTATCGTTAATTTTAGTTTCGCTTAGACAGACAATGTCGATTTTTTTCTCGCGCGCTAGACTACCAAATTCAAGAATTTTGTTTCTACTGGAATTTACATTCCGCACTATCACTTTAATCCGATTAGTGCTCATTAACCGCAAACATCTATAACGATATCGATAACAGAGGTAATCTTAGTGGAAATATCTGAATTTCGGCTATCCTTAAGTACAAATAGTGTATCTTTGATCCATGTCATAAATTTATTTATATTAAAAGACTTAAACATGGTTAGTAGACCTGTTAATGTTATCAATAGGCAGTTGCGATGCGGTGCACTAATATTACTTTATCTACGATTGCTGTTAGTATTATTACTACGGGTATTAGAATTATTATTATTACTATTATTATTATTATTATTATTATTAATATTATTATTGTTGTTGTAGTTATTATTGTTATTATTACCTGCAACCCGTGCATATGAGGTTCCTGCGTTGACAAAAGAAACTGGTCGCTTGGTTAGGGGAACGTTGGTCTGTGTTTGTTGAAGCTTTAGGTGTAAAGAGGGCGTTGTTTTGAGTGAGATATGTGGTTCCCGTGACAGTTAGCACAATAAATATTGACATCGGTGCAGTCACTGGTGCAGTGGCTTTTTCCGCGCATCGGTTACGCGAATCGGTAAGAAAGATGATAAAGTATATAAGGAAATTAATTCAAAGCACAAAAAGGCTAATTACAAAAAAAAAAAAAAATCTGACCGATTAACCGCATAAACACAACTGTTCCAGTAATTTCATTGAAAGGTTAAAAGGTTGATCGATAGATGGGAAAATAAATGGCCTTCGTTATCAGGAAGAATCGTTGCAGGAGAATTATGCGGTGTACAAAAGTACGATGTTGAAGATTTGCGCGATAGCATAACAAAAGTATGGCGACCGTTTGAAAGAATCGATTATGTAATGAACGATCTTAGTGAAAACGAAAAAAGGTCAATTACCAATATATTGCAATCAGAAAAAAAAAAGAAGAAAGTTAAACCATTCTAGGAAAAAAGTAATAATACTGCTAATTAAGGGTATATATTTTAATCGAAAAAATCACTCGTGCGTCGGCTTAACTACGTATTATTACTACTTATTGATAATCAGAAAAAAGTTATAATCGACATATATACATATAGTTGTCGAATAATTTTTAATTTTTCCATTCGAATATAAGTAATTTTTATCAAGTGAACTACTTATAGTTCAAAATTAATTTCGAACTGAAATGATCTAATTTAAACAGTTTAAAATTCGACAGCCGCTGACAATTTCTAAATCGAAATTATAATATTTTCGAGAATTGTACAACCTTTAGTGAAATTAACGTAGTTTGTTTACAGAATGAAACAACACATAAATGATCAACTTGTTTCTTTAAATGTATATTTTTGTATATGCCTTACTCATAGATGACAGTGGACTGGGCCTAGAAAAGAGTGTGTTATACATATATGTATACAGTTTTCTGGTTGCTAAGCATTGTTCGCGAAGGTAACTCGAATTAATCTGAAAGCAGGACCGAGTTAAAGAGTTAATTATAAAATATATTTCCATTGTTCTAGTATAATTGCGGTTTCTACGATAACAGTGACAAGCGTAACGGCTGAGCACCAATTTTGAGAAAATTACCGGCAATTTAATTTTGATGCACGATATCGTTTTTTCCACTTATATTACTAGTCTCAGTTTCGCTTTGACCACTTCATTAATATACACGCACCAATGGAGCGTACACGTTAGTTGTCTCTGGACTTTATAGATGGTGATACTTTTCCTGCTTTTTTTTGGAGGGGGGGCGTCGAAAGAATTGCATCCAAAATATATCGTCTTAGGTGTTTGTTCATAATACCCTGTATTCTTTTAACCGGGAAACACTGTAACATTCTGCAAGGTTATTTCAGGTGAAATTAATTTTTTAACAAGAAATCTGGTTTAATCTTTTGAAAGATCTTTTCTGTTTTGTTAATTCTTTCGAGATTTCTGCTAATTACTACACATCATTTCGGTCACCTATACTTTTTTTTTCTTCAATTTAAGAAAAATTTTTTGTACAAATTCGATTAAGCTTTTCATTACAAACTGGCCCCGTAAACCGAAAAAAACAAGTTCAATTAGAACTATTACACAATTTTATTATATAAATAAAACGGTGCGACTTTTTTGTAGGAAAATTTATTAATTTCAAAAAGATGAAAAAAGATTCTTTTTTTTTTTTTTTGCAAAAAATTAGGATCTTAAAAATAGGAAGGAGAAAAAGCGAAAAAAGATAAAGCAACAAGAAGAAGTAAAAAGTAGAAAAGGAACAAAAAATCGATTCCATGTCTGGTCTCGGCTCGTCTTAGTATGTGTCGGTCAGCAATTTATCAAAAACACCATAACTGGCGAATGGGGAATCGTTTTAAGGGTACACAGACTAAGAAAGCAAAAAGGAACAGCGGTTCTAGAGTAATAAAGTAATTCTTACAAATTAAAGAAACACGATTAAACAGTGTGGAATCAGCTGGGTCGCGGTAAACTATCTGTAAGGGGAGACGACGAGCGTAAAGCGGATGACCTTTTTAAAGGTGCAGTCACCTGGGCAATTTGGACCGGTCTGCAGTAAGGAACAAAGGCAACTTAGATGATAAACAAAGATATTTTCCTTAATTAGTAGTTGCCCCAGTGGACACGTACAATGCCTGTGCGCGTAGCAAGCGGGACAAATGTCAAACGATATATTATCTCATCTGGTATATTTCGGTAGGGCAGCTTTTGTACTTGGTCGACCCGGCGCGGCTGCGGAAGAATGAAATTTACCATTTAGCCGGCACTAGAATCGGAAAGAAAACCAAGCGCAAAGCAATATATCAAAGAAAGAACAACTTTCGCTATGTCGGCTGTTTTCTTCGTTGTGTCACAAAAGAACCGCCAACTCGCCGTTGCACACCTACCCGCCATATATCGTATCGCCTTGATTTATCGTTCCTTCGCGACAATCTACCTTACCGGTAATTAGTTGACATTAAAATTTGCTTAGCGTAAACTTGATTAAACTAAAAATTGCGCCCGGTCCACGCGCCCCCCTTCCCTAATGTGCCTACCATTTGCTCCGGATGAACCAGAACGAATTTACGCGCTAAGACCGAACTGTTGCCGAGCGAGACGATACGCGTAAGCCCGACTGCCACTAAATAAACGACTTTTTAATAATTATCACGCTGCACAGTCAGCCTAGAACGAACTGATACACAACCTCGCCGCGATAATCTATCCGCAATCTGCCGGAAGATTATTTTCGGAAGTGTACTACTGCTCGGTTGCTGTCAGGATACAATGCTGAATCGAAAACAACAAGCCGAAGGTATTATAGGAAAAGTTTTCTCAGTGGCTTAGATCGAAAACAAACGTTAAAGTCTTGTTTTGAGGATACACATTGAAGCGCAACGGCTTAGATCGAGAACAGGTTAAAACCTCGTTTTGAGGGTTCACACTGAAACGCATCAGAGATGTCATTCAAACAAGTTGCAGAACCGTGTGTGCAATCACGATAGACTGCCAAGTAGCAAGAGTCACATTAGATTATGAGACCTTTGAGATCGCGTTGTTTTTTCTGAAATATCGAAGTAACCTTCTGAATCCGAGAGGGCAGGCGGCCAATTAGGAAACCCGAATATTGTTAAGGCGACATTTGAGGCACTGGAAATCGAAAATATGTTTAAAATTAATCAGGCTATTCGGATGCATGGCTAACAGGTAACTTTGAGGTAGCCGCTCGTGTACATGTGTGCAGGTCTGATCAGTTTTAAAATTGTGAAATTCTTGTTCGGTATAAGTTGCATATTGAAGGTATACCTGAAACTGAACAGTGAAACTTCCTGTACCTTCTACTGTAACGATCTGCCGTTAAAAATTACAAATATTTTATAGAGAATATTTATTATTTTTAAATTCTTAGCGGAAGAAAAAAAAAATTTAACCGGTTCAGTTGAAACGGAAATTTTGTTAAATCTTGAACTTTTTTCCCCCTTACGTTCGGAATAAGTACGATTTTCACTTGACCAGCAAGCTATGGATACACATTTACGAGTATGTTTCAGTGGTTAATAGGCTGAAGATAATCGCGTATATTTTTACCGTGCGAGTAGATCTATTTCGGACCAACTGCGCAGATTTATTGTCGCGGTACAAAGTTTAAAATGTGTTTTATCGCTGGTACGTATTTGATGGGCGAGATATCTCGAGTTTCTATTTGTGGCGCTGTCAGTTTGCAATATTGCATGACAGAGATTCGATAATGAACAACGGTTTTACTCGTTAAATGTAGTAATTTTCATTCGGTTCTTCGAGTAACCAACCTAGACGAGCATGAATAGGCATTCCCGTATAAAAAATTCCAAGTTTAAGTCTGATTAATTTTTCATTACACTGCTACACAATAATTTCGTTTTTAACATGACCATAATACTGTTTGCGAGTGAATAAAAAACGGTTTTCTAAACACCGACTATAATTTGAACATGGCGCGGTAATGTTTGTTTAATATTATCGTAAATGAAATGAAAGAATACTACGTAATGTCGTTAATGAATATAAAATGTCGCTGTCGACGCGAATTTAACATTAAACAAAAGAGAACAACAAAAAAACCCCTTATATTAGAACGGCCCGTTTTAGAATATGGGAAAAAATAAAAAGCTTGCCGTGTAACATAATGGGAACATGTTTAAACTGTAAACAACATGTTACCTACTCGTAAACTATTTCACGCGCTTTCATTTAAAAATTCCACGTTTATCTCTCACTCCATTGATTTTCTGTATCCTAAATAAGACGTAATTAATAGTGCTAATGTCACAAAGAAAAAAAAAAAACGAAAAAATCAAACGTTTTTTTCTACTTTTTTTTCCTTCATTTTAATACACGTACAAGATTAGACGAACACAAGTTCTTAATTGAAAAGATCTTGACGATCAAACCGGAAAGATTTTAATGCCGTCGTGCCATCGATAAGGGTAATCGCATTTTTAGGGAAGGATCAAATTGATATTTATTTCATTGGCTTCCAAAAACGAGGAGCACCTATGTACATGCAAACTTGTTCACGAGGTCCGTCATACCATTTTTCAGGGATAGTTCGTAAAATCACCGTAGTAAGCGTGTAATTTAATATGAAACAGTTCAATAAAGAATCTTTCAACATTCTGTTTGTTAATATAAAATATCGTAATTTATAACAACTAAAATTTATGTGATTTAGAATTTGTTTCTGATCACACATATATTGTGTTCTTAGCTGATGATGGGTTATATCCGAAAAAACCGGTTCTAAGCCTTCATTTTATTCTTCGAATTTGTTTGTCATACTTCGATAGTGGTTATAAATTACGATATAGAAGAGTTTTATGATTTGTAACTTTTTTTTCGTAATTTTTATTCTCAATAGCGGGAGCGAATAAAATTTTACACGGTAACAGACACGAGACTGCGCATTTAACTACGTTCCGTGATTACTAGTGTATGGCAAGGAAAAAAGGTACGTTGCGAAGAATCCGTTGAAAATCTGATCTGCTAATTTAATTTCCGGGCCAACTGCCATATGTTTGGAAAAACCCGCGCTACTTCGACTGGAATTAGTAGGATCGATTTTTCGACGCCAGTGATTTAAAATATTCTTAAGCTGCGAGATAAAATCAAATGACGGTATTCTTTTGTTTTCCAATCAGCTGATGCTTTTTCATTAGAAAAAAAAAAAAAAAAAAAAAAAATCAACGTTCAGGCTTCCGGATATTTGCGGAAAGAAAAGCCGTTTTCGTTTTCTGACGAATATGACACGATTGCTTTGTCGTAAGAAGCATTTGGGTGAAATGGTTGTTTTGTTTGTCCTTCCATCCCGGTGGACACAAAAATATTTCTCCTTTTTCTTACCGCTATCTCTAGCACTATTTCGTGTTATTCAAAGGCCTCTTGTGTTGGAATGACCATCGTTGCCGTTGTAAAAATAAACATCGCTGAAAATAAATTGTGTATCGATTTGCTAAAATTTGTTTGACGGTTGAACAAACCGATTGGAAAAATACATCTTTAGCGGTAAATCGATAAATTATTTCGACAGCTCTCTGGTAACAGTTCTTAATTTTTAATCGGTAAAAGGTATTTTCCACTTTAAAAAAAAAAAGTATACAAAATCTAAAAAAATGTTACCAAATATTATTACTTCCGAGCAGCTAACTTTCGCCTTTTCGTCAATCATTATAATTTGCCCAACGCTAAAAACCAGAAAATATTCGCAAGCCTAGTTGCAAATGAGCTAATAAACAAATAAATATCCTTACAGGGCACGCGCTAAAATCTGCTTGGAAATTATTTTCTTACCGATTAATTTGAAAATCGCATATTTGTTTGATTAATGTCCGCGATTTGAACTGAATAAATTTAGTTCGCTTATACCACCCGTTCTTTTATTTTTCGTCGCACGGTAAGGCTAAAATTTAACCTTTGCTGCGAAACGCATCACTGAACACTGTGTAATGTAAATTCCTCAATTTCCAATATTGAAAGCCTATTAACGGAGCCAATCGATTGCGTTTCTGAAAGACCGAAAAAGCCAGATAAAACGCCTGAATATACATAGCAGGAAACCGTTTCGCGAATGAAGAGTTTACAACGAATGTTACTACGCCAACTCGAGTGGCAAATAAGATTCAACATGCAGAATCATTCGTATGGCGAAGTTGTTTCGATTGAAACTCATTTGTCGCGAATGATAATTTTTCTCTCGAGAATTGAAAAATTTAACTAATAAAATAAAATAGCGAAAAATAATTAATCGTCAGTCGAGAATGTTATTTTCGAAGCCCCAGTCGTAACTAATTAAATTTTTGTAATTATTTAAGAAAACTTTTCATTAGGCGTCCACATTAAAATGTTGAATTTTATAACTCCAAACCGTGCTTTCTGATTCAATTTTAAATGATTTATTATTTTCGTAGGTAAAGAAATTGATCATACTCCCCCATTATCTGTGCAAACAACGAGATACAAATACTAAATATCACAAAAAGGATACGCGTTATAAAATTAAACGATATTTTTTAAGGCAACGCAGGGTTTCCGTTTTTCACCATTGAGTCCGACTTGTGACGACCACCGTACCTAGTTTTTTAATCGCCTGATCCATTAATTTCCCGCACTTCTCTCTATCTTGAGCAATCTTCGTTGATTTTTCTCCATGCTGATATCCCCGGTAGTTTTATCAGTGATATTTTCTATATGAATTTTAAATTTTTGGTTTTTCCAGTCACATATGTCGTAGGTAGGCATCCAATTTGCCCTGCATACATGCAATTGCGTCAATTGCTGCAATTCTCTTTAGCATTTTTTTCCACTCCCGAGCAGCGATATATTGCCCCTTGCCTAGTAACAGCCCTCCTCCACCTTATCTCTCGAACATAATCTTCAATAATCTCACGTACTCATCGAAAACCCATTGGTCCTCGTGTCAGACTTTCTCGGGGTTAATTAAACCCTCAAAGGAACCATGGTGGCCAGAAAAAACCATTTCCCGCAGAGATTTCTGTGCACTTAGCCGCTTGCGCACAGGCCACACGGCCATGTCGCATAATTTTATTTTGCAAAGAAGCCCCTCACCTACGAATTGTCCTTTCTGTGGCCAAGATGTTGCTCCCTCAACTCCTCACATACTGTGCGACTGTCCAGCACTATCACTCCACCGGCCCCCTTCAATTAATAACAAAACAGTCACCAACATTCTTGAGAATTCCCCCAATGCAATTTTATCAGTAACACAATTTATCAGAACTAGCGGAATAAGCAGATATCTATAAAAACAAACTACGCATCTTCGCACTGTAATAGCCACAGCAGTTAAACACGGTACAGGATGTTGCTTTCACAAGGGAAAAACAAAAAAAAAGTTACCCGTTTTCCTTAATCATTTCAGATCTCGTCATTATTCAGATTTTTATCGATTTCATTAACTACTTTCACAGAGGGAAAATATTAAATATTTATGTTTGGTTTTTTCGAACGGACGATTAATGTCTAACAAGGGAGACTTCAGAAGTGTGGGTCACCGGCTTGAAAACTTTCTGCTAATCGTAGTATTCGGTAAAAAACCGAAACTAATGTCTTCGTTTTGTGCATCGGGCCGTGGAACTCGTGAAAAGCGTGCTTATGTTAGCGAGCTAAGATAAGTTATGATCAAAAAATGGCGAGCATTTTTAATTTTTTTTCAAAAATATTTCTCTAATCTTCAACGTTTATTTCGAGATCCCTTTCAAAGTAGTGTTCCTTTGATATTATGCACTTATACCATCGTAGTTTTTGGAAACACTGTCGGAACACGCTTTTGTAGGAACGGTCTTGAGCTCACTCTACGATTTCGCTTTTATCTCATATCTATTGTTGAAAAACTTGTCCTTTGAGTTTGTTTTATTTTTTTTTAAAGTTCGGGAAATAGTAAAAAGTCGTAGGGTACCATGTGTCTGGATATTAAAATGGTTGTCACAATAGAACGATGCTATTTGAGATTTATACAGCTGTTTGTAATTTATACATATATAGAATTACACTGCACTTTCGCCGTTTTATTTTTCTATTTCTTCTTCAATTGTATTTTATTCTCCTTAGTACAATATAATTTTATGTAAATCACTGTAAAATAATACGCAAAACAATTTCAAATTGTTCGTAAACATGGCCAAGGTGAAAATTTTGAAACGTTAGATTTCCAGTTAGATCTTTCCTTTCGGCGACTTTTACGTAAAACAATTTAATATGATTTATTCGATATAATAGATATTTGTTAATTTTCTTTGTGCAATTTCAGGTACAGATTTTCTCTTAAATAAATTGAATGTTTTTTATAGTCTTAAAAAAAGCTACTTCTGACGTAGTGTCGAGTTAATTTCATTTCAACACTCTGCTGTCTCAGAAAAGTAGCAGGAAAAAAATTAGGATTCTCCGCTTACGTATTATATCTAATGTACTTAGCCCGACGGTACCGATCAAAGTAAGGCAGCCATTTTATTTCAGTCAGTAGTCACCTTTACCCTCCTGAAACTACCTCGTTATCGAGTTATTTCAAGCCAAGCAGAGTAACTTGAACCTGCTATGATAAGTCTTGAATCGGTTATGGTTTGCTAGCTGAATACTAGATTACCCCGGAACTGATAAGAAGTACACGAAAACTTGGTATTATTTTTAAATTTACCGGGTGAATTAAAACGAAAATGAAAAAAGTGATGTTAAAAAGAAAAAAATTAAAAGTTGGCCTTTTTTATTCTTTTAAAAAAATGAAATATAAAAAGAAAAGAAAATTGTAATAGAATGGAATTTTTGACATAAATAAAAAACGGTCGGGCAGCGAGGAGTAAACAAAAAGTTCTAGACGAATTTCTTAATGTTTACCGTTAATAAGAAAAGTTAGTATTTATTTCTAGGAGAAAAGCAATTACCTCTTTCATTAAAGCGGTGAAGTCGAACTTTCGTTCAGAGTTATCATCTCAGTTTTAATAATAATAATAATAATAATAATAATAATAATAATAATAATAATAATAATAATAATAATAGTAATAGTAATAGTAATAGTAATAATAGTAATAATAGTAATAATAATGATAGTAATAATAATGATAGAAATAATGCTGTCTTTCTACGCGGTGACGGCAATTATTATTTATCTTTGTGGTAAAGACAACTGACAAAAGATGAGATGACTAGCTTCACTTTTTGATTATAGGACACATTGCTGTATTCTTCCGAATATAGCGAGTCCGGAATCATCAAGCTAACTCTCATCGCGCTATCTAAAAAGCAACCCTCGATAATGCATAGTAAACAACATTAAAATTAGTAAATTACATTACTTGGGACAAGTGTTGAGGTAGCATCTTCAAAAGGAAACTTCTTTTGGAAATAATTTTATTGCGGAGAATTTAATTAAATTCAATATTAATAACGCGACTTTCCTAGTCTATTTGATTTAGCTTTATCGAGTTGGTCAGAAAAATGTACGTATTCCAAATAATTTATATTTACTTTATCGTAGACGGGCTTCAGACTGAATAATATTAGCGCAATGTGATGAACGTTCAGATTATGTGCCGATAAAAAATTAGTTTAAAAAATATCGTACCAATAATCAAACGTTGAAATATTAATCGAGCGGCTTTCTAAATTTTTCCTAATTACATACGAACGTTATTATTATATTTTGATTTAGAAATTACTATCGAGCTAAAGCATATTCTTTCAGGGCTAGTTTTTGCTTTTTTCTTCTTCCAACGTTGCATCAGTCATCTTTACTTCTGTTTCCGTCCGTCTATGCGGTTTTTAGTAAACAACATGTGCGAATAAAATTGTCCCTTGTGATAATTTGTCATTGTAAAATAAGACTTAAAAAGTAAACCTCGTCTGCAAGTACAATTCACGTGTGTTCTATATTTTGTAGACACGTTTTCGGTTTAGTACATCATTAATAAAATTTACACCAGTGACAAAATTTCGCGCCTACTGAAAACGCTTAATGTCAAAAACATCACGAATACGACAGGTTACTCCGAAATACGGCACACACGCAGTCTGTTTATTTCATTATTATTGCTGATCAATATATTTCCGTCTTTATTTTTGATATTATTTAATATAAAAATGTTAAATTCGGCCATTCTTTTGTGCAGCTGAAATGTTATTATTAGTCGGCAAACTGAATCGCGGAAGATTAAAGCAAAAAAAGTTTAAATAGATTAATTCTAACGGGTTCATTTTCAGTAATTCGAAAAAAGTTTT
The DNA here is from genome assembly GCA_039619475.1 of Icerya purchasi. NCBI lineage: Eukaryota > Metazoa > Arthropoda > Insecta > Hemiptera > Monophlebidae > Icerya > Icerya purchasi. The sequence goes on from CM077116.1 coordinate 249,736,147, forward strand.
AACAAGTTAATATTTTAACAATTATCGTAACGGTCTACGCGGTAAACTGAAAGGAAATAATAACAAAATAGTATTTAAACAAATTCCGAAACACGGAGCTATACAACGGAACTGCATCGCTAGCCATTTCGCTAAGGCCGTTTCAGTTAACCGACACAAATGTAAAATGTTCAAAATAAAGGTTTTTAATGGATTAGCGATAGGCGGATATAAAAATTTTTGGTATAAATTGTGGAAAATAACTTTGTTTTACAATATCCAGAATCATCATCTATTCGGTTATACTCGATTTTTTGGATTACTTTTCGTATTAATACCAAGGTAACCTATTGATATAATACGTGTTAATTCGACAAAAATGAAAGGAATTTAATATAATTAATTTAGATATATATATATATATATATATATATATATATATATATATGAGAATGCGAAAAATAGAATATATAAACATAAGGGATGCGGAACAAAGAATACGGAAATGGAAGAGTTCCTGAAGATACCATTAGAGCAGTAAAAATTATCATCCGTCAAGTAAATTTATAAAAATACTGTTTCAAAATCGATCGGTCAATTAAAAACGGCTTATATAAAATTATCTTTATATACATCTATACCTATACGCCATGATCGTAAAAAGGATTAAGATAAATTTTTGAAAAACAAAAATATTTCTTATAATGCTTCATTATTTTATGTGAACATTGAAAATTGAAATGGATAGAAGGTATTCTTACAAATATGTGAACTAATTTGTAACCTAATGTGTAAATAAAGTGAAACAACTTAATAAAACTTTGGCTTGAAATACCAATGTCTGTCACTGACGAGTCGTGTGTAGAAGTAAGTTTCATTACTGGCTAACTCAAAAATTTCCATATTATCTTCATCTATCTATTACCCTTTTTATATATCGTAACAAATCGGACAAGTGGGCTAACATAATAAAGGTGAAAATTGTTACGAATGAATTAATTACTCTCATTATACACGCCAATTCAGTTAAATGCTCTTATCAATGATGCAATTATATAAAGTCGGATACATTCATAAATTAATCAATCATTTATACACCCGATATCCGAGTAAGAAGTAGCAGCCCCGCAGCAGCGAGAAGATTTGATGATATAACAGAAAATGGAACGGTACAGTTGCGCAAAGAAGCTGATATGCCGCAGCTCCTATGCTGCCTATACAGCGGGTGATTCGGTGGCAAGGTTAAATCAAGATTACGCGCCTGGTGCATATGTAGGCTGGGATAGACATATAAGGAGCAGAGAAAAAGAAAATAACATGGCAACTGTTAATATGCAACGCTAGTGGTGAAGCAGGATTGCACTTGGAACTGATATTGTGATTGTTTGATTTATCGATGTAAAAATGCAGTCCTATTTATGTCTGTGCATCCACTTATGGCGGTATACGCGGTGGTTTACCATTGCTGTCGACGCGTTTACTAGTGGTTAATTTAATATCATTTCTGTAATAATTTCTGTCGTCTCCGAGGATCGGACTCAAGACTTCCATAACGTAAGCCGAGTGCTCTAGCAACTGAGCTATTACGACGGCGCATATATACACACACACACACACACATACATATACATTGTAATGGTATAGTTGTTTATTCCCCACTTGTTTATTTACCCCCTGAGGGTGGCACCACGGTCTCTTAAACACCGTGTTAAATTTATATGAAAAAATTATTATTATTATTGCTATTGAAAAAATAAGATTATTTAAATTTTCCGTGTGTTGTATTGAAAATAGATCTACACCAATCTCTCGGTAATAGTCGACCACTGAAAAAACACAATATTAAATACGCACGAACAAACACGGATACAATTGTAAGAAAATTGATTAAATTCGATATAAAATTGTACGTGCATCACTGTTGTCGGCAAAAAAATCCATGATCCGTGGCTTTGATGACCGGGAATATGGTGATTAAATACTGGAATCCTTTAACATATAGTTGAGATCTTCGTTAATTAAATTTTCACTGACTAATCGGGCCTTCAGGTTTGTGTTAAACCGAACCGATTTAAAACGTTTAAATATTATAGATCACGATTAGTTAGAACAGCAATATTGCAGAACGGTAAATAGCGACTGCTCCCAAAAGGACAATTACTTTGACACCAGAAGTAAAAATGAGCTATTACTGCAAACAAAAATAAAACGTGGCTGACTCTACTTAAGAAATCTTCATTAGACCGTTTTCTACTCCTACACTCCGTTCTGCACCGGAACCGTTCCGAATCACAGATACACGTTTCTTGCGGTGGTCGATAATTGGCTACCCCAGACCGACAACGGGATTTAAAGCACGCGCAAATTTTCACTCGCACCACGCTTTCCAATTTATTTTTATTTTTATTTTACATTATTTTATTTTATTATTCTTTCTTTTTAATTTTATATTACAATTACCCCGCAATGGACACTTTGTAGTATACAGAGATATTTTCGTAAGCAGAAGAGACGTGTTCGTTCAAATGGTAAGAATTAAAGCAGTTATATTACCAGTCATCTGGTAGATGCTACCGTTTCATAAGTAAACAGAATCTATGCCCATTGAATTTGGTGCGATATTATTTTAGTTCGAATGAAATCTTCCGTTTTTGCCATTTTAAGAGGTTATGTTTTTTTGTTTTTTTTTTTATATTGTTAACACGGAAGATTTTTGAATAAAATTCACATACTACTTTGTCTACCTTCTTGGTAATTTATTTCTGTACTAAAAAAACAAAACAAAAAAACACTGCATTGATGAGTCAGATTTTACAAATAACTCTTTTTGCCATCAATAGTACACACCTAATTGAACTTTTCATTTGATGTTCGTCGTTAGAGTTCTTAAAAAAATCCATGCTAAAGTTAAATGTCTTATCACATTCGTTTTTACATATTCGCGAATAAAGGTGAAGAATAAACAAAACTTATTTTCCCGTAACAACTGTCAGTTTAAAAATATGCGGAAACATCCAAATACCACGAACACATTTTGTAGCTTTTTCTCTTAATTAAAAAATAAAAACGCAGGCAGTAGCGAATGGACGTTCTTACCAATAATTCGATGGAGAAAATCTTATTTAATTGACAAACTTAAATACGAATACAGTTATTCCGCGATAATGGATATTGAGATCGCATTATTTGTGAAGTGAAATACGTAATTTACGTGATTTTGGCAATGTTTAACGTGACGTGTAAACACAGCGCGTCGATATATGGGTGGTAATTAAAAAAGGTAGCAGAAATTATTCTAAATAGAACGTGTTTCGGGTTGAAATTCACTTCCGGAAGTAACCGCGATTCAGTCCAGAAAATAAGCTGTGTCGTATGTTTGTCACCTTCTTCAAGCATGCAGTACGTTTGCAAATTATTTCATTTAGAGCGGGAAAATAATAACCGGTCTATTAAATCACTGCCCACCCAAGTCTCTCAATGAACGGATTAACTTGTATTACATTTAAAATTCTTTCTTAACTTATACTCGTATTATATACACCGCTATTTAGAAAAAAAAAAAAACAAAAAAAAAAAACGGTCAGAATTAAACAATCTCTTTCAATCAGAATAAAATCCAAAACGTTTTTGTCCTTTGCATTCTTGATCTTACACGTTGGTTTGGCGGCAGAATGAAATTGTGCTACAACAGGTTGTTTCACTGCTTTCAGATTATTTTATTCTGTTCTTTCTTTCGTTTTCTTTAACGTTTTTTTTTTTTTTTTTCAAATGTAAGTACAGTTTTCGTGCTTTTGATAAACCTCGAAGTCACCGTCGAAATCATTTAAGTTCTTTATGTCCTTGCCAGTGGTTCCGAGTGTAGCGGTTATCGCTATACTGACGATATTTAATGTGATTGATGCGAGATAAATAGCGAATTTTCCGAGTCTGCGAAATAATTTGCAGTAATAGACACACTGTTGTTTGCATTATAAAAAAAAAAAAAAAACAACAAAAAAACCATTCCTATCGGAATATTGAAAATTTAGAATCTCTCTGAAATAGTTCGTTCAATTCGTAAGAAAACCTAATTCAAAAACGGGTCAGGAAAATAAGAGAGGATAAACACGCACTGGCTGATTTATCGAATTTTTTGTTTAATCCTTTTTGGTCTTAGAAAGTTTCGATACGTTTGACGAAATGTCGCCCACCCGTAAAACGTGTTAAAAATAAAGAAGCAATTTCTAGCGGCCAGTCTAACAGAACAAATAAGGGAAAAATTTCGATCCATCCTTGACATTCTTGACAACGTAGCTGCCGCTGGAAACAACAGTGGAAATTAGAAGCCCAGAAAAAGGGGAAAAAAGTAGCAGTGCTACAATTGTATTGAAGCGGGTGCAAATGATCATAGATGCGTTTCGAGATGATTTGTTTAGCGGCTCTATCGGCTTTCTTTGCATGTGGACAAAAAACCGAAGACGGGTGTCCTCCCGCGGTGAGTATTCGAATTACCGGCAGATCCGGTTATTGGGCAATGAGCATTTGTGGGAACAACTCCGAGATGAAGTCTGCAAACTTTTTTCATTAAATGAACAAAAATCTAAAAAGGCGAAATTCAATAGAAAAACTTCTGCGCTGCTCGAATGGCAAAGCAACGAATGGTCGTCGACGCAGTGTAATTATTAAGAGTTCGCGTTTGCACTCTGTGTCGCTATTGGTCTATGTTTAGTGTAAATATTGTTTCCGGCCCTATCAGGAGGAACCAGAAATGAAATTTAAGAAATCCGTTCGAACTTCTTTGTAGGAAAATTATTATTATTCGGATAATATTTGTCGCAGAACGTGAAACGAATTTCGCAATTCCGGTTCCCAGCTAAAATCGGTCGCTCTCACAAAGTGAAAAAGATTAAATTTACGGCCGGTGCGGAAATTAAATTTTAGGCTGATTTAAATAATTTTTCCGTCGAATAAATAAGGCGAAATTTCGAATAGCGCAAACGATTCCGAGCCGACTCGCTCCGGCCAGTTTCGATTTAATCAGCGAAGAAATGTACGTCGGATATCTCATTTAAAAATCGACTATTTCATCGTGTGGTCGACGAAACTTTCTCTTCGATTCGTTCATCTTGTTGATTCGTTAGAATCGAACTAGAATGCTACGTAGCGATACTGTCCGACTAATTTCGAGTTTGGAGGCTTTTAAGCAATTTCTAGTCTGCTACCAACTGCTCGTAGAAAATCGTTAAGCAAACAAAAAATGGGGTTTTGCTCTTTTCCCTCCTTAAAATTTTGAAGACTTAAAAAAAATTTTGCACACTTCTAGTAGACCATATGGGGTACTTTTGCGTGGAATTATAATTCAGTAAACCCATTTGCATCAAAAATATAGCGATTTTTGTATTTTTCGGAAAGCGGATTTTCCGTTCTTATTTGACATACTCAGTATATATATCATCGTATTCGCATGAGATTACACGTGATAATTACGATTCGTTTGGACCGTAGCGTGATTTGTCGTTTTCTTAAAAACCGGGTTTTGCTCTCTCCCCCCCTTAAAATTTTGGGGATTTAAAAAAAATTTTGCACACATTTACTACATCACATAAGGGCGTCTTCATGCCGAATTGCCATTTGATAAACCCATTTGTACTAAAAATATTACAGTTCATGTTTTTTTTTTTTTGAGAAACAGTTTTTAACCCCTGTTCACACCCCTTAAAGTTCAAATTTTAAAAAAAACAGTTCTTATTTGACAGTGTCAGTACATAAGTAATGTTCGTGTAAAATTTCAATTATCTGGTATAAATGGTTTCGGCTGTAGCGTGATTTTTGGTTTTTTAAAACGCGATTTTCTGACTTTTACCTCCCTTTTCACCCGTAAAAAATTCGAATTCTTTAATGAATTTTTAGATGGTGACAGTGCACACAGTATGCTTGTAGTAGGTGCCAATTTTCAGCTACATAGACCTAGTAGTTGCAACGATATCATAATAATTGCTGTGTCTATTAAATATTTTCCGATTTTCGCTTTTATTAATTACAACGTAATTCTTAGGCTACCCCCCATTCGAAAAAATGTCCCAATTTTATGTAACGTTTGTTATATTTTGTAGCATTTTTGTTATTGTTATTTAAAAAATGTCACAATTTTATGTCATGAAATATGTAACGAAAAATGTAATGAAAAATGTAACGAAAAAATGTCTTAATTTTATATAACGGAAGTTAAATGTTAGAATAGGATTTTTGTGGTTATGTTATTTTTTGTGTGTGTGTTGATGCCAGTAAGAATTACGTTGTAAATTTTGATCATTTTATACGAAGTATAGAAGAGAAAGAGACAGAAATGAAATCAAGAGGGGTTAAAGGGCACAGCCCCTTGCGAGGCCAAAATGGCCGAGTTTATATATATATATATATATATATAGATAATGATAATATTTTATATATTATCTTTTGGGCGCGCCAGCGCCTTTGGCCCAACAACTACAGAAAATATGGAAAGGGTTAAATAGAGAGACTAGAAATAGAGCTTAGCAAAGATTGAAGTACAGGAATTATACCTGGAGATGGAAAGGAAAGGACAAAGGAAGAATTATAAGGAGCAGGAAGACCCAGTGTTAAGATTTTAGAGTACAAAACAGAGCGCGCAGAATCAAGGGCAGAGCATTCAAAGAAGATGTCGTTTGCATCACATATGGGAGGAGAGAGGGAACTATGAAGGGGACAATCGGGAGAGGAGGACAGGGAAAAACGAAAACGTGAAGAGGTTAGAAGGGAGTGATTAAAACGCAGTCTGATGAAGGAAACGATCGCGGAGCGGTGATAAGAAAAGGAATAAAACGACGGCTAAGAACAGGGAACCGGCTGAATATGATGATAATCAGAGGCAAAAATGTAAGGTGCCGAAATCGAACCTCTCGTGTCAAGAAAGAGAAGCTTTGTATTGGTCTAAGAAAAATAATGACGTTATGGTTTTAAAACCATATAAAGGAAATGCCGTGATAGTTATGAACACTGAGGATTATAAAAATAAAATGATAGAACTACTACGTAAATACAGAATTAGATAAAAACCCGTTGCGAAAAATTTCGAATGAAATAGAAAAATTAGTAAAAGATTCGAATTTGGATTGGAAAACAAAGAAAAACGCTTATTTCTTCCGTAGTCACAATGCTCAGGATGCATGGATATCCTTAAAGTACATAAAACTAGTCGTCTAATGAGACCGAATATTTTCTCGATTAATAATAGTCCATTGTATTTCGTTGAAGGGTATATTGTTGGGAAATTAAAGAACTTCGAAGATAATACGGAGCAGCACATTCGGAATTTATAGGGAAGTTAGTAAACGCTAACACTAGAGGAGAATGGCGTAGTTTCGACGTTGTGTCCCTATTTATGAATGTATGGGTGACGGAAACGATTCAGTTAATAAAAAAGATGAAAGTGGATAAATTAACTATGGCATTGATCGGAACTGTAGTACATGCGAATGTGTTTGCTTTTAAAGGGGAAAATTTACAAATAAAATAATGGTATTGTGATTTTTCGCGAATATTTTTATGAGAAAAGAAAGTTTGCGATCTGGCAGTATCGATAAGATAAAATATTGGAATTTCTCGCTGATTTAAACAACTTTCATTGAAATATTAAATTCACTGTGGAAGTGGAAAAGAAGGGCACTTTAGCATTTTTGGATGTGTTGGTGGAAAGAAATTTAACGGCAGATGTAAAAAGTTCAGTGTTTCACAAAACCGACCCATACTGATAAGTATTTGCACAAGGAATGGCATCATTGTCCGAGTCAAAAATATGGAATTTTTAAAGCTGGACAGAAAAAGTTTGCAGTCAAAAAAATATTAAAGAGAAAAGAAATATAAGAAATGCGACGGTAGAAAATGGGTATAAGGAATTTTAAGCGATGGAATTAATAATTTTCGAAAAGTGAAGATAAGAAATAAAGAAATAGGCAAAGAATAGAAGGTTTTTTTTTACGAATATTACTTTGCCGTGTATAAAAATGTTACGGATAGAATTGGTCATATTTAAGAAAAAATAAAATTCGCCCAATATTCGCAATTAACCGGAAAATAAAACATTTTTTAAGAAATAATGAAGACGACTTATCTTGGTTACATGCAGCAGATACGTACAGAGGATTTGCGTGTTCATGTGTGCTATGTTACGTGAGGCAAACTGGAAAGATATATGTCGCGGATAAAGTTTCGCGACGCGAAAATACTAGCGAAAGTCGAAAACGCGAATAAATGTTTAATTAGAGAGGCTGTTGAAATCGAAATCTAAAAAATTTTTTAATGGAGATAGCACAGATACCTTGGTTCAATAATAACGGAAGATGGAAAATGTGATCAGGAAATAGGATAATGCAAATACCGCCTTCATTAAAAAGAAATCATTTCTAGATTAATAATAGTAAACGTTTGGAGTGTGCTTCTATACGGTGCAGCGATTTGGACACCATAAATAAAGGAAGACAAAAACAATTGGAGGCGTTTGAAATTTGGTGTAGGAAGTGGTTAGATTGAAAATACAAAAGTGCTCAAAGATATTAATAAAGATCATAAGTGAAAGAAGATGCAATTGAATAGGACATGTAATAAGAAATAACAGATATTTAACATCAATAATCGAAGGATCAGTAAATAGTACAAGAACAGACCGCGGCAAAAATTCATTTCACAAGTAATGGGAAATACAAAGGTGAACAAATACCAGCTAATGAAAGAGAAGGCCCGACAATTAGAGATGCTTAAAGGCAAAGCGGCTCTAAATAATGTACCTTCCGGATGATTGACCACCAATCGAAAGAGTGAGGAATAAAAAAAGAAGAAGAGAGATGACGGTGTAAAAATTGATCCAAATTGGGAAACTGTTATCGGTGAAATAAAAAATGGAAGTGCAATTACCTAATCAGAAGTTAGCGTATCTATTTAAGGATTGGGTTTTCTCGTGTTTGATTCGTTGTGTGTCTGGTTTTGATGATGGATAGAGCACTGCTATAGATGCGGAGACGATTTTCAAAAAAGCACTCGATGTAAATGATGGGGGAATTAAGTTAAATGGAATAACAATCAATAATATACGTTATGCAGCGACAGTCTTATAATAGCCAGTAGCCAAGCAGAATTGCAGCAGATGATAGGCAAGCTTAGAGAGCATAGTAGAGCAACCAAATGCAGCCTGAAAATTAATGGCGTAGAAATAGAGCGAGTCACGTTAATCAAATACTTCGGCACCACTCTGGATGACAGCTGCACCTCAAAAAAAGAGGTTCGTTCTAGAATCGAGAAGGCTCGAGCAGCGTTTATTACCATGAGAAATCTTTCCAAAAAGACGCGAATTGAACATTGGTCTAAAGACTCCTGAACTGCTACGTGTTTTCGATCTTGCGATATGGATGGGAAAGCTGGACGTTGGATTACATACTGGAGAAACGCATACAGGCGTTGAAAATGTACACCTACTGTCGTGTGCTACGGATATCGTGGAGTCAAAGAGAATCACGAACAGGGAAGTATTAGATCGAATTGGAAGACAACCCATGCTGTTAAGCTCGGTCAAAGAACGTAAGCTACGGTATCTGGTTACGTAGTGAGAGGCCTTAAGTACGAGATCCTGCGAGTCATCCTAGAAGGAAAAATAGCGGGCAAAAGATCTATTGGACGCCGGCAGAACTCCCGGATGAAAGATTTTCGCCGATCGCTTGGCTGCACATCAACTGAGTTGTTCCGCTCCGTTGATTCAAAGGTCGTGCTGACAACGTGGATCGCCAACCGCCGAGACGGATATAGCGCGTGAAAAAGAAGAAGAAGAATCGTAACGTTAACGAAAAAAAATTGTGACGTGGTCATTACCGAAAGAAGTAGACAAATGGTTAATAGAACCGGTGAATTTTTGTAAAAAACGCAAATTAAAAATAATAAGATCGTGGCTTTTTCAACATTTCCGTACACTGGTTACTTGCTAGGACTTTCTTTAAAATTTCAAGTATCGCGAACGTTCAAGAAAAATATAGCTCCCCTAGCTGACGGTATGTTCTTTTTGAGTGAACAACTGCGAGTTGAACGAGCACACTTGACGGTAGGCTTTTCACTCCCTTTGCGTGTTTGTATCTGTTATTTTAGGAAAAGAACTGCATACCTGACGGCGCGCGTAATAAGATATTTTTCACATTTTTCGAACATCAAATTCATTTTACTAACGAAAACAAACCCGAACAAATCTATTAAGTAATTTGGAACTGAAACATTGACGTAATTTGCCTTTTCGCGCGTTTTTCTTTTTCTTATTTCTTTTTTCTTTCTTCGTCATAAAGTTTTGGGTAAAATAAAAAAGTCCAACTTACTGCGATTACTGAGCGCTTTTACGAAGCTTTGTGCAAACAAGCGCGTCGAGCAAACAAAACGGTTTGTAGAAAGTTATCCAGAGGCTGGATACAAAGTCAGCGAAAGGTTCAACATGGTTCGGCTGTAATCTACGTTTATAATGCGGCGATATTTACTGTAAGCCTGTATCGGCGAGAGAGCACAACGATGTCCAAACTGGAGGCGTAACAGACGAGCCGAAAATGCGGCGAATAAAAGAGCAGCAGAATAGTAGGAAGCCCCGGATTTCGCGATACGAAACCGCCGCCACGCTTATATATTCTGAAATCTATATATCGGGAAAATATCGCGTTACGCGGTATTCGTGTAAACACTTTTGCAGGTGTGGGGTAGACATTCGCGATAGATGGAAGTTATGCAACTGAAGCGATACCATCTCTCGATCTACATACCCGAAAGGTGCGTCTCTATTGATACCCTTAAGAATTCAGCGGCATTAAGGAAAGTCTAAATATGCAAGAAAGCGACCTCAGAATGGAGCAGTGTGGTACGTTTGGTTTTCGCAGGCACCGCAGAAAAATACGCAGGAAAAAACTTGGCGTTGAGCGTCTCGCAACGGTCTTCGTCCCTTCAGCGGGGAGCTGTCGACGAATGAAAACGTGGTACATGCTCTTGCTTACGCTGAGTTACCTGCTTCTCAGTTTATAATCGAGAATGATTTAGAATTTGCCGTTTCAGAATGACGCCGAAACTATCTGTTGTCGACCTTTCAAACGTTCATTATGGAACGAACAATGCATAGTTCCGACTTTCCCTAACAGAGGAGAAATAGTGCCAACATCGCGACAGCGCAGAATTTCATCACCACGTTTCTTTCTGTTGTTTTTCGGCCGGTAGATGATCGTGATACTACTTCTACCGAATAAAACGATAATTTTGTCATTATAAATGTAAACAATGGAAATTGACCGTCAACATTCGGTTACTAATGTTATATTTTTTATATTACTCGAACGACGTTCACAATTCACAAAAAATATATAACATTAATTGTAACAGACTTTTTTTTTTTTTTTTTTTTATTTTACGAATAGTTAGTTAGTGTGACGATCACTCGAGTGGAAATCATTTAAATATTATTAATAATTTTTGTGTTTTAATTATAAAATGTGTAAGAGCTGGAAGGTTGTTCACATCGAAAATATCTGTACTCAGTTGATTGTCGCGATGATGGTGTTATACTTCTGGCAGGCTAGAATAATGTGATGGACCGTTAGCAGTGCGTGGCAAATGTCACATATGAGAGGTGTCTGGCCATTCAGCAGATATGAGTGTGTAATTCGTGCATGCCCAAAGTATATTCTGTTAACAGATGTTTCCAGCTTCGGTGAGCAGATATTACCAATGATTAACGGCCAAACATCCATGCTTTTCTTTGTATTTCCAAGTGTGTACATTAAGTTAGTTATAGTCCATGATTATTTTTATGTAGTTAGTTATAGTGCGTAAACTTGTATTAGTATATATATTTATTTCATCTTGTAAAACATTAATACTAGTTAATCACATTTCATTATAATCATATTTTAAATTTAGAAGTGATAAATCGTTTCTTTGTTTTTTCAGTTTGTTTTTTGTACATTTTTTGTTTAACATTCACTTTCCTTTGTATTTTGCTATCATTATTAATTGTTTTTAATTTTTACTTCTGAAATCATGTTTATACTTATAAGTACTCGTAATTTCTCAGTTTTTTCAATTTTTAATGCTTAAATTTTGTGTTAGACCACTGCTTGCGCAGTATTTCACATATGTGGTTTCGCCTGTACATATTCCGAATATATTTGATTTGATTTGATTTGAAATATTTGGCCGAGCCTGGAATCATTGATTCCATGAGTGTAGGATTTTCTACCGCTGTGCGATGTCTTCCCCTAGCATTGTCGGCGGACAAGCTTGAGTCGGCCCTCTCGCCGCATGATGCACGATATCATGACATCTATCCCTCGATGACTCGAGATCCAAACGAAAGAGATTCTGGTGCTCCGTTTATATAATTGGATAATGCTGAACCGGAATTATCTCATCGTCGCCACAGCCGAGTTCATCGCTTCAATGTACCGCAATGCTAAAACTGAGTCGGTCAAAATCATATACTGATCAAATGGCATTTCCGATATTTGCAGCAAACATTGAAGTAAGGCTAACATCTCAGCCGTAAGAACTGGTAACACATTCGGCAAGCTGAAGAAAAATATCCTTTTCCTAATGGAATAGGCACCTGAGACACGTGATGGTGTATTGGACACATCGGTGAAGCAAGGAATCGAATTAGGCTGCTGGTCCAGAACGTTCTGAAGCCTTTTACTGATTTCCATGTTTGGTTTTAACGTCGGCTGAAAGTAGGTTCCAGCAGATATTCGGCCGAAATTAGCTCCACGGTGGTGTCACTCATTGGCTGTCTGTTTTCGGTATTACCGAGATTCAAATTATTTTTTTCTTTTTGACCTCGTAATAGTGATAATAATATTTCTTTATCAATTAATCCGATAAAAATTAAAAAATACTCGTAATTCAAATAAAAATTTTAGCTCGCGTAGTTGAAATAGAAAAAAAAAAAACAAATAAAAAAACATCAGCCCTAGAATCAATTAATTCTTTCAATTGGCGAACGAATAGAAACAAAAAGAAGTTGGACATGCTTTTTACTTCTAACAACGCCCGGTAGTGATCGCTTAAGTTCTGAGGAAATCCAATTTTTACCGAACGAACGCATTGCGACAGATATCGTAAATTGTAGTAATCCTCCGGTTTTTAGTCAGTGGATATTTAACTGAGCTGCTTGTTTCGGCTGCAGCTGATTTAAAAACAAAAAAAAAAAAAAAAAAAAAAAAGAATTACTCGAAACCGGTGGTATTTGGCGCGAAGATTTAAATTTACGTGGAAAACTCTTCAAAAGGGAAACAGGCAGCGAATTTCGAACTAGATGACGTCCGCAGCTTTAATCCGGGGCAAAGGATATAATTTAAAATCTTCTTTCTCAGAGACGGTGCATTACGCGCATACACGCACAGATGTACGCGACGAAAACGGTGATATGCAAAAGACCAGTAAATGTTAGGTTAACGATCGTTAATAATACGAAATTGGCCTTTGAATTTGCGTTGGCGCGTGTTTGCCTTTTCAAAATTTAATAGTCCATTAAATCGGGCTTTTCTTCGTCAGCGGAACAGAGCCCGGCTCTTGGGGTACCAGCCAATTTACCGTACGAGTAATGCAATTTCGAACGGATTTCAGCGGCAGCCATTCGATTAGTCTATGCAGGCCGCCACCGAACGGCTAAATATGTGTGCAAGTCTCAATTATAGCTGCTTCTAAAGAGACCTATTTTGTATATTTAGCCGGCACTCGAAAAAGATAGCTTCATTGAAAAACCCGACCACGAGACGATCTCATCTAGTACTAGCTTAGCCTCTTCAAAAAAAGTGTTTTTACTCGATTAACATGAAAATTTGAAAATACAAAATTATCCGCGTCCCATTTTTACTTTTACACTTGCTCATCTTTATCGTTCTTCTCCTGTTCCCCGACAATTTCATTCGCATTTCTGTACAAAGATCTCCTCTCTCAGTTCGCCGCTTTTTATCTTCATCTGAGGTTTCTTTTGTAGAATTAAACCGTATTACGAATTAAATTGTAATTAATATAATATAATTTTTGACGCTAAATATGGGCAAAAAACCTGTTACCAGCATGTGTGACGAGGTTTTTAATTTAACAAATTTTTATTGACTTTTACATCAAATTTTGAATGTTAGGTCGGTCGTCCGACAAGAAACATTTGCGCTAAGCCCGGGTCTAGGTAACATTTTTCTCTAATCCCAGCTTCGACGACTGTAATTAATTCAGTACATTAATTACCACGTTTACAAAGTCGTCATAAATAATGATATTAATCTTTTTTCTCTAAAAACTGCCTAGTTATTAAGAAAAATTTAATGTAATATGAAACATATTCGGAGAACATATATAATCGCGGCATTCAGTTATTCTTTAATGTTGTGATTAAGAATATTTTATTAAAGGATCCGAGCATTAGCATATTGCATAGTGATTAAGGGACGGCCAAATTGACGTGTAACTTATTAACTGAAAAACGAAATTTTTATTTAAAAACTCCTATTAAATTATGATTCAGGGAATAGAGTAATTTATCGATTTATTTATTTGGAAATTATTATATGTAACTTTTAATATTTTTTACACCGTTTCGTCTAAAAATATATGAATTAAAAAATTACGTTTTCTTTTTTTTTTTTGTTTTTTTTTTAAATTTAAAATATATTTATATTTCAGAAAAATTTTAATTTTCTTTGAATAGTATTCCCAATCGGAAACATTAAATGGAAGTATATTACCCGCGTATAATGGAAACTTCGCACTGCGAATAATTTCTTTACAAATAATATAAACAAAAAAAAATTCGAGAATTCGGTTTTAGGAATTTCAGAAATTAATAAAAGTGCTCGTCAAAGAGATACTTCGACCTGCATAATTGTCTTGATCGAGTTACGTAAACGCGATAAAACTGATTCGATCGTAATCTTCCGCAAAGTACTTTTTTTTCAACATTTTTTTATTATTTAGTTTTTTCTCATTACTGAAAAATCTCTGTACAGTTGGAATGTGGCGAGTGTTAATTACAATTTTTACAAATTTCTATACGTTATTTAAATTGTATTTGTCTCTGGACAGAACTTTGTTTTGTCAGGATTTACGTTATCTGAAAAAGTCTTGGTCCATTATTATATTCCTAGATATTATAATATGAATTTGATGCCGACTCTAATTAAAGTATTAATGTTCTATAAGAATTACGATGATATCACCACTGAAGATGTATCACTCTGAAATATTTTTTTTATCGAATAATAAAGGTATTAATGTTCTATAAAAATTGCCATAAAGTTACATTACTTTGAAATATATTTTCTTATAGGGACTAATTATTTTTTACTTTTTTTAGTGCATTTTTAAAAAATTATTATTTTTTACTTTTTATTAAATTTTTATTAAATAATTATTTTTTATTTTTTATTAGATTTTTATTAAATAATTATTTTTTGCTTTTTATTCAATTTTTATAATAGATGATCTTGAAGTCGGTATTTTATTTTTAAGAAAATTTTATTTAATTTATGCTTCAAAGGGGAATGGGGGAAAATCAAAACATCTTTTGCTTTTTCTTTTCTGTTTCATTTCTTTTTCTTTCCTTTTTTATTTCTTTTTCATTTCTTTTTCTTTTCTTTTTTCTTTTTATTTATCATGAAAGAGACGTTCCGCAACTTGTAAAATAAATGGGTACGTGTGGCTGATAAATGGCGTTAGAAATGAAGAACCAATGTTTTCGACTAAAATGAAACCCGCCATATTAACGAGTGTAAAACAAAGAAATAGTATTGAATTCGCGACTTTTAAGTTTATTTATTTGTTTTTTTTTTTCTTTTTATAAGTCGCGTAATATAAGTTCCGCGCGATGTGGAAATAGTAAAACGGATAATATGAATCTCTCAGTGTAAAGTCGCTGCTGTAACGTTATTATATTTTTTTACATTCAGAAAACTACACTTACTAGTATGGTTTGTTGTAGTTTTTAACAAGATAATCTGACGGAATCGATTGTTTCGTTCTTTTCTTAAAGTATTCAGAGTTATTTTTATCTGTCATGGAAACATCAACATCAGTTGTAAAACTTAAACCGGCTGGGCCTTCTTAATAGCGACTATGTATAGAAAAATATGAGAAGGAAAAAAAAAAGTAGGAAACAGCGAAAAGAAAAATTCTCATTGAAAAAAAAAAAAATTCTGGTTTCGGAGTTGCTTTGAATGTTTCCAAATGTTGACAAGTTGAAACTGCGTAGGTGTGCCTCGACTGGGTAGGTTATTTTATACGGATTTTAATAAAAAAAATGTATTTTAGGTCTTTATTCTGTAATTTCACGTGCTATTTTCGGGTGTGTCATTTCCGCACTTCTTAGAAAGAAGCCTTTGTTCCTCGCGATTTCGCTTTTCCCCTGCATCGCGTTGTCTAACTAAATAAAATTTATTCGAATGTGTTTTTCCCGTTGCTTAAAAATCAGGTATCCTCCTCGCTTTGAATTTCTCGTCCCGCTGTATTTTTCCCTTTGTTTTCTGTTTTTGCTGCTTTTTTCAAATTTTGAAGCCCGAATATGTTTTAGTTAGTTATTTATCTGATATATATTAATGAGGGCAGGTCATGTGATGTCCTATCCATTAAAGAGGTAAAAGTAAAACGAAATTAGAAGCTATTACATAATTATTCTCATAGACAACTCCATAACTTTTCCCATACAAGCGTGATAATGTCACATATGGAAAAATATAAAATAGAATATTGATTATGATAAAACATTAACGGCGAGCTTATCATCCGATAGTTAAAAATATAATATTAATAGTAAAGTTAAAAAGCTGTAAGCTATTCTTCGAAGGAATTCATCTACATTACCATTGCCGTATTGGCGAACAATATTTGTCATTTCAGACATTTTCTGCTTTTTGATGACTAAATCGTCCATTAAAATCTCACAACTTAAAACAAAATTCGAATTTATAGAGTACTATACGCTACTGTCATGTGATTATCATTTGTTTAGCTCTGCGAGAGCAACTCGTGTCAGATAAATCGGATTTGTTCGAACCGTTTTAAATTTTATAATAAATAATAAATTAGGTTGCCTGCTATAACTTCGATTGAGTATAGGGGTCGCGACAACCTCATTACATGCGGCATCTAAATTTTAAATTAAAGTGATTAAAAAAAAACAAAAAAAAAAACGTAAAAGGAAAATGTTATTTATTGTTATAAAAGTAAAATAAAAATTACATTTAACTGATCCTTCTTCCTCGTGTCGTTTATGGACGAAGATCCGTTGCTGACATGCCCAAAAGGGGGGGTTTAAAAAAAAAAAAATAGTAAATAAAATTCCAAAGAAATAAATACAGAGTGTTACTTACAGATTGTAACATTTTAATTAATTATTTTTTCAAAGTACACTATTTATCTGTTATTAAAAATCGAATGTCCCCTATGAACCGCGCTGCCCTTTTGAAATAACTTCTGAAATCGTTGTTTAATTTCCGAGCACTAATGAATTGAAAAATCTACGTGAATTGATGAAAGGCTTCTTTTTTCAATTACCCGACTGATAAAACGATTAATTACGTATTGATAAACTGAAATACAAAAAGTTTGCGCAATTGTAGATAATTTCCGTCAAGATTTTACTTTATGTTAAATTTAAAGAAACCGGTAGACGGTGAAAAATGTCTAAATAAATATTACCGAGGAACGGGGCCGCATGTCGATGCGCTGCTGAAAGCCGTTGAATTTTCCTGGTTATTTAATGTTCGGAATTATGTGACAGCGTTAAAGAAAGATGAATCAATTTTAAAGAAAAACCAAAAAAAAAAAAAAAAAATTCGGATCAATCGAATAAACCAAAAATAAAAAAAAATAAAAAGATAAGAAAAAAGAGGTTTACTTCAAAATATACACGTAGGTTCAGAAAACTGTTTGTAGCGAAAAAAATATTAAAGTTTCCATATATATATATATATATATATATATGAGGTTAATAAGCACGAAGTTTATTAATTATATATTGTTTGTTTATAAAATGAATAACAGTAATTCAGTATAACGGAGAATATTGTTCCGAACTCCTATTTGTTTTTTAATTTAAACTTTGAAGAACTTTTCCTTTTTTGATTATTTTCTGGCGGTTTTTTCCGCCAAAAAAATCTACTTTGCAGATTTTCATACAATTTAAAAGTGCGAGTTTTAAAAATAATTTTAAATTTCTACAGATTCACTTTATCGAAACGTTAACGTAAAAAAAATTGTGACGTGATCTTTATCGGAAACAATCGCCAACGGTGTATGAATTTTAATACTTGTACAAAAAAACCTATTTCAATTAATCAACTACCATTTTTAGAAAATGTATAAATGAAATTTGCTCGTAAAATTAATCGGAAATCACATGCGTGTTAAGGGAGAAAAAAATTCTACAGGCATGCGCTTCTTATAGCGTAGACGGGGTCAATCGTTTACAGTGCATGAAAAGTGTCGCAATGAAACGCGGTTTCGGCGAATCATGCTATCGGCCAAAAGGTGGTGGCCCCTGGTTTATTCGCCCAATCCATCTTCATTGTTTTGCGATACGGTTCAGTGTATACGCACAAACGGTCAACCTCCAGTCCAGGGCATAACCGGTCGCTTTATCTAATAAGTACTAGTCCGAAAAGTTTAAAACAACAGAAACCGCTCTCTGATGACGGATCAGCTGAATGTGTTGCACGTAGAGCATCGGAAAATTCTTTAAGAAAAAATCAAGTCTGCGCCTTGGATACACTGTGAAGGACGAAAAGAAGGTCGACTGTACTTGTCCAGTGGACTTTGCTTTCGCATTATTTTCGCATCATCACGGGCTGTCTCTGATTACCTAAAGTCGATAATCTCTATCTTGTACGCGGTATTGTACTTTCCGATCTCGGAATCCAGTACAAAGTCCGTAATTTCTTGGACACGGACCAAGTGGCCTTGAAGTTGCCGAAATTTTTGTGTGAGAAGACCTAGTGATTACTGTACGGTTTTTGTACGCGAAAAGAAAAAGTTAGATGCACATTAGCTGATATTACAAGAGCACTTGTGCCGCGTATTTCGTACTGATAATTAATATAGAACAAGTACAACATCTGTTGGAGTGGAAAAATATTGGAAAATTTTCATTCAGCAAAGAAATATCGATACGTAATTATTAACTTGGCGGAGGGGTTTGTGTACTCTAAGGAATCTGAGAGCTATGCCAGCGGTAGTGTATTCTACCAGAAAGGCCTCTCAAGCTGGACAGGTCTCAGAGGAGGAGTCAGACAAAGAATGATCTCCCTCCAGTATTGAAAATGGATGGAGAACAGAAGTTTGGTACAGCCATTGATCAAATAGTTAGCATGCATGGGTGCTGAAGTGGTTCTAACACTGCGATGAGGAAAGCAAAGGAAAACTACCTCATTATTTTTCCAAGATTACAACCATGAAAGTTCACATAAAGAAAATGGATATGCCGTACGATCCGGCTGGCAACCGGCGCCAAAGTAACGGTGGGGCTTTTGGCGAGAAATACGGAGAAATGAAGAAAATGGCTTTATCCAGGAACTTTTAGAACATGGCTGTCCACCAATCTATCATATAGACTGAGGAATTAAGAAGAATTATTACATATTACAAATTCTTCAGTACTCATACAAAGATAATATCAAAATGGTAAGAACAAATTTAGTATTTTCTCGTATAAATTAATATCGATATTTGTTTTGTAAAGATTAATAATCAAAAAAAGCAAAAAAACAAAACATTACTGCTATACGGATAATTAAGTTCACGAGGGAAGAATAAAAATAAACCGATAAACAAATTTACACGTTATCGAAAGAATAAATTATTATTATAGTTCTTTTTTTGGGTTTTAAAATTTTGACTTACGTATAAAACTATCGAAATATTCGAAAAATAGGAAATAAAAAATAAATAATTTGTAAACAAGTAGATGAAAAAGAATCATAAAATGAATGAAAATATTTCGATTGCAACGCAATGTATAAGAATTCTGGAAGAGGGGTCAAAATTTTCTTTACATATTTATTTTATAAATAACAGTACATTTTTCACTAATATTCGTACTATTAATAATTTCCATCATTTTGATTTATATATTAATAATCATCAATAAAAATTAAATTCTTTTTTTATTTTTTTTATTTATTAATTTTGATCATGTCAGCTAAGGACGTTACTCAATCCCAAGGTATGACAGCATTAATGATTATAAAGGAAAAATATTAGAAATGGAACATACGAATGAAGCTAACAAAAGAATAACCAAGGGAGACGGAAAAGAAAGAATGCTGTGAGCGCTGTAAGGCGCAGGGAGGCCAAGACGCAAAGACCGGAATACAGTATGTTATTGATAACATTCGTAATAAAAAAATTTGCATAAAATATTTTTTTTTTTTTTTTTTTTATCTTGGGCGCGTCAACTTAGGACATTTACCCAGCACAAAGGCAAACAGTGAAACGTAGGGACTTGAAAGTTAAATCAGGAAGCGATTAGAAACAGAAGAAATAAAGATAGCCAATATAGGAACAACAGAAAGAGAAGGAAGAGAAAGAATGTAGTGGGCACAGTAAGGGGTCGGGAGGCCAAGGCCAAGCAAATTAGAATAAAGAGCTGCACGTTCTGAGGAGATAGATGAGCATTCGAATAGGAGGTGATTTACATCACAGGTCAAATTTAAGATAGGAGGATGGAAGGGACACAAGGGAGACTGAACAATATTAAAACGAAAGAGGGTAGCAGGAAGCAGACTGTAATTAAAGCAGAGGCGAATTATGGAAGAAATAACAGAACGGCTGATGCAGGGAAAATTATTAAACCAGGAAGAAGTAGGTGGAGAGGGTTGTATAGCGAGGTAAAAAGAGTTAGGATTGGAGAAAAGAGACAATGAAGTATCTAAAAATATGGACTACATTTTTTATTTTTTATTTTCATGGTAAGAACACCCTAAAAAGTCATCAATATTTATTTTAAATTTTTGATTTTTTTCAGATTTTTGTGTATTTATAATAACTATTTTAGTTCTCATAGGGGAAGATTACCCCCCTCCCCCCCGTAAACACAGCCTTGATGTTTACGTTTATATTAATTATTTCAATTTAAATTACTATCTCGTGGTAAATGTTGAATTTTACTTCCCGATTTAAAATGAATCCCAACAAAAATATCGATAAGAACATAAACTATTAAAAAATAAATAGCTTCTTTTTTCTTTCTTTTTTTTTCTTTTTTTTTCTTTTTTTTTCTTTTTTTTTTTGAAATAACAACACGGTTATAAAAAATATCGCTCAGTTCATGTTTTGCTTCTTCGAATAATGAAGCAAATCGGATTTTCCAGTTAGTTACTCCGATTTCGCGACTGTATCGTCAGTAACCAGCCATTAATAACGTCGTTGAAAGTTTGCTGCTTATAATGTTTCTTTTCCATTATAACACTTATTTATTTTTTGACTGAAGATAGCTATATTCACGTGTCTTTTTCTACAAATTTCCGTTGTAACAATATACGTATTTCCAACACATCAACCATCGGTTAGGGAATTTAAAGGCTGTTTCCTGAAACGCTATTTTTCTGTTATAATATTTGTATTGTCAATATATGCCTCTCTCTAAATGAACGCATGTATTCTGTACTATACTTATGACTTATCAAATTTTTGAACCGGTTCGAGAATAATGTGAAAGAATTATAAATACATCAGAGTTTACGATAAAAAGAAGATGTTTAAAATTCCTCAACAATGTGATCGTATCGTACGGAGCGAGATGGACCGGAGAAGACCCATATAAACAGCGGGAACTTTATAAGGAAAAATTATGAAAACTAATCCCCGTTTCAATAATGAGCTAATGTCGGGACCATCACTGTCGATAATGAAAGACATAGATGGGAAATTGTTATGCACGTTCACGACGTCCGACAGAAAGAGGATGTTCAGTCGTCTTTCAAAGTGAATTTTTTCTATTATTATTCCTTTCTGGGCTCGCCTGCGGCTTTGACCCAACCACTGGAATATGTATTATGCTAGGAAATCATATTTTAAGGCGACAGGAGATGGAAAGAACAAAGGATTGAAGTAAGAGAATTATAGATGGAGACGGGAAGGCAAGGATAAAGGAAGCACTGTAAGGAGCCGGAAGGCCGAGAGCTAAGATTTTCGAATACGAAAGGGAACCTAATAAGAGCCGAACATTCGAAGAAAACACCAGAGGAGCATCAAAGTTGTGAAGGGGATAGGAAGGAGAAGGAGATAAAAAAAAAAACGACGAAAGTTAGAACTGAAGAGACAGCAAACCACTTCCTATATTCTACGTTGGACTGCATTTAACAATTTCATTTTATGAACTCGAATGTGTCCTGTTGTCGACATATTATCAATACAAAAACTTATAACAATAAGACAATTAACACGGAATAGTTACAATACAGAGCAGGCAACAAAGATTTGTATGAAATATCTGCCGGCATTTCATAGACATTGGAAGGTTTAAAAATTGGCCAAGACTAACACGGATATTCACTTTTCTAGCGAGTAGTTTGACGCGCACGCCGTATTCAAATCTTAATTTAACGCATTAAAAATCACATACGAGTGTAATATTTCCAAAAGTTAGAAGTGTACATATTTTATCGTTCACATTATTGTAATGGGAATATTTCGTCATTTTGTTTGTTTTTAATGTTCAGTTTCAATTGAAAAAATGCAGCGACCAACGGGACGTACTCAAAATAACCATAACTTATGCATTTGTTAACACCAACTTAGATTTTTCATGTAAATAGTATATACGTTTTACATATAATCTGCGTTTTCTCTGTATGGTAATGTATGAAATCTGAGTATTCTACAGAATAGCTAAGCAATACATGATTACGGCATTTTAATCAGAATATGAAATAAACGTAATTTATAAAAATGCTCTTTGTCAGATGTAGGATTTTAATGATTTAAATGATCACATTTAAAAACTTAATTTACTGAATTTTAGTTTATAAAAATATCCCCTTTGTGGACAATTTGCGAAGAAGCGCAGACCATTTTCTCGCATTGTACTAATAAACACTTTTCCATAGTCGACGCAACATGCTGTAACGGCATCACGAGTTCTTTTCTACGCTACATAATCGAATTGTGCCTTATCCAGCTGTTCATCCAGTTTTTTCTCAATTCTTCGGTTTAGGTACGACTCACCAGGTTGATTGTATGAAAGTCTGAGCATTTCCGCGCCGTATTCTTCTTTCGAATAAGGCTAAACGTCAACATTAGAAAGTCCTCCGACATTTCTTCGGTCTGGTATATTATGTTCAACATTCCACATAACGATTTTTTTTGTTTTTTTTTTACTTTTCCTTAATAAGCACTTTATTAATTGCACTGAAGTTGAGCCCGGGCCGACCGCTTTTTCACTTTCCGTACCACACTCTCTAATTCCGTCTTTGCAATATCTGGAGCTTTATTCCCAGAAACAACTTCCGGGTGGGGTGGCTGTGTGTGGGCATATATTATCTTCATATATGTTCTGCTGTTATCATTTAAGCACTTAATTTTGCGGTGACCTACCTTTATCCTGTAGATACTCTATAGAGTTTGGCATCGCTCTTCGTATCAAGAGACTTTTTTGCTCGTCTACATTTTTTATTTGTATCTTTATTCAGTTTTTGGTACCGCTGACGTTTTCCATTTCAAATCCAGAATCTCTCATCTATCATCCATAGTTCCTTCTGCGTTGTCGTATTTTTACTCTGTAAGACTTCGCTTGCAGTTTTTGTCACCGCCGATTTCCATGCCTGCCATATATTTCTTCAGCATTTCTCTTTACCTTGATTTGATATCGATTGGATCCTGTAGATTTCTGGCTAAACTCTTTGATTCGAGTTTTAATTTTTAACGAGCTTGTAGATCATGAGCGAATTGCTGATAGTCTGCCAGTTGTAAATACAACTATGCACGATGCGGACGTACAGAACTCGCTTGATCGTTGTTTCGTTACCCTGCCAGTAGGAATACTAGCACTGCATTTACTAGAGAAGGGAAACTCTAGTTACAATATAGCATGCGCCATGCAGAGTAGAATTGACCGAAGAATCGAATTCACGGTGTTCTATAGAATCGTAAACAAAATTTTTCATCATTATTTTTAAAACTAAGAGCTACTTATTTTGTATAAAATTGAAAGTAACCGTATTATGATCAATACAAATTTAAAATTTTTAATGTAAAACCGCGCGTTAAATTTTTAATAGTTTTTGTTTCACTTGTAATGCTGTGTAAAAAATGTGTTTGATAACAATTTGTAATTTTTCGCAAATTAAAAAAAATGTATTTTAATTTAAATTTTGCGACAATTACTGTTACGTTACTATTTACGTGGAAATAGATTTGAAGTCGAGTACGTTCTAAATAATGAGAAATAGTATAGAAATACATAACGATAAATATCATTCTGCGTAATTATAGTGTAGACACATCGAGAACAAGCTTTAAAGCAAAAGGGGGAATTAATAAAAGACCGCGTTCCAATTGTAATAATTTAAATGAGTAGAATTGCAATAAGTTGTTCAAAATTCGGTCAGGGTTGTATTGAGAAAATTTTCATCTCCGTCATTCTTTCCGATAGAACGAAATTCAATCGTTAAAACTACTTTAAAAGATGCAAATTTTTTTTTTTTTTTTTTTTTTTTTTTTCATATCTTTACATCAGGACTGGCCTTATTAGGCCATTAACCGATTATTCTAACATTATCAACACAATGGCGAATACAATGCAAACGCTACTGTACACAGTATATGTAGATTATTGACCACTGCCAATATTCTATCTTATTCTAACTTAGTGATACTATATGTTAATTTAAAATGATATATTTAAATTAAGTCGGGTGGCTTTTGGCGTTTAAGTCGCCTACTGCCAGATAATGCGTCTACCAATTCCAACATCTCCAGATTCTCATGATGACGTAAGCGGTCCTGGTGTTTTAAAGCAAATCGGGCAATGGCTTCATTGATTGTTTCAATCCGCAAATCGTTGTGCAAGGTATCATTTCTTACATACCACGGTGCGTTGGCGATGGAACGTAACAATTTATTCTGCACCGTTTGGATTACCTTTCTGTTTGTCGGCTTTGTGCATCCCCATAATTGGACACCATATGTCCAGATAGGTTTGATTACTGCCACATACAGGAGCCTCTTATTTGCAAGGCTAAGCTGAGATTTAAATCCCAGCAGCCAATACAATTTATTAATACGAATTTTCATTTCTTTAGCTTTCATTTTTACATGAGGCTTCCATGTAAGTTTCGCATCAAGATGAATTCCCAAATATTTCGTTGAGCTGGAATGTAATATCGCTTGTCCGTTTACCGTCACCGGAATACAGGTCGTTCTGCGAAGTGCAAAGACTACATGAGTAGATTTGTTCTCATTTAGTTTTATTTTCCAGCGAGACGTCCAAGCAGTTAGCTTATCTATAGCCTCTTGTAGCTTATGAGTAGCCTCTATCTGAGTTTTATCTTTAAATAAGATGGCAGTGTCATCTGCAAACATTGCTACTAATGCATTTGGTACAGTTGGTACATCCGACGTATAAAGCAAGTATAATACAGGCCCTAGGACACTGCCCTGAGGAACGCCAGCATTTATAGCGTACTTATCTGATTTAGCTTCGTTATAGTACACCTGAAAAAACCTGTTTTTCAAGTATGATTTTATTAGCTCACAGTAGTTGCCAGGTAGCAGCAGGTTTAGCTTGTGCAGTAGGCCTTCATGCCAAACTTTATCAAAGGCCTGCGCTATATCTAGAAATACTGCAGGGCAAAACTGTTTTTGCTCAAAGGCACTTTCAACATAGTCGGTCACTCTATGAACCTGATCAATTGTCGAGTGACTATGCCTGAATCCAAATTGAAAATTAGGAATGATATTATTCTCATTGATTACAGAATTTAAGCGCTTCAAGAATAATTTTTCAAAAACTTTGGACATTATCGGCAATATAGATATTGGCCGATAGGATGATGACAATTCCGGCTGCTTTCCAGGTTTTAATATCATTATTATCTTCGCTATTTTCCACTGTAAAGGTACATACTGTAACCGCAATACCGCATTACATATATACGTGAGCAGAATTAATCCTTTACGCGGTAGCTCCTTAATAATTCTTGCTGTGATGCGATCAATTCCAGGGGCTTTTTGGGGATTTAAAGCCTTATCTATAACTGTAGCGACTTCTAAAGGTGAAAAATGAGTAACCGTATGTCGTTTGCTAAATATTAAATTTAGGTTAGCATCTGAGGTAATATTGTTGGGCGTAAAGACAGCGGCCAGATGTTCAGCGAAGACTTTAGCTTTGTCTTCGTTACTTTTAGCCCAGGTACCAAACTCAGTCCTAATTGGTGGTTGATAAGATACCGGCTTCTTCAGGTAACGAGTAACTTTCCAAAGTGAATAATTTGTGTCAATATTTGGTGATAAAGTTTGAACATAGTTATTAAACGATTCTGATTTGGTCCTCTGAATCAGTCTTTTCAATTTCTTACTAATGTGGTTGAAAGTATTTTTATCGTTAACATTCCGGGAAGTCTGCCAGCGCTTCCTAGCTATTCTCCTTTGCCTAACCATAATTCTTACTTCAGCTGCATATGGTATTTCTTTTTCAACGTTTTTTATTTCGGGTGTGGCTTGCACTGCTGACTCCCGAATTTGTTCAGTAAGATTATTTACTGCCAAATCAATATCTCTCGAATTTTTTAACTTAACTTTTAAGTCAATCCTATTTGCAAGAAGTTCTCTAAATAGGTTCCAGTCCGTTTTCATATTGGTTAATCCATCCTTCTTTTTCCTGGCTACTAAGCTAGTTATTGCTAATTGTACTGGTACATGATCAGAACTTAAATCAGTACAGTTCCTAATTGTCATATATTTTTCGGATATACCTTTATAAATAAAAAAATCTATTACATCGGGGATTTTACATATATCTGCAGGCCAATAAGTTGGTTGTCCGGATGAGATCCAATGACAGTGAGTATTCTGCAGAGCTTTCAACAATTCTCTTCCTTTACTGGTGACTAAGCGAGAACCCCATTGGGTATGCTTAGAATTGAAGTCACCACCTAAGATAAATCGATGTCCTAGCTTTGAAATGAGATCTACAAACATCTTTTCTTTTATTTTATGCCTAGGCGGACAATAGATCGCTGCTACATTAGTTATTACATTACCAATTTTCCCAGTAATAATTGCAGCTTGAATGTGTTCTGTGCAATATTTACTATTTTCCCAATGAGTGACATTTTCTTTTATCAAAACAGCTGAACCGCCATGCGCTTTGCCGTCTGGATGATCACATCTATATATAGTATATCCTTTAACTTTAATGTAAGATTTGGGTGTTAAATGAGTTTCAGAGATCAGTGCAATATCGACATAATTTTCATGAAGGAAAAACTCCAACTCCTCTTTTTTAGGGAGCAATCCATTTGCATTCCAAGTTATGATATTAGTGTACGTATTCATTTTGCCTTTTTCCGCTTGGGGCTCACAGGAGGAGATTTTGACTCAAGTTTTAGCAGCCGATTACCAATTACCTGTAGTTCATCTGTAATAGTAGCAATCATTGCTAATATGTTACCTAGCTGATTTCTAATTTTATCGTTCTCAGAGAGATCAGTTAATTTTTCCTGCGGCTTAGGCAATGCCTGAGTTTGCGCTTTAACATCAGATTCTGATTTGGCCACCTGCGAATATGATAGTTCTGGAACAGTATGACAGCTTTTGCTCGCATTGGATATATCTTTGCCAGATTTTATCCTATTAACAGCAGAGCTTTTTGCACCATTCTTTCGGTTTAATATTTCTTGATAGACTGAGCACCCTTTCCAGTTAGCTGTGTGTTCACCACCGCAGTTCGCACATACAGGTTTGCTTTTTTTAGGTTTTTTGCAGTTTTCAGTGATGTGGTTACCTGCACACTTAACACACTTAGGCTCCCTTCCGCAGAAGTTCCTTGAGTGTGAGAACTTCTGGCATCTTTTGCATTGAATCACTTCTAAAGATTTGGTACGTGGCGATTCAATTTTCACTTGACAATGAAGCATATGCGTAATTTCAAAAACATTTACATTATTTTCTTTTATTTCAAGTTCCACTCTATGTAGTGGCAGGCTAATAACAGATTTCTTGTCGTTAATCTTCTTTACAATTTTAATATTGGTGACACGTCTTACTACATGCCCCAAGTTTTGGAGCTCCTCTTTAATCTCCTCAGGATCAGTAGAATGGTGTAAGTGTCTTATTATAAATACATAGGGCTTGAGAGATTTCAGTTGGTAAGTATGAAAGCCAACATTACCAATAGTATCAACTAGGGTAGGGTCTAGCTTAATTTGGTTTAATAGGTTTATATATGTTCGGTATGTTTGCTCATCTGCACATTGTATTTTCACCTCGTCATTACTAAGATTCTTCATCACTGAACTTTCTAGGCATTTACCTTTTGAAAGATAATCCATGAATTTAGTAATTTCTTTTATGCCATTGATAAATATTGGCGGAATTTTTAATTTGTACTCAACTTTTGCAGCCAAATTTGCTGCGTTATTTAAATTAGTATTATTTGATTCAAGTCTTACGCCCGATTTCACATTAGCAGATTTAGTGCTGACAGTATTATCGGATTCACCAGTTAGATCAGAGATCCGTTGTTGCAGCGAACCGATCGTATTTTGCAACGTCTTTATTTGCTGCTGCTGTAACAAATACATCTGATTCAACTGCTCGTAGGTAGGCGTAGACTCCGAAACCGGCATTTCGCCATCGGTAGTGTCTCCGCTGCCTGAACTCATAATTCAGTACGCGAGTGTGTTTACATCATCGATGAAACGCCGCTGTAGTAAATATTACGCGAGATAACTATTTACTGATAAGAGAACAATTGGAAATAATAATCGGAACAGACTCACCGATGTATCTCCGAAGAAAACAAAAGTAAACGGAACGCACAACAAACAACTGTTACATAAACTCGTAATAGTAGATGATAAAAGATGCAAATGATAATGAATACGCGCGGCAAAAGAGGATTTTAAGAACATCTGCCTAGTGCGGATATTGAAGAAAATCAGAATTACGAATTTCTCAAAAAAGGTTAATTTTTTCGAGTGAACGCTTCAATTATAATTTTTACGTTTAATTATTTTACACATTCGACACGGAGATTATTCGGCAGCTGGACAGTGACTAATGAGGGCCGCAGTTTCCAGTAGCCGAAGAAAAAAAGAATTCCGGCACTATCAGCGCGCGTTACGTCACGCAATAAGCGACGATCTGTAATGCTGTTAACGAAATGTGATCGATCAATCAATCAATCAATGTTGATCGGTGAAAAGGTCGAGAAAAGAACCGTGATTAAGGTGGTGGAGCGATGATTGAAAAGCGAAAAAAGACACTTACAAATTCCCTATTTCTTATCTGAAGCAGCTATTTTTTACAAGTAAAAAGCCCCCTCCCTCTGATTATAAAAATATCTTGCTGCGTATTTACGGCGCGCAGAAAATTTCACAATTTCCCGTATTTTTCAAAATAACCTATCAATCATTTTGGACGCGCGTTTACATAAACGTACGTTGCTGAAATCGTATCGAGTGTACATCGTGAGATAGCAGAGCTCCGAATAAAACAAACCATCTGAAATAAAGCTACGAAATGAAATAATAAAACCAACACTAACACACACACGTAACCTCTATATACATCTGGTAAGGCCGACGTGTTTTGTTTTTTTTTTTATGCTTCAGCTTTAATGGATATTTCATTCACGAAATTAAAGTTATACTTTTCATTTTTTTTTTTTTTTTCAGAAAAAGTTTATGTGTATCGTGCCGTTATTTGTTTATTTATTTTTAATAAATGAAACTATTAAAAACTTTCGAAAAGGTTGGCAATTGAAAACGGAGCCATATTACGGATTTATTTTAAACGTATTGAATCCCGGTTTAACGGCGTTGAATCATCTTCGGCAACGCTGATAGGCAGCAAATATGTATTTGTATGCGTTGCCCTTCGTATGTTGTAGCGCAACTAGACAAAACTGAAATGCTCGTATTTCAGAGAAATAGATGCGCAACCGTTGCACAAACACGATTAACGTTACGTAGTCCGCATCTGTGATGTGCGACTAAGAGTAGGTTTATACAAGGAGTCGGTGGGTCTAACAGTAGAATTTTTGATTCGGCTAAGGTGACGTTCGAATGAATACCACACTTCCAGTTCAAGCTTTGGTTGTTACGAGCAACCTTAGTCGTGTGACCGTTCTTTACACTGCAACGCGGTGTAAAAAGTTATGAGTTTTTTTGTATCTTTTACTTTTTCCGCTTGCAATAATCCATCGAATTTTTACTATTTTGATTTGTTGAGAGAGCTACGAGGAGAGCGAGATACAGTCGTTGAAAAGTCCCTTTTTTTCAGGATGGGAAATCGAGAATTCCCCTGATAAATGGAAATTATTAGAGAAAAGCTGAATTTAAAAAGAGAGCATGTCTTGCCGAGGATAAATGACATTTTCCACATTGCGGTAGATGTTAACGAAGAGATTGATCAGCAAAGTAACGAATAATATAGACTATAGCAGTCTGCCAGTTAACTTTTGAGAGAAGACTGTCGCATCTCTTCTTTCTCCGCACTGAGCCGACTACGTTATTTTTCTTATTCGCTCCATGATTTTATGATCTCTTCCTGTCTTATTTCAAGCTAATCTCTCTTTTCGATTCCCGGTCACGCCGGATTCAACGGAAATGAGTTAGCTGACAAGTTTGGTTATTTTCTTCTTCTGGTAGGTTTCTTCCGGTTTTCTCATCCTCCAATATTATTAGACCCCAAGGAAGTTAATACACTTATAAAAAGTCTAAAAAACAAAAATGCTGTAGGACACGATAACATTAGCATTAAAATGATAAAGAACTTGCCAACAAGAGCAAAAAAATGACTCTTGTGTGCTTATTCAACTCGTGTTTTAGATTATGCTATCGTCTCGCAGCAGTACCTTTACACCTAAGCCGCCCGGTAAGGATGCTTCCTTGGCCGAAAACATACGCCCCATCATCAGCTTACTAAGTAATATAAGTAAATTATTCGAAAAGATTATACTTACAAGATTAAGAAAGCACAGTGATGAAAATAATATAATATGCCATTAATAAATCTGGTTTCCGACCTAAACTTAGTACAACCATACAACTGGCTATAATCTGTGACAAAATTACCGACAATTTCAGTCTAAACAAACATACAGGAGTATTACTAATAGATATCAAAAAAGCTTTTGATACCACATGGATAGAAGGTACCATATTTAAACTAATTCAACTTAACTATCCTTATTCTTTAATATGTATAGTGAAATCGTATCTTTTAAACGGAAAATTTTATGTCAAACTGAATAATTATTAGTTACCCAAAGAGCATACATATAACTGCTGGTGTACCGCAAGGGAGCATTTTAGAACCGTATTTATTCATAATACTTTTAAACGACATTCCTAAAATCAAAGAGTCTGAAATATACATATATGCAGACGATACTGCAATAGTGTAGCATCATCCTATAGAACAGACATAATAACAAATAGACACTGGAAAGAGCAGCTGACACGATAATAAAATATTTTAAAAGTGGCAGGTTAAAATAAACAGCAATAAAACGGAAGCCATTTTATTTACTAGAAGACGACCATGTGTATACCAAAAGAAGTAGTAAACATCCAAGACAGACAGGTGAAATGGAAGGATGAAATCTAGTACACCTAAGTTTAACACTTGATAAAAGATTAACTTTCACGAAACTTATGAAAAAATAAAGTTATAAAAGCTCAGAAAGAGATTTGTTGTCCATAGCCATACACTGTAATAGAAAATCGCATTTAACACCGGAAAACAACAAACTTATTATTATCTGTAAACAAATCATCCTTCCCAAAATATTATATGCGGTGATAATTTCGTCGTCTATCAGTTAAATTACAAATATACGGTTGTTTATGTTTAATGTTTATGTTTATGTTTATTGTAGGATATAACTTTTTACACGTAATTTACAAAATCTGTACTACAATGAATATCTTTCATTAGAATACTTATTTAATACGTTCTTGATGGTGGTAAATTTCGCGCCGTCAGTAATCTAGCTATAAAAAAAGAAGAAAATCCGCTTATTATGTAATGATTTAAATGTGATTTTACGATGCCTTTGCAATATTCAGAGTGAACGTACGGTAGTATTATCTCTATTGTGTTTTACCATTTGTAATCGTATTTATAATATATTTCGGTGATGTTTCTTCGAAAGTTGTATCAGTTGTTCCGATTTATTAATTTCTTTGAATTTTATTTATGCATATTTTTCGTAATGTTTTACTAAAGTTCTGTAACAAGAACATTTCAGGACTCGGGCATGTAGAACGTTTCTATTACATTTTTTCAGAGACATTTGAAAAACTTTTTTTTTGTTTAATATCATTTAAATAAAATTCCGGAATAGAAAATAATTTATAAAGATATATTAGATATTACATTAGTGCTCCTATGTACACATTGAGTGTATACGTTACATAAATACTACAGATAAGCGTGTCTCTTTGTAACCCGCCGCGATTGTCGATACCGATGCGCTGCTCCGTATAAATTTACTATAAGTTTTAGTAGGATAATAATAACTGTTATTCCCAATTATCCGGAAAATAATTAAATTTAAATAAAAAGTTAATCAATTGTGTAACAAAGACAAAAAATTTACTTTTAAAAAGTTTTACTTTACAAAGAGGTTTTTTTCCATTATGATTAATTTACACTAGTTAAAATTACCGTTAGTTGTAAATCATATATTAATTTTTGAAGGATAATTTTATTATTGATCCTATTAAAACTATCGATATTTAAGATAATCATTCGGCTTGTCTGTGATAGCTTAATTTACAGCTGCTGATTTATTTTGTGTCACTTCTTTCGCAATTTTTTTACCGATATTTTTCGTGAATATGACTTTCCAGAATTTATTTGGAAGCCTTTAAAATCATTCGCGTTACTCTACTAAATTCTCTAGTGCAAAATTTTTGATTTTTGTTCCCGTTTTCTAAAACGATTAAGAACGTTACGTTCTGTTCAGTTGAACCCGTTTCATTTGTAAATTGTATCGGTTACTCGTTTTTATGTAATTCGAATTAGCTGTAATATTTCAAGAGATACCGAAACGGTTTCACCGCTCCCTTGAGTTTTTCTTGTTTTCTTTGGCGCATTTCTACTATTTTTCCAAACGTGCGAATCGACAGATGGAATTTCTTTTCTCACATATTGTTACTATTTGCTGATGTAATGGATGTCTTTCATATTTCGATATCTTTTGTTTATTTTCATTCTCATCCGGCTCGAATCTTGTTCTATTAGATTGTTTATTTTCTTCGCAGTCACCCTTTTTCTTTCATCTCTATTATATTCAGCTTGTTGTTCGACCGGCCTTTCTTCCTTTATTAACAGATGCATTTAATATTTCATTCTCATTATCGATAGGGCCTATTGTAAATTACATAGAAAAAAAAAAAAGAAACCCAAAAAGTTCCCTTTTCTTTAATAAGAAAAATTCTAACGATTTCGTAAACCCCTGTACGTACCATTAGCGGAGGGGCGTTGTTATCATTTGATCGAGGCAGTATCAATTTTATTCGTTAAGTGAAAATTTTCGAACCGAAACATTAAGTAAAATTGGTCAGTTATTATAAAAATAGCACGGGCACTGCGCGCAAAACGATAATGAGAGTGTATTACTTGCGCGGCAATTGAAATACGTAATTTGCGTGGTTCGCAAATGTTCTACAGGACACGTGTAAACGCAGCGCTGATACGAATCGAAGAGTTCTTAAGTAGGTTCGAATGCTCGTACATAAGTTTAATAAACTAACCACAAGCTGTTCTTTCGGGCCGACTTTCATGAAAACGATCGGACTCGAACGGTGTTCCATAAATAACGACCCGTTTAATCGGAAAAAAGTCCAAATCGTTTTCTGCATTCTTTTTGCTTCTAAGATGTTAAGCGAGCACGTTTTTTTTTCGGGGGGGGGGGATGAGATTATGCTCTTGGATGGGTCGTTTCAACCCCACCATCGTACAATGATTAATACACATTTGCCTTTTTTATTTTTCCTAACAGTTTTTTTTTTTTTTTTCTTTTAATGCAAATACGCTTTTCATACTTTTTATCGTCAGTGGTAATGGACGAAAATGGGGTGCTGACCATAAAAACCTTGAAATCACTGCCAAAATCTTCTGCGCTCTTATTGCTTTTGGAATAAAAAATTTCATCTTCAAATCATATTCACAATGTTTGATATGGTTGGAGCGAGAAAAAGTGGAAAATGCCGGTGAAATTGCAATAAGAGGTAATATAGAAAGAAAATAGTATTACTACGAAAATGTTTAAAATTTACTTGGTTTTTATCGAATTCAAAAAAAAATATCCGGTGAATCAGAGAGGATGAACGTCTTCCTAGTCGTCGAACTTTTCGTTTATCGGCGTCTGCAACCCTTTTTTCTGTATGAAAAAGTTTGAAGTGAACGGCAAAACCACGATCGTATTAAAATGATTTACGTTGTCGTCGTTTAAGAATTTGCTTGACTTTGAGTATGACAAAAATTTTCAAAAACTAATAAATTACAAGATTTCAAAGTTTTCATCTAATATCTGGGGCGTGGAATATGAAACGAAGCATTGCAGATGCTATTAGTTTCTTACCCAGTATTATTAGTTTACACACGCGATAATGAGGTTATCGTGCCTGCTTCTTTCTTTCTATTCAGCCATCTCTTTCTCTTCACCCATGGTTCCTTGACTTCCCTTCTTTTAAACGCTCCACAATCTTTGCTCTTTGTCGCCTTCGCTTTAACCACCTTCCCGCATCATGTTCACGGATTTTTACCTACTCCTACTCTCAATTTGTCCTTTTCATCTTCCTCCTAATTACTTTCTTTGTGACCTTGATATCGTGTTTTATTTGAATGTACGGTCTTTGCCGCTGAACATATATATCTCCTACTCTTTTCTATTAGAACTCACTATTCCTACTCCCCTTAAGAGTGCTTCTTACATTCTCTCATTTGCTTCTGCTTCTGAGAGTATTTTCGATTTACGACGGAATAAGGGTAAAGGATATCAAGAAACACTCAAAATTACTAACTCCATTACTAACAAAAATGATTAACCTTTCTATAAAAGAAGGAATATTTCCTAGTGAGTTAAAAACCGGTATGGTGCGGCCAATTTATAAAAGTGGAGATAAAAAAAAGTGCGAAAACTATAGACCGATCACATTAATTTCAGTCATAGCAAAAATAATTGAGCAGTACGTGGGAAAATATTTGAAAAATTATTTGGAGGAGAATAAGTTGATAGATAGCAATCAGTTTGGTTTCAGAGAGGGAAAGTCAACGATATTATTACTTAGAACATTAATTTCAGATATAAATAAAGGATTAGCAGTGGGTAAGCAATTTCTGATAGTTTTTTTAGACCTTACTAAGGCTTTTGATCTAGTGGACCAAGAAATACTGATTGAGGACTTAAGAAAAATGGGAGTAAAAGGGAGGTTTCTAAAATGGTTTCAAAGTTATATAAGAGGAAGAGAATTTTTGGTAAAGATTGGGAATGAACACAGTAAAAAAGAAATAATGAACCACGGAGTTGGACAAGGGACAATACTGGCACCAATACTTTTCTTGATATATACGAATTCGCTATATCGATATATAAAGAATTC
Organism: Icerya purchasi; assembly: GCA_039619475.1. Classification (NCBI taxonomy): domain Eukaryota; kingdom Metazoa; phylum Arthropoda; class Insecta; order Hemiptera; family Monophlebidae; genus Icerya; species Icerya purchasi. The sequence continues at coordinate 249,771,954 of CM077116.1, forward strand.
TAAAGTGTATGTTTACGCAGACGATATCGCTCTAGTCATTGAACACTCCGACATAGGAAGTGCTGAAAAAATGTTACAAGAAGATCTCAATAATTTATGCAAATGGGCGCATGACAAAAAATTATTAATTAACCCTAAAAAAACAAAAGTGATACACATAAGAACACCAAGCCGGTTTAGAACGTTCATCCCCAAATTAATTTTACATGATACAAAGTGTCTACACAGTAAGGAAAAATGTAGCTGTGGAAAGTTGGAAAATGTGAATGAATTTAAATATCTTGGGGTAATATTAGATAAAGGACTAACATGGAAAAATCATATAGACAAAATCGCAGGAAAAGTTAGACAAACTATCCCAGCATTATATAAATTAAAACAATGTATGACATACAAAAGCCTAAGATTATATTTCGAAGCTGTAATAATGTCCAGAATTAAATACGGAATCGGAATTTGGGGTGAGGCGAAAATTACAGAAATGAGGAAAATCAACAAATTGCAAAAAAAATGTTTAAAACTGGTCCTACACAACAAGAATAATTCAGACGTATCAGATAATATCACTTGGTGGAACAAAAATAATGAAATGTCGGCAAAAATGTTATATTATTACAGCAAATTACTTAGTGCTAAACTTGAAAATAGGCAGTTATCAACTAAAACGAGAACGTACATAACTAGAAATAGCGACCGACCTTACTATGTACGACTCAGGGGAATTAACAATAAAATAGATAATGTGGATGAAGAAGTATTAATAAAATTAATGGAGAAGATACCAAAGGAAATCCAAAATGAGGAAAAACTAGAGATATGGAAAAACAAAATTAAAATTTGGCTGATAGCATGGTATAAAGAACAATAGAAATAATAGTAATAATAATAATAACAATAATAATAACAATAATAATAATAATAACAATAATAATAGCAATAAAAATAATAATAACAATAATAATAACAATAATAATAATAATAACAATAATAATAACAATAATAATAATAATAAAAATTTTGATATACGATTGGCTACGATCCTCAGTTTTAAGCTGCTATTCAGAGTGTGGTAACTATATAAAAATTTTATTATACCATTGTAATATATAAGCTAATATATTAAGATATCTAAATAGCAAATAATATATTAGATAAATGTATAATTGAGAGTGTGAATTTTTGTAGTATAGTATTGCATAAGATAATTAACTTTGTAATGTAACTTAAGTTGATGTTATATTGTATAAATAAACGATATAATTATGTTGGGAACCCACAGACGGGCTAGTGCCTTGTGGGACCCGCAAATTATTTAAAAAAAAAAAAAAAAAAAAAAAAAAAAAAAAAAATTTTATAGCTGTTATTTTGAAGATGTATTGTCTAGCCGCAATATAAAGGAAAAGATATCTTTTGTCGGAAAGGTTTAATTTCTGACTGTGAGGTATTATTAATATTTCGATTCTTACCTATGCTTCGGCTTTTTTTTTTTTTTTTTTGAGAAGATACATTATTTTCCCTACTCTGAGGCGATGTTATGTAATATTATTTTTCTTTTTTCTTTTTATACTAAGCGTAACTCTTTATTTACCGCGATCAATACAGAGTGTACATGTTTGCTTCTGTTGATAAGTTATTTTTTCTTTCTTTCTCTGTTGTATACTTTTAAAAATAATATAAAGCAACAACATTTATGTAAGCCACCGAACCAAAAAGAGAAACAGAAAAAAAAAAAAGCAGAAAGGTGAAGAAAAATAAACCATGTTTAGGAAATCAAAATAAAAAGTGAGTAAATAAATGCAATGGATTTCGGAATAATTTAAATAATAATTCTCTGTATTTTTGAGAAGACGAGAATATAGCAAGTCCACCACGGTATACCAGATAAGATGGGAAACTACCTGCGGACATAAATCTTTATTATGAATTTTCCACATATGAATGATGATTAACGTCATCGCGATGGTTCTGAGAAATATATTAAGATAATCTTCGTTATCTTCGGTTTTAGCTTAATTCTAGTATGCCTTACTCGCAATCTGCGGATTGTGATGACGAACTATCATGTGCTTCCTTGATGCGATTATACCAAGTCCGATCGAACAAATTAGCGATTAAACAGTAAATTTTAAAAAGGTAAGGGAAAAAATTAGAACCTGAAGTTTGTAATTGAATTTTTAAAGTATAAATTAAATTTTCGTGCGACATTTTTATCGAAAGAAAATATTAATTAATTGAAAATAAACGAAAAAGCGGGGAGAAGCAAACGCGTAACAGTAAATAAATGCAGAAGAATATCTTTGATATGTGTATATATTTCTTTTTTTCTTCCGTAAAAAGCGTTTCATAGGTTATTACGACATTCAGCTGGTCTAATTTTTGTTCTACACCGACGCCCTAAATTAGAAGGAATGATTTTTACGAGGGTGGTTCAAATATAAACCGGAATTTTTAAATAAACGCGCGAAAAATTTATTGTGGAAAAAGTGGTAGCACTGGCAGTTAGACCGGTTTGTTATGTAGAGCAATTAGAACCGCGTCGTAACCTCACTTTTTAGTGTAGTTAGAGCCATGAGTGAAAAAGAAGTACCAGTGTCTGTTGCGCAACGCATCATTATTCGTTTTTTAGTCAAAGACGACGTAAAATCCGTGGAAATTTACCGAAAATTACGCGAACAGTTCGGCGATGAGTTTCTCTGCAAAACTCAAGTGTACGAGTGGTGTTCCGCGTTTCGAAAAGGACGTGAAGTGGTGTCAAACATACCACATGCGCGGCGCCCAAAAACCAGCATTACAGATGAACACGTCAAAGCCATCGAACAACTCATTTTGGCTGACCGACGCGTCCGTGTACGCGATATGACCGACGAATTGGGCATCAGCATAGGTAGTATTGAGACAATAATTCATGATGGGCTAGGTTATCGCAAAATTGCAGCCAGATGGGTGCCAAGACTTCTGAATTTTGAACAGAAATTCACTCGTTGGGAAGTTTGTACGCGTCTCCTGCAGCGGTATGAAGAGGAAGGAGAGAATTTATTGCGGCGAATATTCACCACGGACGAAACTTGGGTACACTACTATACGCCGGAGAGTAAACGCTCGTCTATGGAGTGGCGGAAGAAAAAAGAGGGAGCGCCAGTCAAAGCGAAGGTTACACAGTCAGCTGGGAAGGTGTTGTGTACCGTGTTTTGGGACATGAAGGGAGTGATCGCAGTCGATTTCCTAACTGAACAACGTGTTGTGACGGCGCAGTATTACAGTAACCTCCTAAAAAACACAGTCAAACCGGCCTATCGAACAAAAAGGCGCGAAATTCCGATCCGTAGTGCGATACTGCTTCAAGACAACGCCAGGCGGCCACATACCGTTCGGCTCACGATGGAGCCATTGGCCGAATTGGGCTGGGAAACACTTGAACATCCTCCTTACAGTCCAGATTTGTCGCCGCCTTGTGATTATTATTTGTTTGGCCCGTTGAAAGAAGCACTTGGTGGACAACGTTTCGACAGCAACGATGAGGTGGAATCGTTCGTGCGCAAATGGCTATGTGACAAGCCGCGAGATTTTTCCGAAAAAGGAATAAAAAAATTGCCGGAGAGGTGGAAAAAGTGCGTAACGTGCGAGGGGGGTTATCTCGAAAAATTGTAAAAAATATGAGCACTGTAAGTATAAAATAAAAATTTTTATGACGAAATTCCGGTTTATATTTGAACCGCCCTCGTAAATGTCAAATTCGAAGAAACTAAAAAGAAAATAGGACACACCGATTGAAGAAGAAATTTAAAGTAATTATTTTAGCGAAAAATGGAAAAAGATGTTGCAAAAGAAAACTTTAGAAATGATATTTTTCAGCTTCGGATAATAGTAAATAGAAGAGTCCGAGGATTTTGATGTATTTAAAGATAAACAGTATTTTTTTCTTTTAGTTTTCTGAATGATAGGACATCGAAAAGAAGAAAAAAAACAGAGGATAAGAGAGAAAGAAAAGTAAACAAGTGAAAGCAGAAAAATTAACGCTAGAATTACACGAAAAATGGATGTTATCGAAAAATACGGCGCATTCCGGTTATTTGTTTAAGAAAAATAACGAGAGTTTCCGCCATTTTTTGGTCAAATAAATAAATCGATTTCGTCCGTCAGCAGACTCAAAATAATGATGATCATTACGTGCAATCACGATTAAACGATAATAAATCGAAAATTGAAAAATGATAAGTAAACAAAAAAATGTTATACATAATCATTTTCTTCTTGCAACCCCAAAACTGGGAAATCTCTCTATCTAGTGAAATATATGTATTCTCCATTTTTGTTTTCTTTTTTACTTTATGCTTTCTTTTTTTTTCTTTTTTTTCTTTGTCGCTATTCTTCAATATATATAAAACTTACACACACCGCATTCAAATGCACAGGCTACATTCGATTAAACCCGCTAACAGTCATGTGAAAGGCAGTGACAAACCAACACGTATATCATCATATTATTTATTAATACACAGCAGACACACACCGGGGACACTACACTTACAGCGCGATGAACCGAATATTTACAATCAGTTTGTAAGTGTAGCCTGCGTGTACACACTCGTTTGCATATAATGGATGACATATATGCTACCGATTTAGTATAACTACATTGTACAAGTAGGCAATCTCGACACTCGGAATCGAACGAAACGACCGATACAATATATGTATACATATGCACTTTAACATTCTACATCCATGTATACGTGCAAGTATTCTTTTCATAATTATACCTAGACGCGTTAGAAATGTGTATAATAATTAAACAGCTGAAATTAAGTCCCATTCCCTTGACAGGGTGTTGTTGACCGTTGTAAAATTAAGCTTTTCCTAATGTACTAAGCCTAAGGGATCTGAAGAGAATATTGGGCTGGTAGCTTTTTTTCTACATGGGATCCACCTTTACCTTCTCAGATTTCTTTGGTATAACCGATATATATATATTTAGTTTTAGATTTGGTACAAACCTGCGAGCGACTTGGATAGCGCATTACAATCTACGCCAAAACTATCAGGTGTACAAGTATGAAATGCGGATTTTTTTCGAAAAAAAAAAACACGTTAAATTTGGAAGAATGATAAAAAGTGGTTTACTCAAAGTATGCTCCATCGCTAGTTAAACATTTTTCCCATCTCTCGGGCAATTTTTGGATACCACGCCAGTAAAAATCTTCCCCTTTTGCCGCTAACCATTCATCGAGCCATTTTTTCATGTTTTCGTACGAACCAAAGCGCTGCTCAGCAAGTGCGTGACCCATCGATGCAAACAAGTGGTAATCGAAAGGAGCCAAGTCTAGTGAGTAAGCCGCATGGGATAGCACTTCCCAGCTGAGTGCTTCCAACGTGTCGCGAACCGGTTTTGCCGTATGTGATGGAGCATTGTCATGGAGAAAAATTACCTTGTGTTGCCTTTTTTGATATTCTGGTCGTTTTTTGAGCAGCGAACGGTTCAAATCGATCAATTGTTGTTGGTAGCGTTTGGTATTAACCGTTTCACCAGGCTTTAACAGCTCATAATAAACCACACCCTTCTGGTCCCACCAAACACAGAGCATTGTCTTCCTGCCAAAACGATTCGGTTTTGCGATCGATGTGGATCGTGCGCCTGGATCTATCCATGATCTTTTGCGCTTGAGATTCTCAAAATAAATCCACTTTTCATCCCCAATAACGATACGATGCAAAAACGACTTTCTTTTGTATCGTTCGAGCAAAATTTCACATGTGTTTTTGCGCCTCTCCATCTGCCTCTCGTTCAACTCATGTGGTACCCATCTGCCGACCTTCTGAATCTTTCCAATTTCTCGTAGGCGATTAGAAACAGCTTGTTGACTAACGTTTAATTGCTCTGCAAGTTGTTTTTGTGTTTGCGCATCGTCTTCATCTAACAATGCTTGCAATTCTGCATCTTTGTATCTTTTTAGCGGTTTTCCATGTTCCTTGTCTACAATATCGAAATTACCACTTTTGAAACGCCGAAACCATCGTTTACACATATCCTGCGATGGAGCATGTTCACCATAAGCTTCTCGAAGCAATCGGTATGCTTCAGAAGCAGTTTTCTTCAAATGAAAACAAAAAATTAATGCTGTCCGCGAATGCTCTTTATTTGGCACAAATGTGGTCATATTAAACACACCAAAACAATACTACGCAAACAGTTTTTCAATTTATTACTGATGTACGTTTGACACGTGTTGATGGCGCAACAAAATTGCATATGCGTCAAATTTTTATAATACACATTGTATTGGTGAACATCTGGTTTTTCAAATCCGCATTTCATACTTGTACACCTGATAAATCAACGATTAGTAGTATTTATCAATTATTAGCTTACAAAAACCCCTATTTAGTATTTAGAAGTAAGCTTTTTGGTATTAAAAATCTATTGAGGGAGTTTCTGTAAATAAAGTTATCTGTTGGCGGATATCAAATGGCATCTATTATATTTGATATTCGGCTGTTCTTAATTGGTCGTTCAATAAATTATATATGCAAAAACATGACGAGAGGGACTAGTTTTTTTCATTGTGTCGAAGTTTGAATTTGTTTAAATATTTGTATAACCGAAGTGATCGAATTGGCCCGGATGTGAAGCTCGTAGACTCGCGCAACTTTTCAAGTAGATACATTTGCACAGATCCTAGACGATAGTTCCGTATTCTAATCGTGATCTCACGTGATGTATCAGAAAACGAGGAACAACGACGAATAGCAGGAGAATTTCCCCCGCTTTGAACTATATTTTACGAATACGAATTGGAAAACGTCAAATTACCAAATCTTTAATGTGGCTTCACTGCAATTTCTGACCATCATCTGCATGTAATACTGAAAAAATGATATTTACCGTTTTTCCAACATTAAAATTAATCTTACTTATCTTGCTCGAATTTGGTAAATTTACAAAGTGTCTCGTTGGAATATCATGCGATTATCTTTTAATTGTTACTGGTGTAAATTAAGAACTTCAAATTTTCGCAACATTTGTGACGTTATTTTTCAAAAAAATGAAAAAAGGTAAAGAGAACGAAAAAAAGAATCTCATATCGAATAATCCGGAGAGGATACAAATATAATCTATTATCCCTGAGTAGAGTTGGACCGTAATTGATTACTTTTCTTTTGGCATAGCTAATTAGAAAAATGATAACTGAGACTATTTAGTGTAATCGATTGTAGCCGTAATTAATAATAAATGTAATGTATAATTAAAGTAAAGTAAACTCTACACGCTCAGGAGGGTGTCGGGAATTATGAAAAGTAAAGGTTCACAACTAATCGCAAAATTTGCCGAAAAAATCGCGGATTATTCTTCATCAAGGGTAAACACGGTACGGCTACCTGAATATTTAAATATGTTGTTACAAAGTATCGATATTTTCTTTCCCGTTAATCTTCAGTATAGAGTGACTGAGCTGTCAATTATAAATCAATAGGAGTAACCTGTAAACTAACTGCGCCCTCGTGATGCAATCTACGTTAAAAATCTCGCGGCCAACGTAGTTTTAGTCTACACAACTGCTTGATGAGTGTGCATGGTTCATAATGGAGCCGCCCTATATAATCTTTGAAGCGAGATTATTTTTAACGGCGACAAGGTGATCCTTTCATTCGAGGTTAATACGTAACGATGTGGATTATGATTTATTTGGTTTACGTGGCATTTTTATCATTTCAGTCCGTAGTTTTCGATCGTGTTATAATGTAACTGAGCTATGTTTGAAATTACATATATAGTGTTAGTTAGTGTGAAAACACTAAAAGACAAACAGAAAAAAAGCTCGGACTCAAATGTGACATAAAAATATTGTATTCGGATTTTACTCGAGTCATTCCACTAGGTAGTATAAGTCATGACTTACAAAAGGGCCAAGAGATATTCTTATAAATATTACATTGTGGTTCTTTTGAATCAAGTTGTTCACAGATAGTTGTCAATAAGCCAAAATGAAATTTACCATCGATAAAGTAATAAACATAAAAGAAATGGATGAAATCAAAAGTTATCCGGCTCTACTAACGGATAGAAATGTGAAATTCCACATTCATTATGAAAAAGAACATTGATGACGCAGTTACGAAAATATTACTAACGCACTTACTGAAAAAAATGTTAAAGCTATGAATAATCTGTAAATAATAATAATAATAATAATAATCAAATCAAATCAAATCAAATCAAATCAAATCTCTTTATTACTATTATTATTGATGACAATGCCCATCTATGCGCATATGTGCGCGAGCGATGGAATTTTATTTAAATAATAAAAATTTCTCAAAAAACAAATAAAAATATAAAAGAAAGAAAAAGAATGCGAACATAAGTACATACGGGAACCTCGGTATCTAAATATGATTATAGAAAAAATAAATTAAAGTTAAATAAATAAAAAATATTATGCAAAGAATGAACATAATAGATGCGGTAAACGGGCTTAATGGAATTGAAACATAGTGTCTATAAGGACAATTGACTAATTGCTTATGGAATCATGCAGGTATGTTATTAGGTGATTTACGTAGTAGGTGAGCGGAATATGGAAAAGATTTTGAATGAGGTGGTAACAGATTGAATTTACTTGGGGCCTGATAAATAATCTGCATTCTCGTATGATATTTTTTATATGCTGGTACGCTTGCATATAATTTATTGGACGTTCTGGTAATACCTTCCCTGAACGAAATGTTGAATCTATTTTTATACTTATGGACAAACAATAGGATTAAAAGATCATACATTGTTTTAAAATCTAGTATACGAGTTTCCAACTGAATTGTGTTTTTTGGGGTAATAGCTTTTATTACCGATTTTTGTAAAAAAATTTTATTCTGTTAACGTAATAAGATGCAGCCCCCCCCCCCAGAAAATTACACCATAAGTCAATACTGGCTGATAAAGCGCTAAATAAATCCGAACTAAATACTGTGATAATAATAATGATTATTATCTTTATGATAGCAGAATATAAGTTTTGACGTGAATTTCTAAATAATACTGTGTTAGATTGATTACATATACGGTGATCTACACGATAGATCAGATCAAACAATTCCTGGAAAAGGCGAATGTTACATTGATTACAACTTCGGTAATCTACACGAATGCTATAATTGACAAATCGCATCAAACATTCTTAGAAGAGGCAGATTAATCAAAAAAAACTTGCCAACGAACAATCGTATTAGAACGAGAAGGCTACACAATTTAAAAGCAAAAAATATTGTATCTTTACGGATATAGGAGCACTTTGAAGACACCGATCGAGAAATGTATTCTTAAGGTACCCTGGCGTATTCTATTAATTATCTCCGTCACAACATGCGACGACAAACTAAACTTTTGAATGAAATTTAAATCTTTATATAAAGACGCATTATGCGAACATAATTTTTCAAAATAAAATCTATTTGTTCTCAGCCGGATACGGGAAAAGCAGCGGCGAGATATCTGTTCGGAATTGTATAGAAATCATGTGTACCTGCTCCTTAAAAAAATCAACCTGGGCTCCGGAAAAAGTAAGGCTAGACTAGATTACTGCGGAAAGTTTCGCCGAGAACCTTCCGGAATGCTCTTTCGCGCTGCTGCCACTGACCTTAACAAAATTTACGGGTAGCACCCTTCCGCGACAAACTTTTATCAGTGAAAATTTCTCATTATTTTTTCCGCTGGCGAAACAATTTAAATCGATCAATTCCAGGCAGAGCCGGGAAGAAACGAAAGACGGTAATAAATTAGACCGCTTGTAAAAAAAAAAACAAAAAAAAAACAAACAACAAAAACACCTAAAACGCAATGTTGCTGCTTGCTCGTGTCCGGACAAGAGAGAAAAGCGATGGAAAAACCGGAAAAATATGTGTAGAGGAAAACATAGCGAGGATTGGTGCGGCATGTCAGTGTAGTAGCTTGGTTTAATTCGCGGATGAGGACGGGACTACGCATATTTAGAACGGCGGTAGTTTGGAAGGTAGCGTGTTTCCTTCGACTAGCGGCTCGGCCGAGTAATATATCGTCCCGTTGGGCATTAAAGTTGTACATGGCGCTTTCGTCACACGGTTGAGCTCAGAATAAGTTGCATCCTGATGCCGCTCCGGAGTCCTTCTATCTGCAAAGCAAACAAAAAATAAACTTTTACATGCAGCAATGTACGTGCACTACTAATGAACACGTGTTCTGTAGGCGTAGTAGCACTTTCTGCGGCATATATGTCAGCGCGCATTGCCTACATTCCGCTGGGCGCCAAACTTAATGATAAGGAAGTAATAAACCGCGCTGAATACGGTTTTTCCTTAAATCGTCACTTTAACTCGACTGTTTTCTAACAATATTATCTCGGGCAAATTCGGCACACAGATTTGCCGGCGAAAAGCTACACACTGATTTCCCGACGAAAAGCTTCCCGCATTAGCGGTACACTGTAGCCGCAGCATTCGACGGCAATTTCCGCTATCCGGCCAGCTTTACCGGTGCCGCTTCATCAACTTCGAATTCGATAACTGAATGTACGTACCTAACGAATTCGCCTGCAAGCCGAATGAAAAGAAAGTGACGGTGAAAAAACGGAATAAATACACATCTGCGAAAATGTAAATAAACAAATACGGCAGTTTAAACAGCGGAGGGAATAAAGAAAAACGCTATTGTAATTTACCTGTGTGCATTGCGACGGCTTAAAAGTCTGTCTTACAGAGGTTACTCGTGGAATGCGTTTTAACGGCACCGGTTCTTTATTAATGAAATCTGACCTTATCAAAGGTCTTCGAAACTAAGGTGTAGAGGGGACAGTGATGCAGCTTAGTAGTGGAAACTTAATGTCGCCTAGTAAAGAGCGATTTGCCCGGCTTTGCCTAGTATTAAAAGGATACTAAAAGTAAAGTGAGTTCCATACCCTTGACAGGGCGTTGGGATTTACTAATGCAATACAATTAATCACCGAACTAACAAATCTCGATTATTTCATTCGTTCATTTTTTTTCTTTTTAATAATTCATAAATTTGTTTCCTTGAATTTAATTTGTCGCTTTTTTTCTCAAAATTTTTTAGTTTTCAGTTTCTATTGGACTATATCGAAACAGATAAACCATTTTCATTTCAGACCAAAAAAAAAAAAAAAAAGAACTTAGTCCAGTTGATTGTTCCGAGCTCATTATTCGCATCTACGTAATATTATTATATCTTATTTATGACTATTACTTTACAAATAAAAACAAAAAAAACGTACATCTAATTGTAGGACAGATATTTTCGGACAGGAAATAAGACATGTTTGATATTCGTATTATAATCCGCACTGATTATAGAATGCAGCCTAGTGAAAATTGTTTAACGGATTGATGTCAAAAGAATGTCCAGCCCAATATGAGCAATAGGAATTGGCATCCCCGTTATGGCGGCTTTCAAATCATATTCGTTCTGAAAGTTGAATCGAAAATGGTTGAAGCAGATTACGAAATAAAAACTGTTTGCGCGAAGGAAAAAAAAGGCTATGTACTAGCCCAAAACGTATTTGAAATAAAAGAGAAGAAACCGTGCCATATGTGCCCACAAAGCATTCTTCACGATTACGAGATACGCCCAGTCAAAATAAAATTCGGACCTGCTCGTGCGTGCTACGCAATTTCATATTTATCTTCATTAGGAAAGTGTAGGTTCATGACACTGTACTCAATCGTCTGTGCAACGGTTAAATAATTTTCACGAGGCGTTTGCAATCTATTTCGATTATACTGCGAATATCAAATTAAACGTGTTCTTATTTCCAAGCTGAAAATATGTGTCTTATAATTAGATATAATTTCTGCAAGGCAGTAGAATACGGTATAATAATACTACTACACAGATATGGATAATAAGCTCGGAATTAATTCCACTGAGCTTACTTCTTCGATTCGAAAATAGTTTATCTATTTCGATACAGTGCAATCGAAACTAGAGACCAAACAATTCTACAAACACCTCTAATAAGCTGAATAGAAACAACAATTGTGACTTGGAAAAACGCATGAAATAATCGGGATTTGTTAATTCGTTGTTTAACGTTAGAGACACTGTGTTATTAGTATTTTTTTTATAATACTAAACAAAGCTGACAAAATGCTATATAGCATTTAGCTTCCAACAAGCCACATTACTGTTACCTATATTACATCTGACAAAGTGGAAAACGATCTAGCGTAATCGAAAAATTCCTAAAATCGCCTGCCAAAAATATAAAAAAACTAATGAAATCTTTACTTTTTCAAAGTATAATTCCGAAAGTCATATAATATATATTGTATATTGTAAGGGAAAAAAGTAAATTTAAAATTTTTGTAAACTTTACATCCAAGTCTTTATCTGATCGCATAAACATCTGATTCCGCTTCTCATTCTTCCCCCTCTTCTTGGGCCAATGTCTTTATGACGAACCCAAAAAGAAAAAAAAAAAAAAAAAAAGTTCCTCAAGTCCATCGCATTTTGCCAGGAAATGTTAAATAATACGAGATCACCTTTCTGAATCTGCCGTTTTATATTTTTGCTTTACCCGTATTTCTCGATTTCTCTTTTCCCAGATTTTGGTCTTCTTTGTTCAGCTTTTGTACAGTAGCACGGATATTCTTCTCCGTCTTGACAGAGATATTTTCTTTCCTTCAGACTTCCCTTTAATTTAGTACTGGGTAGACTGAGCAGCACCCGAAAGTGTTTCTTTCATTTCCTTGTGTCAGTAAATGCAAACTAAACGTACTTGTTCTTTCATGGAAGCCGAGCTTCGAAAAAATATTCACTAAGCATCTTTTCTAGCAGCTAAATTTCTCTTTTGGTTCCCATTTTGAAGTTCAATTACTAGCAACAGAAGAAAGAAAAAAATGAAAAACCCATCAGTCCAAAGAGCACTTCAATATTAGAAATTTCACTAGTTTCGAGAAAATAATGTGATCAATGTGTGTGTAACCTCTAAATATTATTCGATTTTCTTGAAATTTGGCGTATATACCTTTTACATCGCTGAGACTTGAGGCGTCAACAGTCATATAAAAATAACATCTTTGGACAAATGAAATACACTTTTAAGCATAAGAATTAACCAGAACACTACAATACAAGGAATACAAGTATACAACTATACAACCGCTAGCGAAGACACTAAAGTAGAAGAACTATATGCAAGCATTGTAAAAATAATGGAAATAGAGAAAACGAACTATACGGTCGTCACGGGGTACTTTAACGCTAGACTTGGCACGAAAGGAACCAGAGAAGTAAACAAGAGTATTTACATAAATAATAACGGTCGTGGTAAGAGTAACGAGAGAGGGGATATGCTAGCAGCCTTTATCAACGGTAATAAACTATATGCAGTCAACGCATACTTCAAAAACAAACCACAACGAAGGTGGACATGGGTCGGATCAAACGGCAAAGTAAAAGCCGAAACTGTACTCAAACGTCAACATCATCAAAAACTTTGAAGTACAAAAACCGAATAGGAATAGCAAGTGACCATCGATTTACTTAAGATGTAAGCTAGTCCTCAAAAAAAAAAAACTAGACAGATTTAAAAACGTCTTACAAAAATTAGGAAAAAATTAGTCAGCGAACTGTTCCATAATAGGAGGAAAGAGTACAACAGAGGATTAAACATAAAACTGGAAGGAAGGGCAACACTAGACGATTGGACACAAGAGCTTACAAAAATAGTAAGAGAATAAAGCATCAATATAATAACTAGACGTAAAACAGGATAGAAAAGAAAACTCACTGAACCTACTATACAGCTAATGGAAAGACGCAGGTATATCATAAATCAATTAGACATTCTATAGAACATGTCGAAATTAATAAAATAATAAGAAGGAAAATTAAAGAAAATATAATATAACATGAAAATTCGGAAATAACAGAAATAATAGAAAAAAATAAAGGGTTAAAAGTGCTAAGAAGAAATCTAAAAGAAACAAAACACCAGATAACATCTGTATACAACGAAGCTCAAAGAGAAGTCAGAGATAAGTCGGAGATACTGCGCACGGTGCACCGCTATTACAAATCACTGTATGATAATAAAAATGAAAAAATAGGAAATAACGCTAACAATGATAACAGTTTAGATACAGATGTCGACAAAAAGAAATACCAGCTATACTGAAAACAGATGTGAGTCATGCTATAAAACAAAAGGAATCCAAGAGAGCCTCCGGTACGGATGAAATTCTCCCTGAAATGATAAAAGAAGCCGAAGAAACTATAATATCTGAATTGCAGCAATTATACAACAGATGCCTGGAGGGAAAAACTGTGCCGAATGACTCTGGAAGAACTCGATTACAATTCTGATACATAAGAAGGGAGATGAAAAAAATTAAAAAAATTATAGGCCAATAAGTTTATTATCTACACTCTGTAAACGTTTTACCCGAATTATATCAAGTAGACTCGAAGGGCAACAATGAATAATGAACAACCAACTGAGCAAGCAGGATTTAGGAAAAATTACCGAACCACAGATCATATACAGACACTAACGACGCTAATAGAAAAATCTAAAGAATACAGCATACCACTATACTTAGGAGTAGTAGATTTGGAAAAAGATTTTTAACTCGGTACAATATCGGGGAATTTTGAAAGCGCTAAAAACTAGCGGGATAAATAAATTGTACAAAGAATTGATACATGTACGAATCAACCACATTACAGCTACTAGTACACGACGTAACAAATATAAAAAAGGGAGTGAGACACGGCGACACTTTTTCGCTGGAGCTATTTAATGCTAGCCTCGAATGCGCCCTAAGAAGGCTGCAATGGGAAACCAACGAGATAAATATAAATTGGAAATACATAAACCATCTTCGTTTTACGGACGACATCACACTAATAGGAAAAAATCAAGAACAGCTTCAAAGAATGACGATGCAACTAAAAAAAACGCTAAAAGAAATTGGTTTGAGAATAAATCTAGATAAAACAAAGGTTGTGAAATATGAAGAAGATGAAGAAAATAACGTAAATATTAATTTAGAACAAGGTCCCGTAGAAACGGTAAACATCTTCCTATATTTAGGGAAGACAGTTTCAAGGAGCCAAACAGCCAGACAGAGGAAGAGTCAAAAAGAGAATACAACTCGGGTGGATAGCGTTTGGTAAAATGAGAAAGATTCTACAAAGTAAAATCAATCCAGCGAACCGAGCTAAACTATTTAATCAGTGTGCATTATACCTGTGCTGAGCTATGGAGCTGAAACTTGGTCTTTAACAAAAGAATTGATGGATAAGATTGGAAAGGCGAAAAGACAAGTGGAACATGTGCTGCTGGGAATAAGGCTAAAGGACAAAATCAGGAACACTGATATATATGGAAAAACACAGGGTTCGAGGACACCGTAGCCAGGATAGCAATAAACAAATGGAACTGGGCAGGGCATGTAGCACGAATGTCTGACGGCAGATGGACGAAGGAGATATTGAACTGGCGACCGTACACTGGAAGATGAAAACGAGAAAGACACCCAAGAAGATGGACAGATGACATAATAAGAGGGGGAAGTCATACATGGATACGCGAGGCTCAGAACAGGCAGCGGTGGAAAAATTTTGGAGAGGCCTACGCTAAACATTGGTGTCAGAAGGCTTAAAGAAGAAGAAGAAGAAAAAAGAATAGTTACGTAGAAGGCAATGTGACAAACCACCACATATCATATGCGCGTTAGTTGGTCTATAGTGAGCAAAAGACACACGGGACTGCATTTGTATCTCGATAACAAGCGATTGCGATCAGTTCCAAGTGTAATCTTAGGTGTGTACACTAGCATTGCATATAACAATCTTCACGACACAACCGATTACAGCTAGAACGTACAAACTGGAAGGGTCACCTACGCTCAGAATTGAGTATGGTATTGAAAAGAAAGAAGTAGTTCAGGTAAGGTTTCGAGATTCGCGATCAATGCAACATTCATTGAAATTGGCCTACCCCAACCCTCGCCGTTCGAAATCACTGGAATTCAATAATGTACAGACTAATAGCGAAATAGAAAACGGATCACCGCTAACAACAGCATACGTAGAATTTAGATTATTAATTTACTCAAATTGTATATTTCAGCGACCGGTCGATCAAGAAAGATTCCTGTAAGAGTTTATATGGTAAAAATCGAAAACCATAATTGCGTATTTTGATCACAAAATAATCATAATAACTGTAAATTGAATAAATAAAAAAAAAAAAAAAAAATGAAACAATAATAATAGCTGATAACAAATAATAGTTTAAGGCGTTCGTGGCGCTAAACGAGACCGTGGTGTGACAAGCCTGTCCGCGTAATTAAACGACATATTTCATTTGGAATCCCTGGTGGCGATGAGGCGATGAAAACTAAACGGTAACGCGACGATGTATATTGTATATATATATCCTTTTTGGTCGTGTAAAACGATTCAGACTACCAAAGTACGTATACGCATCAAGCTTTCCGACGAAATAATTCCATCGATAAAGTTTACATCATCAATATAAACTATGAACTAAACTGAAAATGAATTAATTTTAAACACGGTGATGATAATGAAATAAGCTCTGATTAAAATAATACATTTGTATATATATATATGTATATATATATATATATATATATATATATATATATATATATATAACCACAACATATTTCGAAGCTGACGAGTTCACGACCAAAGAATACTATAAATACACCAATACAATTGAAATAGTAAAGCTGAAATTTTAAATTCAACATTTGAAAAATATATAATATAAAAATGAATAATATGAATTATTAAAATGAGATTGCACGTAAAGCGACAATTACAAACGTAATATATCACTGTATTTATTAATTAAACTCATTGTTTATGTATATTCACAACAAATAAATTTTTTAACACGTAATTAAAACAATTAAGTATACATAATTTTTATACCCGATGCATTTCGAAGCTCTAGCACTTCATATTCACCGGAATAACTGTAAATTGAACATGAAGTGTTAGCTTCGAAATGCATTGGATATAAAAATTATATATAATTGTTTTAATTACGTGTTAAAAAATTCATTTGTCGTAAACGTAATATAATTAAAAGTTAATATGTGATGGTTAACATTATGATGATAAAATTTGTATGAAATTATAAATAATGGATTTTCATTTAGTGAACTATTAATAATAATTATATCTTTGTATTTATTAATATAATCATTTTCTGCAAAATTTAACGATTAATGAATATTAATGTATTTTAAAATGCACTGAAGATCGGTCATAACGACAGTGTGGTTGTAGGAACATACTGGTTATAGAGACAAATACAAGTATTACTGGACTAGCAGAATTCCGTAAAACTATGCGTTAACCTCTATTCAAATGTTGATACACAGATATATCGTTTATATCTGTCGACACGAAATTTTACTTGAAAGTTTTTTACAAATAAATTTAACAACAGAAAAAAACAAGTCAACATTTCTTTTTCACAGATAATAAAACATTCTTTGTACTACTTGTGTTGTTAACGTAGCATATTATTATAAACTTAACGAAAAAAATGATGAAACCTCTGCTATCTATGCTCATCTTGCTATCATAAAAAATCTTCGTCTCCGAAGGCTTCCCGGTCTACCCCTTGGCTTCAAACGTCTCACAGAACATGTCAAACTGATTAATCCATCTGATGATGAAAAAACCAGAAATAAACAGCAAGTTCCAAAATAACGTTGAACAGGCACAAATGCACTCTGATTTCATAAAATCGGATCCTTCGCTCTTTCCAGCTGTGCATTTGTTTTCATGTTTGAAGTATTTGTGTACCAGTTTTACAGTGTTGCCAAATTGTGCAACGCCTATTCTGCCGCATCCTATATAAGGAAACGTGTAACTCAGCTATTATGTATGTATTTTTTAGTTGTGCTCCTTCAGCGTCTGCTTCTGTTGATCATGTTTTACCATACACACGTTAAAGACTTTTCAAAGCATCGTTAAAGCCGAATTTCATTAATTCTATCAGCATCGTTTTAGTTACGATTGTCAGAAATTTTTCAAAAAGAATAAAGTTTTCGCAAAATGTTTTTAATGACGAAACTCCAATTCCACTTTTTCTTGTTTTGAAGGTAAAAAGGTAAAATCACAATAGGTTAGACCAGGTTGGATGGTGCAAAAAGCGAGACCATTACCAAGTTCGAGTATTGTGCAGTTGTTAGTTGTTTCGTGGAAACTGACGTCAAGACTAACTGAAATACTAGGGCTACATTAAACTGCTAATGAAACAGCGCCGTCGCGATGCATTGATGAATTATTCGTAATTCATTTTTATTGGTTAAGCGGAAATCAACTGATGAGAAGCAATTAATTTGCTAATGTCAGTTTGTTTAGCGATTCCTTCAACGATTGCTCTTAAAACCGATCGGTGATGACGTGTTGACTGCGTGCCCGTTAAAATGCTTATTAACTTATTCGCCGGCAGCAATTCGCAAGAGAGCCTCGTCGCTATTACCCGACCGTTTTCTTAATTAACTGACGGTCTAAAACTACCAGTTGACCTTTGTCATTCGGCTAATTTTCGAAAGTAACAAATATTTCCGTCGATACGAAAAGGCCCTTGTTGTTTACATTCGAAGAAGCAGCGACCATATGAAACGAGGCCAACAAAACTTGAACAAACTTGTAATTTTTTTTTTTGGCAATTCCCAAAATAACACGTGCGGTACTCTAAAGCAAAAAAATTACAGTCGATATTTCAAAAGTTTGAAACTTATCATACACAAAGCGATTTTAAGTTATTTATTAAGTTTATTGGTGTAACTCTAGAGGCAAAATCGAAGGAAAACCGCCGCGAGGAAGAAAAAGACTAGAAATGATGTCAACAGGACTGGAACAAAAAACCGTTGAAGACATAATTATTGCCGCAAGGAATAGAACAATGTAGAGCCTAATATTTATTCGAGCAAATATTGGTGTATGCAATCTTTGGAAACAAAGACGCTACGTGATGATTATGATTAAGTTTATTATCGATTTGTATAATTTTTCATATGCTTTTTCTATATATCATTCCGTTCTATTGGTTTAGCTACCGCCGTATCAGCCGTATCAATGATATTGTGCCCCCCGGGGTACAGGGTACCCGAATGTGTGTGAGCGAAAATTCGTATAAATGTAGTTTGACTTTCAGAAAGCTAGTATTCTACTAAGTGTAATCTTTTAAATAGTCTGAACGAAATAAGAAATCAAAATTCGTTCCATGCCTTACTACTAAACCAGTCCGCAGATTTAGCAGAAGAGTGGGAGGTAGCTAATGTTTTGAAAAATAAAAGACGGAAGATAACGAAGCGTTTTTTTGATGAGCTAGCAGAAGATGAGAGAATTTCAGAGCCACAGTCGTACTTCAAAGTCAATGTGTACTATTGCTTTTTAAATATATTAATTTCTCAAACTAAACAAAGATTTCAGAGCCTCTGTGACCTAAGTAATACGTTCGAAGTGTTACAACCGGAGAAACTTTTATCTTTTTCAAACGAAATGATAAGAAAGTATGCCGGAAAACTGTCTGCTGAATACAGTAAAGACATGTCAGTTGATCTGTATTGTTCACAATTAATTGCTTTGAAAACATGCTTAAAATCTTAAATTCAGAAAATTCACTCCGTTAAAGAACTCACGGAATTATTACTGATAAAATTCAATAGCCTCCAGTTTTCCGGAGGTAATAAAAGCGTGGATGACTCTTCCGGTTACAACTGCCATAGCTGAAAGAAGTTTCTCGAAATTAAAACTGATAAAAAGTTATTTTATGACTTCAAAGACTTGTCTTTATTTTGGCTCCATAGAGGCAGGAAATCTAGAAAAGCTGAAATCGTCTTCGTCTATGGATGATTTAATAAATAAGTTTGCCGAAAAAAAGGCGAGAAAAGTGCATATTTGATTGGTAAGCAACGGAGTCGTATCTAGACCAAAATTTTATGGGGGGGGGGGGCGAAAATGTTTTCATAATTATACATATATATGTGAGTGTGTCTGTGTGTGTGTATCATCACGAAATACATTTATTTATAAATAGTACACTAAAGCATTGTAGTCAATTATTGTATATGCAATACTTGAATACTACAATAAAAACAAATAAAAAATAGTCGTTGCCATAGAATTCATAAAAATTTTGATTTTATTTTCATTTGTCAAAAATTGAAAAGAAATAAATTTATTCTGAATTTCGGTCCATTCAATTCAATCAGTTATGATTTCGCAGACATTTCAGGGCGGAGGGATGAGCCCGAAATACCCCCCTCAGATACGGCCCTGGCAAGCATTATAATCAATAAATAATTATTTTACTTTAATGCGAGCGTTTTTGTTTCTTTTGTGAAAAATCTTTACACTTTATTAGGGCCCCCCAATAAATTTTGATACAGGGCCCGTCTAGGGCAAGCTACGCCACTGTATTATATATATATATATATATATATACATATATATATATATATATATATATATATTAATAGCTATGCCATTTTTACGCCAGGGGTCATCAGGAAAAATGTCCTGTCACGAAATTTGTCCCATATATAAGACTTTAATGCGGTGTTAGCTTTTCGAACCCCCTAGTGGTGAAAATTGGAACTTATCAGGAAAAGTGTCCTGTCATGAAAATTAATAAAATGGTTCTAATGCGATATTAGCGCTTCTACATCCCCTGGTGGTGAAAATGTGAACCGAAAGACTTTTTTCTGTAGAACGGCGTAGCCAATGAAAAAGTTTACTCTTCTATAAGAATTATAGAAGAACTAGACCTGGGAGTGAAGGGGGCTTACCCCATTCCGAGGTCCGAAGGGGCGAGTTTCTATATACATATATATAGAAACATATATACTTACGATTTTATCTATTTACGCATTTTAGTCGTACAGATATAAGCAGTGTTCGTGGCAATTTTTATGTACAACGCGAGAGTGCGCAAGACAACATTTCAATACAAAAGCAAAAGTATGTCCGCCTATACACCAACCCGCGTGCGTGTGATAGTTTATATGTGGTAGCGGTTACTTATTTGTAATAATTTCAATCGTTGCCTGGGATCGAACTGAGGACCTCGGTGTTGAAAGTTAATTACTCTAACAGCTAAGCTATCACGACGACTGCATCAAATTTTTATGTAATGTTTTTGTATAAAATATCCCATAACGTTTATTATGTTTTTTTTTTATCAGGCTTATTAAACAATTTGATTTTAACGAAGTAAACAAATAAAGTTGATGACGCGATTCAAAGAATCTAGTTTATATACATATATATTATTAATTATGTCATTTTTATATTGGGCGCAATAAGGAAATCAGTTTCGTTTTTGTGTATGGATTTTACGTTGTACAAAAATCCAGTTACAAAATCTTTTATGTTTTTTTACATGTATGTTATACGTTTGTGAGACATCATCAACTAATGTTGAGTCTCGTTCAGAAAAACCAGTGAACTTTGTTATTTGTTTCGTAAAACGAGAAAAATGGTAAAATTCGTTTCGAAAATAGCAAAAATTAATTTTTATTTTGTCAAAAATGACACAATGAGTTGTAATCAACTTTCCTATAAGCACTAAAATCTGATAGTCTTTTATAATTATCGTAAAAAAGTCATCAATTGACTATGTCATTCTTGATATGAAACATTTATTTTTTTATTATAATAAATTTCGAAATTTTTTAGGCTTTCCGGTATTTCGATTGTACATCAATGCCCTGTACATTCTTTTAAAATTTTCATTTTTAACCTGCACGATACCGTTAAAAATCTAGCCGCGACGTTATCACTTCAGTTTCATTTGTAAATTCCATTTAATACTTCTATGAAATATAATCTGCTGAATGAGATACATATTTTCCATTACTTTTGAAAAAAAAAATCCATCTTGGCCAGGTCGTTTACCTTCTTTTGAATATTACGTCATTCTTACGACAGAGGTAATATGAACAGCACGAAATCGTAAAGAAGTGATGTCAAACTTGAAAAAAAAAAAAAAATTGTAAAAAAATAAAGAGTATTTGGCCAAGCTGGAATTCTTTTCAAAAATAATGGAAAACATGCATCTTATTCAGCAGATTATTTTTCATAAAAGTATTAAATGGGATTTACAAATGAAAATGAGATTATAACGCCGCGTCTAGGTTTTCAACGGTTTTGAGTAAATTAGAAATGAAAACTTTTAAAAAACATATTGGATTAATGCAGGGGGGTTGTAGTGAAGAAATGGAAATATATAATTACGAATTAATCGGCAGACTGTAAGTTACATTTAGGAGGAAATCGCTTGTGTTATAAATATTGAAAAAATTGAATAGTTTTATTCGTTATAATGTAAACCGATTCAGCGTCTTTTCTCGTATCGTGATTAAGTGAAGTGTATGGCATTCTCTACTTTTTTTTTTATAACAGTCACGATACATTTTTTTAGAAAGAAGAAAAACACGGTCTAAATGTGTCAAAAGTAATTAATAATAAAGTTATAATAAATCTATTTATTATTTTTGCAACACGGAACTTTAAATGTCCGTAGTCCTAAAATAAAGATAGAAAAAAAACATAAAAAAAAAATAAACACTGATCCGTTTATATTATTCCTGGAAGTTATAATGAAAATTCTTAAGTAAATCGTAAATTAAATTTATCAGGTTTTGATTTTTCTTCGATTTCGATGGAATGTCACATGTACAATCGAAACCAACTCTTCTATAAGAATAACAGAAGATTGCATTTAGGGGTCCGGTGGGTAATCTCCTGCCAAAATTGGATCGTGTTATCCATTTTAGTTTGTTATTTACCTATAATTTTTCAACATTTTGCCTGGAAAACATTCCCGTTTTTGGACTTGATTTAAGTATGTACATGTATTTCCAGTGCGTATACTCAATGTAGCTGGAAGCCATCGAAGAAGGATTTCCGTACCGATGAGTGCAGCTCATCGCGAACAATGACGCCCGCCACGGCACCCGTCAACCAACATGTATGTTGATAACTCATTTATGTAAAAAAGAAAAGTAAAATGAAGTATGTCTCATACCCTTTACAGGGCGTCGGGGATTGTGAAGTTAAGGCTCACAATGTACTTATCCTAATGATTCTAAACAGAATATTGGGGCCAGTTCTTTTCTTTCGGCCTACTTTACTTTCCCAGATTTCTCTGGAACCCGATTCTATTTCAGATTAGACTATAAACCTGGGAGCGACTTGGATAACTCATCCACGTACGCTACAAAAACTCGAGATAAAATCACCCCATTAACCTCTTATGCTCATCCTATCGCTAAACCCGAGTTGGTTTTCAACTGTATCCTTGATTATTTTATCACAATTACGTTGCACCAAGTAAATAGGCTGCAAAATATTACTAGCACTGCCAAGGTAATCGAATTATGCTACACCTAAGGATTTCAGAACTGATAGATGAATTCATTGAAGAACATGACGGTTTTTCTATTGAATCGAACTAAGGCTAACCAACCTAACGCAAAGAAAATTGCACTTTCTCGCATCAATTCAACCATTCCGAACAAAATTCTCGAAAAATACATTAAAAAGAAGAAAAAAAAATCCAACACTGACATTAAATATTTCCATTTTACGGTTGAATCGAGATAATCAAATATATTTTTGGTCATAACCTGAGGTTGACAATTTTGTTACAGAGATTATCAAATACTTGATATCTGAGTGCATTTCGTACTTCGCCAATTGACAGCTTATTGTATGAGTGTAATGAAAACCCCCCCTCTATTTTTGAAAAAAAAAACTTTTGTTGAATGTGTGTGCACATATTAAAGCTTCTCCATATTCTTCAGCTTACGACGACAATACCGTTTCCAGATCTTCGTTCGCAGATATATATATATTTCTCAGCACAAACATCGGGTTCGATCAACACTCTCTTGGTACAGCTTAGCTTAACCTTACTATAAAGTAGGAAACAACAACTGCGCTCCAATTTCAAAGGATCCAGATTATAAAATTATGTTCACCGACGGATCCAAACTAGAAAATCGAACCGGTTGCATAATCGTATTAAATCAGTTTGATATAATTACCGTCACTACCTTCATTCTACTCTATTTTGTCCGCTGAACTCTTTATTGCAGCGACTCTTTAGGAACAAAAGCTTGCTCATATTTCATAAACAAAGAAAATCATTTCTGTACTGCAAAATACATCCTATCGAATAATCTTCGTACGGACCCGGGCCACATTGGTATTCCAAAACAATGGATTAGTGGATCAAGCTGCCAAAGAACTTCCACCCCGTACCTAATATCAAAATACCGATAACTGACATTGAAAAACATATCAGTAGAGTCGTCTAGACAAACAATTCTACAACGGTTGATTGGAGGTACCTTCTTCTAAAACACTAATCAAAACTAAATAATCCTCAGAGTTACGGTCAACTTCAGTAAGATCTAACTGCCGGGTGGAAACCGCTCTTTGCCGAGTCCACATTGGTGTTATACTTCAATTACTCGTTCGTCCCCTTTGAACCAGCACTTACCACCTCATTGTTTTCGCTGCAACGATCCATTCACAGTCCAACACCTCCTCATTAACTGCCCGGAGTACAAATCGATACGCTCGAAATTTTCACTCTCTTCATTACTTGTGAAGCTTCTCGGTGATGATGAAAGAATAATCTCTCGACTCCTCGAAATTTCTCAAAGCGAAAAATCTCATAACTTTATTGTGACGAAAGTCGCTGTATACGGCTCGTTAAATATATTAAAAAAAAAAACAAAGAAGAATTTCCGTTTTTCTTTCATAGATTTACCTCGCTCACTGAAATATCGAAAAACCACCACTCCGACAAAAACGAATAACGTTTACTTAAAAATAGAAAACAAGTTATTGATTAATAACCGGGTAACGGTAGTCGGTTTTTTTATTTCTCTCAATTTTTAAATATAATATTTCACACGGTTTTTTTCTTTTTCTTCTACTTTTTCTGCATTCAATTGTTAATTTGTTAGACACCATCATTTCCACATATTATGTACATTTTTGCTTATTTCTAATTTTACCGCGATGTTTAATAAAATTTACCGAAACTGATTTTTTGTTTATTATTTAATGATAATAAACCGTTTGCCATTTGATAAGGCAAAACATTTCTTCCTCAGTTCCATTCGTTAAAACGCGTTCGTTCATTTTTTAATTTGCCCAGTATTCACCCGTTTGTTTGAAGTGGCATACGATTATACATTAAATTCCTATATTTTGTCTTATTAAAATTATCGCAATAAAATGCATGAAATAGTTTTAAAATAAAATGACTCGGGGTAAAATATGTACCGTAAAATCATGTGCGGAAACGCAATAAATAGTCACCATGATTGCGGAGCAGTAATCTCGGAAACGTTTCGACCTATTATAATTGTTCTTCAAAATATTTAATTGTTCGCAATTCGTTCATTGCACACGCTGGAGACATGAATGTACAGAATCATTTTATAAAATACTTAATAATTTAAATTTTCTATAAACAAAAAACAGCCAATATCAAATTTCTCCTACACACACCTACACAAACTCGCCCAGCTGAAGAAAGAAAAAAATTTTACCACAACTATTTTCCTGTTTCAATTTCTAATATCAGTTTAATCGTTCATCTCGGACAGTGCAAAAAAGTGTAATTAAATTAATAAAAAAAGGACATTCGCGAAGAATTGTGAAATAGTTTTCAGATTTATAAAAGAAACAAAAGCAAACATTAGTCGTAATTCCGAATTTATGGACATTTCCGGGACAAATAGGACCAGGCCGTAGGAGGTAGTTACGGTTGTCGTACTTTTCTCGAGTCACCAAGCGACCTACCAGAACAAAGACGCTAGTTAATTATTCCAAAATGAATATGTTCGTAAAAAAAACAAAAAAAAATACTGTTAAAAAAGAGCAAAAGAAAAAGATATACACCCTTTAATTTCAGATCGTTTTAGAAGTGGCGCTTTTGCAACTAGGATTTTTTGAGAAAAACTCTGTTAAATTTTAAAATTATTTACAGACGTCCGTGTATCATCGTTTGATTAATTATTAGTTTTAGGCAAAGACGCGTTATAAGGAAATTAGTAAGCCTGAAGGAAAGACGGTATTGCCACTAGTTTGTCTAGCCATGGTGGAAGTTCAACGAAAAAGTCACCGTGTTCAATACCGTAAATAATTTCAGCACCTATTCCATCTTTCGGCTACAGAGCTACAGCTCACGTGTGCGTGCGCGTGCCCATGTAGTTACATAATTCTTCTATCCTTGGCCATGGTCAACTTAGCACACAGGAGTCAGTCAGAAGCCACCGTCTAGGATCCGGTTTACACTAATTTAGTCTTATGGAACAAAAAACTGCTCAAAATAACCGTAACTGTATCCCAGATAATACCACCGAGGAAGTCTAAAAGGTTACACATAATATTCCGAAGACGGAATGGCACTCTTTTTAAATATATCTATCACCGGGCTACTATGACATTCTTAAGAATTCGCTGCTCCAATATGTCTGCAAAGAAATATTTCCGGGCTCAAGCTTAATACTGGAAATAATGAAATAGATGCGGGGAACAGACTGATAGGAGGCGCGGTGTATGAGATCGTCTTTGTGCCGAGACTCGCATTTACCGCACTACTACATACATCTGTTGGCCCTGGATTAGTTTTATATTTTCGCTTCAAAATGAAAGGAAAAATAAGCGAATTTTTATTTATACCTCTCTGCGGGTTTCCGCGGCAGCCTATATTCGCTACCATGTAGCTCTTTCTCATATATAGACTAATCTAAATTTAAAACGGTGGACAGATAACGGCTGGAGAAAATATTTCTTGGAAAAAACGCGGCACCGGCAGACCCGTTCATCTGGAAAAGGAATTTAAAGCGATTTCTCCAGACGAAGTAAGCCAGCGCATCGCATAACTGAGAACAGGAACTTCTCAAAGCCGTACTTTCGTATTTATTTCGTTTTCGTAGGTTTTTTGTCCTTTCATATTTCTCAGTTTTAATACGTGTACATATATTATTTTCCGGAACATCATCGTCATTATAGCAGCATCATTATTACGGCTATTATCACATCGCCTTGCTTTACTTCGGCTTACGTTTTCTTGTTATTTTCTTCTTCTGTCATGCTGCCTATTTTTGGGTTTTTTTGTTTTGTTTTTTTGATTTGTTTCGTTTCTTTCTCCCACCCGTAAAATTTACTTGTAAACATAGGCGGTTTCGTTGGTTTTTTGTTTTTTATTGTGCCAAAAATTGTCGAAATTCTTCCCGTTTAAAAAACAGCTTCCACATAAATTTTGTAAAAAAAATGCGTCAACGTGTGCACCCCACCGTTGATAAATATACTTTTTTTATTTTATTTTTTTTCTCCGTGCCCATGTCTAATGCTTACCATTCTCAAATGAAAACGCTTTATTTATTGACCAAGCCGACGATTCTCTGTCATCCCTATCATATTCACGCTATACATCGGATTGTGCAGGTATTTACGTTGTTTTTTTTTTTGTTTCTTTTTTTGTATTCCATCTGGTAACGCGCGCTGGCCTAATAGTATGGTAGCCGCGTTCAAGCCATTCCCAGTAAAATGTTTAACTAATAGTCGAATGTTAGTTATATCAAGAAAAATCATCCAGATGAAATTAAAATCAAACTCCCAGTACTTAGGGAACGAATAATTTCACAATATATATATATGCATATATATATATATTGTAATAAATCGACGTTATCCCTTCTCATTCGATTAAATTTTGTTTGATTATGATGTATATAAAAAAAAACTAATGGTCGCCAGTGGCAAATTACGGCTTGCCACTACCGGAAAAACTCCGCCGTGCAGAGCCTAATGCTTTCTAAATACAAAAAAAAAAAAAAATTTTAAAAATTTTAAAGTAAAGAAAAAAGAAAACCTCGAGAACCCGCCGTAAAATGGTGGTAAAATATCCGTGACGGTGATGTCACGAGGACTTAGCACGTGTCCAATAAGAAATTTTGATGAAAAATCACGTATATTCTCAGAAAAAGACTACACCGGTTTAATGTATTTTTCATTGTTTAATGATTCACATACGCTCCTTAATTTCACATCTATTACATTCCCGCTCTGTCCTGTGGATTCCTAGTCATTGTGGAATTTCGGGCAACAAGTTAGTTGACTCGTTGGCACGTTCGGCTGTTTCAGACGGTTGCTTCATTAGTCATTTTCTAGCCCAAAGTATTCCTCTTTCCTTTCGTTGCCACCGCGACTGTTGGTCTGATCTCTATCCTTCTGCATTTTCTAATCCTGCTTCCTTTTATTTAGCCATACAATCCATTCCTTATTTTTTCCCTTTGTTCCAGAATTTCCCCAACATGAAGCGGCGGTCAACTATCACATCTATAATTAGACTTCGGTTGAATCACAGCTTGCTTCCTGCTTCGCTCTTCCGTTTCTCCATTACCCAGTCACCTCTTTGCCCATTTGATCCGTCAGAGCTAACTTCATTTGTGATGCGAATCACATTTTACTTGAATGTGTCCTTTCGTTTCTTCCTTGGTCTCCCTACGCCTTACAGCGCTCACAGCATCCTTTTTTTTCCATCTCCCTTGGTTATTGTTTTCCTCTATAATCATTAATTGTCATACCTTTGGATTGGGTAACATCCTTAGCCGACATATTCAAAAAAAAAAAAAAATTGTTTAATGATATCCTTAATTAACCCCA
Organism: Icerya purchasi; assembly: GCA_039619475.1. NCBI lineage: Eukaryota > Metazoa > Arthropoda > Insecta > Hemiptera > Monophlebidae > Icerya > Icerya purchasi. The sequence goes on from CM077116.1 coordinate 249,800,692, forward strand.
TCAGTCAATTGCACGCTTTTATTTTTTTTGTTTTTAAATTTCAGCCCACTTACTTTATTTATAATGAAACCATCTGTGGACTCGTCTGGCCGTATTACCTGCTTAAATCTTTGGTTTTTTGCTCTTCTTATAGTATAATGAACTCCGTATTAATGATTTTCCTTTCTTTTGACCATAAACAATTAAAACAAACCTCATAATCCATGAATTATTTATTGTTCACATGGAAATCCGCAGCATTCCTTAATCTGTGCAATTAAAATTTTTAAAACACTCCAACGAAATCTGTTTCTTAGTAAGAACGTTATTAAATGCCTGTATGATTTATAAATAAACTAGCTAAAAGTACAACTTTGTGACGGCTGGCAAATTGTATTCTATGAAATATATATTTCTAAAAGGAAAATAATTATATTTTATACGTCAAAAAATATTTATAAAAACAAATATAAAAATCACTAAAAACATCACATCTAAAAATCATAAGTAAAAATGAGAAGCATAATAAACATAATCTATTATTTTCAGCAGTTCCAAAGTGAAATATCTTCAGCAATTAATTGCTAACTTTTTTTATTTTTCAATTTTAAAAATATTCATACGAATAATGAAAATATTTTTATCTTAAAGAGCAGACTAATAGTGTAAATAAGTCGACTATTTAAAAACAAAACTGTCACCTCCTTTACTAATATATTTCCTATTGGACCGTTGGTAATAAAATCAATTATTTTTCGCATATTTAATCCGTGCTATACTTAGTTCTTGTATGTATTTGGTTTTTCTGTTTTATATTATTTTGAGGGATTTCAAAGGTATTATTGTACGTCTGATTCTTTTTATGTCATTCGGGCTGAAGTAATATAAAATTCACTTATTCCACACGTATTAATATTATCATATATAACAATTTTTGGGTTTTTTTCCCTTACCATGAGCTTTGTATAACTGCATAGGTCATTATGTTATACAGCAATTCATAGAGTTTAAATGACTGGATCGATCTGATTTGTTTTAATATGTTAAAATTCCATTACGGCGGATATATCGTTGCAGATTTTAACAAATAACAATTTGAATTAAAACTTAAAATAACTATACTCAGTATGGTATGCAGTAAATAAAATAAGGTATTTTTATAGATTAGGTAATTTAGATTTCATGTTTAAGGAACGACGTCCATATTTTCCTATGTCGCTTTTTATAATTTTTTAAATATATTTTCAAGACTTCAGGAAGTTTATTGAAAAATAAATCTCCCATATACACTACCTTTGCTCTCATCTTGGATTTAACAAAGTGAGATTCATCAATATACAGTTTTACCTTGGAACACAAGGATTTTAAATTTATACTCATGTTTTAAGACAAAACCTAGATTTGATTTATAAGCAAGATAATAATTTCACACATGTTACATACATATTCAGTTCATCAAAATATTTACATAAACTCTGAATATTCAACATAAAAAGATTAATTTTATTTTTGAAGTTCATTTTGGTTCAAAATAATGTTTACACTTCCATACCTTGATTATATAGTTATGAGGTAAATTAAATAACATATATCATTTAACACTGCGATAATTAAGACTAAAAGTAAAATTTCTTAAAAAAAACAAATCTAAAATGAAATAAAACGGTGTAAAAATTATCCAGATATTATTAAAGTAACGTGCGATATTTCATTACTAGGACAACTGGGTAATATTAGTTAAATTCGGTAAGATATACATTAAAGAGATAAAATAAATATTTATGTTATAATTACCAAGAACGCCATAAAAATAATGGCTAAGTTAATGCTGTGTAGTTTACTAATAACTGAATGAACTAAACGAATAATCAGTTTACTTTCCTTCATTCCATTTGTATTATTTTTTCCATTTCTTCTTTATATTTACTATTAATATAGATGTACGATTTTATGATCATATAAATCATCTCTATGCATACTACATTTATGCAATAATTATGAAATAATACCAACGCACAGTGTAGAAGAATAGTTTAAGTAAGAATATTTTACAGTTGTCTTAATTAGTATAATATGTTATTAAAAAATACTGCTATTTCTATATGAAAATTTAACATGCACTCTTCTGGGAAAATATTAAAAATAGCAGAAAATGGAATTTTAGTGTTGTTATATAATGTTAATATGTGTAAAATAAGTGAATTTATTACTTTAGCCCAAATAACATAAAAAGAATCACGCAAACTATCAGGCATACCTATGAAAACCTCTAAAATAATATAAAACAGAAAAACAAGAACAATAGCATGGATTGAATAAGAGAAAAATAATTAATTTTATTACCAGTGATCTAATGGAAAATATATTAGTAAAGGAAGTGATAGTTTTGTTTTAAATAATCGAGTTACTGATTTTAATAGACCATTAATCTGCTCTTAATAAAAATAGTTTCATTATTTGCATGAATATTTTTAAAATTGAAAAATAAAAGTTACCGATTAATTGCTGAAGATATTTCGCTTTGGAACTGTTAAAGATAATAAATTATGATTATTACGCTTTTTCTCCGTTATAATAAGATTAAAAAGTGTACATAAGTAATGTATTTCACAGACGGAGTCATTTTTCAAAATCCGAAAATGATAGAACATATTCTGTAAATTGCGATGTTGCAATTTGAAAAAATAATTATTTATTAAAAATAGTATATGACAAAAAGTTAGCACAGTGCAGAGTTGTATTGCAATTATGTAGGTACAACAATAATAATGCGGTGATTGTAAGTTTTTTAATAAATAACTATTTTTTCTAATTGCAACATCGCAGTTTACGGAATGTGTTCTACCATTATTTTCGGATTTACTGTTATATAGGCATGAAAATAAAAAATAATATTTTTTATTTATACAAGATTGGTAATAATCAAACCTACTGCTCATGGGAAAGAGTGAACTCGCCATCCATAAAATATGTGTCACCAGGAGAAGTCAAAGCAGTAATAAAGACTTTAAACCCAAAGAAGGCCCCCGGCTATGATCTGATCACACCTAAAATAGTAAAGCAATTACCTCGCAAAGCAGTAGTATTGCTAACCTACATATATAATGCAATGTTGAGATTGTCATATTTCCCGACACAATGGAAACTTGCGCAAATTATTCTAATACTCAAAGAAGGTAAACCACCGGAAAAAACAGGGTCCTACAGACCGATATCGTTGCTGCCTGTTTTGTCAAAAATATTTGAGAAGTTGTTGCACAAAAGACTAGTGGAAATAGTTGGAAACACGATTCCGCTGCATCAATTCGGGTTCAGGCAGAAACACGGCACTATTGAACAGGTACACCGTATCGTCTGTAAAATTGAAGACTGCTTGGAAAAAAAGGAAGTCTGCACTGCTGTCTTCCTTGATGTTGAAAAAGCCTTCGATACTGTGTGGCATTCAGGACTGATGGACAAATTGGCGAAAATACTACCTACTCCGTATTGCGTGCTGCTGAAATCGTATCTGCAGCATCGAACATTTCGGGTCAAAAGTGGTGAATCCTTGTCGGCAGTACGTGAAATAGGCGCCGGTGTACCGCAAGGTAGCGTACTGGGGCCATTACTATATGTCATATACACATCTGATGTACCAGAGGTTGAAAATGTCGACATCGCCACGTTTGCAGATGACACTGCGCTGGTCTGCTCCGCTAATGACTTACAGGAGTGCATTACGAATGTGCAACATGCGGTCACAGAAGTGGCATCGTGGTTTGACAAGTGGCGCCTTAAAATAAATACGATTAAGTCAACGCACGTAACATTCACAAACCGTCATATAACTTCGGTGCCAAAAATCTGTATCGGTAATAACGAAATACCACAAAAAAATACTGCATGCTATCTTGGTATACACATGGATAACAAACTAACTTGGAGGCACCACATAATGATGAAACGTAAGCACTTGGACATCAGGCTCCGCAATATGAACTGGCTAGTAGGAAGACAATCCGAATTGACGATGGAGAACAAGATATTACTCTATGAGATGCTATTAAAGCCAATTTGGCGGTACGGAGCACCGTTATGGGGATGTTCGAAACACACTAATATACAAATCTTGCAACGATTCCAAAACAAAGTACTGCGTATGATGACAAACGCTCCCTGGTTCATTCCAAATAAAACGCTACATACCGATTTCGACGTGAAGTATGTTTCCGAAGTAGTATCAGAGGAGGCGACGAAGTACCTTCGTCGACTGGAGAATCACGATAATCCGCTAGCGATCGCACTGATGGACAACTCCGAGGAAGTTAGGCGTCTACAGAGAAGGAAAGTTTTTGATTTAACCGTGTAAACGTGCATTTAACTGCGTAAGCACCAGAAATTGCCCACCAACGGGTGGTTGCATTTCTGTCACGCTGGCCTCTTCTTAGTCATGTTCTTTCCTGTCCCTCTCCCTCCCAACCTTCTCCACTCTGCACCTTCCATCCTATCCCTCCCCCTCCTAGCCTTCTCCACTCCGCACCTTTCATATAAAGATCTGCTAGATAGCCTGTAAGGGCTAGTTGTAGAAGGGAAATAAAAAAAAAAAAAAAAAAAATACAAGTTTGTGTTTTTTAAAATAACGATTGATGGCACATCTAGACATGAATATGAATAATTATGTTCAATTTTATGTCCATATGTTTAGTAGTTTTTTTTATAATGGCTGGAACAAGAAATGCTCATTATGATCTATAAGTAGTCTCGTTTCGCTCGCCTAAATTAATAAGTATTACCAATGCGTAAATTAATTATAAATGTAACGTTAATAGTTATCAGGGTCGGATCTAAGGGGTAAGAGCCAAATTTTCCGCATGCAAAATTCAAGTTTCTTTTCCCAAAATACTCAGTACTGTAAAAATGGAAGATTTTAAATTTGCGTTTTTTTTTTTTTTTGGTCTTAAAAATAATTTAATTTTCGTACTTCCTGCATCCTGATCTCTGTTCTCATCTGCCTTTATTCTACATTTTGCCCTTTTCAATCTGCTTCTAATTACTTTGTGACCTCGATATCGCGTTTTATTCGAATGTTTGACCATTTCTGCTGAGTAATCGTTCTTCTACTCTTCGCTACACTTAACTCGGTTTACCCCTACTCCCCCCTTTACTTATATTCTCTCATTTCCTTCTGCTTCTGTTTGTTCCAGCTCTCAAATTGTTTTTAAAGTTTTAAGAATACAACTTTATTTTCTCCCTCTTCTCATTTCTTTGGCTAATGTCCTTGTTGAAAGACTTATTAAAAAAAAAAGATAAAAGGACAACCAAAAGCAGCGTGTAAGCGATGAATCGAACGCTAACCATTCTTTAGCTAAGAAATAAGGCTGATTTGCGGGAGGAAGAGAGGGAGTCAGCGATTTAAAAAGCCTGCAAAGGATCTTAGGCACGTTTCAGCGGCCTTACGCAATTAATTAAGTCACGATAAACGCCAAGATATTTCCGAGGAAATGATAGTAAGACACACTTTTCGACGCTGGAGGAAAATTCGCTAGTGCAGCGAGCGGCGTTATTAGCGAGGTCAAAGGTTACCGCAAAACGGACGCTAGTTAAAACATTCAGACAAGAGTCGAGATTCGTATGCTTACCTTCGGACCGACAGCGACACCGAACTGACGCGAAGCCCCGAAAAGCACTCAAAACTTTCCTCGTTATTCGTTTTTCCTTTTTTGAGAACTGCCATTAACACTCCTTCCCGACGACGACCCGCGTGTCCGCTTGTAAAGCTGAAAACATCGAGTACAAAGTATTTTCAAATTTTGAATTCGCCAGAAGTGCCTTCAATTTCGCTCTCTTAATATTTCCCAGTTCAATTGTAAAATCGCGTTTATCGCGACGCACTGTACAAGCGACTGTTTCAACTGAGGCGACGAATCTGCACAATTTGTCCTCGCCTAACTTCTCGGCCACTTCGCACGTGCCTTTTTTCTCCGGCACTGAACAATTTCTGCGTTGAGACGCATTTCCCGAGTGCCGAGGAGGGGGCAAGCCAGTCGCCGCATATGCTAGTTTAATTTTATTCGTTCGACCAGCACCGAGTTAATCCGTATTCGAAACGAAATTTTTAATTTTCACCAGTTTAGTATTTGGAAAGTATTTTTCCTGCTCCGATACAAGGGCGAAAATTCGAGTTGTTTTGAAGTTATTTTTCGATGGTTTTCCGGGTTTTCTTTATTTTCTTCTTTTTCCAGTGGCAAACGAAGCAAATTACCGTTCGGCGACGAAAGGATTGCCCGACGAGACTGATCAACTCGAATAGTTTAGGTAATGTAAAATCTAATGCGCGACATTGGAAGAAAATACGGAAAACACGAAATAGGAGAAACTGAAAAAATTAAACGAATCAGCTCTAACGATTGAACATTAGCCGGGAAAGACAGCATTTTTACACAATAAGTCAGAGCTCAATGGTCTAGTATTACACACACTGTATATCTGAAAATGATCGTATTTAAAATGATGCCTTTTTTGGCTATACGACATTAATGACACGGTCTCAGAAAGCGTCATATTTAATACCTACCGTGTGGAATATTAATAAAGTATCATCCGTGTTCCTTTTTGGAGGTACTGTCCGAATTTCCTAGTGTCTCTAATTTTCAGGCTTGGCTGTAAGTGACTTAAATTTGGAACGAACCATCAGCCGGCTAGCTACGGCGATTGAAATAACGAATGAAGTTATCGACGAGAAAACTCGGCAAAGAGAAGACCGCAAATACGAAAAATCGGCCAAAGATTTGCTTTTATTGAAGATGAAATATTTTGCAAAAGTTCTATCTTGGTTTTTTTGCAAACCGTTACGTTTGTTCTCTTTTTCCGTAAGCGCCTTATATCTTGCACGCACGTTTAATTGAGTCTGCCAACAACGTCAGTAATTGTGTATATGTACATATATATATATATATATATATATATATATATATATATATATATATATACATAAACATATATAAATATATATATGTATGTATGTATTTATGTATGTGTATGTGGATTTTCGACTAACACTCCCGATTCTTCTATTGAACAAAAATCTTTACGCTGGCCGGTATAGCACTCAATGGAAGAAACTTTTTTTTTCATATCCGACTTTTCGGTTTCCATGGTTTCTGAATGCGAGCAATCCTAAATGGTGCCAGATCGTCCAAATGGAACTGCTTTAGGATACGGTCTTTTTAATTCTTTGTAAAATATTACTAACACATACACACGGATGTTTAAGAAGTTCCAGCAAGTAAATAGTCCCTACAGTGTGTGGCATGTAAGCCAAGTATATTTTGTTATCGAATTTTGAACTACGTGAAATTTTTGTAATGAAACCATTTTTTCCTTGTATGTCTTATGCAGTTTATAAATTACAAAATTGTGAAGTCGTAGCTTTACAATAAAAATTTCAGGCTGGTAAATAGAAGTATTTTCCATTGTCTAATCATTGGGACGTTTTTAATCAAATTACACCGGACAATGATATTGACTAAACTTTGAAAGCTATTCGAAATGGACGTGCAACAAACGAAGAAAAGCACAAAAAGAAAGGCGTCATTGGATCCCGTCGCAAGTTCCCGCACCACACAGAAATTCTATTCTAGTTGCTGGATCATACGAACGACACCATGATAACACATTGTGTGTGAAGCGATTGTCTTCGTAATAATCTGGGCGCATTATAATTCGCTAAATTTCGGAAGCAGCCAACTGTCGCAACGATGAAAATTTGATTTCAACCCGCACACCGAAGTCGGCACAATTCAATTTACATCGTTCACATGTCTACTGTAAAACAGCCGTGTTTCACAGTTAGAGCTTATGATGGATGTGTGAAAGAAAACTTTTCATTTAAAAAGTTCGTCTTCCAGCTGAATTGTTACCGTCTAGTCTCTTTACCGGCACTTTTATTTTTGCTGTGATGTTCGAAATTGTTTTATTTAGCACTCTATTAATTCAGTGTGAAAAACTAAAGAAAGTATATATATATTTCCGCTTTTCATTGAAGCGTGGATAGGTTTTTGAGACGTGAGTATTTTCTTTAATTTTTTTTCATCGTATGCCGGTTTAGTGTAAAAATTGAAGTATTAACTGCAAATTTATGAAGATATGCATATTATTAATCGATAGTAACGGACGATGACGGAAGAAGTATGAATGTATCGTCGCCGAACATGGATGGTTGCGCCCCTGTCAGATCGTTACTAATTTAAACAATTCCTCTCCTTCGTGAATTCTAATAACTATTTTCTTTCCGTTGATTTTCAGGTGTCTCCAACATAGACAATCGGAATACCAGTTGTATTCGTCTAATTTTTTAAAAACTCCGAAGAGTCTCTGTACGCCTTCAGATAATTTCGGTAAACGTTTGACCGCAGCATCAGGCTAACATACGCTGAAACTAATCTATCACTGATGACTATTTCGATAGTGCAGCGACGACCGATTCACTGCTGTCGTGAGCTGTATTCAGCGTTCTTCGAATTTTATTAATTCATGTTTGCTATATGATATTCTTCCTTTTCGAATAGCCCGACTCCAACTGCCGGTATTGCTCTTTTTGAAGCATGAAACGATATACGGTAGCCGGAAACACGATTAAGCGTTATCTACCCGAGTCTTACAAACGGAGCCATATCTCGCAGTACGAAATAACCAAATCGGTGGAGAGGTCTTGGACGTGAACGCGATCGAACGTTAAATGTACCACAGTTCCATAGGGAGGACAACACCGAGTTTAAAACTTATGTGTACAATTTATGATGGTTTCGAGTTCGCGATGCTGTGGAAACGATTAATCTCTGTACCGCAATAGTGGCGTAATGTATGGTTGTGTCGACTACCCGTAAGAAATAGGCGGTCTAAAGAAATAGGTCCACTCAAGGCGACGTGTACGAGTTTGCTATTCGTAACTCTGCGATCATATTCGCATTCAGTTCGCATCTCTTTGGGACTTGCCGATTTTGATTGCACATAGATTTCGGCGCGTTGTATCTGCATGCGTTCACGCGTTATTAGTTTGCTTTTAATTTAGATTGAGATAGTAGTAACTCAGCCTTTTTTCAGCTCTGGGTTAATGAGCTCGGCACTTGACGCGTGAAAAAGATAGTGCGAATTACATCAAGGACGTCCATCTTATCGACATGCGGATTAGTAAACGGAGAACATTTGGGACTCGTCAGGTTTTACGCAGTGCACTTTTTAACGGAAATGTCAGAGTTAATGTTGTTGCAATATATAACATTTGTTCTCCGGGTAGCGTAGACGATTGCAGCCCTCTCTAATGGACTCTGGGTTAAAAACACGTTCACTTGCAATGTAAGCAGAAATTACGGATTCCGGAATTCGACTCGGTACTCTCTAGCGACAAATCTGCTCTCAGTTCACACCTTCTCCTTTCTGAAAGTAACTGCTCTCAGTCGTCTCGAAATTTAGTTAATTTAGAACTCGGCTTGACGCATTAGCTGAACAAGTGAATTATAGTTCAACGGATGCCACCAGATTTCGCTAACAGTAATTCCGACGCTTGTGTCTATATTAGTCTTGGGAAGAAAAAAGATGTTCACGATCGTGTAAAGTATGTTGTACCCCAGAATTCATTTGATCCGCTATTAATGTGCACTCATCAATGAATAGTGTTTTTACATTGTTGAAAGCGGTTTCGAATGTATTTAGAGCTTCAGCGGATAGACCACTTCCGCGCTATGAATTACCTAAAAGCGGCCTAAACAGTTGTACCGCTAATTGTTGCAGCCTCCAGCCGACGCTGCAGCTACGTAAGCACTAACCGCCGCGTTGTGCGTCTGCGAAATGCGGTTATGAGTTTCCATTATCAACTTCTTTGTGAATGTCTTACCGCAAAGCCAGCTGGCTCGGCAAGAAATATGTGCAGAGTCGTTCTTCGGCCTGCATACATTCGACGAATCGCCTCGAGAATTAAATCGCGTTGCCGTTGCTTCGTCTGCCACATCGCCGAATAATCATCTCGGCAGACATTACCCGCTTTTGTACGACGCTCGGAATTTTCTACGTAAGCGTCATTTTCATGTCACCATCAAGGCTGTCACGTACCGTTTGAACAGCAGTCGTGTCTTGTTTTGCTACTGACACATTCGTTCGCTTGCTGCAGAACACTTTTCTCTCCTTCTTCCACGTGCAAGTTCCTACATTCTTTAATAATTTGTGTCAAGTCCAAATTTAGTTTGAATTACAAGCTTCTGTTAGGTTATAGTCATTTCAGTTTCGGAGCGTACGATATCCGATCAAGCCCACTTCCGCCCCCTTCATTCCCAAACGGTACCGAGAAAAGAGGATCGTTTCCTTTTTATATTCACCCGTTTCGATCAGTTCGTTTTAGCGGTATCGAATAACTTTTGGCGACGCTCCGCGAGTTGAATTCAGCGCCTGCTCTGGCGTAGTACAAAAAATCGACGCACTTCTGTTTCAGGGTCTTTTTCGCTTTTCGCGGCTTTGTAGTAATATCACTGCACCCAACGTCAATTAGAATGGTCCGTGAAAGTGGCCCATCTTGATTTCTTCACCCTTCAGTCGCTTGTAGCACGTGAAAGTATGCTATGCGTCTGGAATTGTTGATTTTCTCTCTGTTCTGTATCTACAGAACGTAAAACGTTAGTGAGCTAGACGCGAATTCGCCCTTGTCTCGTTTTGTAATTACGCGGAAAATATGTGCGTGTAGTTTCGTTGTTGACAAACCTCGATATATTTCAAACGAAAGTCGACGACGCGATAAGAACCGAACAGGTCGTAACGAGAAAGTTGTGAAGCCAATTTATGATTGCATCGACCAATTTGCAAAGTAAAACATTAACAAGCCACGTGCGCGAATCGGAACTTTGAATTTCCCGGTCACGTTTCTGTTCGGAATAACAAAGGTCTTTGAATATAAATCCATCAGTGTATACGTATAATAATCCCAGCCATTTGTCCGCAACGATAGACATATGATCTAAAAAGGAAGCAGGACCTCGGTAAGTTTCTTGTTTATGGTGTACCAAATCCACCGTCAGAGTTGAAAATTTACTTCCTCAAGAGCCGTCTTGTCTAGTGGTTGAAATCCATACGTCCCTGCTGCCAGATGGTTGCTTTGGCTTCCGATCAAAGGGAAGCTTCATCGATTGCTTTGCTCATTTAACAGTAGCGAATATATACGAATGTTTCCTGGACAAAAATTTTTTGATTTCCGTGTTTTTCGATATATACAGAACTTTCGATGCGGATCATCTCCCACTTTTATAGCGGTTTACAGTTGTAATTTACTTACTGGCCGAACGATGGCGGTTCGATTTCCTTTTACGGACCGGTTGGTTTACAGAAGGCGGTACCGAGGTCTTCCTCAAGGCTCTATCTTGAATCCGATACTGTTTAACATATATATTTCACACCCGTTTGTAATTTACCGATTAAACGTACTGTCATTACGCCGGTGATATTACCGTTTATCATTCAGAGATAATTCTAACTACCACCATCGTTTATTGTTTAAGAAGATATCACACCGCGATTATTGATTAGTCGAGTCCCATCTGGTAATATCAACTGTGAAAAGTCGTGTTGCTATATTTACGCAAAAAATGATTAACTAACGATATATAGCGATTCGCTTTAAAAGAGATTCAATTACCAATTCTAGTTCCGCCAAATTCCTGGGTCAACTATTAGACCAGAAGCTTCTGTGGAAGGACCGGACATATGATCCAAAAAGGAAGCAGGACCTCAGTAATTCGGTTGTTTATATGGTATACCAAATCTACCGCCTGAGCTGAAAATATAGCGGCGTAGGTGAACTGCGAGAATACTGGAGGGAAAGGTTGATGAGTAATGGAGATTTGTAAGGTCGAAACATTTTTGCCGAGACAGCAAGCAGATATGAGGTTTTAGTGGTAAATCTCTATTTATGGAAAATGTCAAGGTATTTAAAAGATAAGAAATTGTTTGGAGAAGAATGCAAATTTAAGAAAATAACGATAAGCAAGTTGCACTGGCATCTTTACTGGATCGGTGAGATGCAAGATTCCGAACATGAACCAAATTCCGGCGAATAGTGAAAAATATCCCAAGCACCTAACATAAGCATGCGTTTTGGATCCTAGTAAGTTTGTTAATATAAACTCGAGCTGCATTCCTGTAAATAGAAAATCCGTAATTTCAAAATGTTGGATGCCTGAAATACCTTCGAACAGACTCCCGTTGAATATGGTCTTTCCACAGCAGCTTCTGGTCTAATAGTTGACCCAGGAATTTGGCGGAACTAGAATTGGTAGTTGAATCTCTTTTAAAGCGAATCGCTATATATCGTTAGTTAATCATTTTTGCGTAAATATAGCAACACGACTTTTCACAGTTGATATTACCAGATGGGACTCGACTAATCAATAATCGTGGTGTGATATCTTCTTAAACAATAAACGATAGTGGTAGTTAGAATTATCTCTGAATGATAAACGGTAATATCACCGGCGTAATGACAGTACGTTTAATCGGTAAATTACAAACGGGTGTGAAATATATATGTTAAACAGTATCGGATTCAAGATAGAGCCCTGAGGAAGAACTCGGTACCGCCTTCTGTAAACCAACCGGTCCGTAAAAGGAAATCGAACCGCCATCGTTCGGCCAGTAAGTAAATTACAACGGTAAACCGCTATAAAAGTGGGAGATGATCCGCATCGAAAGTTCTGTATATATCGAAAAACGCGGAAATCAAAAAATTTTTGTCCAGGAAACATTCGTATATATTCGCTACTGTTAAATGAGCAAAGCAATCGATGAAGCTTCCCTTTGATCGGAAGCCAAAGCAACCATCTGGCAGCAGGGACGTATGGATTTCAACCACCAGACAAGACGATTCTTGAGGACAAATTCGAATAATTTCCTAATACAGGACGTAACAGCGATATATGTTAGTATGATTCAGCTACCGTCCGTACCTAATTTTTTAATCCGAATGACTACAAATTCAAGACTCTGGTATATTGTTGGATAGAAAAAGGCGATTAAAAATCTGACATAACGTTGTGTCAAAGCGAAATCCGAGTGATAACAGAATATGTAATTTTGTCCGACCCGAGCTCGGTGGATTTCTTGTTCTTCGAGGCAAGCTTCAATTCACTTGCAGTAAATTCCTCGGCTAGGAAATGCCGCTTACATTAGATAGCAACGGAGGTAGATTAATGTTCCGATTCGGTGGGTACGTATGAAGCGGTAATGTGGCCCATGAATGTTTAATATAAATATAAACACGCCTTATTTATTTTTAGTTTTAACATCCGGCCATTGGGTAGAAGAAGTATTAAACCACGCGTAAAGGTTACACGTTAACATTGCGTGTGTCCTATGTAATACTGAACAAAAAGCGTCGCGCAATGCATAGTATACAATATTTGGAAAAAATATAAAGTCGGTTTGTTCTTTTTAATTGAATTTCACGATGAACAGCGCTTGCACGTTGTATGCAGTTTTCTGGGGGAAAAAAAAAAAGAAACAGCTTTACGTTACGCTATTATTATTAATATTTCTCATGAGCCGAATTTTTAACGATAAAAAAGATAAAATAAAAATAAAATAAAATAAGAGCACTACTCACATAAACTCTATATTCTAAATCAATAAAATGTTTATATATTTATCACAAATTTTCCTCGGTCTCTATTTAGGCCTAAAATATTTCCTTCCACGGCGCCAGCTTCCATCAGGATCACTTTCATTGTCATAATTTCTATCTAGGTAACCTGCATCTTCCAATAGCTTTCCGCAGTCTTAACACAGCGAATTGTAACGTAATTTTTTGATCTTCGCGAAAATAATAAAAACGTCCTGAACAAAAAGTACTTTCACAGTAAGAAAACAGAAAAACTGAAAACCAGATGAAAAGTGTAACCTCGTTTCGCTGACTAAAAAGGTTAATTTAAAACAAAATCAAGAATACGAGCCAGAAAACGATTCGCATATTGCACCGCTTACAACTAACTGCAAATAGCTCGACTTGCGCTGAACATAAGTCATTGGGCAAAGGAATAGGAAATAGAACGCGTAATGTACGGAATGTACCGTCTCTTCCTGTGTTAGCTGCATTTTTAAAATATCCACGTTTCGCAACCGTATAATGTGCGAGACAAAGAGATCTCTTAGTCGGAGACGCGCGGTGAAATACTTTTCGATGTAAGAAAGCCCTTCTTATTTCGTTAAAAACAATTACTGGTTTCATTCTCCTTCAAATTTCTGATACCGCACCTTACCAAACCTCTAAAATAAAAGAATTCTTCCGCTTGGAACATTCTATTTTTCTATCTAGATTTATATTTTCCGTACTGCCATTTGTGCGCATTCGTCGGTTTTATCCGCATTTGCTCTTTTAATTTGACATTTTTCTGGTAAGATTCTATTTTGGCGGTGTGCCGTCTTCTGTCAATGCTACACCATCAACACACTATGGTGCCGTGACGCATGGTATTCACACGGACGATTTTCTGCGCCAACTTTCATCGCCTTTTCTATGTATATACTATATAAACAGCAACCAGTAGCGCTCTTGCCTTACACCACCCTCTATTAAGCTCTGGTTCCATTGTTTTGTTGAAGCCTTCCGGATCTCATGCAATCGAAAAAATACCGTTCAATTTTCAAAATTTCGAACGCGTATTATTCCAGCGGTCTAAATTACACAGACTCCGTATCACTCACACACCGTCACCGTAATTTACACGAATTAACCGACCGCATCGAGTCTCCGCACCATCGGGGACCGTAAAATTACACAGATTTTCGTAAACTGCATTTTATCAATTCTCGCAGCTGCGGAATTTGTCATCGCTAAATAATATTCAAGGAATTTCTTAACCGAGCACCAGCGGTTATTATAGTTAGTTCTAAATATGGTCGTGATCCGCTTAATAATATTGTAATAATTAAATCGAGCCTATCCTACGCCGGCTGGCGAAATAACAATGTACGTCGCGAGTAAAAATCGGAATAATAATTTTGAATCACAGCCGCTAACGCTGTGTTACATTATAGTAGTTGCCGGGAAGTAATGAAAGCCGCCGGCAACAGTGATTTCCGATAGAACTGATAAGAATTCTCCAGATAACAGCTGTAGCAGCGAAAAAGGCAATTTTAGTTAAATGTAAATCACTTTCCGTACAATTTTAATCGAATAATTTTTTACGTTTCCTGAAGTTATAACTATTAATTAATTATAAAGAGCATTTACAGTTATTATTCGTCAAAGGGAAAATAACGGCGTTCATTTATTAAGGTAGTAAAATCCATTTCATTGGCAAACCGAAATCAAGATTTCGGGCTTCAACACTATCAATTGAAGACTTCTGCTATTAAAGGGCAGCGCAGAATCGAGTACAAAGAACGTAACAAATAAAACCCATATACCTATTATCGAGATAGAATTCGAATCGCTTATGTATTCCGGTAGAATTAATGAACTTCCGTGAACTCCTTTGTCGTTAATGTTGTACGAGTATATATTAATGTGTTAAATTTCGTTTATTGTATTTTTCTTTTCGGCCCGAAATCAGTGTTTTTTTGTTCGTAGTAAGAAATCAAGAGTTCGATTATAATTAAGATTATACGAATTTTTTTATTTTTTTTTGTGTTAAAATTATTACATGTACCGATCCGATAGGTATGCCGAAAAATAACTACTTTTGAAAACACAATAATATCTTACAAATGGCTTTCGAGAAATCTTTTGAAAATCTTAAAAATATGAAAGCCTAGTGACATCCGAAAACCTGCGAAAAACCGTGCACCGACTTCACGTTTCGTCCACTGCTGGATATTCTAACAGCAGAATTATAATACTTCGCTAAACCTCACATACTAGCAGCATCCTTCTAAAACTCCATAACTAAAGTGCGAAAGGTATCTCTTGTTATCCCATCGGGAATTTGAACATCTTCGATTGCAGCTGACATAAAAGAGGTAATAATATTTCTTCGGATTGATTCCGTTTTTTTTTTCGCGTCCACTTTGTATTTTCCCAAATAACTGCTCTATAATGCGGTTGAAAATTTTAGATCAACTAAAAGACCTGAGAGTGATTTGAGTTTTCGGAGCGAAACAAGTTCTGAAAGTTTCGGCTTCGGTAGTTTTAAATAACTTGGACCGATCGCTGGTAGCTATTGCGCCACACCTAAAAATAAATTTAAACGATGCACAAAACTAAGGTCGAAAATGTTGGGAAATAGTAAAAACATTTTGTGCATTTATTATGTATTTCGCTTAATGTTAAATTTTAAAGTGTCGGATTTTATACTTCCTCAGATGGTAGTCTAATATCGACTACCACACCAGATGGATCATCAGTTCTCGAGATGTGTCCCAATCCGGACACTTAAGTCGTTCCCCCAGGTACCTAATCCGAAATTATGCCAGAAAAATCCGGGAAAGTAAAGACAGCCGAGAGTTCTCGAATCCATTACATCATTAAGAACATTATGAAAAGGTTAAATTTTCCACGGTACACATTATGTCGAGAGGCTTACTTTACTTACTCAGTGTGCTATACGATAATTAAACGTTTCTACGTGAAAGAAAATACGTGTGTTATTGTAAATAGTTTTAAACATTTTCATATAATAAATTCGGCGTTTTTTAAATGTCCGGTACTATTCGCACTCTTAACGAAATGTTTTATCCTTCCTCAATATTTACCAACGCGGGGGGGGGGGGGGGGTAAAGTGAAAAGTTGATTGTAATCCGGAAAATTTGTTTTCTTTATTCGCTGCAAAATGTACCGATAAAAAAATTAGGCAAAATTTAGTTCATCTCCGATTGTAGCGTGCGCAAATATTATGAGCGTATTTGTTCCGAAAACTCGATAGCTTTGAATAGCACGATGTACGCGAATATTAATTTAGCGAATTTCGGGAAATTTGCTGTCAAATGGCAAAAATGTCCCGTTATTATCTGTCTGTTCGTCGTTTTTTTTATTGTTATTTTTCTTTTTTTTTTTTTTTCCTCTCTAAAACGAACGCATTGTCTGGAATAGTTTATATACATATACAAGAAGGAAGCCATTAATATTAATGAGGAAAAATTAGCATTTTGAAATGAACGATTTAAAAGGTTCGGCGAACTGATGTTCTTTGTAATAGGCAGACGAGCAAGGGAATGCGCGAGGAAGGTGTTTAAAAGCAACAATGCCAGATCTGGGCCGAATTTTCGGCGATCGCTTCGTGCGCGCGGTACCGAAATGAAAATGCCCATTTCAGGCCGGCTCTTGAGCTTCTCTGTCTTACTACAAGCAGCCCGCAGTCTATCAGTTTCTAAAATATATCATCACCCATTATGCTTATACGCAGATTTGACGGAAGTATTCAATGTATCCCCCGGTCTCCGTCTTCGTGTTCATTCTGTCAATCGATCTTTATAGCAAAATTATCGATTTTTTTTAAAGAAAAATTTCGATTTTATTTATTTGTTCGTTTTCCTGCGATTAGATTTACCCGAGCAGCACCGCCCGCATTTGGTGTAATTAAAAAAAGAAATGGAAGCCCGCGAACGTCTAAATTAACACTGACAACTTCTAAAGGATTTTTCTATTCGGTAATTGAGTTTAAAGTCGTTACGCTGGCTGAACAAACACGATCGACTCTACCAACACACAATATCCCGCATTGGATGAAATTCTCAAATATCACCACGCTACCTTGCATGCGAAATCGTGAAAATGTGTGTACGACTAATGTGTCGCATCAATATTGCATTCTCGGCTTTATTTAAATGTCCCAACGGTATCGCACTCATGCACGTTTATAATGTATTACTTTGAATCCCAGCTGCTCCCAAATATATGCAGAGCACAGCACCCTGTGTATGTGTGTGCTAGTCGTGGCGCGTTGCTGAAATTTCGAGTAAGTTTGTTTCCATATTCCCTAATACAACACTCCAAAGGCAAAATAAATAGATAAATAAATAAATGAAAGTACTTGTAATATTTTTCCAGTTTGGTCTATTTAATTCTTTAACGTTATATTCTAAATGTAAAATATTATTGTTTCCGTTAGGCTCATCGACAACTCGCGACTGCCCAATATTACAGTCGGATGGCTCTATTAAATGACTGGTTTACCGGCTGGTGGCCTAATGTATGATACCGAAATTCTCTGAAAACAGGCGAAATATTAGATGCGAAGAATTTTGTTAGAAAAAATGTGTTATTTTTTTTTTTTGTTTTTTTTTTTTTTGAATGTGGTTCGAAGAATTCCAAAAAATACGGAGTTTTTTTAAAAAGAAAATATAAATACGAGTTTCATCCTTGCAGTTGACGGTAATAAAAAACGGTGTATACATATAATCTGAGTTTTTCCCATCCCACTGCTATAATTCGGATTCGTTAATGGTGTTTTTTTATTTCGAATCAACGAATATTGAGCGATTGTAAAAAAATAAGATTTGTATTTTTACAGAGTGTAAATGATCTTAGACTGTAAGACTATAGAATGATATGCGCGCTTTTTACCACGATTTGCGATGGGGTTCGATAGCAACGCGGCTCTCTTTGCGTTATTGTATGATTTTCAGTGTTTGGCGCAGACACGGCAAATATCATTAAGTGTACATAAATTTTATTTCGTATTTATTTTCATTTCCACTCGTAGTACGCAATTTATATTTCTGTTCACTTCATCTATTTAATATTAAATTTACGGATAAGGCTTAGTTGTCTATGTTTTCCGTTTTTTTTTCTTTTCTGTCAGTTTGTTTTTCTGTCCGTTATTCCGCTTCTCAAAAGCAAATTTCACCCGTTCGATGTTTCTAAACCGCGATTTTCGCGTACACCTAGATTATTCGCGGTTCCTTTCTTGCTTCCCGCGGCTTTGGTTTTTTCCCGTTCCTAACAATTAATTACTCTCTTTGTCATCCCCGCATCTTCGTCAACGCATAGTCGTAGACTGCTACGCAATACGATATTTGCTTATTTTCTCAATTCCAAAAATTAAACGACGAACAGTTAGTTATAACGTGTTTCAAGTTTAGTCAATATTATTATCCGATACACTTTGTTCCAAAACTTTATGAAGATCAATGGAAAATGAAAATTCTTCTATTTATCGACGTAAAATTTATAGTTTTGAAACACACCGAAAACAGATAGTGTTTAATTGAAAAAATGCAGAAGAATTAAAGATTCACTTGTAAGATACTTGCGCATAATAACGGAATATATTGAGCCTACAGGATAAAAACTACACATTTAGCTAAACTGCGTTCGTAATATTTTACGCAAAATATCAAAAAGTAGTGTGCACGGCTTAGCCATTACCGAAGCATCACGTTTTATTTCCAACAGTCATGATGTATATAATACAGTTTTTTTCTATTTTCATATAGAGTTTTTTTCCAGCTACTGCGTCCTTGCTGATCGTCGACAATCCCGGACTTTCTTAACAAGCGTTCGCTCATATACATACATATATTTTCAGAAGCGGTTACCACTTCTTATATTTGCTGCATTTAATAGTGATATACGAAAGAGAGCTTATTGAAAATTACATTTTTGTTTGTTGATTAATAACATTTTTATAACTAATCTACAGAAATAGTAACGATCAATAACTCCATATTAGCTTCATTTAACTAAATGTCTTCTCTTGTTTAATTAATGTATAACTAATTCGGAATTCTGTAAAACTTATATATATATATATGTATATAGTGGTAGCTAAAAACCTCGATTTGTTATAAAGCGACCACAAATAAACCAATAAATAAATAAATAAAATAACTTTGTTTTATGCTTTTAATTTCTCTATGACTCTGAAGACTTTTTTTTTTTTTTTTTCTAATTTTAACTACTAAACCTAATTACAAAATTTAACATCCTTTCTCTCTTCTTGTTTGTTTTTTTGTTTTTTTTTGGCCTGGCTGCGAAAAGCTATTTGGCCACTGACTACTCATTATATTAATTAAATCATTCTATTTCTCATTTTTTTAAAATTAGTCTATTTTCTTTTCTTTTTTTTTTTGATAGCATTTAAATGATTGCTTTTAATTCAGGACGCAGCAAATGTTCAACGAAATGTAGTATCTATATAAAAATACGTTATCTTTTTCCGATAAAATTGTTAAAGTTCGCTAAAATATCTGTGATTTTTTCAATTCGTAAAGCGCAAACAAACCATTTCCAAAGTAACCATTCTGTATAAAAATGTTGTTCTTTCTTTTGTCGTTTTTATTTAACTACTCAGATTTTAGAAATAACATATATCAACCGTATTTGTATCAATATATAAATTCGATTCCTCGCACCTCACTAGAAAAACATATTTTGGACTCCTGATGATTTTTGTTTCCTTTTTTCCTTTAGGTTGGTGGTGAAATTGTTATTGTTATTGTTGTTGATATTATTAATATTATTATTATTATTATTATTATTATTATTATTATTATTATTATTATTATTATTATTATTATTATTATTATTATTATTATTATTATTATTATTATTATTATTATTATTATTATTATTATTATTATATTGATTATTATTGCGGAAAGTTGTGTTTTACTTTCTCTCAACTTACGTGAAAATAGTGAAGTGCATTTGTATAATTAAAAATTAAAAATTAATTATTATTGTAGCTGTTATTGAGTTTTTTCAAGTGCCGTTTTCCGTTTCGAAATATATTGGACGGCTCTAAAGTTATAACGTTTTTTCGTTGTAGCGATTGATTGCTGCGTTCAATATCGGGGTCAAATTTATCGCGGTAAGGCAGCGCTCTTTAATTTTCTACTATATCGTGTTTATACATTAGTATTGTACCATGCTATCAGTGTGTGCTAAATGTTCGGCTGATCTGCCGGTTAACGGGGAATTTCTCACGTGCCCGTGGTGCAAACGAACACTACACAATAACTGTGGCGGAGTAGCTCAGAAAACGTGGGCAAGCATGTCAGCCGCGAATAAGAGAGAGTGGCGATGTCTTTACTGTCGCGCAGAAAGAGATAAAGACAAAGACAAAAATAAAGCAAATTCAGGGTCAGGAAATGCAATAGCAGCCACGGTGTCGACTCCGATGACAGAAGACTCGGTGAAATCTATCATGTGCGAGTTACGCGAGATGAAGGAGCAGTTAACCAGCCGACTAAACGAACTGCAATCGTCATTCGACTCTCGTCTAAATGAGATGATGGACATAATAACTGCTAGCAAGGTAGAGAACGAAGCTTTGCCTAAAGAGAACGCCGATCTGGCGGATCGCGTAAATAAATTAGAACAGTACACGCGGGCTAATAATGTTATAATCAGCGGCGTACCAGTGTCGACAAATGAAGATGTCGATAGTATTGTATCGAAAGTTGGCGCCGCGACAGGTGTTCAGATAAACAAGACAGACATCGACTGCTGCCATAGACTGCCCAAGTCGAAGCAGCAAACAGTTCCGAGCATCATAGTAAGATTCTGTCGCAGAACGCTCAGAAACGACCTAGTTAAAAACGGCCGATCAAAACGAATTACTCTGAAGGAAATTGGTCATGCTGGCTCATCTAACATTTACATTAATGACCACCTCACGGCAATTAATGCGCGACTTTTCTCTGCTGCGCGCGCTTTAAAAAACGTAGGCTGGCGTTTTATTTGGACAAAAGAAGGAAAAATTTTCGCCGGAAAAGCTGAGGACACACCGTTCATCAGAATAACATCAAACGAACAAGTTGCTGGCCTGATGGAATCAAAAAACTGATTATTAGTTTACCGCACGGTAGATTTTATAACTTGAAAAATATGTATAAAATTATAATTGCATGCATTTCTTCCGGTTCTTTCGGATACATAATTACTATGGGTGTTACGCTTGCCTCTCATACTTTACTATTTTTTTCGATATCGCTAACGCATGTGTGGAGAAAAAATTTTCTTCTTATTTCTTTTTTATATAATATCTCTTTTCCATTACTACTAATTACTAGTATTACTAATACCACATTTCTAGACTACCATCGTATATTGGATTTTATTCCTATTTTTAAAACTTTATTAACGTATAATTCTTCGGGTCCTTTAGATTCCATTTTGGGTATGTTGCACTTGGTTGTCATTCTTATCGTAAACAGCTCATCTTTTCTGTCGTCATTTCTAATGCACGTGTGAGACTATATGTTACCTAATTTTATTTTAAATGAAATTCTATTGTTTAATATTGGTGGTTCTTGTTTACTTTCTAACTACCATCGTACAATGAATTTTATTTCTATTTTCATTTTGGAAATTTTAGTTACGTATAATTCTTCGGGTCCTTTAGATTCCGTTTTGGGTATGTTGCACTTGGTTGACATTCTTGTCTTAAATATTTCATTTTTTCTATCGTTATTATTAATGCACGTGTGGGACTATATGTTACCTAATTTTACCTTAAATGAAATTTCATTATTTAATAATGGTGGTTCTTGTTTTGTCCGTGGGTTTCAAGTTACTAATTTTATAATAGCACGTAATTATTATCAAATCCGCTTAAATACAATATTATTCATAGTACCTTTTAATGATGTATTCAGAAATTAAATTATTCACACTTAATATTAATAGTGTCCGCCCAAAATTTGATGAATTTTTAATTTTTTTATCTAATTGTGACACGCAGTACGACATAATAATTCTCACAGAAACCTGGTTATACGAAGGGGAATTAAATAATTATTGTATTCCAGATTATACATCCATAGGACAATGCAGAAGTAATAAAAGATCAGGCGGTGTTATAATGTACATTAAAAATAGCATCTTATTCCAAAAAATTGACATTTCCATTCTCTCCGCCAATATAGTCGGAGCGAAAATATTTTTCGAAGACAATATTCACGTAACTATTTTCGGTATCTATCGTTTCTGTAATCATAATCAGGATGATTTTTTATCTGATTTACAGAGCGTAATAAATTTATCCTCATCAACCTCAATCTTATCGGGTGATATTAACATAAATCTCTTGGATAACGTTAAATCTTCCGATTATTTGAATTTACTATACTCCTGGGGTTTCACTAGCGTTGTTAATACACCGACTTTTATGAAAGAACGTTCCGGCTATTCATCGTGTTTAGATCATCTTTTTGTTAGAGATTTTAATGATATCCTGTTTAAATCAAATTTAACACACAAAATTCTCAAAATAAATTTTTCCGATCATTGCGCTATAGACGCATCAATTAAATTTTATTCCAACCATAAGACAATTAAACCCAACTGTGTTTATCGTTTCGATAAAATTAAGTTCAAACAATATCTTGCGACTATCGACTGTGAAAAAATATATAGTTCGCAATTAACAATTGACGAGAAATTTGAAGAGTTTATAACTATAATAAAAAACGGTGTAGAACAGTCTAAATGTATATTGCAGACTAGAAAAATCCATAAAAGGTCACCCTGGATTACAGATGAGTTAGCTAAGCTTTCTCTCGAAAAAAATCGAGTATACAAACTGACTAAGCGTTATCCTACTGATGCTTGTTTACAATTGCAGTTTAAAGAAACCTCCAGAATGTTGCAAAGATTATTGAGGAAAGCAAAAGTGAATTATTATACCAAATTACTAACGAGCTGCGAGAATAATCAAAAAAAGTATTGGGCGGTTATTAAAAAAACCCTAGGAAACAATTCACGAGCATTACGTAACATATCAATTAATGGCCTTCAAATGAATGTGTGCGGTAACGAAAAACTGATTGCTGATTACTTCAATAATTATTACAGCAATGTAGTTAACAATATGATTGATAACGCGGATACTTCCAATTACACACCAGCGAATGAAAACATAGCCCTTCTCTCCTTTGGGTTTATTGATTTTTCTTTGGATGAAGTTAGGCTTGGAATAATGTCAATGCCTAATAAGTCCTCTTTCGGATATGATGGAATCTCGATTTCGTTAATAAAAGATAATTTACACTTTTACGTAAAACATTTAACCTATTTATTTAATACATCCGTACAAGTTGGGAAATTTCCAGCAGTCTTAAAATTTGGTATAATTACGCCCGTTTTTAAAAGTGGCAACTGTACTAATATTTCCAATTATAGGCCAATATGTATTCTTTCCACCATATCTAAAATATTTGAAAAATGTATTAAGCGTAGATTGTTAAATTATTTGTTAAATATTAATTTTTTCAGTAAAAATCAGTATGGTTTCCTTCCTCAACTTTGCATTGATGACGCGCTTTTCGATCACATTTCACTCGTTGCATCCAATCTAGAAATGGGCGTTTCGGTTGCAGCAGTATATCTAGATTTAAAAAAAGCGTTTGACGTAGTTAACCATAACATTTTGTTGTGTAAATTGTACAACTGCGGCTTTCGGGGTATTATCCATGAGTGGCTTAAATCATACTTAACGGATAGATTGTATTGCACTAAAATTTTTTTTTTTTTACTACTTCTGCCGATTCGTGCCTAGCCTATTTGGCTATCTGCGAATGGACTCAATGTATTCAGTTGAGTGGAGAATACATCCATTGATGTATTCAGCCCATCACTTATACTAGATCACGGATCCTAGTTCTTTCCAGTCTGCTTGTTATTGCATTGTCCGGAAGGGCAGCTAATTAACAACATAAAAAGTGACTATGTAAAACAATTTCACGGAGTACCTCAAGGAAGTATACTGGGACCCCTCCTGTTTCTAGTTTATATTAATGACTTGTGTAATTTGAATGTACATGGGAAAATATTTTGTTACGCAGATGACACTGTGCTTATGGTAAACTCCCGCCAACAAGCTACTCTCCAGAATCTTTTACAAGATGACTTGCACAAAATCAAAAACTGGTTACGCCTTAATAAACTGTTTATTAATCTGAGTAAAACTAATTATATTATTTATAGCCACATACCGCAATTTAAATGGAATGATTTCAAAATTTTCTGGGAAAATGACGTTCCGGTGGATAGAGTCCATGATGTAAAATATTTAGGTGTTCAATTAGACTGTAAATTGTACTGGGATAAACATCCAACTTACCTTGCATCGAAAATTAGAAAATTAAATTATATATTTTATTATCTGAGCAAATTTTTTAATACCATACACCTCCGTAAACTATATACGGCCCTATACCAACCGGTGCTGAGTTATGGAATCATGCACTGGGGCAAAGCTGCAGACTACCATTTGAAACATCTGACACAACTACAGAAAAATGTTATAAGGTTATTTGATAGAAGTCAAGACACAGTTGTAGACTATAATATTATACATCTTTCAAAACTTTACGAACTGCAGCTCCTTATGTTTGTCCTTAAGAATAGAAAAAAATTTAACATCTCCGTTACACAGGGTATTACAAGATCAGCGGGGGAAGAATTAGCAGCACTACCAAATATTAACAAATACCATATCCGGAATCAGTCAATATATATGAGTCCCAAACTTTTTAATTCTTTACCCTCATCCTTAAAAATAGACTTAAAAAACTACAAAAAACGCCGTAAAATTCTTGTATCCTACCTATCATCATAACTATAACTATAACAAGATAAGGAAACATAAAGAAAGAAGAGAGAGAAGAGTAATAAAAAAAAAAAAAAAGGTTCATCAAATTTTAATTCGTTTTATATTTGTATAAGTTATTGTATTAAATAAATTAATAGTACGCATTCGGCATTTTTTTTTTTTTTTGCAGCTTGAAGAAAGTTTTAATGTTTTTTTTTTTTATTTTAATACCCATCGCTCGCGCAAATATGTGCATAGATGGACTATTGTAGTAATAATAATAATAAACGTATTTTTGATTTTTGATTTTGATTATTATTATTATTGTTATTGTTATTATTTATTAAAAATAATGGAAAACAGTATCTTATCTTAGTATCATTTTTTATTCTAAATTCTAATAGTTCTCCGGATTGTTTGTAAATAATCACAATACGGAACAAATCAGTTATGTCAGTGTGGACAGTAGAAGATTAAATTTATCGTATCTGGATCCAAATATAAATTATAAATTATTAAATTCATAAATAATAGATTTCTTTCTAACAATAAGTATCGGGATGCGGTTTATTTCTTTAAATTTAAGTATAATAAATATTAAATTTTAATTAATAATAAAATAAATTTTATCGTTATAAACCTAAATTGATAATTTAATTTAATATACATTAATACAGATGTTATTCATATTAATTATTTCGACTGTAATCAATACATTGCCTTAAGCAAAACTGTTTCATTCTAATATTAAAAGTAGTTCATTATATTCATTACAAATTGGTTAAAAATAATAACGCAGATTTTTATTACTAACACCAATATTATTTTAAATAAATAATTCACTCGTATTAAAGTTCACTAAATATCACTCACCACACATGCTTATTATAACTTTATGATTATAAATATTACTTTTATCACTTAACATTAGATTAGTTTTATATTACATTTATCTCATACTATCATCACTGAAAGAGTATACGAGTCACAGGGGATGGGGTATATGTGTGATATTTTTAAAGTAATTTTAATTAAACAATAGTTCTGTTGTAAATATGGGTTAAAATATTATGTACGCAAAATTATATATTACTAAGATTTTGATATATGCACTCATATACATAATCTTTAGCCCATATATGCTAGCATGTATCCCCTAGAAAATTATTCCAGTCTTTCTATTACTATTTATATACTTATTGTTTGCTAGTTATTAATACTATATATATCGTGTTATTATTCACTCTTCTATGTTAATTGTACAGGTGAGCATTAAATTTATTTCTACTGAACTAATCTAACGTTTTGTATTACTATGTGTGTGTAAGTGAGTGTACATTCATAGGTGAATGTGTATGCACCTATGTGAGTGTGTGTGCAAAGGAGCACTCAGGATTTTTTTTTGGTCGGGGCTAGAATTTAGGCGATGAGTTGGGGGGTGGTAACTCGGTATCTCGACTAAGTACCTATCTATTTCCATGGTTTGTAAATTAAAATTTAAAAAAATACAAAATTAACAAATATTATTATTAAAAAAATTACAAAACTGACGAATTTTATTTTTAAAAAAATTACCTAAAAGTATATAACATTATACTTTTAATATAAGTAAGAAGTAAATATGTATGTTTCAAAAAAAAAATGAAGTAAAACGAAACATTACAAAACGAAATTAAGATTTCGAAGATTTTTTTGGGGGAAGCAATGGCCCCGTGGCACCCCCTTGAGTGCGCCAATGTGTGTGTGTACATATGAGAGTATATATCCACATGTGTAGACACGTAGTCTATATAAATATGAATGTACGTGTGTGTTTATGTTTTAGTGGATGTTCACAAATACATATATTTTCCGTTCGTACAGATTGTAAGCACTGGCTAGTTCCTCATTAAACTGGCCTATGTACTGTAATGTACCCTGCTGCTCATGTATTTTGCATATAAGCAGGAGTTAAATAAAATTCTATTTTATGTATTATATTTTATAATTTTGTCATTTATGTCTAAATAAAATTAGATTTGATTTATTATTATTATTATTATTGCTATTATGATTGTTATTATTATTACTACTACTACTACTACTGATACTAAAGTTTTCGACTGCTTTAATCGCACAGATGTTATTATTATTATTATTAGTGAGGTTGGGCAAATCAGGTTGTGAAAGCCGAATATCTTTGTTTGGAAGAATCGAGAACGGCGAGAAGGGGCTGGATGGCTTACGCTTTCCGGCAGCGACAACCTCCATTAGATTCAGCAACATGTTCGGTTTGGTGGTTTTTGAATCTTTGGAGGAGGTCTCTGGACGGCTCCCACTAGACGAGCTCATCAGTCAAGAAAATCGAAATGTAATATAAGTGAAATGTAAATGAAAAAGAAAATAAACAAAACTAAAAAGAAGAAGAAAAAAAAATATATCAGTAAAGAAATAGAGTAAGAATAGAAATAAAAAAACAAAAATTAAAAAAAACAAAAATAAAAATAATGATAAAAAAATAAAAACAAAATAAAACTACAGCTGCTCACAACTAGCTAATAATATTTAATGAGATGAAGAAACGTTCGAATAATAAATCGGAATAATCTCATCAGTAAAATCTTGTTCTTCTTTAATACTTACAGAAGACTAAATTTCAGTTGACAGTCATTCTTACAAAATATATACACATATATTTCAAAACATAAAATAAAACCTTACTTTGAACTATTTTTTATATTATTTTTTGTGTGTACAATTATAACAAAAAAAAAAGTTATGTATGTTATTCTTATTTATCCGTGGAAGAATGCCATTGTCAATATATATATATATATATATATATATATGTGTACGCAGAGCTGAGGGTAATAAAAAACTCGATTACATTTTTACATTATTTTAAAATTTTGTATTACGATTTTTTCATTATATGTTTAATGAAATTTGTCTTTCTTTCTTTTTTTTAGTCGCTATTGAATATTTTTTTGATCAGCATACAATCAATAAAAACTTATAAAAAAGTATTACAGGAGAACTGGCATTTTGTGGTCCAGACTTAGTGAGCTCCAAAGGACTAAGTCATATATATATATATATATATATAAATATATATGTGCGTGTATCAGTGATGAATCCAGATTTAAGCCCGCCGCATACTGAACCCAGCCTACGTCCATGCGTGGGTCGCCTGTGCGAAGAACACAGTGTTCGTGGGAGTGTGGATCATGTGGGTTGGTTTAAACTTTTTAGTTGTTACAAATTTTAATTTTTTCTTTGTGTTTCACATGCTTTATATAATACAAAAACGCGGCCGCGGGCTGCGTTTAATATGCGATTGTTTCAAAGAACGCCGGCGTGGGCCATGTACATGCTTTGCATGTGTTGTAAGTGGGCTGGGTTCAACATGCAGTGGGCTTCATTTCCCTGTACT
This sequence comes from Icerya purchasi, assembly GCA_039619475.1. Taxonomy (NCBI): domain Eukaryota; kingdom Metazoa; phylum Arthropoda; class Insecta; order Hemiptera; family Monophlebidae; genus Icerya; species Icerya purchasi. The sequence continues at coordinate 249,829,570 of CM077116.1, forward strand.
TCGCGAAAAAAGAAAAATGTTAACATGGAATTAACTCGGCATACAATCGCACGCACTACTACATAGACAAATACAAATTAAGAAACTACTTATTTTTTTCTTTAATTTAAAAAAATAAAAAATAAAATTTATGTGAAAAAAAATTAACATTTAAATTCCAATAAGGGAAATAATTTATGCGAACAAGAGAAATAAATAACACTAAACGAATTTAAAATGAAGTAAGTAAATAAATAACAAGGATCATTTAATTTAAGAACTATGAAGAGTGCAATATATACAGTGCTAAAAAAAAAATGGAAATATATTATTTAATGAAAAATTAAAACCACGTTAAGAATCTATTTAAAAGTGAATACATCTGCTCAGATTAATCGACTTGCCTAGATTGTCGATCTAATAATCGCTGCCGTTTATCACTTTTCGTTTGTCAAGTGCATAGATTTTCGTTAAGCGTATTTATAAATTAGGCGAGCGAGCGTCGTTAGTAATAGACTAGCGGTAGCGTAGTTACAGTTTCACAACAGAAACCTGATTCTCATAATACGCTTCGATTTGTTCGCCTGTGTCGCTGTCGTATGTGTTTTTATGCTTCTCAGTGCGCTGTTAGCGACTTCGCTAATATTGGAGTAGGCGTAGCGCTTGCTGAACCCACAGGAAGCGTACAGATCGTAATTCAGCTATTAATCGACATTGTTGGAGCAATTAGCATCCTAAAGATTAAGAATTTTTCTTCGCATCAGCTTCTGAAATTTACGATAGCAAACTCCAAATTGTCTCTTTAGTCAACTTAATTTCTACTGTTAGAGAAGTGCGGGTAGATTTGGTTCCTTTATAATTTGCTTTGGTACATTGACGCATGACTGGAAGTACTGGAGGATTCACCACTTATACATAGTCTTACTTCATTTTCTTATGGCTCACTATTTTACAGCAATTAACGTAAATCGTTTCTGTAGGCGCGAATAAAAATAAAACTTATACAGACGCCGCTGCTAAATAATTAACACGTGAGTTATTTGTTATAATGCAAGGCTCAAAGCGAGCCGAAAGTTACACACAGCAGAACCAGCTTTAATCGTCTAGAATTTCTATATAGACTACATCCAAGATGTAAATTAAAATTCCTACCGTAAATAACTGTAAACCTTAGTGAAGGAAAAATAGTTTGCAATACTTGTATGATAACGAAAAATATACATTCTGCCAAAGCTTAAACTCCTCACTACATTCTTTGACAAGTTTAGTAATTACCGTGAAAAACTATAACTCGAACCCCGTCTTGGAGACGTTAGTTCCTCCATGGTACATAAAAAAAATGAAATTTCAACTATGCCATCCTTAATAAAAAAAAATTAATCTGCAATTTGCTTTAGCAGTTTCAATTAAAACTGTTTTTTTTTTTCTTCATAATACCCCGACACTGGTGTTCTTTAGACTTCACTATGGAAATATGAAGCCGCCCCAGATAATAGTTCTTTTATAACACTTCTGAATAGTAAATTTTCTTTTATTTTTTTTGAGAGGACGGGGCACGTCGACTAAGAAACAATACCGTAACACAAGTAAAATTTTTGGAAATTTCAATGTGCGGCAACGGGAGTAGATTTATATTATCAATCCAAAGCCTATGGGTGGTACGGGTGTGTTGCTACGAGGGGTTTGGTTTTAACGGAAATTTTTGAATATTCCAGCAGTTAATGAGGGCGATGCAAGGTGCAAGAAACGAATTCCAGACGTTCGTTCGATGTCTTTATTTTTATTTTTAACAGAAACATTTGAACGTCCCAGCATCCGTTTGAAGCTGTCACAGGGTGCAGGAGGGGATTCCAGACGTTCGTTCAATGTTTTTATTTTTATTTTTAATTTTAACAGAAATTTTTAAACGCTCCAGCAACCGAATGATGCGAGATCATTCGATGTTTTTTTGTTTTTTTTTTAACGGAAATTTTGACTGATCCAGCAACCGAATGATGGAGACATAAGCTGCAGGGAGTGAATTCGAGACAATCATTCGAAATTAACTATCCGTACGCCACCGATGGAATCCTGATCGCGGATGCTGCCCTTTCACACACACACACACATACACTCTAATATTTTTATTTTTATTTTCAATGAATATTTTTAAATGCTACCCCTGAGAAATGTCGATTTTGTAAATGGCGCACGATTGCATCATCCAGACGTAAGATAATTCAACTTTATCTCTGTCTAATAAACACAAAATGTACCTATACACATATGCTTTTTACCATCTGGGCTGTCTACTAGCGCTTGCTTACGTCACACAACACTCCTCGTTTGTAAAAATGTATACAAGATCGTTGAAGCTACTGAATAATTGTAAAGCATATTACGTTTTCAGCGAGGTTGTAGTGCACACGTTGAAATCCACGTTGACTAAAGTATTGAAACTATTTCACTTTTTCTCGATAGAAAGTCGTTTCTTTTACAATTTAAAATGAGTAAATTTTTGGTGAAGTTCATAACGAGCAAAATATAATTTCATTCACGACGAATGATTGCAATAATCTTAACATATCTTCGATTCAGTACGGCGACGCAACCTCCATTGTAGGACCTTGTCGTTACCCCCTAATAGAAATATAATTCTGCAAAATTATGTACATGGTTGACTTTGATGTTGAATGGTAGAGCTGAGAATATTAGCGTAATAGGAATGGATACCGATATATTTAAAGAGAAATTTTTTTATTAAATTTTGTGGCGCGCACTGCGAACTAAGCAAAATTTTTAATGAGGACAAAACCGCATTCTATGCGATATTGCGAAGGAAGAATTTTTTCTTTTTTTCCTTTAGTTATCGGTAACCATTTCTTTTCCAAAGAATTGTCTACCTGAAATCATTATAAAATATAAAAAAAAAACAATAAAACGGTTTTTATGTTAACGTGAATAATCGATATTAATTTTAATAATTATTTGATGGCTTCTATATAGTAGTAAATTAAAGAGTATTTGTCCAGACTAAGCGGAAGTTTAACTCTTAAAAATATGCAGAACGAGGAAAATAGCGATAACAAATTAGAAGAGGTAAGCATATTAGGAAAAAGGCAACATTCGACAACAACAGAAAACACGACAACTAATGATGGTAGTGATTTACTTGGGAACGTTTGTTCATCGAATGCGTCGAGTTTAACTACACTAGACGACACAGAAATGGAAAACCGAGAACTGCAAAAAGCGCAAACGGGGAAAATAATTGCAGAAGAAAAAGAGGAGACAGCCAAGGAGATCGAAAGAAACAGCACAGTAGTCGCGGATTATATGAGACAGGAACCTGCGGTCGATAAGGAGCCAAAAGCACAATCGGCTGTTTTGCAAGATAGAAGCAAAGATTCAAATAATGATCAAAAAAATTTGGAAAATAGCACGGTAAATACTGGGGGAAAAAAATGTAGCTACAAAAAAACTGAAACAGAACAGGATAACCTACTCGAAAAGACATTAATAACGATAAGAGAAACAATCGAGAATCAATTCAAACACAAAAAAGTAAATTTTAATTATAAACAAATTTTACTAATAATTACAAATATAAATAAAAATGAACAGGTAACTGAAACCATTAAAGAGACCTATTTCAGTTGGAACAGATAAATATCAATGCACTTATCACACAATTGCAGTATATACATGAAAGCGTAAATGATAGAACAATTAAAATAAAAATTACTAAAATAATAAATAAAATTAAAAGAGAAAATAATAACGAAAACACATAATTTCAGAAAAGTCTAACAACTCCTTTATTCAACTGAACCGCATAAAATATAAAAATAATTGGATATGATCAAAGTATTACAATATAACGAAAACCACTCGAAATTAGCTAGAGATGTGTTGCTAGCAAATATCGTTGCGTATGATATTGACTTGGTATTTATATGCGATAAAAGTAATAGCCAGAGCATTGCTAATAACTATAGTAAATTAAATCACAATAAGCAAATGATAATATATCGAGTGGGGCTACCCGTAAGCACGATTTATTCTCACGACCTATATAATATCTTAGTAATTAGAGTAAAACATATAGTAATAATATTAACGTATATTCCTCCAAATAACTTAGCAACTAAATATTTTCAAGTTATCAATATGTATATTCAAAATAATAATTTTCAAAAATTAATGTTACTTGGAGACTTAAATGCACGTAATGTAATATGGGATAAAGTTAACAATAGCAGAGGAAAAGAATTACTACAGCTAATTGAGTTATATGACTTACAAATACTAAACACTAAAGATATATATATATATATATATATATATATATATATATATATATATACTTTTAAACGTAAAAATCAAACTAGCACTATAGATTTAACTTTTACTACGAGTAATATAACAAATTTAATTAAAAATTGGAAAGTAAGTCATGAAAAAAGATGACCAGAGCGTTTGTGCTCCATACGATGCCTACAAACCATACTTTTACGATACCTCCGAAATACAATGGGCGTGTCAAGTATTTTCGTTTAAAGTTTGTTTATAGTGTAACCTGATTGTATGATGTTTACTCGCTTACTTCGTTTTCGGACATCATATAGATATTTTACAGCTGAATGTATCTTGTATGTATTTTCATTACTATTGGTCTGACCTGAATTTGTTTCGTAATTTTATATATTGCTATTGTTGCCGTGTTCTATTGATTATTGAAAATGACGATTTAGATCCGAATTTGTCTGCACAGGTTCCTTAGTGCGATCTAGTGTAATTTCCGGCTGTGATGCGTGGTACTTTTGTGTTAGTATTATTTTTCAACATCGCAGCTAGGAGTATTATACTTTGATACAGTGGCCATGCCGCAAGTCGGCGCACGCGTACAAATTACGAACGGCCACGGTGTCTATTATGACTGATGGAAGCCAAAAGGTTAAACGTGTTCTTCACTTGCGACATAAGCGATAATTCGTGCAACACCCAACGCGCATTATATAGGAAAAAGTTCAGCAAAGTTTTACATAAATTAATTAATTACGTTTTGTGATTTTATATATTGAAGTCTATACACATATTGGAAATTACGCAGTTTAGTTAAATGTAGAACATTTATCTGATTCAAAGTTTGTTCCCATTCTGTGAATCAATTTGCAGGAAAACACGTTGCTGAGACTATTAAAGATAGTACGGCTTTCAATAATCTCAACACTTGATCACTGCTAACGAAAAAATAGAGAAACAAGAGCGATGCTAGCAAACGAAATAAAATTTTGGTTTTAATGAAGGTCTAAGAGAAATGAATAGCAGGAGAAAAGTAGAGAACTTGCGTTATACATGTGTGTATGTAAGAAGACCAGTTCAAAAAAAGAGTTCCTCCAAGCAGTATAGAAAGCTGAATGATGGAATTCGCTATGAATCGCCTTCTCTAATGAGTAGATAAAGGCAAGCAAGATAAAGTGTATAAAAGAAAGTGCAAAAATCGCATTGAATATGTAAACATTTAACCTGAAGGAAAAGAGAAAGCAATAAACAAACGAAAATACGAATAAAAATAAGCTGTTTAGTCAAAAAATATAGAAGTATAATTTTAACGGTAGTAGACAAACTAAAAAAAAAAAAAAAAACAATACTCAGCGAACATATTTCGAATCAGCTGGTTTGTTGTTGAAAAAAAAGTAAACTATATTAAAAGATGTTTTTTTTTATTTTTTTTTTTTTGGAAGATTCTTAGAAAGTTAATACAAAAGAAGCATACAAATTATGGATAAAAAAACTAGAAATGAAAAGAAAGATGGAAGAAGATTATGAGAGGAATATTTTTAAGCTAATAAAATATGTATGTGTAAACAAAAATCAAAGTAAAAAAAAAAAATCATTAATAAAGACAGAAAAGGAAAGAAATGCTTATATTCAAACTGTCGAAATAATATAGAAACGGGATAAAGAACCACCACTGTATAAAATTATAGAAAACTCTGACTGCACTAGAACTGTCAAAACTTGTAGAACAATTAGAAAAAGGAGAGTTGAAGTTTTTAAATTTGTTCCCGTCTATATAGTAGAAAAACGGCAGGAATTTAATAGAATCCAACGTGGAAAAGACAAGTTTGTATTGTAAGAAGCTGAATTAATTAAGAATCGGGATTTTTATGAAAAAAAAAATCTGCTGGCGATTAAAAAAACAAATAGAAATGTGGAATAAAACTAAAATTTTATCAAAATTAAACCGTGTTAGTTACAAAGAGAATAAGTAAGTTACACTAGCTCGTGTAGTTTCTACCTAAATTAACGTACAACCCTCCACTCCAACTTAAACGAAATCGATTTTCATTCTCTATGAAACCGGTATCTTTTTTTAGTTCGTTTACAGTGTCTGTTTGAAATGGAGTGTCGTGTGAATCGGTCGTCCAACATCATAAGAGGCGAAGTGTAGTGCGGTTTCGTGGGCAAAAATCATAATCCCACTGAAATTCATCGACAAATATGTGAAGTGTGATAAAGCAATATCGAGACCCACAATTTCTAAATATGTTCGGAGATTATGTGGAAGATGAAGCGCGCAGCGGTCGGCCGTCAACTTCGCACACAGATGCAAACGTTAAGCGCGTCGAAACTTTCATTCTTTCAGATGATCGCCCCTGTGTGTTTCATCATTTAAAAACAGCCTTGGGAAGAGAGCGTTTCGCGAACGACGACGAAGTGAAAAATTTCGTCACGAATTGGTTAGCCAAAGTTCGGGACGGATGTTTTTCAAAAACGAGGTATCGAAAAATTGGTACCACGTTACGTTTAGGTGAATACGTGTCGTAAAACAGAGGAAGGATATTTTGTAGATTTCAAAAATATTAAATATATTTTTTACGATTTTTTGTTGTTTATTTTTTACTTCTTGATCATCCCTCGTATACGGCTCAGAAAAAGTGCATAGCAAACTAATTAATACCGATAGGTCATTTATGCAGTGATTTTAATTCGTTCAATTTATTACCGTTTTCGAATTCGTCCAAATTTGAACTGGTCATCTAATTTGAATAATAATTCGTGATTAAAATTTAAAATTCCACTGCAGAAAGTTTAAAAAGCTTTTGTTTAAAAATTTGAATCTACACATCACTACTATTTAGAGTCTCTAACAGTGACGTTGCGACGTCAAAGTGCCGCTGCTTGATAGTAGTCTTCAGCACGCAATCCGGCGATAAGCTTAACGCATTCACCAAAGACACTCATAATGATCTTGGTTACTCTAACAGTTATCATCTTGTAAGAACATGACGACGTCCTCTCTTTCTGTCTGGTTTCTATTCAATAAAGACGACTTCTAGACCACTTCCTCAATTTACATATATATATATATGGATCGGACCCACGCCAGTAATTCGTTTGGTTCGCCAATTTCTTTCAATATTAACACATTCGTTCTTTTGGCAGTCACGTGTTCAACTGGAAAATAATTTAAATTTATTATGAAAAATTGAAAAAACAACTACTTCGTTGTTAAAGTTCATAACTGTAAATAATTTTCGATCGTTATTAAATATTTCGAATTTTTCAGTGTAAAAAAAAGAAAAATGTTTTCGTCAAGAAATCTGAGGTGAATATTAGTCAATTAATTAAACAAGTCGAAATACTTTTAATTGTTCCCAGCTATTTGACTGATACTATATTTTTCCCCTTATAATAAATATATTTTTAAATTGGAAGCCTAATGTTTAGAATTATCCAACGAAGAAATCTTCATGTTTCACGTCATAAATCTCACAAAAATACTAGGATGTTAAATAAGTTACGACAAAGAAAAGAAAAAAAACTTGAAAATGTGAACATACGCTAGAAAAAAAAAAAAATTTCCAGCACACGGCGTCATTATCTTGACCCCTGTGATTTGTCGACTGAATGTGAACATTGTATTATGTATTATGATTTTGAATAAGGGCGATGCAACATAAAAATCTTACAAAAATCTTTTAAACTGAAAGCTTGCCCCCAACGAATTTAAATATCTGCCGCTCAGTAATGAAGATTTACGAAACACGCGCGGGGACTGAAAGCATGCGAGCAAAACGAAAAGGAAGTAAAGCCCCCTAGATTTATTAATTATTTTTCGTAAGACACGCAATTTGTATGCACGGATCGAAGTAGAAACGGAATGAACGAGTAAAAATCAAAATGAAATAAACGAAAGGGAAAAAAATGGAAATGAATAAAAGAAGCAAAATGAGAAATTTAGGTTAACTGATTATACTAGTATTTATGAAAAAATGTATAACGCTGTTTTTGCGAAGAGATTTTTGTTGACCAAACGGAGAGAATACAGAGTCGCCGGACACAGCATGTGTCAGTCGTGCAATTTACATTTCTATTCAAGCTGAGCGATTATTTTGCTAAAGTAAAACAGCGCACTCGGAAGAACTTGCAAGATGGCTCGGTTATTTCGGAGAACTTTAAACAGGTACAACTCTCTGTACATGAAGGGATAAACACGTCTGACGGGATCGTGAAATATAGGCTGCGTATATATAAATTAGACGAGGGTGACTCATGGAGGGAAATCGGTAAAAATTAAACAAAAAGCCGCTAGTAACGAGGAAAATAACGAAGGTTCTGTTTTAGCCGTGTCTACGAATTCGGGTCGCGTCGCCCGCTATCAAAACATTTGCCAACCTTCTGTGCAAATATCTGCCCAAAATCTGTCCATATAGCGAACGGCATGCAAACTGCTCAGCTGCAGCGCCATCGCCCAAACCACCGTACTACCATTATGATCATTATTGTCACTGCTATTATCATCATCATTGTCATCACGGTCGTCGTCATCATTATTTAGAAGGAAAACTAATCAAAATTTTGCCGCTATCTACGCCGCTCTGCTTCGGTGGACCAGTGTAATTTATCATCTGGCCTTTACTCTCCCACACCATTTCTTACCTATCGGCCACTTCATCGCGCTAGCAGCAGCCGCGCTAGCCTTTTAACTAATTCATAATCAGAGATTCGGGCCTTTGCGCATTTGCTAATCGGTCCCTTAAATTATAGTCGACGAACGTTTTAACTGCTACACCACACCCAGTGACAGTCATTAGCATTTTCACGGTGACTGAACGTCAACGTTTCCTTTCACTTTTTTCCTTTTAACGGCAAACTATCGTTTTGTTGTTTTTCGCTTTTTCCTTGTTTTTTTTGACCGTTTTTCCTTGTTTTTTCTCCCCCCCCCCTTTTTTTTTTCTCTAAAGAAACTAGTAATATATTCATAAAGGTGTCATAGAAGAAAATATCATTTTATAAATTCGAAAATTTCATTATTTTCCCCTCTTCACTGTCAAGTAACCGCACCAAGTCTGCGCTAAATTTCCACTTACAGTTTGCTTGTTACAAGAATTCACGCTTGTAAAATTTCAAAATACCATAATCCTTTTTCTTTAATTATTTGTTTATTTATTTTTCGTAATTTAAAAAAATTGTGATCGATTTACACTACACAATTTTTTTTTTTTTTCTTCTAATTTATACGAACGTTTTTTGGCTACAGAAACGAGCCGTAACACGCGCGAAAGATTGACATATAATTTCCTGAAGAAACGTATTTTTGTCTACTTCGAATCAGACAAAAAAAATGTGTACCTACGCACAAGTATCTAATTTTGTTGAGAAATGAAAAGCGTTAAATAGACGGCAATTATGTGAATAACTAAGAGATCAGTTGACTAGCCAAAATGAGGAAAGTCAATTAAAAGGAAAACCAACTAAAACTACCGCTTGCCCTTTTCACCATATATGTATAATTGAAAATGAAGCGAAAATTAAACAGCCACGAATGATGTTAAATGTATTTTTTCTCTGTGGCAAGCGTGTTAAAAATGGAAAATTCCACACCATGTGGAAAAATGTCAAATATTATTTCATAATCTGTTTGTGGAAATAGTCAATCATTTAAGAAGTTTTTTGGCCCAAGCCTCCATGGCCTTAACTTGTCAGTAGATAGTTGCACCCCTTCCATTGAAGTTATGTAAATTTCTTATCGCTTACAGGGCGTGCCTTTCTTTCTATCAAACCCTCACCTGTCTCTCGCAATATCCTTATTCTATCGGATGTTTAAAACGTGCTGCAGACTATCGCATCTCCTCCCTCACCTCACTCAACCGACTACACGTTATTCTTCTTATTTGCTCATTGATCCATGATCTTTTCCTTTCTCACTTAATCCAAATGGACTTCTTTTAGATCCCTGGTCATACCGGAATTGAGGGTAATGAGTCAGTTGACTCATTCGCTAGGTTATCTTCCTTTTCCGGTGGGTTTATTCCTGTTTTCTCTTCTTCCAATATTACCTTTCTGTCTTCTGCTACTCATTCCAATCTATGGTTTGATTCCTATGTCTCCTCTTTCTCCAACCCAGATTCCTTTTTCTTATCTATTCAGCCTTCCCTTTCTCGTTTCCCCTGATTTTTGAACTTTCCTTCCATCCGTCGTTCAAACCTCTCTGCGATTTGCCGCCTGCGCTTTGGGCACAGTTTGCTTCCTTCCTCGCTTTTCCGTTACTTTCTGGTGCTTATATTGTCGATTGCACCCCTCCAGTATCCAATTTATTTGTGATCCCGATCGCATAATGTACGGTTGTTCACCTCTTGTAACCGAACAAGCTTCTTTCTACTTTTCTCTTTTACAAATCGCTATTCCCACTCCATACAGTGCTTCGGTCATTCTCTCCCTTCCTTCTCCTTCCATTGTCCAAGCTCTTGGTCCTTGTTTGTCGGCTATCTCTGATGTGTAAAGATTTGAATCTCTTGCGACTTTTTCCTTTGATATTCCATTTAACCTCAACACGTTGGAGGGGTAATCAAATGGATTTTCTTAAGTATACGACTGAAATATGACAGAGGTGTTCGAAAAAGTTATTTACTTGTATTTGTTGTTGTTTTTTTTTTTGCCGGATATTTCGAGCGGAGAAATCGGAACAAAGTACAAAAATTTCGTTGACAAATCCGTAAAAAGAAAAACGAAAAAAAAAAATGGGAATTAGTGATAGATAATATTTTGAAACATCAAATAAGAAACAAATAATATTAAAACTAAATATGGTTAATTTTATTTTGCGTTAATTTAAACTGAAAATAGGTGACGGAGAAATCTCGAAGAGGAAATTGTCGCAAACTAATTTCCGCCGTCGCCATTCGCCCCAGGTTACACCATTCCACGATGAAGGAAGAAAAATAGCGAATTAACCGGTTTTATGTTACCGCTTCTTATCATCATTTCCATCATTACAAGGAAGAGGCGTACACTTATTGCGAAATGTAGAACGATATTTCTTCATAAAGAGTCCCATTTTAATAATGACAGAAACAATATTGCTACTTGCTAGTAGCGTAAAATTATTTTCTACTGGTATTATTCCACTGCAAATTCTCGAGGTCGTTCAGGTGAAAATCTAAAACTTGACATTTTTCCTCTGTTTGTTAACCCTTATATTATTAATACGGAAACCGGTTTTTGGACATCGTGAAAAAAAGTAAATTAGTCGAAATTTAAAAAAAATCTTAAACTATAGGAAATTAAGGATCGCACGTTATTGCAGTTATATTAAGAAGTGCATAAACAGCTCGGCATTTTTAAAGTAAGCGAGAATATTAAATGATGCATAATTTTAGAATGAACGTTGCAAGTTCTGTTTTCTAGAAATTAAAATTAGAAATTATGGCTACGATATACATCATCATATACAATAGTGTGCATGGAGGTACGAGCACGGCCGATCGAAATTGTTAATTTTGTACTGCAGTATAGTATACTCGGGTGAAATTTGAATACTTATACTCAAGTTTTTGATGTTGTACAGCCGAAAGTGAAAGAAAGGCCTAAGATTAATTTTTGGAACTAGGTTAGCGCTAATTTTGAAAAATTGATCAGATTGAAGGGCGCAATCAGGAGCAGAAGTGACTTCGGTTATTGTGGCTCTCATTTCGAAATCTCATCACTGTACTAGTGAGATTAAAGTAAAGTAACCCATACCCTTGACATCGGGGATTATACAATTAAGCTTTCCATAATGTACCAAGCCCGAACTAATGAGAGTAGGAAGGCCAATTTCTTTACTTTCCCAGATTTCTCTGGCACCAAATTGTTCAAGATTCGTTAAACCTGGGAGCACTTTGGATCCGAAACGAGGCAAGTCTCAATAACCTATGACATCTCTGGTTTGGCAGCCAAGCACCTTAACCACTAGTCTACCATACATAAGGAAAATTCCCCGTTATTTGAACTATTCTCATCCAGATAAAACAACACAGTAGATCAAATTAGACCACATAATCGGCATCACGAATTCGAAAGAATTGCCAGTAATAACATTCAGAGCATTATAATCACGGTAGCACATATCAACTTGGCAATAACCTACTGTAAAAACTCCATTAAATCACAACGGTATATTTTTTAAACACGTATATTGAATAAAATGGAATATCGATATTCATAATACGAATTTCAGTGCAAAATACGAGCTCCGGAATTCGCATACAACATGCTTAACTCTTTTTGTAGGGGAGTGATTAATTTATTAACCGCCGCGTTTGATGGGTTATATGCGCGGTGATTAGCCGCATTAACCACTTATATTTTTCTTTTGTTCTTGTCACTACGTAGTAGATAAACAATACACCATCACTGAACCTCACAATATACCGTGTACGCGGCGCAAAAACATGTAAAAAAAAAATGAAAGTTCTTTTTGCCCATTTAGAGTACTTTATGCATACCTGATATTTTCGAACAACTCCTATTGACAGCCTTCAAAGCGAATAGTCAGAACCTCCATTAAACAACCGGAGACATCTTATCTCCACAAATACTACTCTCAACATCCTCGCAAATCCCAACTTCAACAGCTCTCTCCGTTTCATGATTCCTTCCAACTCTCTTTCTCACATCAATGACGATCTTCTAAAATCAATTATCCTAAAGAACACTAATATTCAACATTTTCCCATCAATATCAATCCACCCTGGTCCTCATACACTCCGAAAATAAATCTGTCACTCGCTCATTTGGATAAATCACAATTTAACCCACTCATCTATAATCGTCACTTCAACAAACTCCTTACCAAATATTCAAATTTTGTCAAAATATAACTGACGGCTCCAAATCAAGCGGAGCAGAATGCTCGATTATTCACGATCACAATGAAATACCATTTCCACTACGTCCACATTTTACAGTCCTCTCAACCGAACTTTACGCTCTCATATTAGCTATAAACTACTCTATGGATCTTTCATCAAATAATATTCTAATTCTAACCATTGTCAACACTCCTCACAATCCAAAACTATCATAAAAAGAAACAGCATCCCATTTCCCAAGAAGTAGCAAGTACTCCCTCATTTTCTCATAAAGAAATCATTCTCTGTTGGATACCATCCCATTACAACATTCGTCAAAATGAGAAAGCAGACGAAATAGCAAAACTGTCCGTAATCATCTCTCCAATTCCTCTTTCAGACTTGAAAATATCAAGTAAATCTTTCGTACATAAATTCTTCCAACAATACTAGAATCAGATCCCAGACACAAATAAGACCGTAGATATTTGGCGAACTTCTTATCAAGAATCTAGAAAAAACGAAGTCGTACTATTTACACTAAGAACAGGTCATTCAGCTCTCACTCACGGTTATATACTAAACAAACAACCTCGACTTATATGTGAATCCTGCATAGTACCCATCTTAATCGATTGTCCAAAATTCCAAACCCAAAAAAAAACCTACACATCCGAAATGAATCTCTTGAATCCCTACTTTCAGATAAGGATATCAAAACTCTCAAACTCTTCTCCTTCCTGCAAGCTACCAGTCTCTACTCCCGAATCTAAATTCTAACAGTACTCACGTCTCTAGCCATAAGGCTGTACATGGCGCGATAATAATAAAAAAAAAAATATATATATATGTATATATATGAAAAGATCTTCCCCTCAAAGAGTTAAAGTCATTAAAGATAGGAACTGCAATTTCTCGTATGGAAAGGAAATGACCAACTGACAAAATACCTGGTCTTTTTGATTTTTTCGAATTCAAAGCACTTCCACTAATAGCACCGGTAAGCAGAAAATATCACAGAATATCACGCTCTGTCCTTTTGGCCATCAGTTATACTATAGGAATATAAATTTAACAAATAAACCTTACCGATCGGGAAAAAATTTGTGAAAGACCGGATCAATTAATCGAGTTGAAAATACGAATTAAAACCGAACAGGAAACGGGTGAACAAATCCGAGGAATTAACTGATACAATTCGTGAAGCAATTATATTCGTGACTTTTATTCTGCAAGATATTGCTGCACGTGAAAATTTCTGCTCGATTGCGGTGCAACTTAATTTCCGATTGTAGACGTGCTCAAAAAGTTTCGAGACACATCGTTATTCCGATGATGAGATAAAGTTTAACCGTGTCTAATAGTGAGTTGAATCAGTTGATTAAATCAATTAAACGGGAAACTTCTGAACACCAACTCGTGAATCTTTTTCTCCTGCTTGTTTTAAAGATGTCTTCGAAATACCAAATAAAAATGGCTGTGTGTACCGCCTGCTTTATTTGAAAAAGTTTCTAGTTTGACAAATTCTCATGAACGATCAAACATTATCAAAATGAAAATTCCGATGTATTTTTTAGAAAATTAATAGTGACTTTTCTTGTTGGATGAGCAGTTGTTATTTCAAAATTCAAATACGATAGGTAACGATGATAATGAAAGAATTAAAGATTGAACATTACAGTGAGCGATGAAAATGAACGGAAAAAAAAAAAGGAATATAACACTCTGGAGGAATTTTTACTTTTTATACAAATAATCCGCCCCCTAGCAGCAACTCTTCTGTTCGAATAAAAGTTTAAATTATATGAAAAATTTGAAAGGCGTGCTAGGAAATCAAAACAGTATGAGAAATATGAGAAAAGAGACTTGCCCATTCTCTGTTCCGGCAATGCTGCTTCCGGATTAATGTAGTCAATAATCAAACAGATAAAATATAGCTGGAATTCGTAGCAATGCGATTAGCCAGTCTGATTGTTTTTCTCTCGCCAAAATAATTATAGGCCATTTCCGAAATTTCTTTGGAACGTCGGACTGGCGGCAAGTCAATGAAAACATGTAAGCTGTAGCAAACATTACAGGCTTATGAATTTCTCAACCGTCAGCGTTACCCGAATATTAATATACTCGCAGTTATTATAATTTAAATCTACAAAATATACCTTATAAAAAAATAAAGTTCAATCTATCGCAGTGTTCTATTCGGCCTTTTATCGTTAATGCGGCAATTCTTCCGTATGGTATATTCTCCCGTTTCAAATAACGTCCTTTTTTTGTTCTTGCATGTTACATATACAATACACGCATACATATGCATATGTACATATTTACATTTATATATATATATATATATATATATATATATCTATATATATAAAAATCCCGTGTCTTTATGTTTGTGCAGGATAAACTCGGAATTTACTTAACCGATTTTTATAAAATTTTGAAAGTACATGCAATTTGGTCCAACTCTTAAGAGATAGGATACTTTTTGTTCTAATTATTTACATAAATATTTCTTATATTAAATAATTTAATCGATCAATTTGAAAAAAACAAATTTGACAATTTTATTATTTTTTGAGCACCAACTCTACTTTTCGTGGCGACTTTTGTGTATCGTGCGATGTTAATCGAAATGCAACCATGTTTATCGCTGGCGCATGGCATTATTATCGATGAATGATAAAGTAAATTGTGTTCGCTGTTGTCTACAAAAAAGTTCGTGTTATATGTGTAATTATGAATGTAGAATTAATATGTGTGTTGATGATGCAATAGTTCCTCATTATGTAAAATACATAGATAGGGATGGTGCATCTTTGTTTTCGTCTCTATCTTATTTATTATATAATAATGAATTATTAGGAGTAGAAGAAAATGTATCGTACAATATGTTTGTAAGAACTGGAAGAGATTTAAGCAATATATTATTGAACTTAATGGGGAACATATAAAAATAAAATAGAGTATTTAACTGATATGTCAAATATTCGAACTTTCAGGCCAAAACTGCCGTATAATTTTTTTAAATTAACCGTTTAACTTTTTTTTAATAATTTGCTACCAGAAATATTAAAATCTTTACTCAACACTGTTATTTTGATTTTATGATAATAAATTAATTATAATAAAACGCTCGAGGCAGAGTGGTTGAAAGATATGAGTGAAGATGTTCTCTTAAACGTGTAATTATGGGAGATCACCGTGTGAATAACTTGGCTTCTTCAAAACGATGGCTGTGTGTGTTGTTTAGTTGAGCAAGACTTTTTGTTAGATTACACGACGGACAGGTTATAGAAAAATCGACAATCTTCAGCTAAACGTGAAACATGAAGACTATTTTTTGTTAGACGGTGATAAACATGTTTCACCCAAAAGAGAGAGAAAGAATTTTTACGTAAATACAATTCCAGATAAAACAAAAATTTTTTAATGAATTTCCAAGTACAGATTTAAACGGGCATTAATACACGGGCGAAGCCGTGGGGCACAGCTAGTATATATATATATATATATATATATATTATAAATATATACCATTTCTATTGCCGGTAACGTATGAAAATCGATGTGTTAGAGCATTTTTTCAAACGTGTCTGGCCAAAAGAAAGGGTCATTGGCGATTGAATGTTTATTTTCGATAGTATATTTCAGCAGCCGTGTGGAAGTCAGATGATGTAATTAAAATTAAGCAAAGCAAGTATGTGTTTCTTCACTTTACAACTTTCTCCAGAACGAGCGGAGTAGTGCATAGAGAAAAAAACTGAACGGACGCGAAAGTTTTTCTTTCCGGGAAAAACGTGCCAGCGACAGGTCGAACGGGATGACTGGCTGGAACGTCGGCCGAATGGTAATTAACGAGTCCGTCACGTTGCGTGCCAAGGTCTGGCTGCAGAGCGGTCTTCGACGTTGCAAATGCCGAAGAGTGTTCCGTTTCTCCGATTTGGGTACGGCGCTTTTAAAATTCTCGCAGCATCCGACAAAAGAACCAGCAGCGTAATCTCTAACAGTTCATTCGATTCGCGGCGTGGCAATTCCAGTCGCCACCATTTACTTCCAACTGCGCGCTCTTTATCTTCCGCCACTGGAGCGACTGGAAGCGAACGCTGGAAAACGGGTTCCCTTTCGACTCTCCGGCAGATAGTGCGTTATGTTTAACTTTCAGCGTGCGTACAACAATTTAACGGTTTACTCTGCGACCGGCTCCACCGCTCTTACTCATCATTCGCCCAGAAATCTTATGTTGACCGAGGAACGCGAAATTAACTTTATCTCCTCATTAATAAACATTTCGGATTAAGAAGTTTCCGCCTCCCTCCTCTCCTACTTCCCATTTCCACTCCATTTTTCGACTATATTTCCTCGCTGATTACATTACTCGCTTCGCAAATTCGAAATTTCATCGAATGCTACTATTGCTCTTCATAAGGGAAACCAAAAAAACACTGCAGCTGCACTTGTATCAGAAATACCGACAAGAACACCGCTTCCGCGCGCATATTCCAAAACTGCGCTAGATCGCTCGTCTATCACGATCGCGCTGAAACTCCTCTTATCAGCCGCTTGCTTATCTATCCACTCGCTGTAATTTTCTTCCAGACTGAATGTGCGTCGGTGTAACGGAGATTTCGATTATAACTTGTCCGTGCTTCTTGATAAATTAATGCGATTTCTGTGCTTAAATAAGTCTACGCGCTGCTTCGAACCAACGAAAACGAGCAAAATAGAACTCAACTAAATACGGGTAATTAGAAAAAAATATATTAAGTCGGTCGCCATACTGCTTAATGCTGGCTGCTCGGAAGTAAGCAGTTAACGCTGCACTCGTATTCGAATCGTTATATCTTTGCCAGCGAAAAGGAACGTTCTTCTATGTTCATTCTAATCGACTTCTCTAAATCTTATCGCTGTTCCATGGGCAACTCAACTTTTTGTTTCCACATACTTCATGCTTATTTTTGTTTCTTTCAATATCAATAATCAATAATTAATAGTTCATAGCCAATAATCGGTAATCGATAATCAGTAATCAATGTTATTTATTTAAATGATAAATATATTCCAGTATTCAAAATAAACTGTATTGCTAAAGGGCAAACCAGTGCAACAACATACATGAAAACAAGTCGAATGTGTAAATGTTAATAAAAATAAAAGGGATATCGAAGATAATTAAAATGAAATGAAAAAGGTGTTCCGTTGAAGAGCGAGATAAAACGAAGACATACGTTTCTCTTTAAAAATATTATTAATTAATTCTTAAATTGTATGTATATATATATATATATATATATATATGTGTGTGTATGTGTATATTTGAGCGTTTGTATATGTACATATATATATATATATATATGTATATATGTGTGTTTGTGTGTATGTGTGCAATCTAAGAATTAGTTAATCATACTTTTAGAGAGAAACGTACGTTTTTGTTTTATCTCACTCTTTAACGGGATATCTTTTTCATTTCTTTTTAATTACCTTTTTACGCCTTTTTAATATTAGGAAATAATCGGCAAATTAATTCAAAAAATAAAATCTAAATCAAAATATGAACAAAAAATAAATGGAAACAATAAAAGTTGGATAACATTAGCATTTATAAACAATAATACGTTTTAAAAATTAAAAATATCTTTCAGAATCAAAAATAATTTTTAATGTTAAAATAAACATTTTAAACGCCAAAAATGGCATTTATTAAAACAGCGGTAACTCTATGAATATAGCCGAACATCATTATATAATAACCCTCTTTTCAATATTAAAATTTAATAACATAATAAAGTAATAAATTAATCTTATTGAGTCTGTTACATTTTTCCATTGTTGTCTCTGTTATAATAACTTTACTTTTTTTTGGGGGGGGGGGGATAAAATTTTTATTATTGCGCAAAAAAAAAAATTTTATTTAAATAGTTTTGACTTGTTTTTGCACCTTTGCGTTCGTTATTTCTTTAAATACGAATGTCGTCGTCCTATTTTATGATTTCCTATGCAAATAAGTTGCAGTCTCTTTTAGTCTAAGTGTGATTTTTGTCTTGGATCTTGTTATACAGTTTGATTCTGTACTCTTATTTTTGTTTCCAGCTGAAGATGGGCCTTGCCCAAAACCGTTATTAAATTAGTATATTTTTTATGTGTTTATTTATCGCTTGTTGTTGGTATCTTTAATTTTCACTGTATTTGTTGTTCTTACACATTGTTAACATTTTTAATTGTGATAAAAATAAACTTTAATTTTCTTATTATTTTAATTTCAGAATTGATGGTCTACGATCTGATGTCGTACTCTACGTAAATCGGTATGACTCCTGGGCTGTATTCTAACGATATCCTACTCTCACAACAATTTCCGCCCACCTAAATGTTCCTCCGTGTTTCTGAAAAATTATAATTACTATTGTTGCAGCGACTTCTTTAATGTGCATTCTCCGGGAAAAGAGGCCGAACTGTCTGACAATGGGCCGACCAAAATGACCGTTTTCTTGTAATACTTATTATCCGAAATCATCTGTAGTTTCTACCTACGAATGCTAATTGTTTCATGTCCCGTAGTTACGGTACGGAGCATTGAATGACTTTCTTTGCAGTATACAAAACTACATCGAATTTGTTATAGCGAATGTTCCACAGTTGCGTGCAGCAATTTCTCGCCTTGTAACCGGGCATCTGCTTACAAACTATTTCCAGGCTACTTATACGAACATTTTTATGGTTGCGGAGTAGTGTTTTACTGCTGGCCCTTAATAACTAGTTATCCGACCATTCAGTCTAGTCCACATAACTGGTCACTCTACCCGGTTATGTATATTGACCTGCGAATCTTTCCTACTCCAATTAGATCTTTTCGTATATTCCACGTCGTTGCAATCCTAAAATTATTTTCTAAAAATCTATTCTTTCTAGCGATGCATTTAATTTTATGGCTGTGTAGGTCTTCAGGACGCCGAGTGACAGGTAGGCCGGCATATGGGAAATTTATCGCATCTGCATCACTACCTGCGACCTTCTTGGGAATACTGCTACCACGATTCCCGGTTGCCTACTTTTCGAATTTCTCCATTTTATTGAGATGTAAATCAGAACAAAAAGAAAATTTAACCCCGCCACCGGATATTTCCGTATAAATTTAATTATATAATTAAACACCCGGCAGTGAACAACAAAAATGCGGTCGGGTAATATAATTGTATACGTGTATTCGTTCTATGAGAAATGCGGAAGAATAAGTCTGGTGTAAAGGCGGATTGCATTTGCCGAGGGAAAAAAAACCCTCCTAATTTCCCGAATGATAAGGTGCATAAATAAATGAGAGTTTGCGAGCGTTGCGCGATGTGAAAATTGGCAGCAGAAAATAAAGGAGTACTGAAATATAGTTTTAAGTCGCTGTAAGTGACATTTGGTACGTTGAAAATGGCATTGTTTATATGCACGAGTCGGTCTCGTTACAAAATAACCGTACACAAAAACAAACTTATTTAATGTTTTATTCATAGGTTGCACATTACCAGCCAGTAAACTACATTACCTTTTTGCTACTCTCCAGTATCCTTAATTGAACTTGTCCTTTCACACTACCATATCCGATTGTTAGTATATTCACCGTGCCGTTTACGAATTCGTTGTACGAGCACGACGAGGCGGCTATCTTTTTTTGTTCATCATTAAACTCCACAGATAGTACCGTTCTCACACGCTCCGCAGAACATTACAGATCAGCAACGATATGCTATAGCGAAAGTACAATCGTTTCGAAAATTTCGACAGTGAAATTATTCATTTCAAATTACTCCCGACTACGTTACGGCATTGCTGCGTGTAAATTAATTGAAATCTGTAAAAAGATGAAGATGAAAAAAGGCTTTAAAAAATGACCAAGAAAAGAAACAAAAAACGATATACATATTTTACAAATATAATGTATATCATAATATCGGAAAAGAAATTTTCTGCCATATCGTACTTTCAAAATTCTTTTCCAATTCGGAATAAAGAAAAAAAATTTGACCAGATAATGCAAAACGCAAAAAACATAAAACCACGATGTTCGGTAGACAGCACGTCGACATTGTTAACACAACTACTTAACGTTTCGAAGGGCGATTTTACACGGTTCATCATCAGAAAATGTTTCTAATGATGGACCGTGTAAACGTCCTTCGAAACGTTAAGTAGTTGTGTTAACAATGTCGACGTGCTGTCTACCGAACATCATCGTGATGATGATAATGCAAACTTTAAATAATGCACAACACGTATATTAAATATGCAAAACGTATTATCGAAACAAAACAAGATACATATATCATTAAAGACGAACGCTAAACCATACTGTCGATAGTTTGGTGCATCAAAAGTGTGTCAGGTGAGATTGGTAATAAGTTCCTTAAATTTTTTCATTCCGTTAGCAGTACGGTTCCTATTCGAAATATTTTTAACAATCTAGGAACGTACGAGAGAAGAAATGGGCCCGAAGTGGGGAGAGAGAAAAATTTGATAGGCTGTCATAGGCTATTGAAGTCAAGAGCGAAGTGAAGAAGAGTGTTATAGGAAAAGACAACAGGAGAAAAATTAGAAAGACGGGTAGCAGTGAGCGACAGGATTGTGATTTTATGAGGAGATAAACGCCAGTGGTTTTTGATATAAAAATAAGAAATAAGTTTCAGTTTGACCATTTGAAAAAGAAACCATAATGGACACTGGTAACGTACTTCCGTTCCATGGTGACACGGGTTTCGTCCCCGCAATGTGCTTTTACCCGCCGTTAAGGAGAGGATCGAAGACTTGTTTTGCTGATGATCCCATCTGTACGTTGCTGGTCAAGTTGATGTTACACCGAGCAGAGTGCATGCTGTAACTAAAGACGCTGGTAAGCACCCGTATCGTTACTGTCGTGTGCAAGAGCTCTTGCAACGTGATTTTGAGCCACGAATGAACTTATGAAATTTTGGCGCAGCAGATTCGTCAGAAGGAAAATTTTTTAAAAAATATTTTACGAACTAACGAATATGTGCATTCACGAGGATGTTGAACCAACGTAATTGTCATTTTTGGGCCCCGAAAAAAAAACAAAAAAAAACAATTTAACACGGGAAACGATACTTCAATTTCGCTGCTCTTTAGCTACCATAATTTGGGTTTTATTCCGTGTTATCTTTATTTCGCAAAACACTAATTTTTTTTATTTGATAATTATTTTTCTAATTTAAATTGGACCCTTTCTTTTGCCACCGAGACTGACTCTGGTGTGGCATATCTCGAATTTCTTCAAAACGATATTTACCCCCGGTTAGTTAGAGGATATTCCTCTAATTAACTAGATTATAGATATGCTGTTTCAATACGATGGTAAGAAGGCCATTTGGGTGACGTCTTTCCGGACAGGTGGATAGGGCACCTCGGACCGATTGAATGGCCAACAAGGTCTCCTCCCGATATAACTCCTCTGGATTTTTTCTCGTGAGGTTGTACTAAGGAAAAGGTGTCTATCGTAGACCACAACCAACGCACGAGACGACTGCATACAGCGGGTCGTCGCAGCGTTTGACGACATCCGACGAGCACCATAATTTCTGCAACGGGCCGTAAACAACGTTTAAGTTAGTGATACAACAAAATGGTCAACATATTGTGAGCACTTAAGCCATTACAAATCATTGTTGACTATATACATTGTCCTTTATTTTATCACTGTCGGTACATTGTGAAAAATAGTATCTCACACACCGTGGTAATATCAAAGGTACACGCGGGGCTCCTTTCACTTTAGTTTTTAGTTTACTTACATTCTCGAGTAAAATCGTATATTTACTCATATTTCGAATTTCAAACTCCCACAATTTTCGCGATTAACATTTAACTATTACATATTGCACCATACTAAGCCATTTAATCGCAGAATTAAACGTTCCGTATTCGTGAAGTTGTTCGAGACGCGTTGGAATATGTGTAATAATTAAATGTTATTTTTCAGGAAAAAGTGTGATCTGTGTGAATGTTTAATGTGCACCCTAAAAAACCCTAAAAGTTGCCTTTGCGGGCAAGAATGTTTTCAGTAGTCGCGTCCGGTGTTCCAAATTTGACCGTGTTTTTTCACGGACCTAGGCAGATTGTCAGTCACAGTATCCGATAGCGTTCGAATGAAAACCACATGTACGTGACAGTCTCTTCTGGATCACAAAGTGAAAACCAAACAGAAACGTGTAACAAAAGCCCATAAAGTCTTCTGCATGTTCTGTGACCCTGTCCATACTCGTGTAGGCCAAGCCGAATTGAAGTTCATTATTGCACAATCTAGTCATGGATAACTACACAGATACAGTTATATGCTCAGAAATATATCATATCTCCGACGATGTGATATAATATGCCTCAACTCCGAAAGGCGTTAGCGTTCAAGTACGTTCTGTTTTTTTTCTTCTTTCTGTGGTTTAGAGTGCTACACGGAGTTGAAGTTGAATACGCAGTCAAAGGTGATTGCAATTATACACTAGATATATGAGATACGTAACTGCGGTGGAGTTGGAGTTGAGAAGCGGATATATATCCGAAGTCAGAAAGGGCACATATATGCACACCTAAAACTGCTCTAGCGGAGTTGATTTGCGCATCTCTATTGTACACATCCCGCATTGAGGACACCAATGTAACAATTCCAAACATCGACTAGAAAGTGACTGCGTATTTATGAATAATCAGACAAATCGATTAAATGCCGAAAATCGAAGATAAAAAAAACAACAAAAGGAGTGAGAAGACGTAGTAATACGTAGTGAAAATAAACGAATAAATATCGCATTTATAAACACATGTACACGAACAAGCGCAGAGTGATTGAAATCGCATCTTGAACACCGTCATTTCATTTCAAATTTCATTTTTTCGGAAGAAAAACGCTCCGATAGAAAATTTTGGTCAGCGGTGAAATACATTCTTTGAGAAAATAACATCCGAATTCGTTCTCGATTGCAAGATGAGCAGAAGTAGGTCAGATTGTAAATATGCAAAATAATAGAAATTAAACAGAATTACATATAAATCTAATTTCGATATTACCGGTAATAGAATTAAGAGATAATAATCGTATCCTCTTAATTCATTTGAAACTAAATCGCAGCGAATCCTGAGATTATAAAATTAATAAAATTCGAAATAAAATGATGATGGGTATATTCGTTGAAGAAGTGTCGTGCTTTTTTGCACTAACTTTCTAGTCCATATTTACAGTTTTTTTTGTTTTTTTTTTAAATATATATATATATATATATATATGTATGTGTGTATGTATGTATGTATGTATGTATATATGTAAGCCATTGCATTAGTTTCGAAATCGCAAAGTGTTTAATCACGTCCCTTAAACTACGAGTGTTCGTTAATTATAACTTTTTTCAATATGCGCCGAAGTATAATTAACGGTTCATCGCACATTATATAAGAGGGTACCGTGTTGAATCAAAATTAGACAATTCGCCATTCATTCCGATTAAGTAAAAAAAAGCGATTGTCGTTTTTTGTTTTCGCTCACGCACTTTTCTTCATTATCATTGAAAGCGCTTCGTCTTAATTGGATCATTGTATCACCTACTTGCGATTTTCCGACATATCAAGATCTTGCGCCGCGTCCCTTCTGGCGAAGAATAGAAAGTGACCGAAATAGCTTTTCAACAAACAATCGACAACGATGTTTTCCTCTTTTCCTCTTCCGGTAACAGTATATCCTTACGTAATACGAAATTTTTTAACGACAAAAATGATAAAACATCGCCAATTACCCGCTACGTCAGTCCGTCGTAGTAAATTGATACTCCACAGATCGTGCAATTCAATTCAACCACCCTTTAATTTTCTTTTTTTTCCACTTTATCTAGCGGTTGCACGCAAAAACAAAAAAGTGATAGCGACAATAAAAACTATCTTTCTCAGAATTAATTAGCAAATATTGTACGTGGTTCGCGATTTTTAATTTTTTTTTGGTATGAGGGGAACTCGTTAAATTTTTCTGTATACTTAATTTCACTTAATTCACAGAATCGGAATATTATCAGGGGTGCTCCATCTCAACGACTGTCGAACACGGTAGCCTAGTTGTTTAAAGTTGATTAAATTGGTAACTGTTGAATTTTTTTACTTTATGCATAATAACGTGGTTGTCAAATTTTCTATACCGCCGGACAAGGTTGATAGGACTCATACACCAGAATTGAATAAAACTCCCATTTCTGAAAATTAAACAAACTAATCGCGTCATCACCAAAAAAAAAAAAAAAACAAAAAAACAACACAAAATCGGCAATACGCAGTTTATTTCAGATTACGTAGTAAGTGCGCGTATAAAAGGATTTTTTCCCCCGAATGAAAGCTCAAATTTATCGTGCGGTATGCAAGACTTGAAAGAAAAATTAAAAAAAAAAGAAAAAAGAAAGAAGAAAAATTAAGAAAGAAAAATATTAATTATCTAAACAATGATTGTAACGTAGGGGAGGTTTGAAAAAAATAAACAAACATTAAATTTAAAAAAAAAAAACAGCCAATAAATTAATACATAAAAATTTTAAAAATAAACGTTTTTTTTCTTTTCACAAATTTAGGTTCTTTTAAGTGTATTTTAAAATAATTATTAGCGTGTGATTAAAGAGAAATATTTGAAGAAAATTAATTATTTTTGTATTTTAAAAGAAATGTACGCCGCAACTGAAAATGATCACTTTGTTTTATTAATATGTAACTGCGGATGCTTTCGAAACGAACAGAATGTGCTGCTGCCTAATCGCATCGAATAAAAACCGCACAAATTTAACGATACACCGTCCGAATCGAAACGGTTCCTCAGCGGGTACATTTTGGATGCTTCACGTGCCTGTTTGGTTTCCATTTTACGATCGAGCGCAGTCCGCGTACACTTGGATTGTCATTCGAGCGCTTGTACACATCCGTGAAAATGTGTCGACGAGACATTTAGAAGAATGTGGTGACATGACCGTAAAATGGGTGTACGCGGCGAATACATTTTTCGATAGAAATAATTTGCCCGCTTTAAAACGTCGAAATGCAAGAACCTTCATTGTTAAACAGAAGCTTAGCTAAAAACGTGACGAGCATGGCGAATTAATGTAGTTCCGCATCATCATACAGTGCGTCATACTTAATTCCTGAGCGTACATTTCAGCTGTACAGACATATAAGCATAGTGTGTTCTCTAGGCAGTTGTTATATGCAATACTTGCAACTGATATTGTGATCGTTCGATTTATCGGTATACAAATGCAGTTCCACATGTGTGTGTGTGTGTGTGTCTGCTGTGTACTAACTAGCGCGCGCATATGACGCTATGCGTGTTCGCCATTGCCTTCTACGTGACTGTTAGCGAGTATTTCAGTTTAATTTTTCATGATAATTTCTGTCGTCGCTCGGGATCGAACCCGAACCTTCTGCAACGGAAGCCAAGCGTTCCAGCAACTAGGCTACCGCTATTCGCGTGACGAATTGAAGCTACTTACACGACGCCGCCTGATAAATCTGAAGAGAGAATAGTTCGGGTTTTGGTTTTCTTTTCTCTTCGGTGTGCCGTCTTCTCCGTGCACTTCTTGTCTCGGCTACTCTCGGACGTTTCACGTTGGCTAAGAACGAACCAAGTTTTCCGAACGAGTCAAAACTATTAAAACCGGTTTTGGTAGCTGCACGAATCGCAAACAATTCAAATTCGACTTCACAACTGATATGCGCACTCGTTCGTTACATTTTTCGCGTTAATGTAGAAATCTTCGCTGTTATTTTTCGCAAATAGGTTGCGAAAATTCGAAAATAGTTTTTATTCGTAAACTATATCTTTAAGTAATATCCGGAACAATCGATCAAATTGTCCGGAAATGAAGTCGATTAATTTTTGCAATTTTCTCAAAAATCGTCTTTTCTAATAGGCGCTTTAGGGGCGAAGTTCGACCATCGGATAACAGCGGACTACGCGAAAGAGAGATTATCGATGGACGCTGTAATCCTTTGGAATGATTTTCTATAGACGAATACTCAGAACTGAATCGGTACCGAAGGAATTAGTAAAAACGGAATATTACTCTGACAACTAAAAAAATAAAAAAAAAAAAACGAAGATACTCAAAGTCGTCCTTCTCGATCGCGTATCATGAGACCAGAGAGATCGGAAGGAACTTCATTATGCTGGGAAAAGTGATCGTCGGAAAAACGAAATAAAGGACAAGACTAGCACTATCCATCGATTACTGCGACATCATCGAAGCCGAACGGAAATAGACAGCGATAGATGTAGATAAGAGGAAATGATTATGCATCGGTGTCCGAAAGTGGATAACGCGAAAAAGAAGAAGAAGAAGAAGAAGAACTTGTTGAACGCTGAGAATACACTGAGCATTTACGACCATTAATGAAAAATAAACACTTATTAGAATAATATAATTCGAAAGTTAAGGCTTTGTGAGCGCGGAATTTCCGACAGAGCACGAAACGCGTCCGAATTAAAACGGCTAATAGGTTATTTTTTAATAAGCGTTTATTTCGGCATTCGTACGAATTTCGGCGGCAGTTGTAAACTAATCGAAATTTAAAAATTTTTCAAGCATCGGGAAACCTTTAGTTCGCTGTTAAGTAAATCCGAAATATCTCGAAGACGGCCCCGTCAGATCTCATCAACTTTTACGTCTTTATATTGGACGTTTAAAGTTCGTTAAAGACGATCGGGGGAAGTCAGCTCTGCTTAAATAGCAATAACGTTAAACGCTGATAAATTGGGAGCGCTAAAACGGCGAAGTAAACATTGTGTATTCGCCGAAAGTATAAAGCAGATAAATATTCATTTAGCGTAGTCTGTGATAAATTGTTTGCTATTTCAACATAAATTACTTCGGCGCGCCCGACTTATTTATTACGCTTGTCCGCGGTTAACTTCATAATTATGTAAATTACCATTCCACGACGATAAACTTCGTAATTACCTGTTCTGTTTGTATTTCACGAAATTCGAAAAATCGAACAGTTGCCTACGATTTAAGATTGCAGCAATATTTTCACGCTGCTTCTTCTTCTTCGTCTTCGTCATCCTGACTGACTTTTCACTTTCGTTCTAGATTTCATTGCACAGAGGCAGTTGGCTCGACTTCGTTTTCATTTTACTAACAACACTATCCGGCTCGGAATATCGTCAATATTGGAAAGGAAAAAAAAATTTAGGAATAATTAGTTTTCAAGGATGCCGAGAGGAAAATCCATTAAAATTAGAACGGAAACGGTTAATGTACTACAAAAGCGAGAGCCAAGGTGAAGGCTTATTTAGAATGGAAATTCGTGTCCATCTCTGGACGGTTGAGAGCGCATCCTAGCTACTTTACGAAAGTGTCTTTTTCGCGAATCATGTTGTTCGCTCTGTTCGGATTTTTACACTAACAACTTTGTTGACGTCCGAAGTCGACATAACCAAAGTGCGTAGTCGATATTACATAGAGTGAGTATGTTTTCCGCTAGAATGGATCACGCGATGCGTCAACCTACACCGCTTCGTCTGGAGACCGCTTTAAGCGCACCACACAAAAACCAGCATGTCTCATGACGTACCGGCCGCAAAATATTTCGAATGTTCTCGCGATTATTGTTAGAAAAAGAAGTAGCGAAGTAGGTTACCATCAGGCAGGGCGTCTGGGAATAGGCTAAAAGTATGCAGGCTGGCGACTCTCGCTAATCCGAACCCTAAAAGTCACCCAAGTATCTTATTCAACGGCAAAAAGTAACCCCAATTCTTGTCCCCGAACTCGAAATTCACACAAGTTTCCCCCCGCTTCATCCGAATTCTCCCACCGAGTTTCCCCCACGGTTCCACTAATCTTAACCCTAAAACTGTGTCCGCAGGTCGAATATTCGCCTGAGTACACTTTATTCAGGGGGCAAAAAGTAACCCCAATTCTTGTCCCGGTGTCCAATATTCAACCATGTTTTCCTAGTTCCCCAAAATTTCCCCTGGGTTCCCGGCTACCCCTTTTCGGCAGTCTCGCTAATCGGAACACCAGGTCCCCTGAACAAGGGTCACCATCCCCAAATCTTGTGCCACAGCTATAAAGTAACCAATTTTTCCAGTTTACTTGTTAGAGCGAACACGTGTAATAGAGGATTTGACTAGTTTTCGATTTTCCTCTCAAATATGACTTCTCGAATTCAGTATCGCAGTGAACAAAATTGTAAGAATTATAATAGTGTCAAAAAATGGACTGATAATATAGACAGCATATTAAATATAAATAATACACTCCAAATTAATACCGGAATTATTTCATGTGTTGCACTTAAACATAAAAACTGCTTAAGAAGAGCGAAAATGGTTTGGCGGTGATCGGATCGCAGAGTTTCTTCGATTTTTCGCACCAGTTCTTCTGAGATTACACAGATGGTCTTCTATTGCTCGTCCTCTACATTCGTTCTACCTCCTCGGAACTCACGGCAACATTTATGAACATGTTGAACACTCATCAAAGGATCATATAAACTTCCACTTATGTTAGCGGCAGCGCATTTGTTATTCGTGTCTGATATTTGTGATGGACGTTCGATTCGTGTGTGAAATCGACATACTGTCAGAGTCGTGAATTTCGGAGGAAAAAAAAATTAACGATTCTGAAAATTATGAAGAATAGCTCTCACAGCATGCTGGCTGTGATGTAAATCACGCTGTATCGGCTTCGAACATGGAAGTCGATAGTATAAAAAAAATGTTCGGTCACTTGATTGATAATTATGAAGTGAAATACATGAGGTGTATATTGGCGATGGTGATAGTGCTACATATAAAGGATTATTCTGTAGAAAAACTAGAATTCAAGCACAATTATCAGCCATTTGATCTAAAAGTTCAAGAAGCTCTGAAGCCAATGTGACTTGACTAGACATGAGTGTCTCGATAGATGTAAGGGAAATAATACATAAAATAATAACGAAAGTTATAATGATTTGTTGTGTCATTTTGCTCCAAAACATCTCCATAATGGCCTTAAAACCATCGAATTGTCTAACTACCTAGCTGTTGCTATTTTTAATGATGGTTTTTCATCAATTTTGAAAATATTAAGTGTAATGGGAGCAATAATTGGCCCTGCCGCACGGCACTATGCCGCTGAAAGAGACCAAACGAGGCTACGCATAGCCGATCATCGTCACTTGGCTGCCTCGAAAGACGGCCGTTCAGCTCTCAGGAGAACTTCAACAGCCCAGCAGGCACAGCTCGAAGAAGTGAAAGGTGTACTATATGTCTCTGGAATAGCAGATTAGCTCTAGGTATATTTGTAACAATGAAATCACTACTTCTATCTTTAAACACGCTTTTTTTCAAAACTACATTTTACAAATTTGCTGCGGTTCCAACTCCATAACAAATCATCCGATCGACGTAATTCTTATTTTATCTCATTTAGTACTACTTTCTCTATACAATGACCCTCTGGTTTTTTGATTGCATAAAAATTGTAATTTTTGGCATGCCAAAAATCATCAAATTTTTGAGCAAAATTTAGAATTTTTTTTCAAAACTCCGCCAATTTTTTTAATTTCAATTTCTTTTTTCTATCTTGGGTCATTGTATAAGTAATATCTTTAAGTTTAACGTGTTTTGTTGTTTTTTTTTCCGATTTCAGGCACTGTGAAGGACGCAATCACTGCAGCAGTGGGGCAACTTTTTTTTTTTTTTTTTTAGAAGCTGGGGAAATAGTCAATAACTACCGAAAAATTGAAGATTTTTATTCTAAAAGAATTGTAATGTAAACTTTAAATATCTATAAATATAGCCTGAAAATTTCGAAACAATCGATGCAGTAGTTTTCTTTAAAAAAATTTACCTAAAATTACCTTTTTTTTCAGCCGGTCACACTAGTGATGCCCCCCTTAAAACGATGGAAACATACCATTCCCCATTTTTGTTGTATAATAAAGCGATTCATTGTTCTCATACCGCAGGAAAAATATAGTAATCATTTTGACGCCTAAGCCGTAATAATCGTAAACTCGTGCTTTTTTTCCCTCTTTTTGTCTCTTCTTTCTCCATTTTTTGATTTGATCTTTTTTCACTTTCTAGATTGCTGTAAGACATAATCTGAGATTTTATCCGGGAAACGAGTGGTTGTATTACATTAGCTAGAACAAAATTGTTCACTTCACAAGTTAACGATTTTAATAGAAATTTTTATTGAAGATTTCAATTTCAATTTTATTTTCAATAAGTCTATACTAACCTATATGGGCATATATATATATTGAAATCGCATATGCACATCACTACGCGACCCGTGAGGATTATTATTACAACTACAGGTTATTTCTGTGTAATTTATCATGCAATGGCTATGATGTAATATTTTACGAACAAGCGATATAATTGCGTTGTAAGTAAACAAGCGGGCTCGCGCTAAATTTGTTCTGAATACTACCGTAATTTGCCAAGACTCTTATTTTGGTCCAATCAGGAGGCAGGCAAAATTACGCAAGAAAACACGAAGAAGTTGTCGATTAGAAAACTGCAATTTAAACATTCAAGAAGTTTCCGTAATATTACGTTATTTTTCGAAACTTTTTTTGTTTATATAATTTCGATGTAGCATTTATTTTCCTTTTTTCTTTATTAAAATAATCGTTAGTAAGTGTGGCGATAAAATGAAAGGGCCTAACTTTTAACCGTACACCGTTTTATTTAGTCCGCTTTGTCATCGAACTGGCTCTGGTTTATACTTACATTCTGCATACTGTTGCCGCATTCCGGAATACAGATTAAGAATTACGAATTTTACATAGTTTTTTAACGATATTTCATAAAATAAAAAGCGCGGATCTATCGAACCCTCTAAAGCGAATTCCATTAAAATAGCTGCGTGTAAATTAGACGTTTGATATATACACACACACACATATATATATGTGAAAAGATGAAATAAAAGATAACGTTGCACGCTCCCATGAAATCCCGAGATGACTGTAATTTCAACGAGGTACATCTTTACTGTCAGAATTAGCTATTTTTCCGGAAAATTGGTAGAGATTACTCGATGTGATAATTTATAATTTCACTCATTACCGAAAAAGAAATTTTTAGCTTATTGCACGTTGATTTTGTAACATACCGAAATTCGGATGAACATAAATGTGTACATTTTTTCTCATTCAGGCTATCACAGATTATAAGAAATAGAATGCGAACGGATTCCCATCGACTGACAGAGATCCGAAAAGTGCACTGGCTAAATTAAGTTGACCGAGTTGAACACTCTTTTCCACTCTAATTGCTAATTTGTCCACATTTGAGCTCCGTCTTCAATAACTTGCCGTGCACATCGAGTTTTTTTCGGTGCACACTATGCACCGGTCACTAGAAAAGGTAACATTTTATCTAGTAAAGAACATAATATCGTAAAGTCGTATTTCGAAATAACCTACAGCGGGCAGTCGGAGAACGCTATGAAAGAATAGAGTCTCCCTGTTGAACTCGTAAGGAAGCGCATCCCTTTCAAACATCACCTTATTATAACAACGTTACCTTTCATATTAACTCGATAAATATCAAAAAATTTCGAATTTTTTTCTCGACAGTCTTAGTACATAAAATAAGCTGTTACGCACGATCGGGGGCATTTTAAGAAGTTTATGCCTGGTATTGTGTCAAATTTTTAGGGAACGCCGACTATGAATATTGATCAGCATCGCTTAAATTCCTTTTTACGAGTTTTAGCCTGTAACCATAATTTCACATATTGAATAGCTGGGCCCGAAACCGAACTCACGGAAGTCGAAAGAACTTAGAAATCTGAAACGATTCGAAAATTCAAAAACTGAAGTTGTATTTCGATATTTTCTCTACAGATGTCGACTGAAAAAATCGTCCCGGAGTGTCTCATCCGCTATCTGATTTCCCCTGCGCGCAGTCTAAAATATTCTTTTCATCTTTTTCTCAAGGAGTATTTAAAAGCTGAAAAAAGTTTCAATTTTTAATTAAACTGCGTACTTAATAATAATAATCGATTTTAATTATTATTAAAAAAAAACAAAAAAAAAAACGAAAGAAAGAAAGAAAGAAAAAAAACATCATTCGACTTTTTTTTTTAAAAATTACATAACAGACCAGTTTTCTGTTCTGTCTAAAACTTTTTGTACGGAATAATTTTCTTTTGTAATATTTTTATTTTACTATTTTCGGTGATCAACTTTGGTGTAAAAATCGAACGCTAGTTTTGCAGTTCGAAAAGGCACGTTTGCTTAATTAAGGTAAAAAAAAAAAAACGAAAAGAAAAAAGAAAGTTAGCGAAGAATTACAAGAGCGATTTATATGGAAAAACAAGAGGTCAACTTTTAAAGCTGCGTTCAAAGCTCGATTCTCTGTCCTTTTTAACAATTTTGAATTACCGGTATATTAGAATTTTCTACAATTAATTTGAACTTTTTTTCTTTTTTTTCTAATTTTCTCGAATGGGTTTTTTGCGCCATTATTATTAAAACTGTTGTCGACGACGTAATTTTGCTTTCTTTTCTTCTTCCGAAACATTTACGGTGTTCATTTGGAATAAAAAAACAGCTTGGAAAGCGACCGTTTCGAAACTTAATTAATTAATAAACACCTAAAATATTTCACCTTCTCGTTAAAAAAATCGCATAGAACAGAACACGGAATATATTACGAGATATATAATAGTACTTTTTTTCTCCCCTTTTGCATTAGAAATTATCAAAGTTTACACACAGATTCGCGAACAGCGTTAACCCAGCAATAATGAACACTATAAAGACGAACATTACGCATAAATGAATGTGCTAGATATATAGGTTTTAATGTTCCATCTTTAGCGCTAGGAAAGATGAAAGAACGTATTTAGCAGCTTCGAGCATGAGACGCGCACTTAGAAATTCGGTGCAATAACTTTCTGCCTTGCAAAAGTTAGAAAGCTCGAAAACTAGTCTTAAAGAAAACAAAAAAAAAAAACAAACTTAACAGCAAGATGTATACCGATTTCTTTACATTAACGGAAAAAACTTATTTATAACGTATATAGAACCCCTTTCGTATGCATTTCGTTAATGTTCGACGGTGGATTTCCACTAAATCGCAGTTGAACTGCTAAAATTTATCGCAGCTGTTAAAGAATTACCGGCACATGAATATGTCTTACGGTTCCGAAAGTTCAATCTAAATTTTTTTCCTTCGCGAGAAATTCTATCCGCCGTAAAGAATTGTCACGAAAAATTTTACAATAATTTTCACCTACAACCAATCGGAAGCTAGGAAAGTGTGTCTTCTTCATATTTACAATAAGGTGTGTAAATATTTTATTTAATTTGTTATCAAGACGAGTTCTGATGTTTTTACATTACGCATCATCCGTAGAAGACGTATTCATGTCACGATGTACTTCTTACTCGTATGTAGTGCGTACTGGTTTTGACTAATTTTTACACTGCTTATCGGTAGGCACCCGATTGCCCGTAATTTTTCAACTGCTCATTACGAGTTCGTTAAATCGGGAAATTCTAATTTCCGATTAAATTATGATCCGATTAATCTCAGTCCTTGTAACCCCGTTGTCGAAAGCTGACGGATATAACTTATTCTCCAGAGTTCCAAGAATTATCATTTCGCGAACGTAGTAAATCTCAAAAATCCAACAAATAAAGAAAATTGTATAGAATTATCGCATTTATTCGGAAAAAAAAAAAGGCAAACAATTACAAGTTTGTTTGAAAAATAGTACTGTTTTTTAGTAGTTCTCTTCTCTTTTTTTTTTTAAATAAACGTGAGTGTAAGGATTTCCATGAGCCGTGTTTAACTGCTAAGGCTGTACCACAGCATATGGAGCCTACTTAGGAGGATCAAACATGATAATACAGACCGCTACTTCGCACGAAAGCTAATACGGCTGCAACTGTGGGGCAAACATTTGACCGTAGTTTGCGAATGGACGTAGTACAATACACAAGGATCGTGATGTAGCAAAGGAGGGGCATTCGATGACTAAGTGAGGAGTAGATGGGGTACTTGAAAGGACAGGCCCGGCCCGTGAATATTGTTAACTGTGCGCGAGGGCTGTGTGACCTATTCGGAGGCGGTTCAAGACCGGAAAAGTCTTGACGGGGAAACTCCGCCTGTAGACCACCAAGACTCGGTAGTTGATTTTATGCTTCGAAGGAATGTGCTTGTGATTCCTGCTCACATTGCTCTCCAGTTCACTATCAAGTGTGCTAATTTAGGGGGAAGCGAGGGGTTATATAGCATTCGGGTGACGACAATTTAAAACGGTTTAAACGAAGTTTGCAGTGAACACCTAGCGGAAATTATCGAACAAAAAAAGGACACCTTTTAGAGGTAAAATTTATCACTATTATTGTTAAGGAGACCATTTCCGAAAAGTTCGAGATTGCAATAATCTTTCGTTATGGTAACAATGCAAGTGAAGCGGTGTCCAAGAAAGGTTTATTAGATCACGGATGACAATGATGATTACAACTTTTTACCACTTTGACGAATTCCACCATCGTAATAAAGTATTAATACATAAGATAGCGCACACTTGTCGATGCAGCGCAATACAGAAAACTTGTTATTGAAGTTAAATCGAAACATCTCTGCAAGCATACAGTATGCTAAATTAAATTCGGTTTTACAAAACTCGGTAAAAAATATTAAACATTGTAAAGTTTTCCCAATAACGTCGTCATTATCCGTTCCTACCTACTCTGCTCATCGAGGAGATTGCATGTTCATGTTGAATGTTGAAAAGCCGCTTCCCTTCGCTAGCACCGATCAGATGATTATACATAGTAATAGCCTTGTTGATATATGGTTTACAATCACAACGAGAAACAGCTAACAGAGAGTTATTTGATTTTATTTCGGGAAATGATAATCCCGCATTCTCTATGGCGAGAATCGCCCGATATTTTGCAAAAGGTTTACATGTAAAAACTTTTTCGATTTTGACTTTTATTTTAGAACCATTTAATTTATCGCTCCAAGAATAGATGTATTATTTAAATGTTTATACGATATTATGTTTCGTAACAAAGAGATTCAAAGTTCCAAAAAGAACTTTCTGCATAATTTTGGAATGATTTTTAAAGTTGCCTGTAGGTAAAAATGGGCAAGGTTTTATTGTGAAAAATTCCAAAATGTGTTTACACGAACGGGAGAAAAAGTTATAACGAAGAAAATTTTCACCGTTATCTTTATTTGGAAATTTTAAATCATTTTATCGCATATAAACTGGCGATTTTTTGACTCGCGTAAGTTGAACTTTTTTTTCTCTTCTAGAACTTAGCATGTTCAAAGAGTGTTTTACAAATTTCCAGAAAAGAAATCCTACCGTTCGTACTTTCATGAAATTCGCTTAAAAATCGAATTACTATTTTGTACCATAATTGCTGTTATTCGAAAATAAATACGTTTTGAATTTTTTTTAGCATCGAATGAAATGAGGTCCCGCCAGAATTATTGAAACTCTCGAATTTATTTCTTTTACCTCTTCAGCATTAGTTTATTAAATCACGTCATAGATGTACAAGCTCGTCTTTGAGATTATCCCTGCAGCTTAACAATCAATCGAAAGAGAGCTGCTCAGATCAGAGAAGAAGTTTAAAAATTTCCTTAATTCTATTGCAGGTATTTTTTCAGCCGAAAAAAAAAAAAAGGGGGTAGAGACGAATCGATCCGAAGAATAAATAAACCAGATAAAAGCCTGATTATGAAATAAAAGGAACCGTTAATATTTGCATTCAAATATATTTTTGTGTGGTGCGATGTGTTTACAATTTTTTTTTTTACAAATGCACAGGGATCGCTACTACTAAACGGTTGCAAACGACTGAGAACGAAAATAAAATTCAATAATGAACGTTCGTTTCCCGGTAAACATGCTCTCTCATATTCTGCTTGTTCAGGTAGTGACTGTTTCCTCTTTTTCCCCAAAAAAAATTCGTTTATTACATAAAACAGACCTTGATCATCATTTGAATTAGGTGTAAAGTATCGTCCTAGCTTGTTTGACTGTTCTTGAAAAAAAAAGAAAATAACACAATCAGAGAACTAAAATTATAGAGTAGAATTTTTTAAATTACAAAAAAAAGCGTGAATTTTTAAAAAATGAGCGCAGTGTGTATTAATTATTCAATTGTTACAAGTTGCGATACATATATTTATTTTCTAATTACTTAGATATTTTCGAAGAAGTACACGAAGTCGCATTTAAAATGTGTTTGCGGGACATAAACATTATCGTTAAATAAAAATTGATCCGTCAGAAAATCCATTGTTCGCCGAATCAAACGCAATCGCTTTGGAACATTAATATCATTTTTCCAGCATTAGAATTACAAACGATCAGCTAGAATAACCGATGCGCGCACATTTCGGCCCGGTTCAAGTAGCAGGCACCGCGATGTAAATTGCGTTCGATATATGTGTACTGTTCTTTATTTTCATCTGCTCTTTTGTAGACATTTTTCCTACGACGTTTTATGACTTTTTATCAAATTTTTTTTATGTACAGTTTTCTGAAGTTTAACGTAAAACAGTCAAAGGGGAGTCGAATGACAATCTCGCTTTTATTGAAATTCAACCGGGAAAACTAATAGGATCTATACAAGAATGTGGAATATGCCATTTTTCAATTTTTGGTGTATATATATATATATATTTTTATATGTTATATAATATATATATATATATATATCGTTAGGTGCCGGAAATGTGACATGAACAAAGAAAAATTGGAAACGCGTGAAAAATAGAAATTCAACGTTACTGAGACGGAATAGTTAAAGGAAAGAAAAAAATTGCTCTAGTATTTAGAAAGTAGTGTTTAGTGTCAGACTAAAAAAAATAATTAAATAAAATAAACGATAATAAAAATGAATAAAAAAGTTTGAGTATTTGAAGGCGAAAAAATTACTCGGGAAAAACTAAGAAAAATGAACTAATAGTCAAAATAGTGTCACGGTTATAGGAGTGTGTCGGGTGCAGAACTTACAAGGGAAAGAGGCGTAGTCCTGCATTTACTTTTTAAATTTATGCGGAATAAGTTGAAACTTTTGAACAATATTAGCAGAAGATGTACCGGTACGATGAGAGGCTACATTTACAGAAATGGCGGGATTTCGTCGAGCGTAAACCACCTTTTTCAGCTTAAAATATCGTTTAAATAGTAAACATCTTAACGCTCCTTTGATAGTCATCGATGAGGTTTCACGTCGGTTCGAAAAGGAAATTCGACATTTTTCATTCCGAATGAACGCCATCTTAATAAAATCAGTTCCGGGGGGACCATGAATAATGGTTAAGCGATTTGCATGATACCGAAAGGAGAACTCGGTAGTGCTCTCACATTATAATGGTATTTGTTTTATTTTATTTCCTCCAAAAAATCAAAACCGGAATGCATCCTAAAACCGTCTAAACTTTGGAAAAATTGCTTTCGTTCTCATTTTTTCTGGTACTATAGAAATCAAAAAGCGAACAAATTTTCAGGAACGCGATCCTCCGAAAGTAACGAATAAAGACAAAAAAAAAAAAGATCATAATTCGAATCGGCCAGGATTAAAGAGAATGAATCTATTTCGTGGTCGATAAAAAAAAAACTTATTTCACCATTCGGGGGTGGGGTGGGGGGTTCTAACAACACCAAAGCTAAACTGTTCTCTTAATTAAACTTTTGCTCAATATGTAAATTTTGCAAACTAATAGTTATTTCTTATTTCCCGGCAAAGATTTTTTATAACATAACCATTTTTTTTTAAACAATAACGTTCCGTGTGTACACAATGTCCTAGAGCGCTTGACTTCCATTACGGAGGTCACGGGTTCGATCCCGGGCAACGACAAAACTTATTACAAAGAATTAAAATTATAAGTATTCGCTAATAATCACGTGGAAGGCAATAGCAAACCACCACGTACAACATCATATGCATGCTAAGTCAGTACACACCAGACACACACGGGACTGCACTTGTATATCGATAAATCAAACATTTACAATATCAGTTGCAAGTGTAGTCTTGCGTGTGTACAGCTGTGTTGCAAATAATAATTTGCTCGGTACACAATCTATATCGGTGCAGCTAAAAGTGTACCAATAGGTTGCGCCAACGCGCTATGTAGCGTACGGCACCTAAAGAGGAAGTATACACAACACATACCAGAGTCAGATAAAACCAGAAAATCGGATATATTGCACGGTCAACGCACGAACGTAGCATTGTTTTTCATGCAAATTCCGGGGAAGGAACTGAAATTTATGGATTATTTCTTAAAATTCATAATGAAGTATAACTGAATAGAATAAGTCGTCCTTGTTTGGCGTCCGATATACCACTGTCAAGTTCCAATGTTCGATATATTTTTTTCAAATGATTTCAATTTTCTAAAATCACCCCGATATTCATATCTTGCATCATTTGCTCCGCAAGAGTTGCTTGCAAACGATAAAAATGCAGTTAACCGTCAATTTCCAATTTTTTTTTTAAGTTTTCCATATTTCCTCCTCCTATCAGATTTTCTGCATTTCCTCTAACTCTGGTATGTGTTGTGTACGCTGCACGTTGTCGTTTAAAAAGAAAAAGGTTATGCTATAAAAAAAAAACTTTGTTGGAGAATAAAAGAAAACTATAAGTTTACAAAATTTATATATTGAGCAAAAGTTTCTTCTT
Organism: Icerya purchasi; assembly: GCA_039619475.1. Classification (NCBI taxonomy): domain Eukaryota; kingdom Metazoa; phylum Arthropoda; class Insecta; order Hemiptera; family Monophlebidae; genus Icerya; species Icerya purchasi. Next base: position 249,869,341 of record CM077116.1, read on the forward strand.
CTGTAGAGTTTAACATTTAAGAGATTCTATTTAAGGGAACAATCTAGCTTAGCTGTAATTAGCCCTCCGGAATGGTGAAATAAGTATTTTTGTCGAATCCATGGCCGATTAGAATTATGACTTTTTCTTTATTCAGTACTCTTGAATCTGTCGTTAGTTGTTGTTTCAATAATGTAAGATTAGACTTTGGTAATTTTCAGCGATTAATATAACGACCGACGTAAAACACCTGCAGACATTAATGTTATTTGGAATTTTTCAGAAAAGCTAAAACGATATATATATATATATATATATATATATATATATATATATATATATATATATATATATTGTTACGAATTCTCACTTTTATGAATTCTTAAATTTTACGGAATTCTCGCCGATTTCTCGTATGTACGTAAGGGAGAGACGACCAGCAGAAGAATACGGAAAACGACCGAAATGGGAAACAAATAAATAAATAAATACAAAAAGAACTACAATTGGAATAGTACCGCGGATAGGATTCTTTAAAACATCGGTGGCATTAGGCTTTTTTTATAATTTTTATATGGAGATAAATATACGAAACTAAACGATTAGAAAAACATTGTTATTAAGAAACGCGATTGCTAGCTAGCATCTCACCGACCGTTGTACCAAAACTCGCAGATAGACAAAAGCCGTCCGTCAATGAAGATAACAAAGCCGAAGCCTTATCAGATTAGATTTACCTGAACCGGCTTTATCTCTTCATCATACGAAACGGTACAGCACAACAGCACGTGTCGCAGACCGCGCGCGCACACGCAATGTCGCCGCCAGCCTGTACACAGCGACACCGACCAGAGATTATCGCCGAAGAAAGATCGCGCCACCAACCCTGATTCGCATCACTGCCCTCCGCCAAATTCCATCCAAAACGCAGGTTTTGGATGCAATCTGGGGCCTCGCAGAGGAACGGCACCCATAGTTTCAAGGCAGCAAAACTTTGTCGACAGCCATACAAGAAAAAATCGGACATTGGCTACATTTCGTTGACTCCTCCTGACACCATGGTCAGCTAGCGGAGCATAGGTAACAGCGGATGTGACACCCGAGGATGACGTTCATGGTCTCCATCGCGCCCTAAGATCGTAATAACGGCACATGCAGCCGCTCCCGTTAAGACACGGGATTATTTATCAAGTACCACAGTCCAACTGGATCTGCGGTGCATTAAGAGCCAATATATTTGTTTACGGGTAGCGCGAGTATCCATGCGTCTCCACTCGAGCTCCAGAATTATGATATGAAAGCGCCTTTTAGCTCACGCTATGGCCACGACTGCTTTGCAGCGCCCACAGTGCTAAGTGCCAGAAAAGAAAACGACTAGGAAGTAGGAATTCCTTATAACGGTCAGTTCAAGAACAACACAGGAATGACTTAGTAAATATATGATATCCCCGTTCTCTGCGGTTTAACAATCTTTGTCGATCGGCGCGAACATCATGACGGTCTTTATTTTATTTTTTCTTCATAAGTCCTACATTCAAATCACACGCATATAAAACAAAATCACACACAACTAAACTTAAAAACAACGGCGACATCTTCGACGCCGAAAGAAAACAAAAACAGAAAGGCACACCGGCCGTCTACCGTGGTAGCGTCTATATCATTCCACACACGGTTGTTCTATCAATGAATAGTTTTACAGGATACAGCAAGTTTATGACTAGGAAATGAAAATATTATAGTGGCAAAGAATGTATGGTCCCGATGTGATGTCTGAAATATGTGGAATAGGAAATATGCATAGGAATAGAGGCAAATGATAAAAGAGGAATAGCTGCACGAAGAGCTTAGCACGTTAGAAATAATCCATGAGTATAGGAAAAGAGAGGCACATGGCCGAGAAGAAAGTGCAGGAATCAGCATAGGAAGTGAAGTGGAGGTAGGCGCGTGGCAAGTCCAGCACGAAGGAGTCGAGGGGCCACGGCGCACTATACCCCGAAGAGCATATAGATATGGAGCGTGATGCCAGCCCGAAGAGGCAGAATGGAGCGTAACATCAGCCCGAGAGAGATGGTGCGATGACCAGGAAGAAGATGGTGCGATGACTAGAAGGAAGATGGTGCGATGACCAGATAGAAGATGGTGCGATGACCAGAAAGGATAATTGGAAGAGATTGTACTAAGATTATCGTAACGTGGGTTATCACACATGCAACAGCACAATATAGGTTATAGGAATAGAATTAAGAAATGTTTAGGAATACGAGAGTATTTGAGACAACATCACATCGGAATTAATGGCCAAATATATCCATAAAATTTGTGCGTGAATGAATAACTATATATGAACAAAATAAGCATAGGAATATATAAATCCGCGGCACCTAGGCTGATAAACAAAACAACAAAACATGACATAATAGATAAACGAATAAGGTAGGGTCACAGCCCTCAAGAAAGTCACATAAACACTGAACATACATGCTAGAATGACTAGCTAACAACTAGATCAATATAAAAAAAACTAGTAATAAGAAATGAATGTAAATTAAGCGCAGATTATGATTGATTTCTTCCGGTATTTCCGCAACCGGGATGCCTTACGGAGGCGATGACCTGCTACACCGAACGATTTAATATTAAAGTTACTTTTCCGTCGGTCTTTGTTTTTGGAGACACCTATCGAGCGAAGTATTTTATAATAGTACAGCTTCCGCTTGTTAATGCCTTTGCCGTGGTTAAGCGTCCTTCGATGCTCGGTGATTCCGGCAAACGATAACCGAACGCAGTCTTGAACAGGATTAGGCAGTGGGTTCATTTCATATTCGGCCATTTGGTGCAATTGGCCAGACGATTTTTGTTCGTGGTGCGCCTCCGGACTCGATTCTTCGCCGACGACCGGCGATTCGTACGGGTACTTCTTTATCATAGTCTCATCAGTAGAACCTTCAAGATTGTCGGATGGCGACAGGGATTCCACTTTGTCTTCCGAGGGATCTTCGTAGTTCGAACCGATATCCGGTACTTCGACTAATTGGCAGTACGTTCGGTCGACCAGATTCCTACTCTCAGTCTCCTCTTCTTCAATCCTGTCAGCGAAGGCCTTTATTGAGTCCATATTCTCTCGGCTAGAGTGCTCGATTTTATTATTTATATTTCCGATGTCGTTGTTTATCTTTTTATTTAATTCAGCGGCGATTCCTCCGATAACGTTATTTAGATTCTCAAAGTTTTTATCAATTTTACTATTTAGATTTTCTGCATTAGTATCGATTTTATTATTTAAATTATCTATTTTGTTGTTTAGTTCATTATTTAAATTATCTATTTTGTTATTTAAATTTTCGGAGTTCTTATTCATTTCATTCATTCTGTTATTTAAATTTTCGGAGTTATTATTAATTAAATTAGCTAACATAGTGTACTCTTCCATTGACATATTAAGGCTAGTCAGCCTTGCCGGCTCGCCCTCTTCACCGGAGTCATCTAGCACGGCTGGAATGTCCCGATACGGGCCTCTTTTCGAGACGACGCATCTAAGCGTCTCCTCGGATATAAAACTATATTCCTTTATCTACCGTATTTATTTCTATATATTTTATTTTTATATTTCATATAATTTAGATAATTTAGATAGTATATTTACGAGACGCTGTAAAAATATTCCGAGATGTACAACTGTATATTATTATTATTATATAAATTTTTTTTTTTCGTATGACCAGTAGAGCGATTATTTAATGCAAATTCGTGCAACGAGGAATGATTTAGAAATAATATCGTAACAAATTACTGAGATTTAAAATTACGTGGCCGTCTATTATAACTGATTGTAGAGAATATTCTTATGAAATCAAAATATTATTATTATGTGCACCGGATCGCTATAGAAATATGCGCGGTATTTTTTAAAAATTACGATATAGCAGATTATTGAAATTTACCATTCGAATAATAACAAAACTCAATATTATATATATGTATAGAAATAATATGAAAGTAAATCGAAGGTAAAAACTTATCCGTCTCCTGCTTGGCCGTTGGCTCCGGGATCCTTGCCCCGCGACGAATCGATAACGTCGAGGTCCCTGTTCGCTGCGCCAATGTTACGAATTCTCACTTTTATTAATTCTTAATTTTACGGAATTCTCGCCGATTTCTCGTATGTATGTAAGGGAGAGACGACCAGCAGAAGAATACAAAATATGACAGAAAAGGGAAAATAAAAAAATAAATAAATACAAAAAGAACTACAATTGGAATTGTACCGCGGATAGGATTCTTTAAAACATCGGTGGCATTAGGCTATTTTAATAATTTCTATACGGAGATAAGTATACGAAACTAAACGATTAGAAAAACATTGTTATTAAGAAACGCGATTGCTAGCTAGCATCTCACCGACCGTTGTACCAAAACTCGCAGATAGAAAAGCCGTCCGTCAATGAAGATAACAAAGCCGAAGCCTTATCAGTTTAGATTTACCTGAACCGGCTTTATCTCTTCATCATACGAAACGGTACAGCACAATAGCACGTGTCGCAGACCGCGCGCACACGCAATGTCGCCAGCCTGTACATAGCGACACCGACCAGAGATTATCGCCGAAGAAAAATCGCACCACTAACCCTGATTCGCATCAATATATATATATATATATATATAAATAAATTTTACATACAAGCACTGGTTCAAGGTTAACCAGGTAGTACATTAGATCCTCCCCGCTGAATGGAGCTTGTCACTTAACTACACCGGCATATTTACATTCAGGGTAGTTTTTATTACGCATATTTCCTTCAAGTTTATTATCGATTATATTGTTAAATTACTTGTTTCTGATGATGGTAAGTGTAAACTTTCCAAAACGTTCCGATTTTAGGATTAAATTTTAATTTTTTAAACTGAAAATTGTTTTCCTAAGTAAAATTCTATTTAAAAATAAGTTTTGTATAGGGGGGGGGGGGGGGGACAAAAAGAAATATGTCGATTCTTTTGTAACAAGTTCAGCAGCCAAGTTGTGCAAAATAATTTCGGGAAATGCATGAAAATATTATATAAAAAATTTGTTTATAAGAAATACATATCTAGATCGGTTGTTTTTGTAAATATTTATAAAGCAGCAAGTCTATCGTAGATTGCAAATGTTACTTAGATGAAAAATAAAAAAAAAAACAACTTTATTTACGACTACTCTACCAAAATTACATTGTACATTTCTTTTTCACCAAGTAATTCCTTATTTATCGGTAGAGTTTTTCTAGAAAAACCTTCCAATACCAGAGAGTACGTATATGATAAAAGTAACGATAACAGTCTAACTAGATTAAGGAGAAAACTGCGTTTACAAAGATGGAAAGTTTTTTGAAAAAAGCTCATTTAATTTTCCTCCTGTTACAGATGTCGGATCGCATTCAAACCGAATAGACGATCACTCGTTACGCTGCAATAATCAAATGATATCAAGCAACCACTCAATCAGGCATAAACATAGAAAATCGATGCACAATAACGATTGTACCGCTGCCAACGGTGATAAAAGCGGCAATGATGTCGGTTCGCAGAATAACGTCATCAACAAGTCTTCCAATGTTTCCGAAGTTTTTGTCACAAAAAACAGGACAATCATTACAGCTCAAACTGGATCAACGGCTGTTTTACCCTGTTTAATTACCAGTTTCGTTAACGGTGTGGTAAGTACGCAATTTACTACGAGTACTTATTCCAATTCACTTACCGTTTAACTTCGTGTCGCTCTGTTTATTCCGAGCACCGAATTCAAAATTGTTACACGGAGGGGAAACTTTTTTCTTTCTTTTTCTTTTTTTCCCACAAATAAGTGGAAATATAGTAAAGATTCAAGTAGTTGGACTCAAAAAAACGAAAATACAACTCGAAAAATGGAAACAAGAAAGAAAAAAACGTAATTTCCCTGATTTATATAGGGAGAAAATTCAAAACGCAAACACACGTCGAAAAACCTTTTACTTTGTTCACCGATTTATAATAATTGCCACAGTGATTGAATTCTCGCGGTTTTATCATACACAAACCTATTTAGGATATGATAGTATTATTTCATAAATGTAAACCAGGTTGGCGATATAATACTCACTGTTTTACCCGCGCTACGCTTTTTTAAGCTATTCCCGAAAAAAATCATGAAAAAATATTCCTTTTTTTAAGAAAAAAGGAAAGTGCCAACTTCAAGATTTATTATAAAAATCGAATAAAAAGGTACTGATGTTTCTTCATTCGCTGAAGATTCCGTATGTAAGACTATAATTTACGTTTACATAATACTAACTTCAAAACAAAGAAATCTGATTTTTTGCGGCGTTAAGAGGGAGAGACACGTTACTTTTCGCCCTTTTTTGAACTATTCGCCAACATCGAACGTTTCGTTAAAGAAATGAAACACGGTTTCGTTCTCAACAAACAGCTTTCTTTTCAACGATGTATCACATGCCCGGGAAAAAAAAAAAAAACTTTTTCACAAATGTCGAGCTTTTGGCGCCAGGAGGAGCTGATTTTAATGTTGGAAACCCAGATGTTACAAACACGAGAATAACATACGGGAATGCGCATATTGTTTAAAATTTTTAGCTATAATACTCGCGACATGAAGGGGGCACACTTTATTTTTCGCGTTTTTTTTTGAACTATTCGCCTTCCGGTCGTTATTACAATGTCCGAGATTTATTGAACAGTCACTTTTTTATGCCGAACAAATTTTAACCGATCAAATAAATAATCATCTATTAATAGCAGACGTATGTTTTTTAATAAAAGTTAAATTTCACCTTACACGTGAATAGTGAAAAAATTAAATTCTAAATCAGTGTAAGAATAAAAAAGAAAAAAATATCTCAAATATGGGGCAGCGGGGTTCATTTTTTGAATTTCGATTTTTTATACTGTAGCCGGACGAGGATAATATTATCCTCGTCCGGCTATAGTATAAAAAATCGAAATTCAAAAAATGAACCCCGCTGCCCCATATTTGAGATATTTTTTTCTTTTTTATTCTTATGTTTTCTAATATTTCTTACGATGAAATGTACCGCCGCCGCCGCCGGATGTTTTCATAATTTCGTGGAACTCATAGTACGTATTTGCCAACAACATGAAACAGAGAATACGTATTCCCGTCCGGTAAAAATTTTAAAAAAGGTAAGCAACGATGTTCTTTTTTTTTTTTTTTGTTTTTGTTTTAAATTTCATCTGTAAAAACCTTTCGAAAATATAAATTTTATGCCGCGCCAAGTAAACGATATTGTTTTGTCTACGTACGAAAATTTTGTAGCCCTACTAACGAATTCTTCTCTCTTTTCGCCAAACTTGTACGATACGATAATCGATTTTCACCATACTTTCCGAATGATGATTTAGGACGTGGGTGTTTTTATAAAAAAAAAAAAAAAGGGCGTTTAATCACGTGTGTATGCCGGAGGAATATAAGGAAAGCGAAAATTTTAGAATTAACGAAATATAAAGAAAACCCGAAAAAAAAAAAAAAACAAGAAAAAAAACTGCGAATAAACCAGTAGAACTTAAGATGAAACGCTGTAGATTAAAATCCGAATAACGAACGTTGCTCAATTACGAGGAAAAAACAATAGGCAGATTAACAAATTGACGAAACAGAGAAAGAGGGACTAAAATAGGCTAGAGAGTCGCGCGACATGTAAAGAAAAAGGTTGCGACGGACCGGAAAACATGCAAGCTAAAGATAGACGCTTAATCTCGGATAAGGCTAACGAAGAAGAAGATTTTGATAGCAGTGTCATTCCGCAGTCTACGTAAATTTGGCGATGTGACTGTTGTCGTAATTACTTTCGCAAAAGAATAATTATGACGTCACATTTCCTGCTGATGTGTTATTTGTTTCCTGTAGGCAAAATTAATTTACGTACTCGTTTATGATGTGTCCATTCAGGGTCAACGGGGGACGTAATTTTCATTAGTCGCGACGAAATAACGTGGTCCCGCTGCAAGACAGCTCCGGAACCGAAAGGACAATGTGTGTGCAATTTGTTACGATGTTCCGGATGTAGTTCGTAATATTAGTATAAATTCATGTTTAGAAGATAAATCAGTTTTTTTTTTTGGGGGTTTTTTGGTTTTTTTTTGCCATGATTCAGTTTTGCGTACGTTTCCGATTGTACGCGCGATTTTTTTAACTTTGCAAAATCATTTCGAATTTGCGAATGGCACACTCCGAAGACGAAAGTAAAGAGGCAACGAATGAAAAGGGAAAACATTCACAGCGACCCCTAAGGTTGCATTTCCCCCTCTGCTCTTGTCGTGAGTAAATATCATACCGTAAGAGCTGGTTTCTAGCACTTCGAAAGACTCTTTCTTCCACCTGAAGACGCGGTCGGAAAAAAGCAAATGCGTTCACTTTCGGCAAAATCTTCGTTACTCAGTTCGCTGAAAACAACCTGCATATTTTCATCCTGCCGGTATGAGATGGAAATCGCGCGAATGAGACATTCCAGGCCTGGTCTTCGGTGCTTTATTCGGCCCACAGGTGATATCCTCGCAGTTACACTGTTGGCGGCGAAAATAACTTACTGACTGCGAAGGGTGAACGTAGACTATCCGATTTGTAACGTCGAACGAATGAAAAAACAACAGAGCCGCGAAAGAGTTTAAAAGAATGCTCCCTAAAAATCGATAGGAGTTCGTTCATCCTCCGCTGGAAGTGGCATTTCTATTTCGCGTATATTATATTCGAAATACAAACATTATTCACCTGTTTAAGAACTCTCGATGATTAACCGGGGACAAAGTCTTTAGTTATACCGTGGCTGCACTAGTCAGCGAAACGTTGGCCAAAACAAGCTACAGACACGAAAGCGGCAGATAAAGGCGCACCGTTTACAGAATCGGCCGTGGACATTCAGAGGATAATATACGTTACTATTTGCGCCTAACAAGAAAAAGTTGGTTGCAGGGGAAAAAAATTTGTTGAATAACAAAAAAAGAAAAAAAGAAGAAACAGAAACAGAAACAAAAACCGGGCCAGTCGGAGATAACGAGTTAAGCAACATCTGTCCAGATAAAAATGCCCGCTCGTCACAAGTCGTTAGAGGAATTTTTGAAGTTTTTTCCGTAAGGGGCCTCGTTGTTGATTTTTCTGCCAGATTTTTAACCCGAAACTTTTTTTTTGGGGGGCTTCTTCTGCCCTTCTGAAACGTATTTTCCTTTTCCCGTCTCTAACGGCCGCTTTATAAGAAAGCTTCGTTAATTCCCGCTCTGCCGACGCGAGTGTATTTGTCAGCTAGTCCGCGAGAAACTCTAAACAAAGAGACTGCAGCGTTTAATAAAATGTCCACAATTTTATCCGCGGCGTTGGGGGATTTTTAAAGCTGGCCGTTATCTGACGTACGGGGCTCGTTGCTGCGATAACAGTCATCGGAATATATTTCAAACGGCCGTGCCTTCGCCTTTTAGAAAAAAAAAAAAGCGAAAAAAAGAAAAGAAGAAAAAAAAACTCTTCTTGCAGCTATCCGGGGCCGTCGTGACTGCGAACTGTAGTTTATCGGTAAAGTAGGAGAGGCGGCGGCATTTTAAAACGCGATTCATTAAATATTTCACCTTGTTATGCTCGTTTAAACGAAATAATGAATAACTGAAACGAGTTAGAGCTGTTAACCGGAGTTGCAGTTGGAGTTGTCGTCAAGAGTGCCTCTATTTCGGGCTTAATTATTTCTCATGGCCAGAGCCGCTCCGTGTAGCTGCTGGGTCATTCATCGGAAGTACTGCGAGCGGATAATGGCGATACGGCCGTTGCAAGTCATTAGTGAACGCTGCGCGAAAGCATCACTTAACTGATCAGGCAACCTCATTCGGCGGTCACTTGAAAGTTCAGATTCGCGCGCTTCACATTCGTCGAGGCTGCAGCTTCATTTTTCCGTCTCTTCTCTCGATTCCGTAATTGCGAATAAACTTTCCACCAGTTGAACTACGAGCCGTTACCTCGTTGTCGGTCGATTTTCTTTCTTACGGCAACCTCCAGTAGCAGTCGTTATAATCATTTTTGTCCTACGCACACCCTAGTGCATCTATGCTCGTGTGTACTCTTTGACATTTCTTTTACCGCTGTTCCGTGTTTGTCTTCACTTATTAATCCCGTCTGCTGTTTTGTTCTATAGTTTTCAAAACTACGATATTATTATACGTGCCTACAGCGTTATTAATATTGCTCTGTATAATTATACAGACACATGTTGTGTCTCGTTGCCTCCTAAACTTTCACTTTTTTCAATTTAATCGTTTAATGCACAAAGCTTATTACGTTTTTCAATTAGTGCTGCAGGCGGTGCGCAAGTCTCATGCGCGCCAATACTTTGCACGTTTCAAGCGGGAAAGTGTCTGTCTTCAAATTACCGATGCACATTATCGCCTCTAAAATGTCGAATAGATTCTTCGATGAGTTTTCTTAAAATTGGCAAAATCTGTGCAATTTTTTTTTCTTTCTGCATTATATTTTGAACGCTAAGCAATGCGGTGATAATAATAAGAAGAAATAGTTAACGAAGTGATAGGAAAGTAAAATAAACGTCAAAAAGAGAACCGAATTTGTAGTAAAGTACACATCGAAGGAGATGAGGTCCGTCATTAAGGAGACATTCTCGACGGAAACGAAGAAAATGAAAATACGCCAAGAAGTTGTTAAGGGCAACTTCGTAATCCAGCGCGAAATCACTGTTGCCAAGATTAACTGCATTGGGCTCACTTCGATCTATGCATATAAACGAAAAGCCACAGTTTCGAGACTTGTCTCGTGCCGGATCCAAGTCGCTCCCAAGTTTACCTAGCTTGAAATAATTGGGTACCAGAGAAATCCAAAAAAGTAAAGGAGACTCAGTGAAAGGAACTGACCCTCCTACCCTCAAGAGTGCCGTTGGGCGTAGTACATTGTGAACCTTAACTTCACAATCCCGACGCCCTGTAAAGGGTATGGGACTTACTTTACTTACTATATATATATATATATATATATATATATATTATGATACGAATTTCGTTCAGTATTTAAACTTTATAAAAAAATAAATAATAAAAAAACAACGTTGTTGCGGGCGTCAGTGGCACGTAACGGCTACCACTGCTGGAAAAGCTCTATTAACGGCAGAACACTAGGCTTTTTAACCACGACGAAATAACTCGAAAAAAAAAGAAAACAAAGAATAATTAACAGAAAAAAAAATTCTAAATGTGCAGCACGGCGAAAGGCTGACATATATTTAAAACGTATACGCGACGACGACAAGCAACAACAATTCAACCAAAATTAACCGGACGACCATCATCGACTGAACAACGAATTAATCCGACTATATCGAGTGAATAATTAATTAATACTCTTTTATCGCTTTATAGTGCAAGACGCACGCACGAAGATTTCGGTACACGACGGGCTTTTACCGAACGACATAGTCGAATCGCTGAAATTACCCGGTACCTTATCAATTAATTCGAACGCCGATTTTTCTAGAATATTTTATATATATTTTACGCAACTACCCTGTCTTTGCGGGATTTTATAAATTCTCTTGCGATTCTCGTGGCTATACGATCCATATTTATACACTTCGACGGTAAACGCTATATCTCCGCGTTTTTCGACCGCGCTACACCCCACGAAACCAGTTCGCTGCCGCAACACAGCCGACAGAACGGCTGCGCTCGGGATAACCAGGCTTCTCGGTCGAAATAGCTTCTCCGATCGCAATTCACCGTCATCTCTGCTGCCCGAGAAAACCCCGAAATATAAATGATTTAAAATCGAAATAATAATTTCTACCTCGGACAGCATTACCTGAAAGCGTATAAAACGTAATAAAAATGCTACAGCTGCCGAATCCGTCTCAATATATATATATATATATATATATATATATATATATATATTAGATATAGATATAGATAGATAGATATAGATATTAGGTAAAGATGAAGAAACACAATAGATTTTGTTGTATAGATTTGTAAAACTCATTATTTATTTACGTTTCAGTCTTTGTCCTTGTTAAATTTACATCTTATAATAACTGCCGTGATTCATGAAGCTTTGTCTTCGAAACACGTTGGGTAAATAAATATTTAATTATTTTATATTGGCGTGTTTTTTTACTTATTTTATGTTAGAATAGATTTTACGATAATTTCACGATTTGTGAAGAGGTGTAGTGAACTTCTTAAATAAGGAAAAATGTGTACATCAATGTGAAATTTTACGGTCGTTATATAAACGCGCAAAATAGGGCAAAAGCCTAGATGGGCTTAGGTAGTTTTAAATAGTTATTAGAAGACTGGCGGGAAATTATTCGAATTTGCGACGCGCCTAAAAGGTGGTGGAATTAAGCTGGTCGTCCCGCCGCCGGCACACTAAGGTCAAAAGAAAGGGCAAAAAACAGGTTGATTAATCTGCGGCCATATTGTAAACCGGATTTTAATTAGGCGAAAGGATATTTATGTCCTATTCGAATATTTCCCTCAGTTGTCGTATATGCATTCTCGTTTCTCTAAAACCGGTTTACGAATTATGAGAAATATAAAATTACATTTTTCCAAGACGTACAAGTAAAGGACTTCAGTACAAGTGAAAGGGACTGCGTAGGGCCTTTGTCGTTGGTAGCGTTGTAAGCTTGGTGCTCCTGAACTGCTTGTCGAGGATGCACCGCTTACGTCACCATCCAGTCCATTGTCCTACGTAAGGACGTGGTGGCATCATATTCCTTTTACCGTTTCCTCCCATTTATATGCACCGCTTTAGTTAGGATAAAATTTAGCCACCAACAGAAGTACTACGTAGCAGACATCTATGCTCAAAAACCCAAAGCTTTCCGTGATTTCGCAGTTTGTTTTCGAGCCTTAACAATTACGCAATTTAACAAAGATTGAAAGTAATCCCGCTTCTCTTTTTCCTTTTCTTTAACAAACATTAAATGGTCTCAAAAAAGAACCCGCAAACGAATAACTGTATTTAATTTTCCGATTGCGATAAAAATCTCACTGTATTAGTTGTGCAAATTAATTGATCATCGGTAACGTGCATTTTTTATGATACGGTATTTGATGTTTTTTTTTTTTGACATATTCGAAAGAAATATTCTTATTAAATCGTTTAATTTCTATCGCAGATGCAAGTTTTTAAAAATGAAATGCTACGTCACACAAGCCCAAAAGAAATGAAATAAAACTCGACTGGACCGCTTTATAAATCGCATTTAAAGAAAATACATAATCTGAGAGACGAAAATTTCAAATAATTTAAAGCGACCTAAAAATCATTTTAAATAATTCGTAATTAAAAATATCAAAAAAGATAAAAGCATCAAATACCGTATCGCAAAAAATGCACGTTTCCGATGACCAATTAATTTTGTTCGAGCAAAAACGTGTACACTCTCGGAAATGGTAGATCCATTATGTGTATATTAAAAAATACATATCATAAATGTATACATATCATAAATGCGTACATATCATAAATGCGTACATATCATAAATGTGTACATATCATAAATGTGTACATATCATAAACATGTACATCATAACACTTTTTATTTAGCGAAATTATAGTCGTCATTACTCATTAGCGGGTTATAATTTTGTTGAAAGGGGCGATTTCTTTAGTCGCTTTAATATCCGATACTTTCATATATTTTTCTGATAATTTCCAAAAGTAATCGTTTCGAAAATCGTTCGTACGTGTAATGTCGAGATTTAACTATGTAACATTATATTATTTTCGTAAAAATAAAAATTTGTCCGACTTACAGCGCTAAATTACATATTATCACTGTATTTGTTGTTCTTACTCATTGTTAACATTTTTAATTATGATAAAAATAAACTTTAACACTTTTACACTTTTGTAACAATTGTATAATTTTTAAAACCCCGACGCGTTTCGAAGCAAACACTTCATGTTCACGGGAGTATTAACCAACCACGATAAAACACAAAAAGCAGTCGCAAAATCGTAATTTTGCGACAACTTCGTAAAATTGGTCAGGAGTATTGTTTTTGAAAATATTATTCATTTTAACTGAAATCTTTTGCAGTCTCGGAAGGAAACAGAGTTCTTTTTCGTTGCAATATGTGTAAAACCGTTTGTTATAGCGGGTGGCTTCAAACTACTAAGACAGCTTCAAAATTATTAAAAAACGCAAAACTGGAAATAAAAAGCATACGATTGGAAACGTTCATTATAATTAATTAGTTGGAAGTGGATCAGAAAATAAAACGTTGCCAAAGAACAAACGTATTATTTCTTAATTTCTTAACAGTGTCATAAAGTTAGAAAATACAAAGCTTAAAGGAAATTCAGGATTGCAAATTGAGATCAAAAAATAATACGAGGGAGCGCAATTTGCAAAATTGACCTTTTAAAACCTGTCACTTACATACCAAAATACGGTTAAAAGAGTTACCCGTGTACTACGTTGAGGGAAAAAAACAAACAAAAATACGTATGTGTACCATGTAGCGCGTTAGAAGTTACATTTCTTCAGCAGTGTGACCAAACGGAATAACAGGATTGTAAGAAGATGATATGTGAGACTGGTAGAATTTCAATAACTTAAAACATATTCGCTTAAAAATCATTACGCCAAACAAGTCAATTTATCATTTAATTCGTAACTTCCAGAAAAGAAATATTATATACTTTTCGTTGAATGCGGAAGAGACAATTTTTTTTTCGTTTTGAACATCCTGTAGGTACCGCGAAAGTGCACACCATCAAGAATACTGCCGTGCCGTATAGTTGTAAAAGCGGATCGTTGTTAATAGTTTTAGTTAATAGTTGGATTTGCACGTTCTTGAAGAAAGAGCTGATAATTAGTTTCGAATTTTCGATAGTAAAATTTAAAGTCTTCACTGGCAGCCAAGGACATCTCTCTTCACGTTGACAAGCAGTGTTTCTCCGACACTTTCGTTTGAAGAAGTAATATTTCATTTAGTTACTTCAAAACATACCACTTTTTTTTTTTTTTTTTCACATAAACTATAATTTTTATTAGTTTTAATGATTTAACACAAGTAACCTTCTTTATACGTTGTCCCCGTTTTACAAGGTTCTCGGGATGCGCGCAGCAATAACAGTTTCAGACGTAGTTAATCGAAGCACAATCAAACCACAGGCCTTTTTTTTCATGGCCCTTTTTTCCCGCTAAGTTTACCCTCTATGATCAGCTGCAATATTTACAATTTTTCCCCTCTAACGATATGACCAAAGATTTCCTTGCTTCGATAGAATTCGACATTCCGGTGAAAAGCTTTTCTTTCCGTTGTTATTCGCCGAAACCACGAAGTTTTTAAAATACACCGACAAAAATAATAAAAATTTCGACACTTCTATCCAAAATTTGATACACATAGTAGAATGGATTAGATGTAACACTTCAGCGGTCGGAGGCGTGTAATTCCAGACTGCCCGCTAAATAGATTTTCATCGCTATAAAAATTCTGCTCTCCTTAGTTTAGTCCTATTTGACTTGTGATTTTTCATTTTGAAGTGTAAAACTTTCATCGAGAATTATACCTAAATGTATGAACAGCATTACCTGTTTAAATTCGCTGTGAATATTCATATTACATTCGATGGTTTTTTCAAAAAAAAAATTTCGAACAAAGAATTCAAAACATCCTCTCCGCCTACTCACATTCTTCACGTTTTCACAATAGTAACATTGAATTAATCTATTTAAAAGCATAAAAATTACCGAAATTTTACTTACTGTCGTTTAAAAAGGAACGTAATGAATAATTCTGATAATTTTATACCAAATAAACTTTTGAAAGTGATAAAATTTACTTCAAATATTTAAAAGATATTAAAAACGAAAATCAAAACGATATTTACACATATAATAGAATCATTTAAAACTTTACGGCGTCGCATTTTTGTAACACGTGTAAAATGTTACCCTCAACACGCCTAAAAAAGTGTCTAATTGTAAAATTTTTCTTGAAGTATCGATTTTTCATCCGCCGAAACTTAAAAATTAAATTGAAAATATAATGAAATTAATTCCAAATCCGACTGATCGAAATTATTTTTGTCCGCGGAAAGCACCACTGCGGGAGTTTCTTAAACGCGATCGAAATAAAAATAATAATACTAAAAAAAAAAAAAAAAAATAACAACAGCTTTCTTTCGCGAAAGCCTATAATTAACTGGAATTTTTGAACTAACTGTAGAATTAATTTGCGAAACATGTATTCAGCAGATTTTGCATATCTTTCGGCAGGAAAACATTTTTAATCATTTTACATCAGACGAGTATACATATCAGCAGATATTTTGTTTTTTTTTAGACCTTTCTATTACGTACTTCTTCCCAGAAAGGACACTTTTAATAGTTTTATAGTTGTTAAAAA
This sequence comes from Icerya purchasi, assembly GCA_039619475.1. NCBI lineage: Eukaryota > Metazoa > Arthropoda > Insecta > Hemiptera > Monophlebidae > Icerya > Icerya purchasi. Next base: position 249,885,721 of record CM077116.1, read on the forward strand.
GTTTCAGTGTACATCAATATATATATATATATATATATGTATGTACATACACATAACTCGGTCCTTTAGACCTAAGGGAAACTCCTTGAACCCCCAGGTCTAGTTCTCCTGTAACACCTACAGGAAAGTCGGTTTTGAAAATTTATAAAACATGTGTTTTTTTATTACTTTCGTAACGGAATACAAAAAAAAACAAAACGCAACGAACTTTTCTGTTAGCCTCAGCGTAAGAATGGCATAGTAGTTAGTATAACTCAGTCTTTCACACTTCATCATGACGTCAACCTCTAGGTCCTTAGAAATCTTCTATAATTCGTAAAAATAGTCAGTTTTAATAGAAATAAAACAGGATTTTCTTACTACCCTCGTGTGTAATCATTAAAATAATGGTGCGTTGTATGTTTTATAAAATACTTTTTTCGAAGAATTTTTTATAAAGATAAGTTAATAAAATCGGCGCTGGCCATCTCCCCGTTGGAGACCCCCGGACCCCCCATTGCTCTTTGTTTAGAGCCTACAACTAAAATTCAGAAAACATAGAACATACTTTGGATTACATTATCAATTTCTGCTATTTTGGGTGTGTATGCCGATAAATTTAACTCCAAGAAATCTTCAATATCGTCAATCTAAACTGCCTGGCGAGTTGTAAACAATCACGAATAAAATTCGTTGACCATTTATAGTCCTTTCGATAGCGGAAATATCACCACACTCCTCACTGACCGCATTAATTCTATCAATAGACAACGATTGTCTGTCAAATCCCATCAGAATATGTGTAGTTGAAAATAATATGCAATCGTCTTTTTCGTAATTGGCTACTCCCCTTTTCACGTTCGAACTAAGTAACACATCGATATCCTCTCAGTTCAACCTCGTCGTCGTTATTAAGCCAAGTTTCGGTTAACGCCATGATCTTGGAGGTCAGGCAACGGAAAATCACTAATCAAATCTTCCTCACGTGGTCTCAAACTCTGAACGACAAATCCTTGGGACCGGCGCAATGTAAGAATTCTCTGCACTCGTCGCTGATTGTGTGAAGTCGATGATTTTCAAACGATCAAACTTGTTCCTCAACTTAATATTTTACCACGAACATGATGAAACCTATGATCTTTATGCGGTCTGAACACGACTGATTTAAGACAACTAGAAGAAAAGGCTGTATTCTTCTTTACTTCCCACGTAACGCCCTCGCGTTTCACTTTAGCGTGACGTTTTCTGTTAGTGTTAAGTTACGGCTAAGCATGTCATGCTGAAAAAAAAAAAAAAAAAAGAAGGAAAAAGAAGAACGTAATTTATTTATTTTTCAACAATTGTTCTTTCATTCCGTTGTGTGTCGTCACATTGCCCTTCACAACAGAGGTTATATTTACTTTTTACCATATTTCGTACAATCATTTTACGGCCGTTTTACAAAGAGGTCATATTGAAATGTTTTATTTAAATCGCTAGAAATGTCGAGATATTTTGTTACAAGGGAAAAAAAAAAGAACTAAACAGGAGGAGAGAGAAAATTTCAACTTAAATTGTAATTGTGTACGCAAACAGCAGTGCCAGTCTTAATTATTACGCAAAATTAATTGCTTGTTATAAGCGTGTGTTTAAGTAATTAAGTAAATAAATAATGAAGAATATCAACTTCCGTTAACATATTCAAAAGAAAACAAAAAAAAAAGGCGGGGGGGGGGATTGAAACTATATTTTCAAAACAGATAAATTAACTTTTAAAAAATGTGACAGACTACTGAAATTCAAATTCTCGTGTATATTTAATCATGTCATGTTTTAATTTCCATCGATACAAAATGAAGCGGTAATTTCGAATTCTGTTAGTTTCGTAGGTGGCTCGTGAATGGAATTATCGCTGTAAGAAATAAAACTTTTACCTATACTAAATACGAATACATTATTTTAATTGAAAATTCCTATCAACACCGATGATGAACGAGACTAATGAATCTAGCGCAAAGTGGAACGGGAAAGGAAAGAGAGAGCAAACGTAGAAGAGAGGTGAACGGAATAAGTAGTAAAATACAATAGGACAAATATGAGCGAAAGGAGCTATTGTATAAATTAAAATTAGTATCATGCTCGAATAGCAGCGACAGATAGAACACACGCAATAGTAAAGCCGGCTGCCTGTATAGATTTAAATTAATGTTAGCTGCTAACAGAAAAGGCCGACTAACTAATACGGAAAAGGATGCGGTGGGCACACGCTTTTGATATTCAAAATTATTCCTACAGGTATACGCGCGATCATTAGTTTAATGAACATGCAATTGGCAATACAGAGAAGCATGGGCGAAATTAGCGTCTCTAGTCGAACCAGACTAATCCGAACAGTTAAATCTTCCTTGTTACAAAAAAGCAATATATAACACACACCTATACGCACCTTTGTTCAGCAGCCTTATACACCGGCGAAGAACGATTCGCGTGCCCTTAGTGACCGGAGGAGTGTATAAATATGCAAGCTGAGGCGAGTGTCCTGATAAAATTTATGATTTTCACGATTAAATTACTATAATCTTTGAAGAAAAATGAAAATGTTAAAAAATGTTTGCCGTATTTTATTCATCATCGCTACGATATAGCAGATTCGTCATCGCTTATGGCAGCTCATCCTACATTAGTTAAAGATTGCGAACAGTGTGGACATAAAAATTTAGCAGATTTTGGATTAGATTCTAATAAAAATAAAGATGGAACAATTTTGAAAGAAAATACAGTTTACAAATGTGAAAGTTGTAAACTGTTATTTTGTTCGGATGATTGAATTTTTTTTTTCTTTTTTTTTTTTTAATTTTGAATCGTATTTTTGCATTATGTTATTTGTGAAATTTATAAAAACCTAAGATATACACATATATTTTCATATAACGTTTGCTTTTTTCCTATTTCTTCATAATCTCCAGCATCAAACCTGTAAAATGTATTGTTAAATAATAATAAGTTGAAATAAACGCAAATAAATTGAATGAGGAAAGAAAACATGCATTAAAAACAAAAAAAAAAGTACAATGAAAACATATACAGCGGAATGAAAAAATTAAAAAAAAGAGCAATGAAGACAATGAGAGCGATGATGACGTTAACAATGGTATAAAAAATACATAAAAAACACATGTAAGATTAAAAAAAGTGACAAGGACAATATAAAAAATTCTACATATCCTTATATATGATTTTAAAAGAAGTAAATAAAAAAGTTATATTTTTTTCTAATTAATTTTTTTTTTTTGTCTCCATTAATGCTTTCTCCCGCTCATGACAGGGCCAAAATCATCAGATTCACCGAAAAATAAACATTTGCATTCTCCTCAGTCAATGTCGCAGGCACAATTATTTTTCAACCGACTTCAAAAAAAAAGAGGAGGTTCTCAATTTGACTGTATTTTTTTTTTTAGTATGCAACACACATTTTTTAAAACATTGGATCGTCAGCTGCTAGCAAGCTTATTAAATAAAATCCTTTTCAAGTTATCATGAACGGCACATAAAAACAAACGCTCGCAAAAAATAGTACAATCCTTAAACCTAGGGTTCGCAACAAGTTTAGAGAACTTAACTTTATTGGAAACAAGTTTTAATTCGAATATATTACGTTAATTTTTTAGCGACTTATCATATATTGCACTATTTATAATTTTGTACAGGTTCTTTTCGATTAAACTTAAAACTAATTTCAAATATTTAATATGGAAAATGTAATTTGATTTATTATATAATGTAGCAGCCAGTTTTTTTTTGGTCCCCTTTTTGGACACATTACAATGTTCCAGGCATAGAGGATTATCATTATGTAAACAGTGTAGACTGGAGGGATACTCTAAATCTATCTTGAGTACATAACCCTCTGTCCTGCTTCCACTGTAATTTAAAATATCTAGTTGCTGTATTTGATTTTCAGTTATTCATTTGAAGCCTCCTATTAGAATAGGTTCGCACATGGCGTGACCATACAAATTATTAGCGTTGAGATAAATAATAAAATTACTATCTTTTTCCGATGACAGAACAATGTTATTACTGCAAATATATTTATTGTGCACTTCACAATAACGTTTGACGCATTGTGAGAGACGGCCACATATAATACCTTTTTCAAAAAAAAAAAGAGGTACATATCATAGTCGTTCAAAAGTTTGTGTTTGATACCAGTTAATTTCAACATTGCTATAAATGTGAAACCGGGCACTGTAGTCTAAGCCATAAATTTTGTAGCAAACACTACAGAAACTTTCAAAAATGTCTGCAAAAAGGACATCGGTCCTTTAATATTTATCAGAATACTCCCCCAAAATTCCTGACTTATAAAAGGCACCCCATACTGTTTGGGCATGCTGGTAAGTATCCTCCCCGATGGTCGACTTTCTCAACGAATTGTACAATATCGATCGGGAAGGCAACGATTCTTCATCCAGTTTAGCAGCATCTGTGCAGTATTCATATTAGAAATACCCCTTTTGCTGGAAAAGGGAGAGTAACAACGGATAGCAAACGTTTACAACAGTATAATTAAAAGCATCGTGCAGAAGGTAGCTCACCAGCTTCTCTAAGCTTGATGCCATGAAACTAGAGGAGTCAACAAATCGGAGCTGGAACTTCTTCGGAACGATTTACTTTGAAAAGCCTTTATACCACTCTTTGCTATTTGCAAGCATGTTAATGTCCTGTGTATCGTACACCAATTCACAAACTACTAAATGGTTTTCGCAGCCTGTAAGATTATGTATGAAAACCAGCAAAAAAATTGGCAAGCGTGATTTGAGACTGCACTTGCTATACACGGCACCACAATATTTGCCAGTTAAATAATTGTGATCACAAACTTCATCACTATTGTTTGTTTCACATAAATGTAACAATTGGTAGCATTATGGAATGATATTTTATCCGCGACAATCATTGCTATAGATTTATTTAGGCAAGCGAAGCAAGACTACTTATAGATCATAATAAGCATTTCTTGTTCTAGCCATTATAAAAAAAACTACTAAACATATGGACATAAAATTGAACATAATTATTCATATTCATGTCTAGATGTGCCATCAATCGTTATTTTAAAAAACACAAACTTGTATAAATAAAAAATATTATTTTTTATTTTCATGCCTATATAACTGTAAATCCGAAAATAATGGTAGAACATATTCCGTAAATTGCGATGTTGCAATTAGAAAAAATAGTTATTTATTAAAAAAACTTACAATCACCACATTATTATTGTTGTACCTACATAATTGCAATACAACTCTGCACTGTGCTAACTTTTTGTCATAGCTATATACATTATACTATTTTTAATAAATAATTATTTTTTCAAATTGCAACATCGCAATTTACAGAATATGTTCTATCATTTTCGGATTTTGAAAAATGACTCCGTCTGTGAAATACGTTACTTATGTACACTTTTTAATCTTATTATAACGGAGAAAAAGCGTAATAATCATAATTTATTATCTTTAACAGTTCCAAAGCGAAATATCTTCAGCAATTAATCGGTAACTTTTATTTTTCAATTTTAAAAATATTCATGTAAATAATGAAACTATTTTTGTTAAGAGCAGATTAATGGTCTATTAAAATCAGTAACTCGATTATTTAAAAACAAAACTATCACTTCCTTTGCTAATATATTTTCCATTAGATCGTTGGTAATAAAATTAATTATTTTTCTCTTATTCAATCCATGCTGTTGTTCTTGTTTTTCTGTTTTATATTATTTTAGAGGTTTTCATAGGTATGCCTGATAGTTTGCGTGATTCTTTTTATGTTATTTGGGCTAAAGTAATAAATTCACTTATTTTACGCATATTAACATTATATAACAACACTAAAATTCCATTTTCTGCTATTTTTAGTATTTTCCCAGAAGAGTGCATGTTAAATTTTCATATAGAAATAGCAGTATTTCTTAATACGAGTAACATATTATACTAATTAAGACAATTGTAAAATATTCTTACTTAAATTATTCGTCTACACTGCATTGGTATTATTTCATAATTATTGCATAAGTGTAGTCATGGGCGTCGCCAGCGGGTGGCAAGGAGGGGCAGCTGTCCCCTCCCCCCGGAGCCATAAAACTTTTTAATCAACTGGCATTGATGAGTATTCATATCCGCGTAATCATGGACAATTTGGAAAACTTATGTTTTATTTAAGATTTTATTCTTGTTTAATAAAATATTAAGCCTCTACAACTTATAAATTTTATTTTTCCTATAACTCATATCCTTTTTCTATCATCTTGCCCCTCCCAGGCTCATCGGCTGGCGACGCCTTTTAATGTAGTATGCATAGAGATGATTTATATGATCATAAAATCGTACATCCTATTTACAATGTTATGTTTCGGACAAATCTTTTGTAATATTTCTATGCAAGTTTAGCTCATATTTAGTAAAGTTATGGTTTATATGACAAGAACCTTAATGTTGTTCTATAATTAAAATTATGTTCAAGAATATATATACATCTCAAATGTTACCTAATTTAATTTTGTTTGTAATCATTATAACTTAAGATGTTATAATTCAAATTTTAGTGGTTGTAACTTCAATAATATTAGTTCAGATTTGATTTATTATTTATTCCTAACTTATTGTTCAAGTTTAAAATATTTTATGCGCAATTTAGTTATTGTCAAGGGCGTCGCCAGCTGATGAGCCAGGGAGGGGCAAGATGAGTTGCCAGCCGCCGGGGGGGGGCAAGATGATAGAAAGAGGATATGAGTTATAAGAAAAATAAAATTTATAAGTTGTAAAGGCTTAATATTTTATTAAACAAGAATAAAATCTCAATTAAAACGTAAAACTCATAGGCACGTATCTGTGCATTTTTATAGTGTTCTTATGCTGTTGATCGCTCTGTACATGACGAGTGATACGATCATCTTCCTCTTCCACCTCGTCATTCTCCATGGAGGTGTCTTCAGCTTCAATGGTTTTGTTATGGGTATCAATTACATCACCATAGTCTACTACAGGCTCTAAGAAACATTCAAACGGGAATCCACTGTTGGTGACGAAATTTGTCATGCTGGAGAATGTTTTCCCCTAATTGCCACCATAAAATATTCCCCACAATTCTTTAAATGTTCCTGGAGCTTTTGAGGACTGTCAACGCGCCACAAACATCTTCTGCAGAAGTGTAAACAGTCATGGCACTTTGTGATTTGGTGACGCACAAGCTTTTCAAGATCTTTGATGAAGCAATAATGCTTCTTGTCACCATAATGGATTAAATAGAGATCAGTATGATCCGGTTTGTCTTTCTTACAGACACATCTGGAGTAAAAAATGTTCCTCTCATTTAACGTGTAAATATTAATTGACGAGTTTGTATTGTTTTTTTTTTTTTAATTTTTGAACGTCGTCGGGACTGGCAGGGAACAAAATACCCAACCAATTATATTTCGCGTCAAGCTTGGGCTTGTTGTTATATTTGTACACACGTTCCAGATTCTGAGGCACAAATTTTGTGAGCATCGAATATTTATAGCAAAACGCGTCGTTATTTTTAACGTTTATAACCACTTTTTAAGCACTGATTGTCTTTGGTAATAATGTATATGAGGATGCGCATGCAAGAACGTTCACTTTATCAATCGGTAGTTCGAGGTAGACAATTGTGTTAATCGACCAGCCCGAACTTTACACGTGTTCAGATCTGTCTATCAGCATCTTTATTTCGCCAACTGAATCTTTGTACCACTCGTTAAAATCATCTCCCTCAAAAAGTAATTTACAATTTGCCAGAAAATATGTCGGAACTGTAAGTTTTGATTTAGTAAATGCTGTTATTCGTTTAAACATGCAATGTAGCATGAGGCTACATTTTAATCCTTTCCCAATCGATCCGGACGCTGTATCGATTGCAATCAATTTAATTTTTTTCAAATATTTATTAGTATCAATTATCCGCGCATTATCATTTATGATACAATACGCTGTGATCCTTTTTTTGTACTACTTTGTTACATTTTCGATATGATAGAGGATCGCCAAAGGTCTTTCGGCGTTCTGCACAATATTTGATCGCGATGTAGATTGAAAAGACGACATTATGAAAATGTGCAATCTAAACAAAACAATACATCAATTATTTTTTTAAGCTAAGAAAAAATCAAAAAATGCACAGGCTCTCTCAATGTGCTTAATTTATATACATGCTGTGAAATATTTATATTATATGCACAGAATCTTTTGAGAAAAATAATAGCTGTAATTTATATACATATATATATATATATGTATTCATCATAGAACGTCATCTGAATATGCATACAAAAAACATCATCATCATCATCATCATTATATCCCCAACCATTCGGTTGGTGGACAACCTATTTTTTAGATGTACCGATATAGGTTGTATACTAAGCAATTATTATATATGCAACGCAGGTGTACACATGCAAGACTACATTCGGAACTGATAGTAGCCGCTTGGTATCGCGCTACCAGTGCAGTCCCGTGTGGGTCTGCTGTGTACTGACCTAGCGCGCATATGATGTTGAACGTGGTGGTTTGCTATTGCCTTCCACGTGATTACTAGCGATTATTTATTTATTTATTTAATTCTTGTAATAAGTTCGCCGTCGCTCGGGATCGAACCCGTAACCTCCATATCGGAAGTTAAGCGCTCTAGCAACTAGGCTATCGCGACGACACAAAAAACATATAATACATAAAAAATAATTTGACATAAAGAATGAGTAAAAATGTCTTCAAGTGGTGTGGAGACCACTTACCATTCAGATTTTTGGTATTTAAATTATCTCACTACTAGCGAGTCTCTATTATCCAATGTAATGTGACCATTACATTTAAAGAGAATTAAAATAAATATATATATAAATAAATTTAATAAAGTACCAAGAACAAATGGTGTGAGTGTAAGTGTGCGCATGTGTGGGAACCTGTTGCTGGCTGGGGAGCGATGGACTGATGAAATCAAGTGAGGGAATAAATGTGCGCGATGATCAGTAAAAAAAAGAAGAGATGATTGGCTGGTCTGCGACGGGGAGGAGACCGGTTCGGAAGAAATGAAGATCAAAAAATGCCGAAAAGAAAGGAGAAAGGCAGACGAACGAGTTCCAGTTTTTAGTTCCTTGCTTGCCGAGAGCGAAGTTAAGTCGCGAGTTGGTTTCGGTTAAAAGAAAAGAAAAAAGGTCAGCGAGACCGCGTGTCGTGTCGTCGAGAAATTAACGGTCCGAAGTAAATTTGCACGAAAGAAATTTCGATCCGGAAAGGTCCGAGATCCGATCGGTGGGAAATATTTAATGAAACTGTTCGACTTCGCAATTAAACAACAAGTTTCCTTATTGTCGTCGGAAAGAGCCTCCATCGTGCGTCGGTCCGTCAAAGGAGTATCTACCGGTCCCGGAGTAACCCAGCCAGAGTGATACGTACCATAATATATATTTTTCTAATTGTATATCCGTGTATATTTATATCTTTATCTATCCGGTGTTTTTCTAGGTCAACCTGTATCGAAATTTCTTTGTAAAGTTAAACCAAATAAACAAATATTTTTATCAAATATTGGAAAGGTTCTAATAAAAGTCAACCTTAAATTTAAGAAATCATAATTCCGCGAATCTGAAACCGCGGTGGCATCCCTGAGGGTATATAAAAATTATTAAAACCTATTGTAACGCTTCATTTGGCATCCCTGGTGGGGATATAAAAATAACTAAAACCAATTGAAACGCTTCATTTGGCATCCCTGGTGGGGATATAAAAATAACTAAAACCAATGAAACGTTCTAAGAAAAGCACTCAAATTTTGTAAAATAGAATTTAAAGAAAGAAAAAAATACTACACAATAAATTATACGTGACGATTACATTTATTTTTTTATACAGGTGCATTACATTCAAGGATCCCGCCAAGCCATGCAGCTTGTCAGCAGGGTCCTAAAAATTAACTCATATCTCAGTTCTTTATTAGTTAACATATACAATAAATAAGCCAACGAATCTAAAACATACCCAGTTATCGGCGATTCTTATAATATATATATATATGTGAACTTTCATACCAATAAACTATTATACTCAGCATATACATTCCAATATTGAGGGCAATGACGCAGCTGACTCTTTAGCTCGCTCAGCCGCCCGCATTGGTCCTTTCCTCGACTCTTTCCCTTCCTCAGACATTCTTTCTCTGTCACGCTCTAATCATTCTAGACTTTGGACTGACATGTATCCATCTTTATTCTCAAATCGCTTTTCACAGTACCGTCTTATTCAACCGGTTCCTTGTTTCCTGCCTTGGTTTTAATCTATTCCTATCTGTCGTCGTTCCACTGTTGTTTCCTTAATTAGGCTTAGAATCAATCATTCTCTACTCCCCTCTTCTCGCTATCGTTTTTCTTTAGCTCTTTTTCCTTTCTGCTCTCTTCACGCTTCTGAACCTTTTTGTATTTGTGATTCAAATCACATCCTATTCGAATGTTCTGCACTCTTTAACGAACGCTCCTTTCTTTACGCCCAATTTCTAGTTTTGGGTCCTGCTACTCCCTTTAACGCTACCTATATTCTTTCCTTCCCATTGCCTTCAGTTATTCCATTGCTGCTGTCCTTTTCCATTTCTGACCGCCTGGCTCTTTAGTTATAACTCTTAATTTTTCATGTTGTTGGGTCAAGGCCGCTGGCGCGCCCAGGGTAGGGGAAAAAAAAATACTCAGCATATAATTTAAGTAAAGGTAATTTTCTCATTCCAATCCATGTACTCTCCCTTTTACTATTACGTACCGTTATTTGTTAACTTACCCTAAACTGGATGAGCGGTAACCATAACTATTTGATTTTAGGCTTTTTTTGGCCAATCATTTTTTAAATTTTAATTTAGTTGTTTTTCCGTTTGGCATTATGTTTTCTAACGCTATTATTGATCTTGATGTCCGTGATGGTTGATGTATGCTGAATTCTGATTTTATTTTCCCTCCGTACCGATACAAGTCGATAGGTGGCAAAAAAGGCCAGCACTTTTCACGCTGCTGGATCAAGCGACGAGCCAAACATTTCTTAAATTCTATCAGATTCTGATAGGATTTAGTCAATATCTATATATTTCTTCGCGAGATAAAATTATCCTATCGAGATCATTGTGTACCATTAAATTCAAATTTATTGCAGAAGGAGTTACACTAATGTTCGAAATATTGCAGTACAGAAAGGAGAAAGCATCAGGTAGAAAGTATTGACGTAATACGATGTCAGAAATTTCACTTAGTAACTGTAGAATTTAATAATTTGGAAAAGCTTAAACATAAACGATATTTGAAAGGTCGTGCTAGCTCAAGAGATCAGAGTAAGACGAACAGTCCGCACTGCACATGTTTCCGCTATAAAACGAATTTTCCCTCGCACCTACAGCAACCAATGATGTTGGTGCAACATTATTGAAAATTTATACCGTGTTTGAGTATTATTTCACAAGTTATTGGACGGAGGAGACTAAGAGAAGATAGCTCCTTTAAAGAATAAAATGACAAAAAAGCGAATTACGACGGACAGCTAGCGATTTGGTGAATTCTACAGTATACTAAAGCCAATAATCTAAGCAAATGAACATTTGGACACTTCTTAAAAATGTTCGATGTTATGTTCTTCTTTTAGCAGTGTTTTTCGTAATATTCGCTGAGCAAAATTTAATTTCCTTTAGTAAAAATCGTATTTTTCGTTTTACTTCTTCTACTTTTATCAAGCGGAGAACGTTGCACTAATGTAATTATTTAATCAGTCAGCAAAATAAATTTTTGCAGACGAGGTGATGTCCTGCGAATTTTTTGAGCGGGAAACGAACAGAATTTGAATAAACAAAAAGTGCTATATATTTTCCATCTAGCAGAAGAAAAAAAAGAAAAAAAGGCTACGAAGAAAGACACTTTTCTGTCAATAAAACTTTTAATTCGTTTCTAGTATTAAATAATATCGCTCCAGTTAGACTTGCGCCGCGGGCCGTAAAGTTAAGAAAAAAAAAATTAGCGAATTCCGAAGAATTTTTAATAAATAAAAAAATTGTCCGGGAAAACTTATTGCATTTAAAAAAGGCCTTTAACAATATAAAACCTTTAAAAATATTCCGACGCGCAAATTTGCATCGTTTCTCGCCCTTGGACGGTTTTAATTTGTTACAGGCAGTCTCCACTCTAGGCTCACGATAAATAAAGCCAGAATGGCTGAGGGCATTTTAATTGCCGAAATCCGAGTACGCGCGGAACCGTTCGATAAAACCTATACTGCGATGATTTTTTCGGGCGCTGTTTCCACTTTGCCAGTTGCCCGAAAGGAACGCGGCACAAAAAGAGCGAAATAAAATAAATAAATAAATAAATAATTAATTTCTTTCCGCCAACTGGTCAGAAATTTATTAGAACAATTTTAAAGTATAATTTGTTTTTTCTACCGCGAAAAAATGAAAAGAAAAAAAGAAAAACGAAAAAGAAAAATGAATAAAAATAATTCAAACGAAACATTTTAACCTATCGGAATTCGTAATTATGCTTTATCTCTTTCAATTCGTCCGTTGTTTTCATCAGGAGCGGCGTGTTTCTCTGTTCGTCGCATTAAATATACAACGAAAACACTTTGTCTAATTCCCTGTTTAAATAATTTCCAGCTCTACTAAAATTTTCTATTAACTTAGCGGTTTCTATTGGTTCTTTTCCGTTTCTTTCCTTTTTTCTTTTTTTTTTTTTCTAACGTTTTAATTTTTCTATTCCTCCCCGCCGACGAGAAATTAATAAAGTATAAAATATATATGGCAGAGTCTAGCAATGAATGTTGTAATAAAATTACAGAAACAATTTTATTCTTTACATGAGTAAACTTGACGCGGGTTTAAATTTGTAGCAGTGGTACTTTTGTCTGGTACATAGAATTGAGGCACTAGTCTCTTTATTATCTGCATAATTAACCGTTGCCGACTATGCGAATTTGGTAAGCAATTAGGAATACTAACATTTGTTAATATGACTTTAACTCGATCTCCTTCAAAGAGAATATCTTCACGTCCGTCAATTAGTTTTTTAATATCCTTATTTAAATAGTGTCGGATTAAAGTTTTCTGTTGTTTTTTCGCACCAGAATGGTTTTTTGGATTTAAATTATTCAGTTCGAATACTATTCGTTTTTACAATATTTTAATACATGCGCGCGCATTATGTAACAGCGCAAAAGCGACCAAAACACACGATGTCAGTAATTTCGTTTAATCACCCCTGCGAATACATATTTCGAGTAAAGCTTATTATAAACTTCGGTCCGATGACCTTCAGCTATGACAACTAGGAGTGGTTTTCTTATTTTCTAAAGTGTTCACTATATAAATACTAAATATGTAGTTTTATACGGCGAGAGTCAATTTTTAGGTGCATCTGGTTTTTAACATGAACGTATTTCATATGGTCAGGCAGGATAAACCGATGAAATCGGCAAAAGCGGGTTTGCTTCTCTTATTCTCTTGATATATTTTTTTTTTTTCCCCCCTATAAATATTACCTTCTTAGCTACTTAACAATTTTCTGAATTTTAACAAATTTCACACTACGATTATAACGTTGTTACAATCAACAACGTTATTTACTTTTAATGTAATGGGCATTAAACCGTCTTAGTACTCCTTCACAATCTTTCCTCCACATATTTCAGGAATGCATTTATTTCTAGTTCCCCGAGCTGACCTTTTCCTCTCCGTCTACTGATCTTAATTATAACTCGAATTATGGGCTCTTATGGTAGTGACCATATTCCTATCCTAATAACTCCTGTCAGTTTTTTCATCTTGCATATGATTCCAAGCCTATTGACCTTCCGGTTGGAATCTTTCCAGAACTAGCTGGTCTCTATTCCGATCCTTGGTCGACTCATCTCTCCCTCACATTCATCCGGACTTTGATCCGATACCTCGCTATAATTCCTTTTTACATTCCTTAACATCTGGTCTTTCTTTATCTTCTCCTACCCGCCAGCCGTCATCATCTATTCACCGTAGTAAGGCCTCATCGTTTTGGTAGAATGCGGAAAATTAGCCAAATGAACGGTATTTGTTCAGGCCAAAAAAAAAAAAAAAAATGAGGAATGTAACGCCGCTTTTAATCACAGTCGCCTCACCTTTAAAACCTTCCGTTCTAATCCTACGACTGAAGGGTAGTGAATGGAGTCAAATGGGGCTAAATCGAAAAAATAACATACGAGGAATACAATATAAAGCATTAAGGTTAATAACAGGCGCCTTTAAAACAACCCCTATTCATATGTTACATTATGAAACCGGGGAGATTACAACCGATTTAAGAACACAATACATAGCAGATAAATACATGTTAAAAACCAAATCAAATACATGCCATTCTCTTAATAACAGGTTACTAATACTAACCGAACTTATTAACAATAATAATTACTGGATTAATAAAAGTATACCTGCTTTATTCGCTAGTAGACAGCGTCTAAACGATATCGAACCACTTGAAAAATCGAAATCAAAATACAAGGACATAGACTATTTTAATGTGCTAAGAAATATCCATATAGATATAACAAATGAATTTACAAAGATCTACCAGGATTATAATGAAAATATATTACAAGACATAGTGAAAAATAAATATCGTAATTATGAACAGAACTATACTGATACTCGTAGATCATTAAATATACAAAAAAGATTCTGCTCCTGTGCAATATATAATAAAACTACAAATAAATATCGAACTTTCCGAATTCCGATTACACATTTGTCACGTACGACAGAATTATACACACGTATCAAGCAAACAACAAATTCGTAAACACTAAAAATAGAAATCATAATTGTCTGATGTTAACCGACTCACTGAACGTATTATCTAAAATAACAAATGACACAACCGACGATAATATAGTCGTGAAGATAAAAAGGAAAATCAAATCTGCAAAAGTAAATCACAATAATCACGTACTACTCAAGTGGACACTAAGGCATAGTGAAATAGAAATATGAATTCGTCGATACACTAATGAGGAAAGTCACCGGAAATGTGAACAAATCAAATACCATTGGACAGATTACGTACATACTGTTAAAAATATAGCAGAAAATAAACAAAAAATTAAGTTTGAACAGAATAAACTGCGGAAAATATTATTTCAATATACAAAAAGTATTAGAAAACCCCATGGTGGTACCTTCAAGTCAAGAAGAACTTACCTAGCAATTACATAAAGCAAATCATACGGCTTAGAACAGGAAATAAACAGCAGACCGATTAAAGAAACTGTACATCATCGAATCGGACAAATGCCAATACTGTAATAAAGACTACGAGGAAAATATGAATCATCTCCTATTGTACTCGATTCCAAACACAGCGAGAAGAACTGATAAATAAATTAACTCAGAAATATCACACGCCGCCGATAAATACAGCATCCATTCTTACAAATCCATTAGGCCAGACATGTAAACAACTTCACAAATTCCTCAAAAAATGTAATATTGAACTTTAAAATTTGAAAAATATATGTGACACGATTAACATATAAACTGGCTAAAAGTTTAAAAGGAAAAACCAAGCCAAAAAAAAAAAAAAAAATGTTTTATTAAATGTTTTAAAAATTCTTGAGCATATATTCTGGAACTGTTGTGATGAGGCTCGATGGTAAAGGGCAGAATGTGATCTGGATCGTATTTTAGACAGAGTGCTACAACTATAACTTGCTTGAAAGGGAGGTTGATTGTCTTTGGGACTCCCTATCATTTCTTCTCTGCTGATGTTTTTTATTTGCTTTTGCTTTGTTTTTGTGTTTACTAGTTTTAGTGTTTGCTCGCTTAAATTTGTTGTGGTTGGTGAGTGGATTGAGTGAGGCGCTGGAGTCCCTTTAATAAATAACCAAATTAAATACTCCGTGATCAGAATTAAGCTTCGAAACGTGTCAAAATTATACATAAATATTTTAATAAATGTTAATTTTGGTATTAGTAATATCGTGAATAATGAGTAATCTCGGCGAAAATATTAACTAAATTGAATATCAAAGCTCAAATACTGTCACTCAAATGGAATTAACACGACACAGCGTTTGCATAAAAGGATATATATATTTTACATATAACATAATGGATGTCTTTGGAACGCCTGACGCTCAGTGACAAGTTTTTTAAAAAGCAACGTTAAATTTATCGACGACGTCTGCATAAAAGCACCATTGCTCTTGCCGCTTATTTAAACAGGACGCAACATTCGGGGTCGTACATGAACGACACTCTTAGAGTTATTTTATTTATGCTGCATTCTTAGATGAAACATTGCATATATATTGTTTACGATTTACAGAACCACTTTGCAACAAAAGAACTTATTCGCTTACAAATCGCTCTTAATCTAGAATATTTTTCCGTTTTCGTTTTGTTTTTTCCTTCAATGAACTGGAATTTCCATACATGCCTCACATTGAATAGCAACATCAACCATCATATGCTTAATGAAGAAAAATATATTGAAAATTGTAAACGTATCTGTACGTATGTGTTGCATCCATGTAGGCGTATATACATAAGCAGTGCAGAAATACTAAAGCTAGAACGCCAACTAAAGAAATAAATACAATTGTTCGCACAGCTTTACTATATTAGTAGCCTTAATACTAAACATTACTTCTATAAAATTATTACATACGTTTTAATCCAGTATACAAGCTCTTAACTCGGTTGAAACATCAATTTTTTTGTGGAACTCGTTAAACATAGAACTTCCATTACTGTGTCTCTATAACTACATATAAATAATTTATCATTTTTCACACATAACACTACTTTAGTTTGTTTCAGAGTGTACAATGTATGCTTAATGCTTAGTATGTTATACCTTATAATTATCACTCAATTTACCACATACGCACAAATTACACAATTATAATAATCCTTACAACTAAACTCATTTAAATTCTTTTTTTTTTTTTTTTATTAAATAACATATGGAGAACCCACAAGGCAACCGCCTGTCTGTAGGTTCTCATCACAGTTACAACGTTTATTTGTAATAAAGTTACAATCGATCATATACAATTAACCACTTAACTAACAAATGTGTCACAAAACAAAGTAAAAACCAACGTAATATAAATTTCCACTAAAAATAACAGCATAACGCATAATTCAAAATCTAAACAAAATAAGGCAAAACATAATAGCAATTCGTATAGAAACCCAATGCAAGAAAAATGTAAAATAAATAAATAAATATATATATATATATATATGTATATATATATATATATATATATATATATATATATATATATATATATAAATAACTGAGAAAAGATAAAGAGAAAAAAAAAATTTAAAAAAAAAATCACTTATCACAAATACATTTTTAGACTTAATCCAACAAACTTACTAATTCTAGTTCCATTCAACTCATTCTTAAATACCCCAAGCTACTTTTTATTCTCTTCGGGGTAACACGGATGACTCTTTGGATAATTGCTTGTATCAAAATATTGAGCATTATTTTTAATACCTTTATAAAAATTAACCATTTTCAACTCATAAATAAATGAATCAACATCGCAATGTAAAAAATTAACCCCTTGCACTTATCACACATTACTTTATAATGAACATCAAACCGTTTTAATTTGCTTATGTCTAAAATAGTCATTCAAATATAAATCGACTTGTTAAATTAAATTTTTGTTGGATTTATGTGTATCACAGTTAAAAATGGTCGCTCGCTAAATATTGTTTTATTTTTAAAATTACTTTTCCCAAACAGCTTAGTAAACTTTACATTACCTGAAGTAAGCTATATATTAATTCCACGCTTCACATTCTCCATCATTTCACCAAAAACATAATAGTTCATAAGTTACTAATAGTTTTTTTTTAAACTCATTAGTGGCCTACTTCTGTGTTGAGTATTCAAGTCAATATAAGGCTTCAATCACACTAATATTAGTTAAAAGAAACGACTTAATGCACGCAAACTAGTTGCAGGCCTAGTGTAACAGCAATTACATTTATTTTCTAATGCATAATTAATTTAATACATTTCCTAATCGCTTTAATCTCGCGGCATAGAGGAAAATTATTATGTACCGAATATAGATTTGAAGGATACTCCAACTTCAAGTACATAACCAATATCACATATCCTCACAATAGCTAATAACCGTTCGTAGGAAGTAGCTCACTCCTCAACCAAATATACTATTTGCGACTAAATGTGCTGTAAAAGTGTCATCTGACATTGCCACTAACATCACCATTCAGACCAGTACAATTTTTACTACTAACGGTACTATTTTTCAGCTTTACAATAACGTTTAACAGACACATACCGTCACATTTTCCAGACTGTAGTTTGTTAGTAATTCTAACTACACCACAGTCAGCTTTAACATAGCTTGAAACGCCAGTCTTATAGTAAACACTCCTGAAGTATTCAAAAACATCAATGGGAAGTAACACATTCGTTTCAAGGTAGACATCACCGTATTCACCAAGCGTTTGAATATTTAATGTACTTCAAACATTCAAAGCATATAAGTACTTCTTTTAACTAATCTTCATTTCATTAACAAATTGTAGAAATGCTCTTTTCTGGCAATCTCGTCCCTTCTACTTTTTCTCATAAAGATACACATGAATATGGGAAGACACACTTCCAATGCAATAGTTGTATGTTAAAAGGACTTATTTGGTAAATTTTTTATTAGTTTCTCCAGATTACTGCCATAAAATGAAATGTATCAATAAATCATACCTTTTTTTTTTTCTCTTACTCACTTTGACAATAACATATCTTTTCATTATTTGGTATCACCTCAATGCCCTGCTTTTCATGATCCTACATAAAAATAGATAGATGAGCATCATACCTTCTCAGATTATGTATGAATACTGGCGCACAAATGAGGAAAGTTAATATTCCAAATTACACTTTGCATGCGCAGCACCGTGAAATTTTCCAGTCAAATGATTATAATTTGAAACTTTATGATATCCTAGAGACCTTCTATACATGTGACATACTGCTAATAACACAAGTTTCTCCAGATGCTCCATTGTTCACTGTGCAGTAGAATATTTTTTCTATTTTTCACACATCTTCCATTAACCTTCACATCTGGACACAGTATAATAACAAAAGTTGACTGATTCATGCTGTTATATAGGAAGAGTACTGGAACTTCTTGGATCGTGTTTCTGTATATCACCACCAGCATTATTTTCCATGCGCTGTCACTTACATTTTTGATTAGTTCCATATGATGCTGATTTTTTCAACATTTCTGGCCAATTTCTATATTATCAAAATCACTGCCTTTACACAACCTATCATTTCTACCATCCCTGTCCACAGATTCAGACAACTTACCCCAGTTTGGAGGCTGCAGGAGACCCTTGAAACCCACATAAATCACACACAGGACAAACTCCTGCTATTTATATTGCTGGAAGTTCAATATTTTATTTTCCTTTGTTGGTTTAACGATTGTAGTAGAAGCATTACTACAGCAAGATTGTATGCGAGTCAAATATTTACTATGATCCTGACCACAAACAGCAATGGCAAACATGTAGACGATGTCCATCCTTTGTAATTAAGCAACCAACTTACTCAGGTACATTATTCAGCAGTAGTGACCTGAATCATCCTGCTTTATTATAAATAAACCGATGTGATCATCTCACTTCTCCTTTGTAATCTGAAGGAGATAAACATTATATTTTATTTTTCATGCCATATACATTCGCTAATGTACCACAAACCTGTCTTTATCCTTCAGTACTGTGGAAAATGACACATCGGTCCAATTATACTTTTTCAGTACTGTCTGCTACATAGTTGTGTACACAGTCTCGATGATTTACGTTAGTACATCTTGAGAACATAGCAAAAGCACTTCTAAACTGAAATTTTTACACTAATAACAGTCTTCTTCAATGCTATATTGCATGGCAGTGGCACAAGACAGATTACAATGATTGATTTGAATTTTCAGGAACACTATTTCATCTGTAAATCAGCAAAATCTGGACAAAAAACAAAAACAAAGTAAAAAATAAAACATCAATAGCAAATAGAATAAGCTTTATTTTTTTTGTAAAATTACTATTTAGATCGAAATGGTAAGTTCAGTCGTCGATTTTCCAAAATAGCGGTAGATACTGTTACTGATTTCGCCGCGAAGTTACCTACCTTTACGAATTTGTTGAAGACAAAAGGCGCTCACTGTTCCCAACCCGAAAACTTCCAAGTAACTAGCAAATCGGAATCTCGGAAGATAAACCTTTTTCAGCAGCAACAGCATCCGGTTCAATTTTTTATCCGTTAACGGTGGATAACGAGCACTCGCCACGGTTTCGATAATCGGGTTAAAATCTCTTTTTTTTTTTTTTTTTTTTTACACCCCCTTTGGGCACGTCAGCTAAGGACCTACACCCAGAAACAACAAAAAAGAAAAGAGCTGTTAGTTAAATTTTGATTCGGTCAGATATGGACAATATAAAGGAACTAACGGATGAGATAATGGATGGTGAAGAGAAGCACAGAATATAAGATGCACAATAAGAAGCGGGGAGCTTGAGTTCCAGCAAACAAGAATATAGGATACCGCGTTCAACAGAAAGAGATGGACATTCAAAAAAGATGTGATTGGTGTCGCAAATCGCCGCCTCATTAGGGTGAAGAGGACAATTTGGAGAAGAAACACGAGAAAAGCGAAAACGAGAGGAAGGAAGAGCAGAATGGCTAAAACGCAAGCGAATCATAGAAATGACAACGGAACGGGAAGTAAAGGAAACTCAAAGAACCAGGGGTTAGAAGGAAGACTAGGTTGTACAGACAGATAAAAGGATTGATCGTTACGGAAGGAGGAAGGGTAAATATTTGACCAAAGTTTAAGATGAAATTTAGTACATAGGGAATTCAAGTTGGAGTTAAAATCCTTAAAGACGACACTTTTCTTGTGCGTGAATGTGTCGAAGGTAAATTTTCCATAATAGGCTGCCATACCACTTTCACCAACACCGCCAAATGGTAGTGTATCCACGGAATACTGCAGCAACGTATCGTTGACACAAACGGAACCACTATGTGTCTGATTTAAGAACAATTGTTGAACTTTACGATCGGTCAAAAACATACACAACATTAATGTTTAGGTCTGCTATTAATGAGTGCGTGCAGGAGTGAATCTTCAAAAAAGGTGTAATCATCGTCAAAGGCTTTAATCATATGAAGAGGGCAATATGAGGAGGAAGCTAAGGAAAAAAGAAGAGGAAGGAATCAAATCATTTTAATCAGACTTATTCATTCAGACTACAAAGAATTTCGGATATTGTTGTTATAATTTAGTATTTATACAAAAATGTGAACTTTACAATAGTATTTATAACTAACATGATTTCTATTTGGCCAAACAACAGGTTCGTACAGTACAAAAGTTGGGAGTTATAATTCTCAATTTTTGAGTGAACAATATTACGCCCAAATGTAGTATTCTTAGCTATTTTCCGCTTATCTCTCGCATTAATGATTTACGCAATTCAACCTCGCAGCATTTTTTTATTATTCTAATGATACTACCTAAACGCGAGATTCACGAAAGCGGATAATCCTTGCAAGATTTATTACAAACAGGTAGCTGGTTTAGTGGGCGTAAACGTGAATGAAAAAAATGTTGATTTACAAAACTGCTTACTACTAGAAAACAATTGGAACAATTAAAAAATTAAAAAGCACAACTTATAAAATTACTTTTTTTCATCAATCAAATTTTAATAGCTTGTTAGAGAAGTACCTAAACTATACAACTCTTTGTGTCTAACTTTTATTAGGAATGAACTAAAGTGTGGTCAAAAGTGAGAGCGTTCGCCAAATTCCTGTCTGACTCTCTGAAATTTTCATTAAATAATTATAAACAGAGACAAAGATATCTTGTATACATCTCTCTAAAACCACTCCGTTAATTAATTTAATATCGCCTACCGTAAAATTCATTGTTAGCCAGTCGGCGTAGCGTAGTTGATTAAACAACGATTTTACGCTCCAGCAAAATTGCGGCTACGATTGCCGCGCATTCAGACAGTTAACATTTAATATATGCGCTTCGTTAACGTCTAAATTTGGCCGAGAAAAAATAGTGAAAAATTTCATCGTTAATTAAGCAGATTTTCCATTATCGGAGATCTTTCTACAGCTCTTATTGATTGTACAAATATGAATTTCACACATAATACGTGCCTGTGACACACATACGTATTCATAAATCTAAATATTTCTCACTAATATATATACATATACATAACTCGGCCATTTTGGCCTCACATCTTGCTTATATATTTATCTTTTTCTCTTATATACTTCGTATAAAATGATCGAAACTGACACCGTAATTCCTAGAGGCATCAACACAAAAAAAAAACATAATCACAAAAATCCTACCCTTTGAATTAAATATTTTCAAATTAATTTTATATAATAAAAAAAAAAAAATACAACCAATAATTTATAGTATAAATTTTATTAAACTACGGAAACAACATGATACAAAAGGATATAAATCAACATTAACTTAAATCACTCCTTGTTACAAAATCCAATGGATACATGATTAAGAATGACGTTTTCATTTAAAATTTAACTTTCGTTAGATAAAATTGGGACATTTTTAAAATCTAATGGGAGCCGGCTTAATAATTACGTTGTATTTAATACTTATATATATATATATATATATATATAGTATATATACTAGCTAAACCCGCCTACGCTTCGCTGTGGCTCACATTGATAATAATGATCGGGGAAGTAAATAAAAGTACTATAGTAAAAAAAGATTCACTGAAAAAACACACTGTTGAATTTAATTCCATACTTTGCGTTGCTACGGCTATGCTGTGGAATGCAAATTCGTTTCTTCGTTTCTTTGTTCAGCTTCTTGTTTGTTCTAAAAAACCTGTCTTGCGATTGCTGTTCCGAATTTTATTTCTTTGCCTTCACGTCCGTCGCCAATTATACTTCTAAATATCTATGCTGTTTAACATATTCTAACTGTTGTACCTTTATTTGTATTTTTGTCTCTGCGCTTTTTGATTTGGAAAACTTCATTATTTTCCTTTTCTTTTTATTTATTTCCTTCTTTATTTATGGTATTTAGCATTATTTGCATTTGTCCGGCTATTTTGGCTATTAGTACTTTATCATCCGCTTATGAAATATTTATTATTGCCCATTAATTTGGAATCCTAGCGTATTTAGTTTCGAGGATTTCATTATTTCCTCCGCATGTACATCGAAAAGTGTAGGAAATAATGGACATTCTTATGTGACCCTTTTTTAATGTCATTCTTCGGTATACTAATCTTCATATTGATGCGAATCAGAGTTGGTGGTGCGATCTTTCATCGACGGTGATCGATTATTTAATAACTTGTCCTATTATTTATACGGTGATCGATTATTTAATAACTTGTCCTATTATTTATATTAATTTGGATTCGCGACCATTCATCGGCGATAATCTCTGGTCGGTGTCGCTGTGTACAGGCTGGCGACATTGCGTGTGCGCGCTGTCTGCGACACGTGCTGTTGTGCTGTACCGTTTCGTACGATGAAGAGATAAAGCCGGTTCAGGTAAATCTAAACTGATAAGGCTTCGGCTTTGTTATCTTCATCGACGGACGGCTTTTGTCTATATGCGAGTTTGGTACAGCGGTCGGTGAGATGCTAGCTAGTAATCGCGTTTCTTAATAACAATGTTTTTCTAATCGTTCAATTTATCTCCATATAAAACTATATAAAGCCTAATGCCACCGATGTTTTAAAGAACTCTATCCGCGGTACAGTTTCAATTACAGTTATTTTTGTATTTATTTATTTATTTGTTTCCCCTCTCTCTCGTATTTTTTGTATTCTTCTGCTGGTCGTCTCTCCCTCACGGACATACGAGAAATCGGCGAGAGTTCCGTAAAATTGGAGAATTCATAAAAGTGAGAATTCGTAACAATATTGCCTTCTGATTCAAATATAAGTGCTTTATAAATTGTATATCTCTACTACCGATATCAAATTTTTGCAATACTTCAGTTAGTAATGATCATCTTCATCGAAAGCTTTTGTCGTAATCGACGAAACATACTTAATACGTCTCTGTTTACGTTTAAGGCTCTCTGTATGATCACTTTTAATAGTACTATGGTATCTCCCATACCTGTAAATCTAGGTTTTATCGATTTTATTAGTAAATGGTTCAACGCATGACTTATCAGAACGATTGTTCGGTGACCTGAACAATTTTCTGATTTTTTTTTTTTTTGGATGAAATTAACTTTTTTTAAATCCTTTTTGGGAAACTACGTAATATATTTTATTGAAAATATTTTGCCGCCGGAATGTTCTACATGTTTCTGGAACGTGCTTAATTTAATCTGTTGAAATTCTATCAATTCCCGTCACTTTTCCCTTTCTCGCCTTCTTAACTGCTCTATATTTAATTCATACTTTTCAATATGCGGTACATTTTCTGTTGCCTTAATCTTAACCTTACCTTTCTCTGGTCTATTTGTATCTTCGTACAGATTAGCTGTACAATCCATCCAGATCTTCTCAATTTCTTTGTTATCGATAATGTTATTGGTAAATTTTCGAAAATTTCCAATTTTTAACATTTGCTCTGATTACTTTTTTTTTTTTATTTTTGCTGTTTGGGTTTTCACTTTCGCATGAGCAAAAGTGGCAGACAAAAAGCACTACTAATCTGCTGTACAGTAAAAAAAGGGGTACCACTAAAATTACATTGAACTAGTTACGGAACTGTTTTCGATGTAATTACTTTCGAGGAATAAGGGGGTAAAAAAGAGCCAATTAAAACGTTTCTAATTACAATTTTAAATTCAAGAACAACGTTTATTGCCGAAGTAGTATGTCCGCAGATTGGCAACTATTTCCATTTGTCCGACGGAGACGGAAACTGTACACTTTCTGTTTAAAGTTTTGTTACTGTCGCGACCGTAATTTGTTGGCTGTTTCTTTGATACTTTCGCAGTGGAATTTACTTCTGGCTTGTCTCAGCTAAATAATTCGTTTACAGTCTTTGTGCTGCATTTTGGAGGTTGTAAAATGTAAGGCTCAACCAGTGTACGCTTAGAATCGGAAAAAAGTATAAAAATAGGAAAAGAAAATTACGGCTTTGTTCGTGAAGTATGTTAGTTTTTGTATAAATTTTTTACACTGCATGTGTGAGTTCGTGTACGTGTAAATGAGAATAGTTTAATTTATATAAAAACGAAATTTCGCTAAGAAATTACTATTAAGCGTCGCATACAGCTCCAGGTAGCCTGTTTTAACTTTTAAGAAAATATGTGCGTAATAGTAAATTTAGAAGAACAGCGATTCCGTTTAGGAACATATAACGAAATGCGTAAAGAACTTCGTACCTGGCCAATTACAACGCAACCAAAGCAAAAGAGTGTTTATCAAATTATTAATAATTTGACTATAGTGTATATTAGTCTACATTTAATTAATAAACCGGAGAGTAGTGTAACCAATAGTGAAGCATGCATAATGTAACTAACATCGTCTGTTATCATATTATTTCCCCTCCACATTCACTGTGCGTTCTTTCGATTACAGCGCTGTAAATAGTGATGGTAAAAAAAGGTTCTTTTGAAAGAACTAGCTGAAAATGAAAAACAATGACTCAAAACGCTCCTAACTTTGACTAAAAATAAAGGCAGCGAAAAAATTTAGGTATTCTTATCGTTGTAGATCTTCATCTCCCAATAACGGTTCTTGCAGTAGTGTAAATAAACGAATTTTCTACATATTATTATTATTATTCGTATTAACTTAATCGAAATATGTGTAATAATCGCATCAATTTATAATATTAAATATTTAAATTCCAATACTTCCAAAATCAATCATTTAATGATCAACATCATCTGGGGCTTGGGGTATGAGTGTGATTACACTGTTACTTGCACATTGTACAACTCTTAATATTATTTAATATTATTTATAGATTTAAGTACATACCCGAACTGATTACATCAGAAAATTGTTAACAAATTCACTGTCTTGAAATTATATGAACTATCTGTCTGGAATTTATGAACACAGATTGGCCTTTGTATAACTGATTATATCTCCGCTGCTCGTGCTTTTGTAGCGCATAAGTGGGTTTTAAAAAATTAAGTCCTGTTTGTTGTAATTTCGCGTATTACTATCATACTATTATTATTATTATATAATATATAAGGCTACATTATAATATGAAAATATTCTGAAATTTAGTCCAGTCGGTCATAAGCTACCCCCTTTGATAATGACTATGATTTAACAATATCGTCATTCCATCTGATTATTGATTCCCTATTTTTTCCATAAATATTTCAGTCTGTTACCGTCCTTGTCCATCTCGTGGTCTCTATTCTTCTATTCTCACCACATTTCCCGATCCTATTTTAGTATTGAAATTATCATTATATTTTAGCGTTCTTTTTTTATAATTTTCAGGTCTATTTTATCCTTTAATCTGAATCCACCGCGTTGTCTAATGCACTCTGGCATGTCCTTATTTTGTTCATTACGCCTCTCGAAATTGCTCATGTCCGGCATACACATATATGAGGGCGGGTAGCATAAATAAGTAAAAATTATGTTTCAATGTTGTAATGTATTAATTTTCCGGTGAATTATTTTTGATAACATTTAAGCATAACTAATGACAACTATTTATTTTTCTGTTTAAATAAAAAAAAGTGCGTTCTTTCTCGCGTGCTAAATAGCCACATCGTTAAGTAATCCTTCACTTGCAAACTAACAAATAGTAAATATTTAAATCTGCGAAAGTAAAGGCGGATCCCAAGTAGAAAGGATCTGGCCCTCCTACTCTCATTAGTGCCGTTAGGCTTTGCACATTATGAAAAGCTTAACTTCATAATCCCAAACGCGCTACTATGGGACTTAACTTTTTTTTTATTTGAAACAACGAAACGGTTACACTATCGATCAGTTCTTAACCGTTCTCAACTTATATAAATCTTTTTCTTTTTAGTGTTTCCAAAGATTATAAATTTAATCGAGGAATCGTTGGATCCGAATTTTTCCTAATTAAAAAGACGAATGA
Organism: Icerya purchasi; assembly: GCA_039619475.1. NCBI lineage: Eukaryota > Metazoa > Arthropoda > Insecta > Hemiptera > Monophlebidae > Icerya > Icerya purchasi. The sequence goes on from CM077116.1 coordinate 249,912,882, forward strand.
AAATTTCTAGCAATTAGTAATTATAAAAGTTTAGCCCGCTAGTGTGTGACTTATACGGGGAAACGCAAACGTTTAATATAGAATGAAAATTACACGAAAACATTGCCGAAAAAGTTTAGAAATGTTAAATGAATCGTTACTTCCGATGAGCTGCTTTTATCTGTAATAACATTGGCGAAAGCGAAAAGTAACCAAAATACGAATGGAATGCGCAAAATGAACAAATACAATCTTAAAAAAATATTTCAGATGATTTATGGGCACGGCGGAAATTTGTAAGTACGCTGTATGCGACCTGACAATCTAAAAGTTGCAATACTCATAGATCGGTTAGTTAAAATAACGTCATTTTATCGCTATACTGAAAAAAAATGAATGAAAAACGTATTTTTTTTTTTTTTTAAGGGAGTCGGTAATATAACTGAAATATTTCAAAAAAATTTCTCGTGATATTGTAAAGTAATAGTACAGATAAAAAATCGTGACCATTTTACAAACTACAATGTACAGTTTGATTTAATTTAGTTTATTTTTTGAACTGCAATCGGTTAAATTAAAACCGAAAAATAAGCATAAGACCCCCATAAGTGATGTACTCTAAAATTTAAAAAGATCAATTATTCCGGGACAATTTGCATTGTGCGTCGTTTTCAAGTATTCCGAATGTAGTATTCTATATTTAGTGTAGGTGTACGATAAAAAAAAAAAAAAAAAAAAGACGAATTCTCTAGTTGTTCATTTCTTTTCAGTTCGTTCGTTTTAATTCAACTTATTCTCATTGACTCATCGTACAGTTCTCGTTTTTTTAATCTACCGAGATCGAAAACCAAGGTTAAGTAGACAGAACGGGGTATTTTTAACAAAACGAATTTTTCCGAGGGCGACCTTTATCATCGTAAAGCCGTGAGGAACACATCAGTCGTGAATGCATCATTTCTGTACAACATCGGCGACAAGCGTAACCGAGTAGTTACGTCGTCGATTAGAATGAAACGCTAGTTCCAAATCACATCCCTCGGTACTTTAAGCAACCACTAGATCACAAGCACATTCGGTCAAGAAATACCGAACACTATGTGTACTACTCTGCGTCGGCCAAAGATTAGGGTGGAATTTCTGAAAGAACGAGGACGAGTCTTTTTACTTTCTAGGCTGCATTTCGTTCGCGCTAAATTATTAAACTGAACGATCGAATATCGACTTTTTCTCGGAGCAACGATAAAAATGCGTGCAGATGTTCGCGGTTAATTTAGTTACTGGGAAGAGTTTTTAATTTATGAAAGAACGGGAAAAAAAAAACAGAAAAGAAACTTGGCAGACTGAAAAATTCGAAAGATTTTTTAAAAAAATTACAGTTCATTAATAATTAAGTGGGCGGAGCAGATTTGCGTTTAAAAGTCGGTCGCCGAAGGCGGCTGAAATAAATAATCGCGTGACAGTGTAGAGATTTTATTCGTTTGGAAAAATCCACACAAGTCAGGGACCGCCGTGCAAGTATCTGTCGTTCGGTCGTTGTTAGGATAACAACTGGAAGTAGTAGTATGCCCTCTTCATTTACGAGCGAGTAATTTCCTATCCACGCGTAATGGCTACGACGAAAGGAAGACAAAATCGTAATTGCCACCGGCCGAGCCGTTAGAATTACGGCAGCTTCCGGGTAACGACTTAGGTCGCTGCAGCGACGAATACGTCCGATTTATCTTTATTAAATTTTAAGTCAGCCGGTATCGTCCTTAGCCGTTTGCAGCCTTTGCTAAACTATCGAATTACGCCGCTCTGAACGCAACTCTGTCTTTGTCTACATCGTTTCCCGGCCCCTGATGCATATTTTTAACGAGTAACATTTTTACCCGTCCGAGCTGCTGCCTTGTTCCGCATTTTTCCACGCCTTTTTCCTCTGTCGAAACATAAAACGAGCCTCGCAGATCTCTCGGAGAAATGTTAAAAATACGAACAAAAAAATAAATTCCATCTCCGACTACGAATTAAAATTGACGCGCGTCATTTTAACACAGACCGGCGGATTAATTTTCGAATAGAACTGTTTTATCGTGCGATTATTGGTCAGCAGTGCCAAAACTATCGCTGCGACGACGATATTATTCCTTGTTTAGTCAGCGATAATATAATTTTTCCCGGTCAGACGGCTTTACAAAATGGCGGCGGAGGTCGGTGGAATTTTCCGACGAGCGCGGCACATCATTTAACGGTAGTGTTCATCAATTAGTCGTTCTCTAGAGGGGCGATCTTGTCGCGATGGTCTAGTTGCCAGAGCGCTTAGTTCTCGTATCGGAAGTCCCGGGTTCGATCCCAGGCAAAGATATGCGCGCTACTTCCTGTACAGCAGCAGACACATTCGAGCTGCATTTTTATATCAATAAATCAAGCGGTTAAAATCAGTTGCAAATGTAGTAGTCATATGCACTAGAGTCGCATGAATATTGAACCGACCAACACTCGCATCAACGTTACCGGACAGTCGTCTTGGTTCGTCTCGTCACTGATGGTCTTTTTCCCGTTGATCGACAGCACCGAAGTTCTAGTCTGATTTACGTGCTTCTCAATTGTGATCTATCTTCTAATTCTCCGATGGATTAGAAGATAATCTCATTACTCGTAATCGAGTGAGAGAATATAGTTGGGAATTTTTTTCCGAGATACTTCGCAACTCTGGATGTTTATTTCCATCCTTATATTTCTCCTTCCCAGCTGAAAAAACGGTTCAAAATGTTCATTATTCATTAATTACTTCATCTTATTAATTACTTAATCAACAAGCAGAGTGTGTCTGATGGGAATGTGTTTATTTACTTGCTTGCACGATTGTTTTTTTTTCAACGTTATTTAAGAATAATTGTTCTAAAGGAAATTATTCTGAAGGACGCGAGAATTAACAACACTGAAAACAGCTCGACTTAATTATTACCATCACGGACGAGTTTAATTTTAAACATAACATGCCGAAAAACATTCGACATCACCTGGCAGCCCATAGAATTAATTTGTAAACTAATTCAGTATTAATTTTGCGGAAGCCTAATTGTTCTTCTGAACAGCTTCGTACTAGATCGAAAATTCCGAATCAAAGTAAGTGGTACTGATTTCTTAACCGAAACCGTGCTAGCGAAGGAACCTCGAAGGAATATATTAGGACCGGTGCTTCTTAATTTACCGGTGAGCGATCTTCATAAAGTTCATAAAGAACTGAGGCTCACAATACAAAGCACCGTTTTGTGCACAAAATTTTGCTGGTGAAAAAGCGTCTAATCAAAAGCTACGGAGCATTTTATCGGAAAGGAGTTTTCGCCTGTGTCGCGATAATTGAAATATGTCCATTTTTATACAGTGTCAATATGTACAATACGAATTAATTACCGAATTATCACTCAAGATTACCTACAATATTATAGTCGTTTATTAGCCGCAGTCATAATGCGAAGACATATTAAGCTTTACTTTCCCTTATGCCAAAAAAAAATAGCCAGCCATCAGCGATACAATCGCGTCAAATCTTCTAAGTGAAAGTTTATTGAACGAATGAATTGAAATTTTTTCGCGAATAGCTCTCTTAGCAATACAAAATAGTATCTACCGTATTTATACTGAAAAGGATGTGATATAAACGCTGGAGAAGCATGCGTGACGGACGTACTAAAAAGGGGCAGCATAAGATTTGCCGATGACAAGGTTATAGCGAAGAAAACCAAATAGGATGAAAGAATAGCAGAGAAGCGCTCGAGATGCGCAGACAAAACATCGACTTGTCGGAAAACATTTTCCAAAAGCTGGAATGCATGTAGACAATGGTAAAGAAGCTTTTTAAAACAGAATGGAAGAGAAAAAATGATATGTAAAAAGCAACCGTAGCTAGGAGCAGGCTGAAAAGTTATGCCTCTCTACTAGGAGCATGTCGGAAGAAATAAGCTATGAAAGTTAGAAGAAGGGGTAGAAAAATGACGTTTGGGCTTTTTATGAAAATTATATCAGCGGTTAAAAGCGGTAGAAAAGCGAACGAAATAAAATACGCGGATGTGGAAGTGATATTGATTGAAACGGCTAACGGTGAAGATACACGAAAGAACGTTATAAACCTGTTTTTTTTTTTTTTGTTATAAACCTGTTAGTTTACGATGATGAATTTTAATTACCCATACAGAGACTATAGACGTATATACATATTCACTTTGACTACCCGCGGAGAGTTTATATATATTCTAATAAAGATATTGTATGTCGATAATACCTACACCGTAATGTAAAAGCGATAATACGGAAAAGTATGTCGCCATCATTACATCATCAAACAGTAGAATATACCATTTAGGTCGAGATAAATTTACAGAATAACATTAGGGGATAATAATTCTACGACGTTTAGTGACTGCGGATGTCAAAATACACGGCTGTAATGTTTTATAGCTGGTTATTTAAAAAAAAAATTTACGACAATAGACGTTTTTTCGCCATTTTGTGTGAGCGAATTGCTAGTCCAAAGAGAAAAATATAAAAAAAAAAAAAACAAAACCAAAAAAAGCAGAGGAAACAAATGAACAAAGAGAAAAGGTAGATAAGTGCCTCATTATCAAACGTGTATTATTGAGGACAATTTCCCCCTCAATTTTTTATTAACGATAACGCAGAGTTACGTGTATGTGGTTCGATCAATTGACGATAACACGGTGCACGGGTGTAGATATTCTATTCATCTCTCTATTTTTCATTTACGATACCGCGGGACGCGTGTAAACGGATTTAATTAATTCCTATTTCATCTCGTTGTTATAGTCGGTTTTTAAGCGGGGCGAACGCTTACAAATAGTAAAAGTAAAATTCATTTTCAGTTAATCTGGTAACAAAAGCGATATCTTGTACCTAACAAAAAAAATCCGGAAGATTTCTTTTTTTTCTATGCAAAGAATAAAATAAAATTGCAACCGAAAACCTTCTCGCAGGGAAAGTTATATAATAAGACGATCAGATATCGTTAATAGGAAGATAATAAGGGTAAAAGGAAAAGACAGGATATAACGGGCAGCATAAAAAAGAGCAGGAAGACCAAAACTAATTAAGCGGGAGTACAGAGCCGAACGCTCTAACGAAAGAAATGAACACTTAATAAGCGTGTGATCGACCATCACAAACAACCGCATCATTGAAATGAAGAGGACAACATGGCGAAGAGGCTAACGAGAAGCGAAAGCGGAAGGAAGGCAACAAGGAATAATTAAAACTCACACGCATAACGGTGACAAAAACAAAGCGAAGAACTATGGATTGAAAAGTAGACTAGGTTGAACAGACAAATAAAATGAGTGAATGTTAGAAAAGAAGGAAGTGTATGCATCCGATCAAAATCTGAAATGGAAAATTTTACACAATGGCAAGAGATTAGGAGTTGAAATTTTTTTCAAAAAAAATTAATAAGAAGAAATAGCAACGCGAGCCAAATAATCAGCCGTCTCATTACCAGAGATGACAGAATAGCCGGGAACGCATAGCGAGTCAATATGGATCCTATGGAGAGAGAAGAAAGAGCCCGTATGAAAGAACGTAAACGTAGGATAATAAAGTCACAGGATGGATCAGGAAATCCGGAAAATCAACGCGATCTAATTTATTTATTATAAATACGATAATTCTTTCTTTCTCTTTTTCCTATTGGTTTATTAAAATTTTCAAGGGAAAAAAGTCACCATTTTACTTACTCAACATAACGATATTCATGTTATAAATTGACATTCTTACGTATTATCCGATATATTTGACAGCCGCGTAGTGCTTCTTTTTTTTTTATAACGATAGCCATCTGTGTTCCTTGCAATTTTAAAACGAAACCTTTAACTTATACGGATTGCATTCTCGACTCTTCAATGCATTTATCCTCACCTACAGTACTTATTAGGGTGACGCAAGTGAATCTGTACTGCTGTAACAGACCATCTATGTTGCCTGATATACTTTTTCAAGTATATCGCGGAGGCCGGCAGCATTTTTAATTGATTTTCTTTACGCGCCGTGATATCGAGAAAGAAATATGGTGATGGTTTTGCTTTTCACCGGATTTTCCATCAAGCCGAAAGAATCCATTCTGAAAGCATACTGGCCCTGAATTGATCTCCTTTCTGTTCAACATTCATAAACCTATTAATGACTATCCCGCGTTCCATTATTTTTATTTTCCCAAACCAGCTTCCTTCTAAATTCTTAATTATATTAGATTCCACGTAGGCCCTACAATTTATTCTCCCCTTCCTGACCATTCGTGTGATTTTATTATTTTCCGTATACGTTCACTTATCCACATTTTTTCCTCCCTCCATTCCATTCAAATTGATTTGCTGTAGGGTCCAAGACAATTGGGGCGTTCTTGGTAACGAAGCGGCAGACTTCTTGGCTCGAGTTACTGCTTCTTCCCGCCTCTTTTCTTAAGAAAAATCCATTATAAATTTATTTAGTATCGATGTTTCCGATTTATTCCTGAATATATATGATAAAGGATGAAAAAAAAACAGGACTGGGTTTTCTTTGCAATACAATCTGTATATTTGGAAAATGTGTTATAGTATATTGTCTAAAATACATCCTAGGTATTTAACGTTTATAATTTAGTGATATCTAATCTATCGTAAGACTTTTCTCTCTTCGTGAAGACTATATATATATTCATTAATATTTAATTTTCCATTTATGAAAATATTTCATAAGTATTAGTATCTCTATTTTTGTTTGATAGTGTCTAAACAAAATGGCAAACAATAAATAGTTGCATCATCAGCGAATAATGCAGTATTTACATCCTTTAATTTTGGAAGATTGTTCACGGGTAAATTAAAAAGCACCGGTCCTAATATATTCCTTAGCTAGCGCGGTTTTGGTTAAAACATCAGTATCACTTAGTTTGATTAAGAATTTTCGGTCTATTAGGAAGCTGTTCAGAAGAACAATTAGGTTTCCGCAAAGTTAGTATTGAATTAGTTTAGCCAGGTGATATAGAATGTTTTTCGACGTGTTATGTTTAAAGTTAAAGTCGCCTGTGATGGTAATAATTAAGTCGAGTTATTTATTTTCTGTGTAGTTAATAGATTATTTCAGAATCTGAACTGAGAGCGATTGATTAAGTGAGTTAGTAATGTTCCGTTAATTTAGGTGATACTTTCAACTATTTTGCTTAAGTTTTTTGAACGTAGTGTATCTATAATTAAGCATCATTCCCTAATCTAATGATGAACACTTTCTATTTTTTGGCGAATCATTCGAGAAAATCGTGGTATTAAGTATAAAATTGTCAATCGATCGCTCTGTCGGGAAATTTTTCACCATTATAGTGAAGATTTTGTCAGGACTATGTTTTTTTGAACTTTTTGGCGACGTTCTTTTTATATTTGAAGATCTAAATAGATTTTCAGTTTTAAATTGATCGCGTGTAAATCTAAAATGTCAAACGAGTAGATAAATTCTCGTTTTTGGATAAAACACTCATAAGAGGGGTTTTGATGACCTTCCAGATTATCTATTAAGTTAATTTTGACCAGTTGTTTATTTGCTCATTAGTTTCCGATTTAAAATTTTTTCGATAATGTTAAGTAACATTTGTGTAAATAAGGGTTTCTAAAATTCTGATAGTAATTTTTAATTTCAATCAGTATCAGTATGTAAAACTAGATAGGGTAATATTCTTTGTACAGGTCTTTTTTTACATGTAACATTCCGCTACAACAATTCTAGTTTTGTAAATTTCGGGACAGCTATGTTAATTTAATTTCTAATGTTGTAAGGACCAATCAGTATTTTTAAGTTGCCGATAACTCTCTCAGTTAGCTCCGACATTAATTTTAAAGTATATCGGGTAGTGATTGTTAGATACGGAAAAATATATCGGTGAAGTTAATGTTATAGTGCGAAAATACGAAAATCTAAACGTTCTGATGCGTTTACTAAAAATCTACCTCACATACATATATTAAGGGAATAACAATTTTACAGTGTATGCTTAGCATTTAAGTCACTTACTGATTACTTTGCTATTGCTATTCAGCAATGTGGTAATATCAAAGAGCAGTTTTGTTTGTTTAATAGGTAGTCAATATTTGCAAAGAATATTCGGCAATTATTTATTGATTCAGATACACCGACAGCTTCTACATCGCTTAATTTCGATAAAAAAATTTCTTTTGTAAGTAACACAACACCTTTTATCTCGCTTCCCCTGGTTTTTCGATTTTCCTTCTATGCGTCGCTGCTTTTCCGTCATTCTCTCGTGCCGTTTTCTTATTATCCATTGAACCCCTCCAACAATCAATTCATTTGTGATCCCGATCACGAAAGGTTCGGTTGTTCGTCACCTTTAAGTTAAACAAGATTCTTTTTATTACTTCCTTTTACAAATCGCCACTCCGTGCAGTGCTTCCTTCTCATTCTCGCCCTTCCTTTTCCTTCTGTTATCCGAGCTCTGTTGATTCTTTTTCGTCGGCTATTTCTGATCGTGTAAAAATCTAAGTCCTTTGCACCTCTATTCCTTTGTTCTAGGGACAATGTCTATCCTGACGAACCCATAAAAAAAAATCTGAGCATTGGAATGTTTGAGTAATGTTAATTTTAGTCTCACAAAGGCAAATTTTCATAGCTAATTGATTTAGTTTGGTAATTTTTTTGAATGTAAAAAAAAAAAAAGGGTAATTCTCACTGACGCTTCTGCTACTATTTCGGAAGAACTAATGTCAGAAGGTGTAGGGGCCTACCCTTCAGCACGGTGTGTAGTTTGTGTATGCGTATATGCGTATATGTATATCGTATGCATATATATATATATATATATATATATACATGAAACAAACTAGTCGAAAATAATGAAAAAAGTAACTAATAAAATAAATTTTCTGCAGACTAGCTACGTCTCAGATTGAAAAAATATTCGAGCTAACTTAATTAAAGTCGGCGATGCGAAGCACGAATTAAAGATAAAAGAGCAAAAAAACGACCGGGTAAAGAAAATTCTCCGAAGAGAAGCGCGGTTGCAATTTAATTAAAAGTTGCGTCACATACACATTGCACTAAGTGACACGCAGTTCTACTCTTAATAGAACTTCCGTTGCAGTGTTGACGCTGGTAACGGTGCAAACCCGGACAATGTGAAATTATTGTACCGAGAACGATCTGCCCTGCTCAGTCGACATATGTACACGTTAAATACCGCATGTAAAAATGCCATCCGGGGTAGCGCATTTAAATTATTTTACTCTTTGAAATTTTCGCGACGCGAATTTGCTCACTGCCCCTCGCCGTAGGAGTGCAACGTTGTTTGCGACCAATGACTTCACGTATGCAAACCGCAGCGATAGTGAGTTGCGCACTTCTATGCTTGTCGTCGTCTAAAGATGGTTAGAAGTATTTTGTGACAAAAACGGTAGTGCCGATCGGCTTAATACACGGAGAACCTTAGCTTCACATTCGCCGACACCCTGTCAAGGGTATGAGACCTACTTTACTTAATGGACACGTCTATGGGCGTGTAGCTGACGCTGGAATTGCGCACGGCGCGTTGACAGCAACGACAGTTACAATGTAATAATTTAAATTAGAAATTTCCAACGAACGGTAATCGGTAAACGTATCTTGCGGATTTTTCGGTGGTCTCGCGCAGGTCGTAAGTTTAGCCAGTTTCCGGGTTAGCCCGGAAAAGTCAAAAATTACTTCGACGATTTAAATACTGTCTTATTTTTCTTTCTCTCGGGCTCCTTGTAATTTTATCCGTACATTCTTTGATTCACAGTCTCTTCGTTTCTTGTCTAATCAAAGTCGACATCTTATGGACTCCCGCCCGCTACCGAATCAAAGGCAACGAGTTTTATTAGCTGGTTTTCCTTCCCATACTAGTAGAATCCTGACGCATTTTCATCCAACAATATTGTTCTTCTTGTTCTCCTCGTAAGTCTGATTTCTTTTATTTATCCAACCGTCTCTTTTCGGCCTTTTTTCACATGCGCGACGCTGTAATCTCTCTACAATATGTGCTATCTTCGCGTTGTTCTCCGTTCTTCGTTTTTCTGTTTTCCACTAGCAGTTCTCCTTCTAATATTCACACGTGACTCTAATTGTCTGAATGTTTTTCTCTTTTATCTGAACAATTTTTCTTTTACTCCACTCCTTTACTAATCGATATTCCTACTCCCTTGTAATACGTCGTTCATTTTCCCCTATTCTTCTTCATTCCTTCTCCATTATCCAAGCTCTTAATTCATATCTGTCAGTCACCTCTGATCGTGTCCAGATCTGAATTTACTTTCTCTTTTTCCTCAATTCTTGAAACAATGTCCATGTTGACAAACACACAAAAAAAAACACATCACAAAAACAAAAATAATAAACATGTTTCGTATCGCTAGTAATTTCCCACATTTTTTTTTCTTCCTCCAAAAACACTTTTTATTTAAAAAATTGTTATAACTGTCATCCTTTGTCAAGCTAAAAAGCTCGTCGACGAATCATCTTTCCTATATCTTACTGATAACTTAAATTATTCATTCGCAATTAAATTCGTATATATTACGTAATGTGAACCGTAGTTTCCCCGCTAATATTTTCGTCTTATTTTACAATTATTATATTTTTTTAACATTTTTTTTCTCCGGTAACTAGTCGTTTAATAATTTTTCGATATCCGATCATTTCCTGCTCTACAATTTTCCTTAAGGTGTTATTTATCATCACTTGTGACGTATTTATCTGCGAGTGCGGCCGTATTACCTTTACTGTAATTGCTACGTGAGTTTTTTTCATAGTTTTCTGTTTCCTCTTCCAAGTTTAGTTTCTTTTCTTTTTTGGGAGTATTCCTAAAGCGTTACCGGTAAATACGCACTTTTAGTACTTATTGGTTTATGATTATTTCGCTTTCAGTCTTTATGACTCTCGTTACTGCTCTTAAAAACAAATTTTTATACGCAACTTATTTATTTTTCCCAAATGAATTTTTGATGCCTAGATTCGTATTAATCCTACTGATATATCTACCTACTTTGCAGAGCAAATAAACGTTGATTAGTGAAATTGAACCGATCGTAAACTCGTTTTCTTTAGCGATTAACCATCATTCGAAGTTATATTTAAGTAAAGATTTCAGTGGCCTAATCAGCCTGTTATACGAACCATCATATAGAAGAGTTACACGATATTATAAATATGTGATATAAGCAGCGTGACTTTCTAATTATTTTCTCTGAAATACATGAACTGTTCTAGTTTAACTTTATTTCATCTCTGGCAACTTTAAGAGAAAAAATTTCAGTAGTTAACATTCCGGATTAATCTTATTACGAACGGTTCTATCCACCTCTGCTCTTCGTTTATCTGCGTTCCAAGAGAGATTTTTCGCAGTCTTCCACGAGGTTCTTCAGTCCAATTTTTTTTCACTAACTACACGACGCTAACCTCTCTTCCTTTAGAAAGACATCCTGCTTTTTTCTTCTTGCTCCGATATTGAAGCTGCCAAGGAAACTCTTAATTCATCTCTTTTATTACTGCACACCATTCGCTATCCACAATTGTCTAGTTCTCCTATTAATTCTCCTTCTGCTGTTTTTACGCTTCGTTCTTATAATGCTGTGATGATTAATCCGTTCTTAAACTATATGCAGCTTCGTTAGTTACCATAAATTAGTTTATGCCTTTATTACCGGTTCATGTATCGAAATTTTCGCAATTTCATTGTCTGATTAAAGTGTTACCAAAAAAAAAAATTAGCGGCAGTTACAACAACTTTTGAGTAGGGCCTTTTAACGATGCGATCGTTCATGTTTTATACGTTTTATGCAGTGTTCCGACGAATCAGCCTCTTTCGTTAACTATTCGAGTTATAGAAATTTAGAATGTCGCCGCAGACAAAAACTACAAATGCCTTCTCGTTCCGTTGAAAAAGCCAAGAGTTTTTACCGAAAAAGCATTCAATGTGACTTTTGACTGTTGAAAATTTACGGATGCAGACACTTATAGTGTATAGCATTTTTCTTTTCTTTTGTTCGTTTTGTTCGTTTTGTTCGTTTTTTCGCTTTTTTTTTGTTGTTGGAAGTAGAATCTCTTATAATAGTGTGTAAGTTGGTTAATGTAACATGAGTCAACATAACCAACCTTCATCTTTGCCACTTTCATCGGTAGTCTCTTTTAAAATCTCAGTCGATACGCTACAATCACTTCCGGAATCGGACAATTCTGAAATTATTGTTAAAACTTCCAACGGTAGAATAATCGGTCGGTTTCAAAATCCATGTACATCGGTAGAATCATTGTAACAAAGTAATAATTTTGCGCTATTTTTTTAATTTGAAAAATAATTTATGGAAAGCGCGCTTTTAAAATTTAATTTTTTATTACGGGAAGCCAACAGGCTGAAGCGGAAGATCTCCGGTTGAAAAGACAAAAGTATAGGAAGAAAACCAGAATTTAATAATGAAAAGCAATAAGATTTACGCCATAATTTAGAATGAAAGGCCACGAAAAGGAATGTAGTATTGTGGAATTCAAAATCGGTTCGGAAAAAGAAGATAAACAGAACAGCCAAAAAGGTTATGAATTAAAAAGAACGTACTAGAAGAATTACATAGTTAGTAGAGTGAGCAGAAAATAGTGATGAGATACACTTTGGAGAAATTATTATTATAAGGTTTTATTCTGAGAGATGAGAGTTCTTCAAGCGATCAGCTCCCCTTTTCCTGATAACTCTTCTGATTTCATCATTCTTCGCATACGCTGTCTTATCAATCTTCTTTCCTCTCACTACTCCATCTGTGTTAATTTTACGTGAATTTCCAGCCATATGGGCTTTAAAGGTAATGAGACGGCCGATTCCTTGGCTCGAGTTGCTGCTTCCCACGTTCCTTCTTTAAAAAAAATTCCATCCTCCAACTTGAATTCCCTATGTACTAAATTTCATCTTAAACTTTGGTCAGATATTTACCCTTCCTCCTTCCGTAACGATCAATCCTTTTATCTGTCTGTACAACCTAGTCTTCCTTCTAACCCCTGGTTCTTTGAGTTTCCTTCACTTCCCCGTTCCGTTGTCATTTCTATGATTCGCTTGCGTTTTAGCCATTCTGCTCTTCCTTCCTCTCGTTTTCGCTTTTCCCTTGTTTCTTCTCCAAATTGTCCTTTTCACCCTAATGAGGCGATGAATTGCGATGCCAATCACATATTTTTTGAATGTCCATCTCTTTCTGTTGAACGCGGTATCCTATATTCTTGTTTGCTGGAACTCAAGCTCCCCGCTCCTTATTGTGCATCTTATATTCTGTCCTTCTCTTCACTATCCATTATCTCATCCATCAGTTCCTTTATATTGTCCATATCTGACCGAATCATAATTTAACTGACGGCTCTTTTCTTTTTTATTGTTTCTGGGTGTAGGTCCTTAGCTGACATGCCCAAAGGGGGGGATCTTAAAAAAAAAAAAAAAAAAAGGGATGAGCGCAGAGGAGATAAACGGGGCACGTAAAATAGCGATCGACTCAACGTAAAAAATTAAGCAAACGGAAGGCAGTTTAAAGGACCTTTTAGAATAATTAGGAGTACAGAAGAAGTCTGCAACTGGACTTTCAAAGCAAGTGGCTACAGAAACAAAAGGTAAATTTAACAATACCGGTTTATGTAAAAGTAATTATAAAAAGCAATTAACAATTTGAAGGTAAAAAAGCTGAAGCAGAAGTTCATTTTATTTTCGGGAAAGGGTAGGGTACGAGAGTGCACGAAGAAATAGCTCTAAACGTTTAATGAGAAAACAATAGCTTAAGAGACATCTTTGGATTCCGCATGTAAAGCACAGGGATCGAAGTAATTTTTTTAGCTCAAGATGCAGAAACAGGTATTTTAGACGCGATCGAGTTTGTATAAAACGGATGTGGAATAATTTTTTTTTTTTTATACGTCATACCAGCACAACTTGCTGCAAACAACGGCGATATTGTAGGAAGAGGAACTAATAATAATAAAATCTAATGACTCCAGCGAGACATTAGGTTGTGAGAAGGGAAAAGGAGTAACACAATAAGATAAGAATGTTCAGAGGATCAATTATAGGAATGAACGCGTGCCGTGATTAAGAATAAGTACATGTTATTATGCAAGTAAATTAAAGTGAGGAATTAAGTGATCGGGATAGCATCCCGACACCATTTCCTTCTAAGTCGCCTTGGAGGATTATCTGGAAGACTGTCCGTATGCATCCTACGGATGACAGGATTGCTGCTACACTCGAATTTGTCAAACAATCTTTTGTACTGTGCAATGTGTGCATCACTGACATGTGGGACCCTGAGGTCATTATGTAACGTCAAATTGGACACGTAAGGTGGAGCAGACGTGATAGTGCGGAGTATCCTGGACTGCTGCTGTTGAATTCTTCGAAGGTTGCTTTTACAAGTACTTCCATACAATTCAATTCCATAGCGCCAAATGGGAGCGATTGCAGCAAGGTAAATGATTCGTTTGGTAGTTAAGTTGAGAGCAGACTTCCGTCCCAAAAGCGGATGTAGCGATTTCGCGCGAGCAGCAATGGCTCTTCTGATTTGTGCCACGTGGATTCGCCAAGTAAGTCTCCTGTCCAGGTACATGCCGAGATACCGTACCGAGTTGGTTTGGGGAATTTGAGCGTTGCCAATTTTCACCGCTGGACAGCTAATTTTCCTGTTTGTAAACACGACGTATTGACACTTGTTGGGGTTAAACATTATGCGCCAGCTCTGTGCCCATTCAGCCAGCTTGTCTAGGTGGTTTTGTACAGCAACGTTCGCGTACGTGACCACTGAGTTGGTTGCAAGAATGGCGATATCATCAGCATACGTTGCTAGGATCGTCTGATTACTGATCGGTATGTCTGCCGTGTAGATTGAATACAAAAGAGGTCCGATCAGACTACCCTGCGGAACTGACGATAGAATCATACCTACTTTTGAAAGGCAACCATTGATATTTACGACGAAAGTTCTGCTGTTCAAGTACGACTGAAGTAACGCGTATAAATCAGAAGTGAGAAACTGCCTCAATTTACAAAGCAATCCAGGATGCCACACTTTATCGAAGGCTTGTGCAACATCCAGGAAAACTGCAGAGCATACCTCCTTCCTCTCCAGAGTTGACGAAATCGCATCTACCAACCGATGACACTGTTGCACTGTAGAATGTTTCCTGCGAAACCCGAATTGATGACTCGGTATAATACCGTGACTGGTTATAAGCGGCTGAATACGATTTAGGATTAATCTCTCTAACACCTTGGATAAGGAGCAGAGCAAGCTGATAGGTCTATAAGAGGAAACGTCCATTTTCGGCTTACCCTGCTTGGGGATCATTACTATTACTGACTTCTTCCATGCTTCAGGGAAGTATCCAGTTCGTAATATTCCATTGAATATGTAACACAACAGGGTAGCTGCCTTCGGTGGGAGTCGTGAGATAATTTCGCCAGTAATGTTATCTGCTCCAGGGCTTTTCCGTAGCGGTGCCTTGCGCAGACATTCGAATACCTCTTTCGGCGTAAACATTTTTGATCTTCCTAACGTGCAGGGAACCTTTGACATACGTTGCATCAGTTCTGAGCGCTCAATGCGCATATCTGGATGCGGTGTGAAAACTGAGCTGAGGTGTTCTGCAAATGCGTTTGCCTTATCCTTATCGGTTTTGGCCCAACTGTTGTCTACTTTTATGTTGAATTGTTCCTTTTCGTACTGTAGCAATTTCTTCGTATTGTTCCACAAGGCTGCGGTATCAGTGTTCATTGCTAACAGATTCCTTTGAGTCGTTTCGTTCTTATACAGGCTGATTTTGGTTCTTAACGCATTTTGCAGAGTTGCATACTGTTTCTTTAACGATGGGTAGCGACTGCGCTGCCACTTCTTCCTGGCTGCCCTGATTTTTTTAATTAACTGTCTAATCTCGACCGGAATGAATCTGACTCGCCGTTTATCCGAGGTATAACTAGTCGAGTCGTGGCAGGCGCGTACAATTAGATTGGTAAAATGTTTGACCGCTAGGTCTATGTTCTCTTTATTCTTTATTTTAATTCTTAAATTGATATTACTTTCGATTATGCTACAAAGGAGGTCCCAATTTGTGGACTTATTAACCAGTCCTTGTTGGGTGGGTATACACCTCGGGCGTACGTCTACGACGGCAACAACTGGAATATGATCTGAAGAGAGGTCATTAACAGTACTACATTCTCTGCTGTACCTTTGTAATCCACGGATGATAAAAAAATCCAATATGTCTGGAAGTCTATTATCATGCGCAGGCCAGTACGTGGGCGTCATTGGTGAAAGGACGGCAAGTGAATCACTCCGTAGGCACCTATCAAGCTTCTTCCCAGCCCGATTAGTTAGCCTAGAACCCCACGCGAAGCTTTTCGCGTTATAGTCACCACCGCATATGAACTTATTTCCTAAGTTGTTAAAAAGACTGTTGAGCTCCACGTCTGGTATTGCGAATCCTCCGTGGCAGTAAATTGCCGCCACGGCGATTTCACCTGCGAATGTAATTTTCGATAGATAAAACAAGAAAGAATTTGTAAAATATGATGACCTTACCAATTAGTGTAGGAGAGAGACCTAATCAGGTTGAGCCTTTAGAAAGATGACAAGTCTGCAGTGTTAAAATGAAAAAAAAGAGAAAAAAAAGGACCGGCCAAAACAATATTCAAAAAGCGAAAGAACGAAACGAGTGCTATTGTATTATTATTTTAGACGAGGAGAATTAAAGAAGAATCAAACGGACGAAGAGCAAAGATGACGATAGAGGATTTAGTGGAGAAGATGAATATTAGATAAAGCGTTTTTCAGCGATGTTAAGAAGTTGACCGGTGAAAAATTGCAACGTGAGGAATGATGTCATCGGCAAAAAAAAAAAAAAAAAAGAATTAAACCGTTGCGAAATAGAACTGTTTCTTCAGACATTACAAATAATCGATTCTACATTTCACATTTAATTCGCCTGCTTGAAAAAACACGTCGTGTTAATGGGCTTCTTTTTTTCAGTTTTTCATTGAGGTCTTCCATTATGCCAGCGAAAAGCGTAACTGTGCTTCTTGGGGTAACGCAGCCCACGCAAAGGCGCTCTTTTTATCTTCCGTTTCGGAAAAAGAAATAGGTATTCGCTACCCCGGGTTTACAAAGGAAGTCCCCGATCGGTTACAGAGCTCCCTTCGGGACCGTCATTCTGCTGCGCAATTTCTATGCCGAAGGACTAAATGTCGCGACCGACTGCGCCTGCCCTATAGTGGGAAAATTCCACATTTTCATCTAGCCCGTATTATGTGGTTTAAAGTATGTACCGTTTATTTAAGTCGAGTTATGTGTACATAACTTATTTCGTTAATCGATTTTAATACACCAAAACTAACTCGCTTAAAGATATACGTAATAACCCGCGATTCTTCGAACTTCGCTGTGGGGAACACAAAAAAAGCTGATGATAGTTGTTCAGCCATGCTTAAATTGATTACGTCATTCTTAAAAATAAAAATTTGCCCTTCGCGCGTCAATTTTTTTTGCAAATTTCTTAACGCAAAAACCTAACAGGGTTTCTATATTTCGCTTAACGTAAAAGCGATATTAAATATTATATTAACGAGCACTTCCCTCTCACCTACGTCAGTGTAATATAAAAGTCCTAGAAACTCCGTTGCTTTTTTGGCAAACGGCCCCCGTCAAGGAAGTTGTAATACTCCGTAAATTTTGAGCCATGACACCTAGTTAATTAAAATTTAGTCTTCTATAATATCTAGTTGTTAGAGCGCTTGTCTTTCATCATGGAAGTCACACGGGTTCTATCCCGGCCTATGACAGAAATTATTACGAAAATTTAAATTAAATAATCGCCGATTTACGCGGAAGGCAATGGAAATCTACCACGTATAATATGCGCGCTGGTTAGTACACAGCAGACACACACGGAGACTGCATTCGTATATCGATAAATCAAACATTTACAATCTAATCCGAGGGTAGTCCTGCGGGTACACTATCGTGCTGTATACAGCAATTTCCAAGAACGCTACCTGTTCGATTACAAATCGGTAGTTGAATTCGAGCAAACGAAAGCTATGATGATAAGTATTATCTGGAGGACTGGAATGTGTTCACGACAGGGTCCGAAGAATTAAAACTTCAGTGTACCTAAACGAATATAAGTTTTTTTTGTTCTTTTATGTTTGTTTTCTTTTTTTTTTTTTTGCGGATGGTGGGGGGCTATCAGAACATTAACCCAGCTACATGGAAAAGATAATAAAGATTGTATTTCTTTTTTTTTTATGGGTACGCCAACGAAGAGCAACAGCCCAATCAGCCAAGGAATCTAAGTAATAGTTCAAAAGGAGAATAACATATTAGATTTCAATCTGGTGCGAGATTAAATGAATAAAAGAAGCTAGAATAGGAACAACTGACAAGGAAGGAAATGAGAGAACATAAGAGTCATTGTATGGAGTAGGAAGACGAAGATCCAAAAGCCGAGAATAAAAGAGAGAACGTTCTGAAGAGAGTGAGGAACATTCGAAGAAGACGTGATTGATATCACACAGAAAAAAGGAGTCCTCTGGGTGAAGAGGGCACCGCGGAGAAGAGAAGAGGGAAAAACGATAAAGTGACGAAGGAAGAAAGGTATGACCGAAACGAAGACGACATATAGCGGTGATCAGGGGACGACAAAGGGAAGGAAACATGTCGAATCATCTGGTCAAAGAAGGTAAGGGCTGAACGGAAAGATAAAAGGAATTCGAATTTGAGATAAGGGAAAAATAAATATCCTTCCATAATCTAAGGTGAAACTGTTTGGAATATGATTAATATTGTGAGTGGAAAATTTATGAAGAGGATGTCCATTGGAAGCTCCTCAGGGGGAGCCAAGGAATCAGCCACCTCATTACCCTCAATTCCAGCATGGCTAGGAATCCACAATAAATCAATTTGGATCGAACGGAACAGGAATAATTTGTGAATTAGATTGCGAATAAGGAGAATGAAAGGATCAAAAGAGGGCAACGGTAAGGGAGAATAGACCGCCTTCAAGACACTTTCAGAGTCAGCTATTAAGAGAAATTTATCCGAGAGGATAGAAGAGGAAGAGATAAAAAGAATTGCATGAAGCATGGCAGCAGATTCAGCAGTAAATATAGAGCAGCAGGAAGGAAGTTTAAAGGATTCGGAGTAGTTGTGAGAAGGAAAAACAAAGGCGGCACCAACCTCATCAGCACTCTTAGAACCATCAGTAAAAATAACGGAATGATTGGGATATAAAGAGCTTAAAACCATGTGAAATTCAGATCTAACTATAGAGTGAGGATAGAATTTGGCGGAACTTGACAAATGAAATACGTGAGGAGGATGTAAGAGACTGAAATAATTAAGAGAAAAGTACGGAGATTTATCATAGGAGAAAATATAAGGAGAAAAATTGGCAAGACGAACAGAAATGAAAGATAAAATTGGAATTCTGTCGGGAGTAAAACGCCAGTTGTGAAAAATAGAGCAATAGGCAGCTATGATTCTAGAGGAAAAGGAGGGAAGGCGTTTGATTAGGAAACGATAGCCTAGATAGGATCTGCGGATGAACAAAGGGAGTGATTTGGATTCAGAGAGGATGGCAGGAATTGGAGTAGATTTACGTGCACCCAGACAAAGACGAAGACAGGAATTTAGAATGCGGTCAAGCTTTAACAGAAGAGATTTAGAAGCGTTGCCGTATATATAGGAACAGTAGTCCAACTTAGAAAGAATAAGAGACTTATACAATAAGGAAAGAATGTAAGGATCACCACCCCACCTGTACGATGAGAGTGATTTTAAAAGATTAATCCTTTTAAGACAAGAAGTATACAGGCGACTAATATGTTCGTGAAAGGAAAGACGGCCGTTAAGAAGCACACCCAAATAACAGAAACTCTCCACCAGAGGGACAGGATAATGACTTAAGGTTAGATTGATTGAGGAAGGATTATATGAACGGAAAGTAAAAACCATGGCCGCGGATTTATGAGGAGAGACAAAAAGATGAATATTGGAAAGAGCATTTTCTATAGTGGCTAATGACCTATTTAGTTCTAAGACAGCATCTGTTAAGTTGCGAGAAGAAGAGTAAATAAGGATATCATCAGCATAGAATAGAGACGATGAATTTAATGGAAGAGAAGCAATATGAGAAGTATAGATGTTGAAGAGAGTAGGACTAAGACAGGAACCCTGAGGAAGACCACAAAAAACTTTTCTTGAAGTAGAATAACAAGAAGTGGATAGATGTACAGTCCCGGCTTTGGAAGAGATTAATAATAAGGGAAACAACACAGTCCGGAAGATGCAGTGACAGCATTATATTTCTGAGAGTAGGGAGGTGAACATTGTCAAATGCACTGGAAACATCAATAAAGGCTGCGATAGTAAAATTTTTGTTTATATAGGAATTATAAATGTCAGAAAGGAAAACACTAATGCAATCAGGAGGACCAAGACAGGGACGGAAACCGAACATATTATTAGGAATTAAGTTATTGTGTTCGAGAAACCAGACAAAAGCCGTTTATTTAACATGTTCTCAAAGAGCTTCCTTAAACAGGGAGCAAGTGAGATAGGACGAAAAGAAGAGGAGTTTTTCTTTGGTATGGGTATAACGATAAAGGCATTCCAAGAAGGAGGAGTGGAACAAGAAAGAAGAAAAGAATTATATATACTAAGAAGAGTCTCAAGAGATTGAATAGAGAGGTTTTTTATAATGAGAAAAGATATACCATCAATACCAGGGGAGGATTTGGAGGAGGACTTACTTAAAGAAGCACGAAGTTCATTAAGACTAAAGCTAGAGGATAAAAAGTGAGAAGTAGAATTAATAGAAGGAGAAGGAGAATGAAACTCTTCGAGGCTAGGGACATAGGAAGGAGCTACGGAGTCCATGAATGAAATGAGGCTATCTTTCGGGATATTAAGATAAGAAGGTCGTTCCGATAAAGGAGTTCTAACCGCTTTAGCCATTTTCCAGACATGAGTCATTGGAGTAGAGCGGGAGAAAGAAGATGAGAACTTTATCCAAGCGGCTCTTTTTGAGCGTTTAAGAACGAACCTAGCCTTAGCATTAGCTCTTTTATGTGCAAGGAAGTTGGGAAAAAAAGGACAGGAGCGAAAAGATCTAAAAGTGGAAGTACAGAGATCGAACGCAGACTTGCAATCATTATTCCACCACAGGGATGAAGCATATATAGATCTATTTTTTAATGAAGAATGGTACGGAGGAGCAGATAAGGAAAGAGCAAAGGAAATAGATTGAGTGAATGACTGATATTGGGATATAGGATTCCTGTCAACATTGATAATAGGAAGAAATGAATCGAAAACACGGCGAAACATCGACCAATCGGTTTTAGGAAGGTACCATTGAAGAGTATGAAGGAGTTCAGGCTGCACAGGAGGAGAAAAGTTGTTAAGGGATATGATAATGGGAACGTGGTCGCTTCCAAACGTGCCATTTAAGGTTTTCCACGAACAGTTAAAACCGAGGTTAGGAGATGTAAAGGTTAAGTCAATTGAACCTAAACGTAGTTGGATTCCTATAAAAGGTAGGAGAATTATCATTCAGCAAAAAAAGATTATTACGGAGAAAAATGTCTTCAAGAATAACACCGTTACTGTATTATAATTGGAGCAACCCCAAAAAGGAGAACGAGCGTTCCAGTCTCCTCCTATAATAAAAGGGGAAGGAAGCGAATCAAAAAATCCAGAAAAAGGAAAGTTCCGAAGATCAAAATTAGGAGCAATGTAGACAGAGATAAAGTTAAGAGGACAAGCAGAGTTGTTAGGGATGGAAATATGAACTAAATTAGGAAGTAGGGAGGAGGATGAACGGAATAAGCGAATATTGTGAGAATAGAAAAGAATGTCATTTCTAATCAAAACAGCAGCTCCTCCATAGCCATCATTTCGACAGGAACTGACTAAGGTGAAACCTTTAAAGTTGATGTCAGAAGAATCCTTTAACCATATCTCAGAAAGCAAAGCCACGCCGATTTTGTGAAAGTCCAGCAAGCCCTCCAAAGCATCCTTGTTGACTCTAAGACTGCGACAATTCCATTGCAGAATATTAAGTTTGTAAGCCATTATGAATATAGATCAGGAGTAAATTGAGATAGGCGAAGACATGATAATGAGAGTGAGGGTAGGTAAAAAAGTATAATGGGTTAATATAAAAATAATATGCCAGGGCAGTAGGGGAACAGGATAAAAAAAAAAAAAAAAAAAAAGAGTAAGAGAATGGAACACATGGAAAGGAAAAATGTACAATTTATAAAGGATGAAAAAGTGTAAAAGAGAAGAAAAAGAGAGAATAAAAAAACAAAAACAAATAAACAAATATAGTTCGGAATATAACAAAATTTTAAATGTTGTATATGTTAATATATTACAAGGTATGAGGCATAAAGCTCTGGAGCAAAAATTGAAGAGATTTTTCAAGTTCGGATGAAGCTGCAATGTTATGTCTAGCTAAGAGCTGTATAAATGCAGAGGAGAAAGACTCAGCTGGGGAGGAAATTTGCGAGGGCGTCTCATTAAAAGAATCATCAGAAGTAACAAGATCAGCAGAGTTATTCAAATTAATGGCATTAGATTTCAAAGCCCAACCATTAGATGGAGAAGGTATGCGATTGGACGGTAGAGACGGAAATTGAAGAGAAGTTTTAGTTTGCGGTTTTTTATTAGATTGACGGTGAAAGTATTGGCCTTTTATTGGCCTTGGTGCTCTCATCTGAGGAAACATTTTTTCAGATGAAGGATTTGTTAATGAAGAGACTGGATCCCTGGGTTGAACTGCGGCTCTGTCAGCGTAAGAAAAGGCTGATGATGCGAAAGATTTACTTTTCATATCGCAAGCTTCTTGGAACGGAATGTTCTCATAGGCCATAATACGTTTTATCTCCTTTTGTCGAAGCCATTCAGGGCAGCGTCGATCCGAAGAACGATGATCCCCTCTGCAATTTCGGCATACGGGAACAGAATTAATCGAAGGGCATTCTGAGAATGAATGTTTGTCGCTGCAATGAACGCAGAAAGTTGAGGTACTACGACAAAGATTAGAAATATGACCAAAACGATGGCACTTATTACATTGAATAGGAGATCTAATACTGGGCGATACCTGAAAAATTAATCTAAAAATAGAGATATGGGAAGGAAGAACGGAGGAAACAAATTTAATCTCTACCGATCGAGTGGGTAGACGAACACCATCCACGTTTTTAGAAATTCTCCTAACTGAAGCAACAGGAATGGACGAGGAGAGATACCTTCCATGATATCTTTCTCCGAAAAGGAAGCATGCACATCAGAAATTATTCCGAGTCGGAAGAAAACATGATTGGGTACGAATGCTTTAAGACTATTTTTCCTCATAAAATCACGTTGATCTAAGAATTTATTAGCCGTAACCGCAGAGGGGAATAAAACCGATAAGCGGTTCCCACCTTGTTTTTTGACGTTTAAACATTCCGTAGTTGATTTAAACAGCAACTTAGCTATGGCCAAGGGATGTGCATTTGCAATATTTTTTTCGAGATGCTCTAAATATATTAAAAAAGGGCCAGGATGGTCTAACGGAAAGGTAAGTTCTTTATTAATATTATTACTGACCATATCGTTGACATCATCATCATAATTATTATTATTATTATTATTATTATATTATTATTATTATTGTTCCGAACGGACGTGTTTGCATGAGCTCTTCATTTGAAGTTAATTTAAAAAGTGCGTATAAAACTATTAACATATTATTCTATTTATAAATAAACTCTCTTGTATTAACTTTGGACTGCTGCTTTCGGTTTTACATTAGCTTTGGTTGTTCGCGAAATATAACAAAGTAAATATAATATTTTTGTATATAAAATCTGTGCGTTCACAATCGCTAAGTTAAATTTAATACTGCGGTGAAAAAATATAACAGTTACTGTTTACTTATAAATCGCTGTTATCTAATCGGTAGCTGTACGTACGATTATATATCATGGCTCCAATTTGCAGTAAATGCAGTGACGATTTACCGTCAAATGGTGATTTTGCTACGTGTGGAAAGTGCAAGCGCACACTTCATTTTGATGCTTGCAGTGGTATTTCTTCTGAAACATGGCAGAGAAAATCGAAAAAGATTAAAGCAGAGTGGAACTGTGTAGATTGCCGACCAGATAACAGAGGGGAAAACAAAAGAAAACAACAAAATGTTACTGATAAAACTGAAGCGTCTTCTTCCGAAAGTAAGACACCAAACCAAACGGACGTGATATTAAAATCCATACAAAATGAGATAGTAGGATTATTCGAGAAAATGACGGAATTACAAACCTCATTTACTCTACCCTTCAACATTCATTTAACATGAACGATTCAAAGTTATCAGATGTCTTAATTTTAATGTCTTCTTTGCGAGAGGAAAATAAATCACTGCGAGAGGAAAACGCTGAATTAACAGCTCGAGTTAATAATCTTGAACAGTATACAAGAACTAACAACGTAATAATAAATAACATACCGGTTTCCCCGCAAGAGGATCTTTACGAAACAATTGTAAAAATAGGTAGGTAATGCTGTTGGTACGCCATTAACAATCTCTGATATAGATGTCTGCCATCGATTACAAAAATCACCAAGACAGCAGCATCCCAGTGTTGTTGTTCGTTTTTGTAGAAGAGTAACCAAAAACAATCTCTTAAAGAACGCGCGAACCATTAAACCCACTCAGAAATCGATAGGACTATCAGTTGTTAATATCGATCAACGTATTTTCGTAAACGAACAATTAACGGCCGAAAACTCGAAGCTGTTCTTAGCTGCTAAATCGTTGCGTAACAACCATTACAAATTCATCTGGACTCGGGATGGCAAAGTATGCGTTCGTAAGGATGAAAAAGCACCAGTTATTAAAATTCACTCGCTAGAACATATTACAAACTTAACGAGAGAGAAAACCCCAAATTGACTATCTTTAAGGGTAAATATTAAGCCAGTTTTATATATGTTAAATTTAAATTCAAGCTACTTTCACTGCTTTTTATGTACTTCACAAAGATTTTTCAGTTTTTCGTCTTCACCTCTACGTTGGGTTTTAAAAGAAGAAAATAATTTTTCTGTTTACATAAACTTTTCGCTAACTGTTACTTCAACAATAATAATTAACCTAAACCTTAATTTTAAAGTTACTTTTATCTTTAGTAATATTTTATACTTAATACATCTAACTTTAACAATCGCTACCCGCTATTTTACTTTTATCTGTAGTATTATTTTATTTAAAGCATCTAATTCTTGTAATTTGTTTAGTGTTATACATAACATGTTTAACTATAGCAATGCTTTGTTTTTTGTTTTTTTTTTTGAGTATTTTCCTTATATTTTACTATACTTTATTATGTTCTCAAATGTAGTTTACTTTAACTAATGTTACTACACTATGATTATAATTGATTGCTGTATCATTAACCTTACAATTATTTTATATATTCTCTGTTATTTAAAATGCTACTACCTTCATTTTTCAATAAATACTCTTGCATTACTTCTGATATTACCATTAGTTTGTATTATTATTAAAATCATTTTTAAACTTATTAAAGATTTTTCTTTTTTTACGAATTACGACTTACGTATAATATGCATAACTGGCCCTACTTTATTTCATTACGCTGAGATTAAAATTTAACGCGTAATAATTCATAAATGCAATCCGTTTGGCAGAAAGATTTATTCGGTTCTTGTACAGGAGAAACGGATAAACCCTGAAAAATACAAATTTGTAAGCTTCTCACGTTCCATGTTATTCCCTTATTTCAGTAAAAAGCGCGAAAAAAAAAGAAAACGGGGGTCATCGTTTTTAAGATATCATTACGAAAATTCTCTCCTGAGGGGATGTAAGAACGGTTGCTTGCACGGAACGTACAATCTACAGCCACACAAAGCCCTTACGTTACTCGCCTATTTATTTCATGTGCTTTCGCAGTCGAAACCGTACTGAGATTTAAAACAAAAAAAAAAAAATAAATAAATAAGTAAAAAAAGGAAGGAACGTAGCAAAATCGAATTTTATTTAGGTGGCGCACAAAATGTCTTCTATTGACAGAATGAAAGTGAAAAAAAAATTATCCCAACTCTGTCCTCCGCTGGGAATTTAAAAAGAGTTCAGACAACGCTTTTTTCGGCGAAATTCGGTCCCTCGTGAATGACCTGTTTCTGAAAGAAGTGAAAAAACAACAGCAGAATTAGCCTAGAAACGTGCCGATAGTAGCTGTCTGTGAGCACAGTTCATTCGCACGCAAAATCATTGATACCGCTGATTTCCTTTCAGTTACGTAAAGGATGGCACGCGGAATTTAGATAAATGGCCCACGAAAAAATTTTCATATTTTTTTTCCTTCTTATTTCCTTTAATCCCACAGATCGAAAAAGGTTTTAAACTTTTTAAATGATTGACCGAGATTGTCAGTCGGAAATAGCTGCAAAAAAGTTAAATAACAAAAAATATGGAAGGCGGTTAAATTCAATCGTTTGGATATCAGAACATGTACAAATAGTCGGCTTTATTAAGGCTTAAATAACAATTATATTATAATAGAGTCGGACAACTTGCCTAATTATACTCGTAATAATAGCGAGGTCGAAAAAAAGTATTTAAAAAACAAAAAAAGAAAGTAATTTTTTTTTTTTTTTTTTTTTTTTTTTTTTTTGTAGACGCAACGGTACAGCCGTGTTTAACTGCTGTGGCTATTACAGTACGAGGATTCACGGTTTGTCCTTATAGCTAAATGCTTATTCTACTAATTCTGATAAACTGTGTCACAGATGAAATTGCATTGGTGGAATTCTCAAGTATGTTAGTGACTGTTTTGTTATTTATGAAAAAGCGGGGCCGATGGGGTGAGAGTGCTGGACAGTCACACAGTATGCGGGGAGTCGAGGGACCTTGGCAACAGTAAGGACAATTCATAGAAGGTGGGTGGGTGGGGTGGGGGGGGGGGGGGGGGGGTTCTTCACAAAATAATGTTATACGACAAGGCTGAGTGGCCTGTGCGCAAGCGGCTCTAAGTGCGCAGAAATCTCTACGGGAAATAATTTTTTCCGGCCACCGTGGTTCAATTGAGGGTTTGATTAGTCTTAAGAAAATCTGACATGAGGTCCAATAGGCTTTTCACGAGGACATGATGTTATTAAAGATTATGTTTGCTAGATAAGGTGGGGGAGGGTTGTTATTATAGGACAAGGGGCAGTATAATGCTGCTAGGGCGGACGTATCGATGCGTTCATTTCCAAGAATCTCGGCATGGCTGGGCGCCCATAAAAAGGAAATGGAGCACTCTCTTTTAATAAGTTCATATAATACCTGCTGGGTTCGAATTGCTAAACGATGTTTGGTGAGAGGATTTGTCGATAGCGCCGCGGATGAATCAGATACCAACAAGGGGCTTTCAGTGAAGAAAGGAAATATTCCAAACAGAAAAATACTCCATATATGTATTTCAGGATCCAGTACCGAACAATTGTCCTTCAGTCGAATGCTTCGGATCACATCAAAGGCTTCAAAGGAGCAGGCGGTTGGGGATTAAGTAGCCTCTGGGCTAGCCTTGGCAGCATCGGTGAAGAAAATGCGGTGATCGGGGTCTTTTTGTATAATTTAAATATTAATAGTTTTAGTTAACGTAAAATTTCAAACGGACAATAGAAAAGTGGTTCGCCATTGCTAAGAAAGTCTTGCGAAAGATAAAAAGCATTAATTTATCAAAAGCTTAATTCTTTTTCAATTCGTAAAAATAAAAAAACGAAAAATAGCCATGTTCCTTTTCTTTTCTTTTTTTAATTAAATTTACAGCCGTAATAATGTTCTTGTTGCACCGATCTACTGAGGTTACCGTGACACTCGGGGACAGATTTGCGGTTACACTAATTTATTTCGTTAATTCTTGAAAAACTGTTAAAAAGTTGTCGTAGCCGTTTGAGAATTTGGTGGAATTTTTTGCAACGCTTTAACAGGAGCGCCGATATTGCGGTTTGTAAAAGGGCCATAGTCTAGCAGCATGTGCTGATAGATGACGAAGATGGAGATACCGTTTTTTAGGAATATGAGAGTATCGTTTTAGCGAAAGATGCGCGTGTGTCCGAAGGTGCGTAAATACCTAATGTAAAGGCGCCTAAATAACCAGCCATCGAGCAATTGCACTAATAATTTAACGGTAGATAGTGAAAAGGAAAAGAGAATTTCATTCTAGAGCGAGGGAGATGCTAAGAACGATGCCTCTCATGGAAATCACAACGTATACTGTTTTAGACGCGGGAAAACTGGATCGTTGTTTATTTTTTGAAGAATATTTGAAACATCAGAAGGGAGACTCGATGATAAGCAGATATTTCGGTTTGCGAAAACAGTTGGTTTTATGAACAAAATATGTATATCATAAAAATAAGTGCTGCGCGTAGGACAGAGCCTTGCAGAAGAATATCGTTTCCGTTCAACACTTTCTGAGAGGCTTTGGATATCACGTTTTGGAGAGAAGTGGTTCTGTGTGGAGCGGAAAATCTTTGTTTTTTGTTGTCTCTTTTTTTGTTTTCAGTAATGCGAGATGGAGCCGGATGCCTAAATTCAGTTGTATATGTGCAACAGGTAAAATTTATCGGAAAGAGACGAGTATTTTGTCACGATCAGGAGAACTATATCGCTCGTGATACTTGAATTGAAAATGAAATTCCGAAAGTGTAAAATGGCAATTATATGAAACTATCGGCACACATACTTTGATGATTGCGTGTCGATTTTTTGAAATGTGCGTGGGATGCCGAAAATGATACTGAAGAAATGTTCTTTTTTTTTTTTTTCTTTATTTGTCCATTTAAACGTTACAATCTTAACCAGATGTTGAAATAAGTAAGTATATTCAAGTGAAAAATATTACACAGAACGTGTCTTCTTGATGGATATAACGATGTGAAAGAATTTTAACTGAATGGTTAAAACTTCCTTACATTTTTATTTGTAATAGTTAGGCGCCTAATGTTTAATTTCGTGTCGAGAAGTCGAGTCGCCTCCACATTAGTATGTTGATATAAGCACTTCTCATGCTATTCAGCTACCTCCTTGATGATGGCATCTACGAACCTCTTTACGCGAAATGTTTGTGCCAGTTCGGTATTCGCAGTTGTAACCTGGATGGATAATTATTTTTCGTCCGCGACAAAAAGCTGAATCGCAATCATCCACCAGAAGAACTGTTGCGTAATTAACCGTATATATGTACATATGTATGTATGTGTGTATGTATGATGTATATCTATCTAAAAATCGTCTTTTCTCGTTCGTATTGGTCGTGACGACGTTTTCTTCATTAGTTGAACGGAAGCTGCGGAAATTTATTCGGAACTAAGCGGCCGGCTAGTTTACTGCGAAAAGCGATTAGGAAATTCTGGAAAACAAAAGAAAAGTTGAGCCAGTCGCGCCGCATTCGGCCTAGCCCATTGCCGCAATTAATAATCGGCAAAAGGCAGACGGAAGAAGTTTAAATTAAAATTTAAGCAAAAACGAAAAACGGAAAAGGAGACGCAAGCGGCCCCGTGTGTTGGTTCTTCACTAGGCGGTAATTAAAGTTCAACTTTCGGAACTTTGTTAATTTCCTCGATATACATTGTTTATCATCGATATATCGTCAAGTTCGAAAGAACACCGGGCCGCGTTTCGATAATAAATTGCTCCGCCAGCAGTCGAAAGCGAAAAGCGGAAGCCGTTCGGCTCGGCTCGGTCGTTCGACATCACCAGATGATTATTACCCATCTTCGACGATAGCGAAAAGCTGAAAAAATACTCGAGAACGACGAAAATCAATTTGGCCGTTGTCTTTTAGTGCTCGCTCTTTTTTAGTTTCTCCTTTTTTTTCTCTTTTCTTTTCTCGCTCAGACCGAAATCGGAAGAAAATTTATAACCTCGAGCCGGCAGATTCGTCTGCTCGAAGTAATTTAAACGAAAATATCTATTTTCCTGTAATTTCTCCGCAGCCCCCCTCGAAGCCCAACGCTAGATCGCATTCTTAGCATACTTTAAAGAATTTCCCGTGTTATATCAAAATTTTCTCATTTTGTGCGAGTACAAACACCGAGAGCACCTGTATGTGTTAGTATTTTAACATTTCCGTATCAAATTTAATATCTTCAATTTTTGAACAAGCCGGATAGATAATAATTCCGAGCCACACTTTCTCCGCGATAAAGAATCTTTTTGATTTATCGTTATTACAAAATGCGGTTGTCTCGGAGCGATCTGACGATGGAAATTGTAAATTTTTAAAATGCTTACATAAATATATATATATATATATATATATATATATATATATATATATATATAATATATATATAATATATATACTTTTATACAATATATGTGCCTTGTCTGTTCGGAATAGATATAAAGCGATGTCATTGTCGAATATAAAAGTGAGTAAAAAAGGCCACCGGCGAATAGAATTTTGAATTAATAAAATGCGATATTAGCCAGTAGCGTTTTATATTGTACCGTTTCGCGCGCGATGGTAAATATAAATGTATAGCTAACGATTAGATGGCAATGCGGGCTATTTTATAATTTTTATTATTCAAATTTTATTCTTTAGTACGGCTTTTTTTATTTACAAAAGTGGTAAACATTTTTTTCGCTTCCATTAAATATCCTCTTCGAAGAAAACTAAACATGTTAATTCGTTATAAAAAAGAACAGCTACACCCTCGTAAATCACGTAATATCCATACTCGTTAAACTGCGATTAAACGTAACCTCGTAATTGAACTCGCTCCCGTGGATTTCTAATCGGTTATTTTCTCGAAATATAAAGTCCGAAATAATTCGGTTAAAATGAAGCAAATTACTTTGCCATCTGAAAGACGGTAACATTTTGCAAATATCAACTAAGCCCAACGGCACTGATGAGAGTAGAAAAGCGGATTAATTCGAACTTTACCAAATTTCTCTGCTACAGTTCAACTTAGATAGACCACCCGGAAGCGACTTAAGTTTTCGGAATGAAACAAGTAAACTGTTCGTAAACAATTATTTAAAAATATTTTCGTTCGCCAAGTTTCCGAGTGAAACTTAAAAATCGCGAGACATTTCACACTTCCGGGAAATGTAAGATTTCATATTTCGATTCACAAATTATTACGTAACTACCGTATTTTACATTAACCATTTACATTCTTAGTTTAATCGACGTAAAAATACGTGTTTCTATCGCTATTAAATTCGTGAACGGATCAAATTTCGTTCCCGTTTATTCTACAAATGTCATCGGATTAAATTATCGGTAAAGGAATGAATTCCGCAATAAATTCCGGTAGAGTTTTGTCGGACGTTAACGTTGCATTCTCGCTGCCTACACTGTGCATCACCGAAACCAGTCCCGGATTAAGTGTAGGCCCGGGGCTACGGAAATATTAGGGGCCCTTTTCGGAAGTGACAAAATTATCAGTTTTATGGAATAACTAAATTTTCTTTAATTTAATTTAATTATATCATTTTGAATTCACGAATTATTCAACATAGAATCACTAATGTAAACAAAACTAAATATCATATAGATCAGGGGAGGCCAACCTAAATGACCTTGCGGGCCACTTTGGAAATTCATCATAACTCTGCGAGCCGCATATAAAATCATATATCCCCGTATTAGATTTAGACCCACTATAGACATTTTTTTATAGCGAAAAACTGAAACGTAATGAGTTATTATTATTGCGTTTACTATTATTCTTACACGTAAACATAAATAATATAATAATAATGATGCTAAACGCCCATTGCAAAGAAATATCTAACACTAAAAATGAAATATAAGAAATATATAAATATAAATGAAATAATAGAAAATGAAATCATTAGAAAATATTTATTTTACTAGTTCTACTTTGGCCACCTCGCGGGCCGCAGGTTGGCCACCCCTGATATAGGCAATGGGTAGAATTTTCGATACCAAAAAAAAATATACATACATACATAATTTTAAACAATGAATTTTTCAACAAATTTTAACCAAAGATTTGCATAAAAGGATAGTGTGGTGCGTGTGTTGCGCGTGTATACACGCATACACATTCATACAGATATTTCCTAAAAACGTAGATTCCAACTCGGTTATACCTTAAAACAAATTTCTGGCACGTTTTATGGAACTCGAAATTTTACTATTACGAAGTTTCCTCCTCTAGGAGGATATAAAAATGGATACAAAATTATTAAGAAATAAATGTATTAAAAAATTCACTTTCTCCTGTAAAGTTAATTTTATTTATTTAAAAAAAAAAAAAATGTTGATGTATACGACAAATAATAGATTAATTTTTTATTACATGTCGGAAGTGGGTATCTCTTAATAAGGCGGGGCCCGGGGCTGCAGCCCCCCTAGACCCTCCTAAATCCAGGTCTGACCGAAACTAACTATAATAAGAACGCATTGAGATGAAAAAGATTCGTATCACATTCCGAATGACTACATTTAAGTAGCAAGAAGCAAGGGCGTCGCCAGCCGATGGGCCAAGGGGGGGCAAGATGAGTTGCCAGCCGCCAGGGGGGGGCAAGATGATAGAAAATGGATATGATTTATAGAAAAAATAAAATTTATAAGTCGTAAAGGCTTAATATTTTATTAAACAAGAATAAAATCTTAATTAAAACATAATTTCCGTGGGTTTCTGGCAAATTATTCATGATTACGCGCCTATGAATGCTCATTATGGCCTGTTGATTAAAAAATTTCAATGCTCCAGGGGGGGGGGCTGCCCCCTGCCCCCCGCTGGCGACGCCCATGGCAAGAAGTGTGTAAAAAAAGTGGGTGTGTGTGTGTGCGTGTGTGTGTGGAGGAAGAAGAAGATTGTGGTAAAGTCAAATTTATAGTAGCAAGAATTTAAAAAAAATCCCCGCACCGTTTATTCTTCGACTTTATCATTTTTTTACGCGCCATATTAAATAAACTAGAATTAAGTCGCGTACCGGTGAACGGCAACTGAAAGATTTGAAGGAAACGGATTGAGAGAAGTGACGCTGTTAAGATGTTCTCTTGAAGCACGTCAGAAAGAACGAAAGCGGAGACCGAAGATAGGTGCCGCGCACCAGATATTGCTTGACGGTCGTAGAAGCATTGCGAAAAGAGAATAACACAAAACAGGAAGTGACTAAGAAGACTGTCTCGGATTAGTGCGCACGTTTCAATTTTCATTGCCTAATGTTTTACCTTAATTAATTAATCCCACCTCAAACACGAATCTGGAGTAATTTTCTTCTTTTAAATTTTACTTTTTAATTCGGTTTTATGATCACAAAACTTAAGTGAAAAAAGCGTCTTCGTAAATAAAATGGCACTTGTGCGAAATATCCGGTCATCATCTCGTAGTTGAAACAACTATGAAATATATATGTAGGTGTAAATAATAATCATACATTTCTACTCGTGTATTAACAAATTCATCGTAATAGCTTCGGTTGATGGCAGTCGATAATTGTCGACGACGTAATTTTAACCGAAGGCACGCTCAGTGTAAAAGCGCCTGCGACAACTCGATGTAGTAATTAAAATGTCCGTAACCGTTTCCACGTTTGTATACTTCCGTTTTCATAAACCTCCTCTAACCATCAATTTAAATAATCCTTCGCAGATTTTCATTTGCGAAGTAAAACTTTGTGAAACTTAACTGCTGTTTACATTCATTTTCTCCTATCGGCCTAAATATGGAAGAAAAAAATACACATTAAAGGTTTGTTTTTATACCATATCTAGAATGTATACAAAAAATTAATAAAAGCCACGTCAGTCACGGATCATCGCTAACCATCTAATACTGCGCACCGTCGTTCACCGTACTTCGAAGTATATTTCATTTAGTTTTGACGATAGTGTTCAGGTTCTAAATTATTTTTCGGTCCTTTAATGCTTCGATGATTTTACATGAAATAAGTAATAATTAAGCCGAGGCGAAAGAATAAAACCGAAGAAGCCGAAACATGAATTGGTCAGGATCAATAATCGTTACAGAACCCCATATTTACATTGAAAAAGACAAAAATAAAACTAGACCGAAAAAGAAAAAATCCGTTTTTAATAATCCTCCATTAGATACTGCAATAATGTAAAAATAATAATAGCTAATGCATATCATAAAAGATTGTATAAATATTTGGTACTTCAAACTTAATTTGGAATGAATTTCTAACCGTTATCATGAACGTTTTTTGCTTAAACAATGCGCGCTTACGAAGATAATTTTGTTTATCCTTTTTAATACCTTTTTTCCAAAGTTTATCTTTTCTAGTGCGTCATAGTTTTTTATTTTTGTTTCTAATATTTTTTTTTTTTTTGTAATCTTTCAAAAACCCAGTTTTCGTTCCGTTAATTAAATACGATACTAATGATAAGGAGTAAGAAAAAAAACTCGAAGTTTATAATTTTCCTAAAGTCTTTCGAATGCGTCAAATTACGTCATAATTGATCAAATCGCCAACATGTTAAAATTAAAATTTTTACTAAGATGTATTAAATTAAATCCCCTCTCAAATGTTAAAATGCTCTTACATCGATACATCGAACGGTCGATGTACTTCTCCGGAAGTTAAGTATATTTCGGTTGTCATTTGTTTATGTTATACTGTACAATCAAAAATAATACCAGTGAATCCAACCCCCCCCCCCTCTATTCATACGTTTCAGACATCGTTATTTTTCACATTTGAAACAACATCGAACTGCAATTAACGGCGTCGAACTTTGTAAACAAGCTTATGTTGTCACTTTTTTGCAGAAAGACTAAATGAAGACACGATTAAAGACATTATTTTTATTCGATTCTAAATTGAAAGTAGTACTACTGGCGAAAAATCATTACTGTAGACAGACGTACAGAGCTGTCTCAAATAAACTACATATATCCGTTAATAATAATTTAGGAAAACTTTAAACTTTTAAAAATGATCCTGCCCCGATAAAATACCTCGAAATTTATAAAGTTTACAGTATGCAGATCAAGTCAAGATTCCTGTCAGTAGGTACATCGCAAGAAAAAAGTAAACGAGGAAAAATGAGATAATAAAAAAAAAATAAATAAAAGGACCAGAAAAGTTAAACCAATTCTATGAGTTCTAGTTACAAATTAAACTCAACGCTCCGTTACTATCTAGTGAAATAAGAGTGTCTCAATATCATTCAAACGACCAAGGAAAATATATCACATTGTATTTCAGTTTGTCGAAAAATTTAATAAGGAAACTTGCATTTTTTTTACAATGAATGTTGGTGATTAATGCGGGATAATATTTTCTTATATATATATATATATTATTTTAATATAAACAAAATAGTAAAATTTAATTAAGAATAAAAAGAAATCGACTTTAGTCGTGCAAGCGTTCGCCCCTCTAAATTGTTATTGTAAGTTTTATGATTTACTACTAAATCTTTTCGTTTGTATGAGGCGCCTACAGACAAATGTTTAAAGAAATTCTTATTAATTCTAATTTTTAACAATATTTGTTAGCGTTAAATGACTTATTTTCAGATTCATCCGTTAGCATTGCGTGAAATCGTAAAAAAAAATTGTTACAACAGTTTGCTAATTCGCGGAACAAGGAAAAATTAATTGATAGACAAGCGACCACAAAAAGTACTGCTTTCGATGAAAGTTCTGAACATGTCCATTACCGTAAAAAAAAAAAACGTATGGGGGTCGACTTTACAGCAATTACGGAACTCCTCGCTTCTTTTAACATAACGTCTTGATAATCTTTCAGCCTTCCTATCCGATCACGTTCATTTTAATTAAGTCATCTCTTTCATTTTTATCTATTGACCCTGTTCCTCATATTGCATTCCATTCTTTATTTACAGTTCTTATCTCTCTATTTTTTTCTTGCCTCCGGTTTGCCAAGGATAACTGTTCGCTCAGGATTTATGAACTTAAAACTTTTCGCAGTTTTAATATTAATTAATTTTTCCTTTATGTTATATAGCTATTTCATTGCGGAAGGAAGCCTACAACAAACTGGTCGTTAACCCAGTTCGTGCAGGTATTTCTCTCATCTTTTTTTTAACACTGATGGTATCCCTAATGTCGAGGCACCTACAATTTCGACTGCATTCAATCTCGGACAGGTGGTCTTCTCTCGACTACTCGTTCTTCTTGTACCAACTTCTCCTTTAAGTTGGAAGATCGTCTGCAATCGATCTCCTCTCATTTATTACACTCTTTTTATTACCTTTGCATTCTTTTCTTTTACTTTAAATCCAGCTCTGCCTTCTCAAACTTCTCTTTTTTAACTTTTTAGTTCCTTTTCTTCTACTTCTAGCTAGCATGTCGCGGTCTTGCGCCTTGAACATCTTATAGTGGAATTACCGCAGCTTACAAGCTAATAAACTAAATGTAGAGTGTTTATTAGAATTCTACAATATCCATGTAGCGCTATTATCTGAAACTTGGCTTAAATCTTCCGTGTCTTTACATTTCAAAGGTTATTCTCCAGTTCGATCTGATCGTGTGGATGAATATGGGTATGTTGCGATTCTAATTAGACGCGATCTATCCTATTTGTCTCACAATATCCCGCTTCTTCCTCTGCCCCTTCCTAACCTCCCTAACATGATTCACATTTCACTTGAAAACCTTCTCCCGAGTCCTATGCATATTGCTTGCGTGTACACTCCTCTTCCAACTCCAGTCTCTCTGGTCTTCCTTCGCCCTTATTCCTTACATCTTTATCTGATCCGTTCATTATTGGTGCGGACTGGAATGCGCACTCCTAATGGTGTGATTCTGGAAAATCTCATTCTGAACCATATTCTTTTTCTCATCAATAATCATTTTCCTACTTTTTTCAAAGATCCATTTTCGTCTAGAGTTTTCATCTCCGAATCTCGGTCTTGTAAGCTCCTGAAGAACTCTCGACGGAACTTTTGGTAGTGATCATGTCCTATTCTTCTAACTCCCAACAACGTTCTTTTTTCTAAACCATTCAGGCCCCTTCACGCTCACCATTAGCTTCTTTCCAAAACAGATTGGAGGAAATTTCGATCTTTGTTGGATTCCTCCTCACTGTTATTCTGGATATCCCCGACTCGCCATCGCAGTACAACTTCTACACTCAATCTCTATGTTCTGCTCTTTCTGCTTCTACGCACGGTCGTTCTTTTTCTTATGACTCCTCTCTTTGATGGAATGAAGAGTGTAAAGTAGCTTTTCGGAGAAGCACTGCTACCTTTAAAGCCGTTCGCTCTTGTCCCTCCTTAAAGCTCACAAAGAAGCCAACGCAAAAGCTCGATACATCTTAAAATCTGCTTAGAAGAATTCTCGGAAATAATTTCGTTCCTCTTTCTCTAGAGATACGCCCTTCCCTCAGATCTGGAAAATGGCCAAGGCGTTTAGATCTCCCCTTTCTGAGCGTCTCCACCTTTCTTATCCTCCTTTGTCTAATCTTCATTCCTTCTTGGACTCTACTGCTCCTGCTTGTGTGCCTTCTTTCGAGGAATCGAACATTCCTTCTCTTCCGAATAGTTCAGGACCTCATTTCCTATCTTCTCTTTTCCGCTGTCCTTAATAAATCCTTTCCTTCTGCTCTTGGCTTGGGCGGTCTTTCTCTCCTTATTCTTAAAAAACTCTCTCCTTTTTCCCCTTCTAAATATTTTAAACTTTTGTCTACTTTCTGGTTTTACTCCTAAGTCTTGGAACGACTTCATCGTCATTCCAATTCTTAAAAGAAATCAGTGCTCCTTCCGTCCTATCACCCTAACCTCTTCTCTGCGCCAACTCCTTGAAGGCTTAATAAACAACAGTCCCGTCTGGTAGCTTGAGCATAATAATCTAGTCTCTTCAAATATGTTCGATTTTTGCCCCGGGCTTGGCCCGGTTAATTGTGTCAGTCATTTCCTTGTTGATATCTATAAATCTTTCCTATCAAAGAAATTTACTGTCGCTTCTTTTATCGATGTCTGCTCTGCATTTGATAATGTGCATCTTCCTTCTTTGGACTCCGAACTCTTTTATCTTAACTTTCCTCCGGTTTTTGTCACTTTTGTACTCAACCTTTTTCATCATAAAACACTTTATCTATCTTCTCCTTCTCTTTCCACCTTCCAAGTATCTTAAGAAATTATTACGACATATTCAAATCTAATACATCTTTTTTTTAGTAATTTTATATAAAACAATTTGAAATTATTTAGCATTTTAAATTTATAATTTAAATTATTTTTAAGTACAACTAAAGTTTTAAAAAAAGAGCTTTTTCGTTATGCGTTTTTTCCAGTAATTTTATATAAAACAGTTTGAAATTGTTTAACATTTGTACGAACAATGCGATAAAAACCTGGTTGAAACGACTTATAGATACAGTTTACGCAAAAATAAAGAAAAAAAGGCAAAAATAACCGCTGTGATCGTATCCCGTAATGATGAGCAATAATGCAGCAGCTGAGGAGTCCGAAATTTACTTTTTTCGCATTATTTCATTACATAATTATTATAATAATCGCTTTATGTAATTTCAAATTTGACAAATTTTAACTGATAATGATAACCAACTTACCGATGGAGAGGGAAAAGTCATTAAGCAAGTACCATGTTACTATACGGTGATATTACAGTTTTCGCTAACCTGTAAACTCCGCATTCTCTTCAACAGCGCTATCTGCTGTAACACGCGTGTACTAAAACGAGTTCGTATAAATTCTTAAAACGTAGACTAGAGTGGGCTCCTTGATGTTAACTATACTCATTTCACTGATCGATGATAAATTTATAAATTTTCATGAAAATCACTTTCGGATATAAGTGTAAAATAAATAAGTCAATTTATTCTGTGTTTTCTTCACTGATGGCAAACTGATGTGTGGACGCCACCTACCTTATCCAGGGCCGGCGAAAAACGATAATTACAATGTTCGCATGCTCGAACACCGCAAGAGAAATTCCATAAGTCACTCAGCAGTAGATAGGAAATTTTATACGATGGTCTGCAGGTCATGGGAAAAATGGAAATTTCGATACTGAATATTACACAACACACTGTGAACTACTTGGCCATGCAAGAAAATTTTTGACTCTACAGAATTAATTCACAAATATTACGTGAACTTTGACGATTCATTCTGTGGTGAATAAAACAAGAGACTTTGGAAATCTCCAGAAACCAAAATGAAGCATATCAATTAATTGAATTCGCATTTACTAATTACTACCATAAAAAACGCGACGAAATAAGGCTTGCATTTGTAGAAATAACAAAGAAAACACTATAATATGTATATAAATATATATATATATTAATAAGAATTTATCATAATCTACAGTTCGGGTGTCATTTAATACGTATTCTTTATAATACAAATTCTTTTTCTCGAAGAATAATTTTTATTCCTTAAGATGAATCGGATCCCTATTCTAAGACGACATTTAAAACGAATTCTCGTTACAGTTTGTTATAATCATAAAATACCCGCTAATAGCTCAATATTTCTTCATAAGAAATCCTCGAAAATATGATATATTTATTTAAAATTTTCATATCATATAAAAGATAACCATCCAAAAAATTTATTAAGTTTTATTAATGATATAAATAAAAAAATATATCAGAGTTCGCGAATTTAACGTACGTAGTTTCGTTCCGGATCTGAATCACTCCCAGGTTTACCCAATCTGAAATAATTAGGTACCAGAGAAACTTGTGAAAGAGTAACTGCCCCCCCTACTCTCATTAGTAACGTTGAGCTTAGTATATTGTGAAGCTTAACTTTACAATCCATAATACTTTATCAAGGATATATGCGACTTACTTTACTTTACGTATAAAATGGGAACCGCAGACGAAACGCCATCAATACCGATTCGTATCAACTCAGTTTGCACCGGGAACTCATCAGGCTTTACAGTCATTCGAACAAAGGCCGTTTACACTAACGCTATCCATTCGTACTGTGCGCAACACGATACAGCGACAAACACGTAACTTACTTAAATGTACAAAATTTATAATTATTCCGAATTTTTTAAAACTCCTTTTTTTTAACGCGTCAATTTAGTAATTTTTATCTTTAATAAAAAATAAATAAACAAAAATGTAATAAAAATGAAAACTATGGTAATAGGAAGTCTATTTGGTCCGATTAGTCTTATTGTTTCAGCTGTATTGGAATTATTTTTATTCTCCAGTTTGAAACATTTTTAATTCGGATTATTAAATTCCTGCCGTAAATCTATAAAGCTTTGTCGTAAAATGTATAAAAATGAATGATTACTTATATTTATAATAATTTATTATTATTATTTTTATTACTACAGATTTGCGATAAATTATATAACTTTTTTTTATTAACAATTCACGCGAATGAACAATATATTTTAATATTCCATTCATCATATAACCGAACTAACTTTAAATATCTCAAATTAATACTAACATCTAGCGTAAATGTATATATATTCTTTTAGTTTATTAAATTGTTACATATTAATCGTAATGCCATTTAGAAACTTGGCTTCTCCTTCTTCTTCTGTCTATAATATGTTGGTCAAGCTTAATTGTAACGTAGCATAAACATCGGATAACATCGTGATGCATCTTGTAATCACAGTCTTTAAAAATGGATGTCCGTATATATGAGATCGATAAACTCTGACACCGTTTGCCCGATCACCATGAAAGTTGGCACATATATGTATTTTTTCATGGAGAAGGTTTTTATGCTATCCACTTGGTTTTAACTGTGCAGAGATCAAGAGAAAAAAGTCCAAAATTTAATTTGCGAAAATACTAAAAAAAAAAAACACAATAAAATGCAGGTGTTATATGTGATACAAATGTCATTTGCCTAACAAGCAAAAGAATAAAACAAAATAATAATGATATTTCATTTGAAACTTACTCACCAATTACTAATCACAGTCCCCATTACTGTTTACCGATGTTATAGGAATATGCTACGTTACAATTAAACTTGACCAACATATATATAGACAGAAAAAGAAGGGGAAGCCAAGTTTCTAAATGGCATTACGATTAATATGTAACAATTTAATAAACTAAAAGAACATATATAATATATATATATATATATATATATATATATATACATATAAATTACGCAACTAATAAATACTGGCAAGCCACAATATTTGGCAGCCAGTAAATAATTAATCGATACACTAAATAGTAAACCGATTTTTAGAAAAACATAGGAAATACATATTTTTCCAATTTTTTATTTTAAACTTAATTTCTTTTCCAAAATTATCCCGTTTCAAATTTTCTTTCGTATTTTTGGATAAATCTATCTCACTGTTCAAAAATTCATTAGGATCTACAGAAATAACGCCTGCATTTTATTGTATTTTTTTTTTAGTATTTTCGCAAATTTAAATTTTGGACTTTTTTTCTCTTGATCTCTGCATAATTACAACCAAGTGGATAGCATAAAAACCTTCTCCATGAAAAAATTCATATATGCGCCAACTTTGATGATGATTGGTCAAATGGTGTCAGAGTTTATCGATCTCATATATACGGACATCCATTTTTGTATCTATAGATATATGTACGCATTTAATCTCTAATAAGATTATTATATATATACTACCGAACAATTTACATATGAAAAATTTATTTAATATATAGTTTTGAATTTTTAAATTGTAATCTGATAAAAATCGAAATAACACATTACAAACATTAATTTGAGGATTGGCAATAATTGAGGTAATATTGACTGTTTGGTAAATTTTGGCTTGAAAGCAATTAACAGAGTTGAACATTGGGTACGGTATTTTGGACATAATCAGAAAACATGATTCAGGTCTTGTATGGAGGCGCCGCGGTCACAAATAAGACACTTGTGTAAAGGCCGACTCAAACCAAAGACGGGCATTTAGATTGTAATGATTCGCTCGGCATCTGTCTATGGTGCTTATGATTTCTCGAGAGGGAGATTAAGACCAAAGAACATGGGTTTTCTGAGGCGGTTGAAGAAGTATGAAAAACATTCGATTCTTTTACTTTGACCAGCGAGTATTAATTGTTAAATGGTGTTGTTTCGGATTGCGATTTTTTGCTAAAATATTTGAGGTCTTTAAAAGGAAGTTTAAAATCTGAATCTGCGATTTAGCAAGTAAATTGATGATTTCATTGTCTTCAACGTGCTGGTATGCTGTGACACAGACAAACCGAATTCTACGACTGTTTGCACTTGACTGGTTGAAATTTAGAATTAGCTTTTTAACTTTTTAATTTCCTAAATGTACGGATTGATTTTAATATCAAGTTTGTAGCGCTCAATAATTGCGGTGTGCTTAAAGAA
The DNA here is from genome assembly GCA_039619475.1 of Icerya purchasi. Classification (NCBI taxonomy): domain Eukaryota; kingdom Metazoa; phylum Arthropoda; class Insecta; order Hemiptera; family Monophlebidae; genus Icerya; species Icerya purchasi. The sequence continues at coordinate 249,955,246 of CM077116.1, forward strand.
TCGCTATAAATTAAAAAGTTTCGATCGGGAAGCTCTGAAGCTATTTTGACGGTGTTTACAAGATCAATTGTTTCCGCGGTGAAAATTAAGGATCTTTTACTAATGCTGCTTTTAATAAAATATCCCGGTTTGGACAGTAAGCGCCACAGCCTGTTGGGGAGGAGTTATCAACCTTGCTTCCGTCTGTATTTGAAATAGAGTCGCCGAAAACAGTTCACGAAAATTATTCATTTTTCCAATGAAATTGCTCACGATTGAAACTTTGATGTAGGCAATAATTGCTGCAGATTACTCTGATAAACTCATTTTTTTTCGCGCGAGTAGAAAAGTAATATGTGACAAGTCCAGCAATCGCATTCGTACGTTCGAAAGGGTTTCTCCCTGTCGGTAGCATCGCAGTAACAATAATAGCTTTAGAATTTTCTAGAATGACACGTAGTGGTAAAAACAGTATAAAAAAGTTGAATGACCTTGAGCTTATAGATAGAAAATTAGTACAACGAATAGTATAAAAAATTTAAAAATGAACGGTAAAAATGTACATTAAAATTTTGCTTTCAAAATTTTTGACTTCCTCGTATTAGCAGTATCGAACACAGTTCGGAAACAACTTTAAAACTACTATACTCCGTCCAAACTCGGAGTAAAGTTCGATCACTGAATTCCATTTAAAAACAATCAAATTGATAAAAAATATCCAAAATAGATTTTTGAGATACACACTTTATAAAGTAGCCGGAGTTTTTATTACAAAATTGAAGTATTACGAGAATTTATTAACACAGTTTAATTTTATTGGGCACTAACAAACAGCTCAATTTTTATTCATTCCCCTTTAAACTTTTATGCTACAATTTAATTAACGATTCTGAATTATTCGCTGATTTCTCAGTTCCCGATAAAGTAATTGTACGAAACGTCTTTTTTATTTAAACCACAATAAAACCAATGCAAAATAATTTTGAGGTCCACTATGAAATTATTTTTAATTATTTTTTAGAACTTTACTTTTCGCCGTACAAATTAAAAATTCACACAACTCAACAGATGTCTTTAAATGCATTAATACAGTGCAAGTATTTATGTTACTGTTTACACTTATTATTTTCATCTTTATTTACTTTTATCATCATTATCATCATTTGTTACAGCACTATTTTCTACGCTCTGTGTCCATAGTACCTTTTTTTGTGTCTGAAGTCGCCTGTTTTATTGTATTTCATGTATTATCTATTACGTATAATGTAATTTACGATCCGTTCTAATTAAGAGCACATAAAATTGCAAATAAATAGGTAAACAAATAAATTCCATTAGTGTTTCGCTAAGAATGAAGTATGATAAATGTTTTATAAATAAAGAACACTAACAAAAAAATACAACTACAAAATGAACTTTGGTTTTCTACCTTCTACGATTTCAGAAATAATAAAGATGAAACAATGAACAAAGCAGGAAACACATATGCCGAAATGATTTGTGATTATTTATAATGCGATCACGAACGTCACACCTTTATCAATTACTCCATCTTCCTAAATAAAAAGGTAGCCAACATTATGAGAATATATATATATATGTATATATAATATTTACTACTGACGTTGATGTATACTGAACAGAAAAAATAACAGATTACAAATGCGGATTTTTCGGAGGCTTCCGATATTAAAACTTTACTTTCACATACAATTAATTACACCGCGCTATAAACGTCTATGTGAATTTTTTAACACCTTAAGGTAGCCTCCCCCCTAAATTACCTATTTCATCCAAACTACCTCCCAAGTGATTTCTTTCTCATCAAACTCCATCAACAGATTTAATCAATTTTCATAATTTAAATCATTTTTCCAAGGGAAACTGCAGTCATCGCGGCTTTTTAACGTGAACATGTTTCGTAGCTGGCGGTAATTTTAAACTTTTTCAGCTAAAATCCAAACTTTTTAATATCAAAGAGCACTGCTGATGCCTATAAATGAAAAATTCGATAACTAAGAACTATTTTTATTTATCTGATGCTTTTTTGAGTTTTTTATGTTTCGTTGTTATTTATACATTTTCGCGGTAATGTCCTTCTAATAGCAAAATTAGTTTACTACAAGTTAATTCACAGCCTACATTCTCTTCATTTATCTTCCTACAGCCGTAGAAGTATCGTGAATGAGACGAAGTTGCTCAAATATTTAAAAAAAATACGGAGAGCATAAAAAACGTTTTGATTTCAAGATTTTCCGGGTCGTCCGTTTTCGTAGTTTTATGCAAACGAATAAAATGCATCATCTGAACAAAGCGAAAAAGCCTGTTGGAAAAAAGACATTGTCACCAAGCCACCAGAATAATGCAGTGCTCGAATAATGTAAATACAGAAAAAAGTCTTCGAGGCGGTTTTTTGTGATCTGCCCAGTTATCGTTCGAGAGAATCATCGTTTAGTTCGGATCATTAGAAATGGTTCACGAACTAAACGCAATGATTTACCGATTTACGAACTCATTCAATTTAAATTACTATAACAACGCATTTCTACTGGCACGATCGTCTCTGTGCTAACACGTCATGCTCTGAAACAACACAACTTTGTTAACTATTTTACAAAGCTATACAGAATCCGGTTCCGCGTAAGAATCATTTTGGTATTTCAATAAAAATCGGTTCTATACGTTTTAGTTCGAAATACTCGGCGAGCAAAATTATCCAGTCGCGTTATCTAATAGCGATAGCAAGTTTTGCCGTATTTAGATATTTTTTATCAAAAGGAAGAAGAAATTCTTTCGTTTATTACTATGCTCGTTCAGACGGAAACCGTAATTCACGTTAGGGAAACAATTTTGAAACCCGCGTAGCGAAACTGAGTTCACTTTTAATTATTTAAAACGATCGCGGTTAACTCGGTGGAACTCCTGCTCTAAAAGATTCATTCGACGTATTTGTAACGAAAAATGCAGTTTATTTCGTACATCTCTTAAAGTTGACCGAAGTGTACGCATATTTTCCGAGATTGATGATCAGGTTCCGGCGCGCCAGTTATTTCAATTGAAAAATTTGCGGTACGACGGGGGGGGGGGGGGGGTAGTACATTAAACGGATGCAATTTTAACGGTCGGTACAGTACGGCGAGATCAGATGAGGCGGGTGAAGTGTTTTATTATCTTCTCTCGAAGTCCGCGCACACATTATTATCGGTGTATATTCTTTGAGTTTTTGCACGGTTTCGGTGAAATAGTTTTAAGTTGCGAATGATTTATTTTCACTGTCCGCCAATGATGTGCGGTTTTATAGCGCGTGTGTGTGCGAGTGTGTCGAACAAAACTTTCCGGAACGTGGAAGATATTTTAAATCGCCTTAACTTCCGCAACAAATGTTCGCGGTATAAATTTAAAATTTGAACAAAAATCAAGCAAATGGAAAAATATCTATTTACCGGTGATTTAATGTGTCGAAAAAATTTTCCCAACAAGTTCAGAAAAGATTACAAATACTTACGTAGGAAGTCTGAAGATACGTGGCGAGAATTCACGAGAAACGGGTTTTTACATTTCTTTTCCATTAACGTTGCAAAACTGTGTTTATATTGCGTTTATCGGAGGCTTATGACAAATCGGTTCGTTTACTTTCGGCTAAGTTAACGAGTTCTCTTTTGATTTAACCTTTCTCAAAGCGAACTAGCTGTGTAACTTCTCCCCGAAGCTTATTAATTAACGCACGTAGGCCGAAAATTTGTCTGACGTCGACACCCCCTGAGAGAGCCGAGTCGATGGTTTCGGTTTTTATCGGAGTTCCTGATGTCTGCAGTCAGTGAAGAATATGTGTACGTGTTCGAAGAACAATGATTTCCTCAAAATGAAAAAAAAGCCTCAAAAATGTTTCCATTAATGGGCGAAAAATTAGATCATCTACCTCATACAGATTAAGTTGTCGATACGAATCCTTCTCATGCCCGAATAAAAGAGTAATTTTCATCGGACATTTTTAATACTCCCTGTCAAAAGGTATGGGACTTACTTTACTTTAAAGGAAACACATGTTTTTAGCAGCAAGCCCTGAAACATTCTCTATTGAAGATTTTTGTATAATTTAAGAGCTGCATGTAACAAAATACGAGGAGATTAATAATTTTAATTGTAACGTAGTTCTTCTTTTTTTATCCATTTAACTGTTCTCGATCGTTGGTAGCAACTATGGCGACGATTTCATGATATGATCCTCGGCGGTCGCTTGCTGTATGGAACAAATCGTCTACCTTCATAGACGGCCATTTCTGGATATTATCAAAAGTACCTTCCCCATTATTATTATTACGGTCTGTGACAGTTTATATTTTGCACCTCTTAATATGTGTCTCAATTATGCCGCTTTTCTTCGTTTGATTACATTCAATAACTCTCTGTCCTTTTTTTCAATCATATATTTAATATTTCTTTATTCTTCTTTTTTGCAGTCCTCCGTTATCGTAGTATACGGCGTTAATACCAGATTTCGAAGGCTTCTAAAGTGTTTGTTATTTTAACATTTAGCGTTCGTGATTCACGGCCATACAACAACACTGACCATACGTAGCGTTATTTTAAAGCTCTGATTCTTTATCCAAGAGATATTTAATGCGATGCGAGTGTTTTCCTCATTTTCATAAATGCTACTCTGGCCTGCTCTATTCTAAATTTCCTCCTTTGGGTCTCCAGCGTCATTAAGCCGAGCGCCTAGGTATTTGTATATGTTTACTACTTCTAATTCACCATTCCCTAGTGCATTATCTTCGATTTTACTCTACTGTCACCGTCACTTTAGTTTTCTTAATATTAATTTCAATACCGTATTTATCGCAGGTTTTTTCTATTGTTTTCAATAATATTTCCAGATCCTTCGCATTTTCAAGCTAATATTACCGTGTCGTCTGCTTATCTTACATTATTTATGATTTCACCTCCTATTTTGACAACTTCAGATCTATTTGTTAAAGCTTCGTAACATAGTTGATAATTTTAATTGTAAGACCGTGTGAGACAGTTTCGTTGGAATTCGCAATGATAATCTAATCAATAGCGTTAATTTAAAAACTCTAGAATGTCTGTAACGCACATCGACAATCTTCTCCGCGTGTGTGTCAATATATAGTTACATCATGGGATGGTGGACTGGTTTATGAAATGAAAAAGGGTATAGAATTTCTTTTATTTATAGACGCTCACTGTGACGAGTAAATTTTATTCTAAAATAGCGGCATATCGCTGGTGAAAGTATGAGAAATTCTCTAGTAAAACGGAGATTTAAGTCTCCATCGAGAATAGTGGGCATCAAATGCTAATCTTTTTCTCTACCATCTTTTAAAAAATATATTATACTGCCTTTTAACCGTTTATCGAACATCGCGCGACTCTCTTTACTTACGCTATATGATATTATATAAATTCTTTGTCGGCTAATCAGTAAATTTACCGTGTCATTTTATCGATAATAATTTATTTAATCGCATTTCTATAATTTACATCGTTCCATACTTTTTTTTACAATATAAAAAGACATAACGCAAACATTTTTCACCAAACCCCATAAGACATACACGCCAAAAAGATTAGTTTTCATTGCAACTCCGCCGAAAACATTCATTAGCAAGTCAGATAGTACCGGTATAGTGGTTTTCTTCGAATTTTTTATGTATGCGGAAAAATTAAGCTGAATGGAAAAACGAAAATATTAATTTTCCTTATTAATTTCGTAACACAAAAATGCAACTTTTTTGCCGAATAAAGTGAGCGACGGTGAAAAACATTATTATTATTATTATTATTATTATTATTATTATTATTATTATCATCATTATTTTTATAAATCTTTCCCTTTCAGAGAGCTTCACAAATATGAACTCACACGACATATGATCTACTGCTTTCTCTCAAATTTGCCACAATCCCAGCAATTCTCGATGAATAAAACACGCTGGTCTGTGTGTAAATCACATCTAATCGCTTCCGATAATATCGTTCTTCGCTGAATTTATCCAGCCTTATTCCTTTTTCCTTCCATATTTATAAAACTGACATTTTAAAAGCCTATTCTAGAACATGTGCTTCCTTGCGTCTTGTCTAGTGAGACCCACAACTTATTTATTTATATAAAAAAAAAAAAAAAAATCCAGCAAAAACGTAATCCGTATTAGTAACCTCATTTCTCTTTCAGATTCACCAATTTTTCTCATTCCCTTAATTTACTCTACCTATCTCTATCCTCCAGTCTCATTCTTGCCGATATCAACTGCTACGAATCCCTTCGTCTTCCTTACTTTTTTTTATTATCTTCATTATACTATCAATCGCTGACGAATGTCTGATTCTTTGCTTTCCATACTGCTTCTAGGTGATGGTCTTTTGTTGACGTACCCAAAAAACACGAAAAAAAAAAGATAAGATTCACTTTTACGGACCGTGTCTAACAGAGTGCAAAGTATTTATTGAAACTGTCTAAATGTAAAATGGAATTAATTTGATGAGAATGTTTTACTTTTTCTCGTTTTTTTTCCTTCTATTTATTGTAATCGTAACCAAGGCCAAAATTCAGCAGTAGAGCAAAAAGCGTTAATTTTTCTCTGATTAATTTTTTTTTTTTTTTCCCTAAGATTGTATATGAGGGTTTCCATGTGCCGTGTTTAACTACTGGGGCTATTACAACATATGGAGCCTACTTAAGGGGATTAAACGCGATAGTACAGATCACTGCTCCGCATGTAAGCTAATACAGCTGCGACCGCGGGCGGAGCATTTGACAGTATCGTAGAAGTAGAGGAAGTGGTGAAGTGCATGGATCGTGGTACTGCAAAAGAGGGACATTCGAGAAGTAGGAGATTGGTGGATGGGGCGCTCGGTTGACTACAAAAGGGGCAGACATTTGGGGGTTCCTGGCTCGTGAATATGTAGCCGTGCGAGAGGGTTGTATGTCCTATTCGGAGACGATTCAGGACAGAAAAATCTCTGCGGGAAACTCCGTCTGTGGGCCACCAAGGCTCCGTGGTTGTTTTTATGCTTCGGAGAAATGTACTTGAAGATCTCCATTCCTGTTGCCATTCTTCTCCAGTTTGCTGCATAAATAAATGAGCCAATGTAGGGGGAAGAGGGGGGTTGTGTGGCATTGGAGAGAACAATGTCGCCTGAGCTGCTCGATTGACACGCTCATTGCCTGGAATCCCAACATGAGCCGGCCCCCATAGGAAGGACATTTCGGAGTTTAAATGTGATAACCTGTATAATAGGTAATGTACCTTCCTTACCAAAGGGTTGTTGGATTTAATCCCCGAGATGAGTTGAAGGGAGTTTAGAGAGTCAGTTATGAGTAGGGCCTTTGGGACTGGGGGTTGCTATCGGTATAGTGTTGGATGCAAAAGACTATCGCGTATATTTCAGCGTCCAGTGCTGTACAGCAATCGTGCAGTCTAACTGACTCTGCTGCCCCTGAGACTTCGAAGGAGCATGCCGCCGGTGACTGATAACCTATTGCCTTCGCTCCATCTGTGTAGAGGCATGCATGGTCTGTGTAGCTCGCTATGATATTTGTTGCTATTTGTGCTATGTTTGGGGGGTATTGAGCTTTGTTAAATTTTGTCAGCGATATGTTGATGTTTGTGATTGGCTGACTCCAAGGTGGTGCGGTTGCTGCGAAGTCTGGCAGAGTTCTTGGGATTGAAAAGATTTGGAAACGACCCATAATCGAAAAAAGTTCGGGCACTGGGTCATTCCCAAACCTCATATTAGGAGATATTGTCGGGGTTTTGGTACTACTAAGGAGGGTGCTCATTGCTTTAAAGTTATAGTACTTCCTATAGTAGGACAGCGGGGGACAACCTGCCAGTGCATACAAACTTATAACCGGAGAAGAGGGATGAGCAGAAAGGATAGACCGGAGGGCAGCAGAATGTATAGGATCTAAGGATCTTAGCACACTTTTAGCGGCTGAGGAGTACACCTGGCACCCGTAATTAATTCGTGAAAGGATAATCGATCTGTAAATTGTAAGAAGTAATTTTGGGTTTATATTGTACTTGTAATTTGATAGATATTTCAGGATAGACAAGGATTTTAGGCACTTGGTTTTGAGCTCAGCTATGTGAGAGCGCCAGGAAAGTTTTTTATCAAATATTAGGCCTAGAAACTTGACTGATGGACGATTTGGGATAGGAAAACCATTTAGACTCAGGAATACGCTGGGAAGTGGGTTTTGGCGTTCCCTGTGGAAATCAACACATATTGTTTTTGTTAAGGAAAAGGTCAGACCGTTATCATTGGACCACTTTTGTAAATTTTCAATGGATTTTTGGAGGATATTTTGAGCGTTTATAGGATGGTTGGACGATAAGGATATATTCAGGTCATCAACGTAGAGCCGGGACGTTACTGGGGCGGCAAGGCAGTCAGTTATATCATTGATATAATATATGAACAAGTTTGCGCTTAAAGCAGAGCCTTGTGGCACACCATTTTCCAACAGCATCAGTTCAGACGTTGACGAACCAGTCGTAACTTGGATCGTTCTATTGTCTAAGAAGCTGTGTAGGTATTTACCCAATTTTCTGGCGATTCCCGCCGTTCGCAGTTTTAGTAGTAAGCCATGACGCCACAGGCGGTCAAATGCTTTTTCTAAATCGAAAAATACTGCGTAGAGGTGCTGTTGGCGATGAAACGCCGATAAAATCTGCCTTTACAGGCTAAGTAGCTGGCTGACTGTCGATCTTGCCTCTCGCCCGCCGGCTTGGTTAGGAGATAGAAGACATTTTTGTTCTAGGAAAAACATGAGGCGCCTATTAACCATCTTCTCCAGCGTTTTGGAAATGACACTAAGCAATGAAATAGGACGGTAACTTTCGGGAAGAGTAGGATCTTTATTTTCCTTTAGTATTGGAATGATATTGGCTGATTTCCATTGTGGAGGAATGTTTCCGGAATTCCAGATTTGGTTGAATATATGTAGGAGAAAATGTTTGCCGGAAATTGGGAGATACTTTAGCATGTACGGGTGGATACAGTCGGGGCCAGGGGCAGTGTTGGATGTGTGGTGGTTGAGTTGGAAATTTAATTCTGAGATGGTAAAGTTACTGTTGTATGTTTCGTTGGATTCGGACGGGAAGTGCACTGGCTGTTGCTCTGCTTGGTGTTTCATGCTGCGGAAGGCGGGAGGGTACTTTTCTGACGACGATGCTGCGGCAAAGTAGCTGGCAAACGCTTTGGCGACGTCCGCTTCATCCGTTATCTGGCTGCCATTGATTCTGAGTTGAACGCGTTTTGGGGCGCTGTTGATTCCGCTGATGGATTTTATTTTGTTCCACATGGTCCTTTTTGACGTTGACGAAGAGATCGATGCGATAAACTGTTCCCAGCATTCTTGTTTTTTGCCGCGAATAAGAGCACGGGCAAGAGCTCGGGACTTTTTGAAGGCTATTAAGTCAGGTAGCGACCGAGACGTTTTATACTTTCTGAGTGCTCGTTTGCGCTGTTGGATTGCGGTATGAATCTCTTTGCACCACCATGGTATTCTCTTAGCTCGGGAATTGTGAGAGATGGGTATTGATAAGCAGGCGGTGTGTAGAATAGCATTAAGAAACGTGCTTAAATTGTCTGATAGGGACTTGCTAGGAGCTGGGACTTTGATTCCGGCCTCGTATGCCACCCAGTCCGCCTTGTGGAACAAAAATCGTGGGGGTCTTGGAATTAGCGGTGATGGATGGTATCCCGCGAACTGTAGGAATACTGGGAAATGATCACTGGAGCAAAGGTCGTCATGGATAAAAGACTTAAGTTTCGGGAAGAGTAATGGGGATACCAGTGCTAAGTCAATAGTCGAGAAGGTGTTATGGGAGAGGTTGAAATATGTGTGGTCAGGTGGGACCAGGGTACACAAATCGTACTCTATTAATATATTAGTGATGATTGATCCATGTCTGTTGGTTGACGCCGCTCCCCATAGTGGGGAGTGAGCGTTGAAATCTCCAAGTATGACCATTGGGCTTACTATTTGGGATATGGCGTTTTGAAGGCCTACCGAATGTACCATAGTGTTGGGGGGAAGGTAGCAGTTGCAGATCGTTAATGAAAGTCTCGGAGGACCGTGTAAGAATACAGATATCGCTACCATCTGAAGAGGTGTGTCTATTCTGGCTGATACAGCTGAGACCGACGTATACACTAGGATTGCTACTCCTCCGCTTGCTCGGTTGCCACCAATATTATCGCATCGGAATAGGCTGTAGTCCTTTATTCTTGGTTTGTCTCCAGGCCGCAAGTGCGTCTCCTGCAAGCAGGCTACCGATGGAGAATATGTGGCTAATAGTTGTTCCAGTTCGGCTTGGTGATTGATAAAGCCTCTGCAGTTCCACTGCATAATTGTATTGTTGCTCGCCATGCTGGGTGTTTCTATGTTGTTTCGTAAAGCCAGTGGCTGTTGTTAGTCGGTCTTTCATATTGGGGTTCACATGGGGTTCGTGTGTTAGTGGGTAGAGCTCCCTTCTGACGTATTGCCATCTGTGGATAGGCAGCTCAGACCTTTTAGTATGCGGGTACATTTATTTTTTAAGCTCGAGTTCTTCAGGTGTGGTTTGGTTGCTGCAATTAGGTGAATCAGTCCGTCTTTATCCTGTGTAAAGTTGTGCGCGTAGGTTATATAGTCAGATTTAGAAGTTATGTTTTTCATGAAGGTTTTGTAATTGTCGAAGTTAATGATGAAGTTGGCTTGATCGTTATCAAACATCGGTCTGACCTTCTCAACTGCTTCGTCGATGTTTATGTTTTTTTTTTGTTTTGGCTTCCGATTAGCTGACTCAGTGATGTGCTGCACGTCTGGCGGTGTTTTGAAATCGGTTTTCTGTTGTGCCTGTTGCTGCAAAAGGTCCTTCTCTTCTGGCTGTGATTTCAAAGTATGATTCAGCTCTGATTGGATTGGGGAGCTATCTGTTTGTTCCAGTAGTGCAGTATGGCTGATGTCGTCCTCTGGTAACGGGATATTAATTTTCTTTGTTGCAGGCTGAGATGTCGCTGATAGTGTGGGATCGTCGGGCAAAGAGTCTGGTGTTGCTGGGTGGGGGCGTTTCGCATTTGGGATTATTTGGTCGACTTCCATTGCTCTGCCGATGTCTAGGTGTTGTGGGGGGGGGGGAGTAGGTAGCATGGTTGGTTGGCTAGTGTTTCCTTTTTTATTTGTACAGCTGTGGCATGAGTGGTCGTCTAAGTGGAGGAATATGCGGTGTTCGTGTTCATTGTGGGTTAGTATAAAGTACTCAGGGATGTTGGAACAATTGGCCTGCTCTATATAGACTTGTCTACGCCAGCTGACAATATGTCCGAATTCGGCGTCGTTTGGGTTGACCCGAAGGATGGCTATAGGGGTGATTAATTTCAAAGAAAACACTGAGGCAAGGTGAGAGACTATGAGCTGGTTCGGGATAGTAGGAGAGACATTTGACATGATTAGTTTATTCGATGGATTTTTTAAACGTCGGGCAGTGATCACTTGCGAGCCTATTTTAATTCTTCCTCCATGTTCGAATAGCTTTTCGACATTGGATTTCGACTTAAAAAATATTGCCACTCGGTCTCTGCTGATTTTCAAGCCTGCTATTATGTTAGATGGTCCGCCAACTAAATCTTTTAATGCCAAGAAGTAATCGCGGTTGCTGCTTGTCGGAACGTACGGGAATATTACGCCCTGTTCCTCTGTTGGGTAATTGAAGTCGATTAGCGGGGCTATTTTCTTTATAGTTTTTAATTTTTCGGAGAAGGATGCTGGTACACTCGGTGCGGTCGGGAGGGTTGCATCGGAGGGGCTGTTTTGGATTTTGTCATTTACCGCGGTCGCTGCGGAGCTATCAGCGTTAACATCGGCAGACGGCTGGCTGCGCGAGTTTATCACGAGAGATAAATCAGCTGAACGCTGCGGGTTTGTTTGTGTGGTGAACTGGTTTTTGTCGGAGTTGCTGATAAGGCTTGCGTCGTGCGTTGATGTGATCGGTGTGTGTGTGTGTGACTTACCTGTTGTGTGCGGTGTGGACTTACTAGCGGTTGCGCTGTTGTTCCCGTCGGGTTTAGACGGCGCTTTCAGCTTACCAGCCGGCTTCCCGGTTGCGGGCGGCGGGCGGTTCATGGTACTACGATGTTCTTATCACTATATTATTATTACTTGATTTGAAAAACGCGAACGCGAGAAAACGATAACTGTTCGAAACAAAGAATTTATGATAGTTGATTAATCAAATTTCGACGAATCAATATTTTTTTTTTTTTTTTTCCTTAAATTTATATGGTCCATGTGCTGTGTGTAATTGCCGGGATTATTACAGCACATGGATCAGTGCAGGATCAGAAGTGTTTTAATATGTTAGCCGCTCTAATATGGTTTAGTATATCCTGGACCTGTTTTGGTTCGTTTGACAACGCAACCGTCGGTAAGTTGGAGGTGCCTGCAGACAGGCAATGTTCCAGAACGTGTTCAGCGGTTGGTGAAATTGAGGAATTGCATATGGAACAGACAGAGGGAGGAGATGTTCCTTCCAGCAAATAGTTGTGGGATATTGCTGTGTGCCCTATGCGGAGTCTAATTAAAGCTGCAAACTCTCTGCGGGACATGGATATCGGTGGCCACCAAGGCTCAGTGCTCACCTTAATGGATCGCAGCCATGATGTGTGAGCGGACCACATAATTTCCCATGTCTCTGCCTATGTTGCTGAAAAAAGGGTGGCCCCAGCTGAGGCAGAGGGGCACCTTCGGGCATTGGACTATATGTTGCTGCCTTGGCAGCCAAGTTCACACGCTCATTCCCCGGCACACCGGTATGACCCGGGGCCCACAAGAATGTTACCTGTGAGCCAGCCCGAAAAAGCACGTTAATGATGCGCTTTATTTTTCGAGATAATATGTGAGAGGTTTTAGGTGCCTGGAGTGTCCTAGTCGATTGCAAGGAATCTGTGATTAGAAATGCATTTCGACGTTGGGGGTAAGACTGCAGATATTCTCTCAAGCAGAAGAAAATACCATACAGCTCCCCCTCCAGCACTGAACAGAAGTCGTGGAGCCGAACCGCATGAACAACTCCCTCCACCTCGTAGGCGCAAGCCACTGGCGAGGACCCATTGAGGGGGTTTGCTTTGGCACCATCTGTATACAGCTGTCTGTAGCTGGGAAAAAGTTGCATTTTTTCCGCCACGTACTTGGACGGCAGAATGACATCCTGGTCCGAGCGATCGCTCAGCAGAGATAAATCCGCAACAATCGGAGTATCCTCCCAGGGGAGTTCAACATGCTGATGTGCAAGGTCAGAGTTCCAGTTAATTCCTCTTTTCTTAAGGATGGCTAGTACACTGGGGAGGGGATCGTTCGGAAAAGACGGTAGTGGGATTTCTGAATTATCGTTGTGGCGTAATTTAGCTTGGTACCAGTAAAATAAATCTCTGAATTCATAAGAATTTCGGATAACCGTTAAGGGTGGGATGCCCGCTAGTGAACAGATTTCCAACGATGGCGACGTCCTATGCGCTCCCAAGATAATTCGTATAGCAGTATGATGGATTGTGTCAAGTGATTTAAGGAGTGCTTTGTTTGATGAGGAATAAACTTGGCACCCATAGGTCAATTTACTTAAAGTGAGAGATTTGTACACAGTTAGCAGGAGCTTAGGATCTATGCTATATTTCGGATTTGACAGACATTTTAGTATATTTAAGGATTTCATGCATTTATTTTTAAGATGGTGAATGTGATGTGACCATGACAGTTTTTCATCAAACACAAGACCCAAGAATTTAATTGTGTGGAGCAACGGGAGTGGTGAATTCCTTAGGAAAAGAGTTATGTCGGAATCGGGATCACGCTGGCGTCTCTTGTGAAATTTCACACATACGGATTTTGTCGGAGAGAATTCCAGGCCATTGTTATCAGCCCATATTTCCAAGTTATTGATTGTTGATTGAAGGATTGATCTCGCATTGGACGGAAGGTTAGAAGGAAGGGATATATTAAGATCATCAATATATAAGCGGGCTATAACTGGCGGCCGTATACAATCTGCCATATCATTTATGTATAATATAAACAATGTTACGCTCAGCGCTGAGCCTTGCGGAATACCATTTTCGATAAGGAAGGAGGAAGATATTTTGGAGCCAATTCTAACTCGGATCGCCCTATCAGAAAGAAAGTTAAGGATGAAATTGCCCATGTTTCCGCTGATTCCGGCGTTCTTCAGCTTAGTAAGCACACCATATCGCCATACGCGGTCGAAAGCTTTTTCAAGGTCAAAAAAAAACCGAATATAAGTATTGCTTTCTGTTTTGGGCTGTATGTATTTGCCTTTGGAGGCTCAGAAGGTGCATAATTGCGGATTTTGATGTACGGCCACCGACCTGGATTGCAGATAGGATCTCCAAAGATTCTAGGACGGAATAGAGACGCCTATTAACCATTTTTTCCAGAGTTTTTAAAAGGACCGATATTAAGGAAATTTGCCTGTAACTTTGAGGAAGGAAAGGATCTTTGTTTGATTTAAGAACAGGGATTACTAAACGAATCAATATTGAAGTTTTAAAGGGACTAAACACGTTTTCTGCCTACACCAAAACGATTTTCAAACTTTAAGAACGGTGTATTTTATTAATTACCCTTCTTGCACGTGAGCCCGACTAATTTTACTTTAAACGACATGAAATCGCTTTTTCTTGCCTTTTTTTATCGTTTTAGAAACAAACTTTCCTAGTTTTTCCGCAGTCCAGACAAAAAACAATTTCACTCTCTTAATTAACTTTTATAAAATGGTCCCTATTCCCGTATTTCTTCTTTTTAACTTTTATCTAAAAACGGATGTAAGAAATTCTCTCATACGGGGACTACTCACGTAGTCAATCTATATCATAAAGTCCTGTAAAGAGACTGTATTCTAAACGACTGTTTGTAAAATCTCTTCAACGAGCTTCCATTGTTCTCCTCAGATACCTGCAATGTTTTAGATTTTATAGGCTGTCATTATTTAAATAAGGAAATGGATAGTAGGTTGAGTCGTCGCGATAGCCTAGTTTGCTAAAGCTCTTGACTTCCGTTTCGGAAGTCTCGGGTTCGTACGAAAAATTAAATTAAAAATACTCGCTATTTCACGTGGAAGGCAATGTGGCAAACCACCACGTACGCCAAATCAGTACACAGCAGACACACACAGGGCTGCACTTGTAGTTGTAACGCGATAACAAACGGCTACAATCAATTCCGAATGTAGTCTTGCGTATGCACACCCGTGTTGCATATAATAATTGCCTAGTACACAACCTAGATCTGCACGGCTAACATTGCTCACCAACCGAATGGTTGAGGAGATAACGATGATGAAACTTACAAAAGTCGACCGATAACTACCTTTTAATATCACAGAAACCATTCTAGGAAGAGAACATCAATTACCCGTGAAATCTGGGTCGAAATCCGGTACTTTTTGAGATTAACTCGAACAATTTTCGACGACATTTGTTTACATGAAACACGGTAGAACCTTTATAATGGTATTCCTTTTTCTTTCATGCATACACTCTGTACTGCAAACATTTAAATGCCATGCATTTCATTCGATATTGTATCATTTAATTTCCTTACAAAGTTATTATAAACATGTATCAATAAAAATGTTAGACATTTACAGAACGCAACCACTTTCCAAGAAATTAAAAATGTGCCCTGTTCTCGAAGAACGTTAGCGATCATCTGCTTGACTTGATCTTTATCCATGACTCTTCTGAATATTTCTACCGTATCTAATTTGAACCACTTCCTTAGGTTTTCCATCCACATTATTTTCAGTCAGCCATGCCTACGACTACTTTCTGTCTTGTCCTGTATTAACACTTGAAGCACCTCATATTTACCGTTCCTCATTATACGGCCGAAACGTTCTGATTTCCTTATTTTAACTGAGTTGACAATTTTAGTTTTCTTGTTTAAGCGTTTTAATACTTTGGCATTCGTAATTTTGGCCATCCAGGTAATTCAGTATGTCCAAATTTCAAAAGATTCCAAATTTTTACATAATGGGCACTGTCCAAGATCCGATGCCATATAGTAGGACG
This sequence comes from Icerya purchasi, assembly GCA_039619475.1. NCBI lineage: Eukaryota > Metazoa > Arthropoda > Insecta > Hemiptera > Monophlebidae > Icerya > Icerya purchasi. Next base: position 249,971,320 of record CM077116.1, read on the forward strand.
CTGAAAACATATCACCGAAGGAGGCGTATCCACAAGTCTATCTTTGAATTCCGGTTCGTTAGTATCTTATTCATTTTTCGAATGTGTGCTCTCGCCTGTTCAATTCTGGCTCTTATCTCGGTAGATATTTCCCATCTGTCGTTAATAGAACATCCCAAATACTTTATTGAGCTGGCCCTCTCGATCGTTACATTTTCGAGGCACAATGTGCCATTAACCGTGTTCGTTGCACTACCAATAATCATCCATTTTGTTTTAGTCGTATTTGTACGTAAGCCCATATTTTCACTACTTTCATTAAGCGCATTCAGTAATTCTTGTAAATCTTCAAGGCACTTTGCAATCAGAACCGTATCATTCGCATAGCGAATGTTATTAACCACAATTCCATTAACTATTGCGCCTAAGTTTTTTCCGATAATGGACTCCTCAAAAATTTTTTCTGAATGAATATTAAATAAAAGGGGAGAAAGGACACATCCTTGACGTACCTCCTTCATTATGATAACTTCTTCCGATATTTGACTATCTATACGCACTAATGCACTCTGATTCCAATATAAGTTAGTTATAATTCTGATGTCTTGACCATCCAGTCCTATTTGCCGCAATATCTCAATGAGCTTTTCGTGTCGTACTGTGTCGAACGCCTTTTCGCAATCCACGAAACAAGCATATATGTCAGTTTGGACCTTACGACATCGTTGAATGAGCATCTGGACACTAAACAGACTTCTCTGGTACCAAACCAGTTGCGAAAACCAAACTGTGTTTTTCCGATATTCTGTTCCCACTTACGGTATATTCTTCGATGTATAATTTTTAAAAACAATTTTAAAACGCGGCTCATTAAACTAATGGTTCTAAATTCTTGATAATGTTTTGCATTATTCTTCTTCGACAGTGTTATAAATGTTGATTTCAACCAATCCTTGGGTATCTCCCCACTATACTGTTAAACAAATCAACTAGGATTTAGAGTGGATGTACACATCATCTGGACCTAGACATTTACCATTTTTTGGCCTTCTTATGGCATATACTGCTTCTTCGCGTGTGATGTCTAGGCCATCTTCAACTTTAATGTTGGGAGGTTCATTTTTGTTATCGCTAAAAAAAAGTCTGTAAATATTGTTTCCATTCCTTAATTTTCTCATCCGTGCTCGATCAAATGTTCCCATTTTTTCTGACCATGTAACTGTTCCATTTTTGTTCATAAATTCTTGCAGTTTGTTTTATTCTCTTAAACATGTTAAAGTAATCGTTCTTTGTATATAGTTCTTCTATTTATTTACATTCGTTAAAGAGTTTCATTTTTTTTACATCCCATATCTTCCGTCTTAACCTTTTTACAATTCACTATATGTTTGCTGGATCCTTATTTTTGACCAACCTTCTTTGATCCATTAACTGAAGAATTTCCGTCAGTCATTTAAGCCTGTTTACTTCTTTTACCATCGTTTATAAGATATCCCTGTGTTACCGTTGCGAAAGTCTGTTTGATGGTTTTCCATGCTTCCTCGACATTCCTTATATCCATTCTTTTAATATCATTCTATCTTTCATTTATACATATTCTTATTTTATGTTTTATTGTTTCCTGTTGCAATCTATTCATTGCGGTGCGTCTAAAAGTTACATATTTTTGAATTTTCTTCAGTTTTACATTTAGTTTTGCCAGCAAAAGATTATGGTCGGAGTTAATATCGGAACTCGGATATGTTTTTACACTTTGTATTATGTTACGGAATCTGCTTTTTCAGGCGCTTCTGTCGTACGATGTCCAGGTATATAGACGTCGTGGCGGTAATTTAAATAAAGTATTCATGATTATAAAATATTCTTCTTCGCACCATTGCACTACGCGGTCTATGCGTTCATTACTCACGCCGAAACCGTGATCTTCAACTACATCAGCCCGTCTTTCCTTTCCTACCTTGGTATTGAAATCCCCCATTAATATGTTAATTGTTTGATTTAGTGAACGACAATGCTATTCTGATTTGGAAATAAAACTGCTCAATTTAAACTTCAGTTGCAGCGACTGTTGGAACGTAAGGTACAAATTTATTAACGCATTTATTCGTTTCTGAGTTAACCATGTGAAACCAACTCCATTATAATGATTCGGATCATCGTTTCCAGCGTAGTACAACTGATAGTCATTGGTTCTATATTTGCTAGAATCACCTTACTACGCTAACGCCGAGAATGTCTATGTTCAGCCTTTGACAAAGTATAGTGAACCAGAATAACATACGACTTTTTCCTTTAAAGAAAAAGTAAATAAGATTCTTTATACACAGCCATCTTAATTCTCGGACCTTTTCAATATAAACACTGCGACCCTATGCTAAGGAAGGGAAAAGGTATAAAACAGCTAGCATTGAAATTATAGATTTATTTTGGTTCATCGATCAAATAACAACCTGCGATAGGTGAAATCTATACGTCATATGTAATTTTTAATTTTGCACATTGTATAAACAACATTTTGAACTTTTAGGTATCGTGGAAACGCCTTAAAGATTATACCCTGCTGACAGTCGGATCTACACGATATACCGCTAGTAGCCGTTTTGTTCCGGAATTGCTTAAAACTCCTAGAATACAGGTTAGTAGATAAACGCTATCTTTAGCTATAAGACCCTTTAAAATAAGTTCATTGTAAAATATAAACTAATTGTAATAAGTTTTTATTCTATTTCGAAAAAAATGTAATAAAAAATAGAACTAACTACAAAATATTCTTTTAAATGAAAAAAATGTTTAAATTTTTTTTGGGGGGGGGAGCTTGGCCAACCAAGGGCAGCTACCCAGGACAATTGGACTAGATTAGAGATTAAATTTTAATCCGGTCAGAAATCGATGACAGAAAAGAGACAAGAATAGGAACCACCACCAATATGATGATGGCAAAGCTAAGATATAGGAAGCATTATATGGAGTAGGAAAATTCAGCTTTAATAGCTGAACGTACAGGATATTACGTTCGGAAGAAAGACTGAAAAATTCAAACAGCACGTGGTCAGGATCACAAACGAAGGAACAGTCGCCAGAGTGCAAAGGACAATAAGAGGCCGGGAAAGAGTAAAACGATACCTTGAAGATGAGAGAAAAGTATGATTGAACCGCAGACGACAGATAGCAATACGTTTAAGAGTAGGAAAATAATAGAACCAAGAACAAGAAGGGGGTCTAGGCTGAATAGAAAGGTAAAATGAGTTATGATTGGAAAAGGAGCGAGGATACACATCCGACCAAAGTCTGGCATGCATTCTTTTGGAGAGGGAAAGTATGTTGCGACCAGGAATCTTTTTAACAAAATGTGGAGATTGTAACGTTAAGAGTGCTAAGGAATCCACCGTCTCGTTACCATCAATACCAGCATGACTTGGAACCCAAAATAGGTCGATGGAAATGGAATGGGATAGGGAAAGATTATAGATGAGAAAACGTATATAGAAAACAATAAAATCGAGGGAATATGAGAAAAAAGGAGAGGATATAGCTTGAAGAGCACTTTTGGAGTCCGAAATGATTAGGTATCTATTACAGGAACGAGTTGAGGAAATAAATATAACGGCTCGAAGAATGGCATAAAGTTCCGCGTAAAAGATAAAGCAAAAAACCGACAGCCTGAATGTCCAGTAAGAAATTAGAGATTAAAAAGATTTGGCGTAAAAGCTTTATTATGTAGTCTATCATCTATGTTTGGGAAAATTTTTTTAGCTATACCGATATATATTCGTCCCACTGTGCCTGAAATTTATTATTATAATACTTACCTAATATAAATTTAAACTGTTTAAACGTTAACGATTTTTGTTCGTGTATGAAGTAAGGTTGTTGATATTGCACGTTATTGAATTCATGATTTAAATTTATATTATTTTTTATTAAAAATATGTTAATATTTTTCTATATTTTGTAAGTTAATGGTTTAATACCTGCACTAACAGTGCTTGCCATGCAGCTGGTAGTTCTATAAGCTTTAATCAGTTTTATTGCAATAGTTTTCTGAAAACTTTTTAATATATTTTGAAATCTCTTAATTTTTAACATATCTATATATATATATATATATATATATATATATATATATTACACTACCATAAAGTATGTTAGGCAATATTACGCTTTTATATAATGTTATTCCCTTCTTGTAATTTAATCGGTTATTATTATTATATAATTTATTAAATACAATTAAAAATTTATTAATTTTTTTAGCGATATATTGAAAATGGTTATAAAATTTTAAGTTATTGTCTATTAATTTACCTAAGTATTTGGTTTGACTAACCTTAACAATATTTAATCCGTATTGCATCAAATTTAATCTTTTATCCTTTAAGTTTTTGTTAAGCAACATATAAGTTGACTTAGATTCGTTAATATTTAAATTAAATTGTTCTAACCATTTCGCGATTTCCGTATAAACCTGGTAAAATTTATTTTCCAATACAATTTCATTCTTATCAGCTGTTACTATTGCAATATCATCTACGAAAGTGAAAATGTTTACATTAGTGGGTAATCCGATGTTATACATTTGAAAGAAAACTATGTTCCACAAGTACGGTCCTAAAACAGACCCTTGCGGTACTCCCATAACGGTCTCTTGTTTTTTTGATTAATTACCGATTTGTAATACAGTGAAGCGATTTTCGGATTTACGATGTTCAACATGCCATTATGCAATCCTAGTTCCTTTAATAATACAAGTAATCTATTTAAATCTAAATAGTCGAAAGCGTTTGTTATATCAAGAGTAAGTAAGCATGTACGGTAATTTTTATTTTTGTACATTTTTATTGTTTGTAAAATATTGTGTATAGCCAATTCAGACGATCTACCTGGTAATGCGCCATACTGGTTATCATGTATTATTCCGTTTTTTTTTTCTTCAAATTCTTTTAATTTATTAAGAATACATTTTTCATAAATTTTACTGAAATTAGGATAATAATGATACAGCTCTATATGAAATAGACAAAGAGACATATTTAGTAAAGGATAATACACATTAGAGATGTGTAGTTCGCGAACGAACTATTATGATGAACGTTTCTTTTGAAGGAACTATAAGAACTAGTTCCCGACAACGGAACTAAATAGTTCCGGTGGAACTAAACTTGTTTACTTCCACACCGAACTATTTGGTGTAGGAACATGGCATACGCGGCAGAATAAGATACGCACTTCACACATACACAACTTATTCATACTGTCTGACCTCAAAGTGACCTCTGACCATTGAAAACAAAACCATATTGTTTTGATTATTGTATTAGCGCGTTCTACTCTTCCGATACTTTATCACCATTGTTATTTACTCTGCTGTTAGTGTTAGAAGATACTAAATAGGTCCGAAGGAACTAAACTGTATTCATCGTTCTCGTTCACTCATTTTATCTGACCGACCGAACTATTTGGTCGGAACGATTCCACAAAGGACTTTCGATCCAAAGCAGCGTGATTATAATGAATTAATGAGTGTAGTCATTGCGTACCACGACTATGAAGCAAACGGATCTCTATCCCATTCATTACAATTTACAGTTAGTGAAACGTTATACACTTTTTAAAACTATATAACTAAAATAATGAAATTGATTTATAAAAATATATACAAGTACCTATGATAAACAGAGAAATAAACTTATAAGGACATGAAAAATATTATGTAAAGATATGCGTTAAAAAAAAAACTACAAATTATGATTTAAGAACATGATTTCTTCAATTTTCTTTGATTTTAATCTTTTTCTTCTATCATTTAATGTTACTAGATTGCTTAACCTCGGATAAACTTTTGCTCGTTCTTTCCACCAGTGCAGAGGATCTTCGTTTCGTGGAAGAAGTGGCTCATTTAAATATTTGTCTAGTTATTCCCGCGGCAGTTGGATTTTGTGTTGCATAATGTACTTTTACTTCTTGGTAGAATTCATCCCACAAATCCCTTTCATTCTTTTCTCATTTTTACTTTTGTCCGCCATCATATTTCTGGTACTATCATGGATAATGCTGTCCAGTACTTGAATTGATGTTACCTTTTTTTTTAAATTTTCATAAGCTGTATCGTACTTATGGATGTCGAAAAAATCCGTACTTCTTAAAACGTGGATTAAGAATAGTAGCTTGACATACTAACCCATTGTCTTCAACCGTTTCGAATCTTTTATTTATTTGATCTGTTAATTTTATTTCCAAATTTATAACTTCTTTTGGCTTCTTTTGGTTTTCACAAGATCTCTGAGGAGTATTAACCTTTTTTTCTTAATCGATTTCCAACGAGTCGCAACGTCCATTTTTAATTTTAATGGAGGTGAACTCATCTGCTCTTGAATTTTTTGTAGTTTTAAAAGGCCGTGTAAAATTCTTCTAAAGAATTCTACCACTGACTTCACATTCTATACAGTTGTAGATATTTCTTTTAACACCTCTTGTACAATTAAGTTTAAGGAATGGGCGAAACATGAGAACTGTCACCAGTTACAACACCGTACTGCAGCAACAATATTATTAGCGTTGTTTGTAGTACATCTGGGCAAGTTTGTGTTCTACATTAAATTTTGTCACTTGTTCAATTAAAAATTTTGATAAATTTTCTGCTGCGTGTCTTTCCTCAAACTTAATACATCCTAAAAGTACTGAAGAGAGATCATATTCACAATTTAAAAAATGAGCCGTGATACCTACAAAACTTTCATTATTTGCCGAAGTCCATGAATCTGTTGTCAAACAGCTTCGTTGCATTTTAAAATATTTCTTACTTTTTCTAACTCGGACAGGTACATTTGCGGTATTAGCCTGTTTGATATTATTTTTCTAGAAGGTATTTGGTAACCAGGATTTAACATTGAGATTAATCTTCTAAATTCAGTGTCATCCACAACAGATATCGGGCCGTTTATTGTTTTTTCTTTGTAAAATAAATGCGAAATCGAATCAGAACGTTTTTAGTTTATTTTTCATCCGAAAAGGGACTGATAGTCCAGTCAAATTAGTCCGAAAAATGGGGGTACCCTTGAATAAATTCTCAGAAAGATGAAAATTGGCATGAATGTTAGGGACATCATTGTAATGAAATTGTGAAAAGTCCTCATCAATCTCATGTGTGCAAATAAATTTATTCGAGATCAAAGTTGTCAAAAATGGGTTTTTTGATTTTTTCAGCGAAACGGTTAGTTTTATGATAAAAATAGTTCAGATCAAAATTGTAGATCATGCAATTCTCTACAAAAAATCTCTTCAAATTTTTTTCCTTAAGATTCGCCATTTTTGAGATAAAGCGATTCTAAAATTTACTAAAGTTGTATTCTCCATAATATGCACGACTACATTGCCTATATATGTACATCATTGAACGCATAATATAAGTAAAACTATTGGTCTGTGTGACTAATACATAAAAAAAAATGAGCGATTTAAGATCCTGGAAGCAGCGGCAGCAATCATTCGGGAAGATATTCAATCGGTAGTCATCGATAATTCTCATTACCCCCCCCCCCCCCACGTTGCAAAAAATAGTATTCAAGAACTTTTCTGGTGCTGGTGGAGGTAGAGTGTGGATTGGTTCCAATGTATTGTTAATTAGCTTCCAATCCTAGTCTTCTGGGTCTAATTGATTACCAAGCCACACTTAAACCGGGTAATACAACCGATAAAAGCATTGTCTGCAACATATTGAATAAACGTGTCAGTTTCTGGTGGTAAGATATGATGTGAACGACGAAAAAATGTTGCTGCCTCGTACATCGTAGTAACATTATAAGATGCGCACATACCAAAGGACGAAAACATTTTTATGAGACATTTTGACGTAAACCGTCGATGAAAAAAAGCTGTGAGATCCAATTGTAGCTTGGACTTGGAAGATCGAGGCCGAACAGCAGTCATAATGCTATGACTAATGTTTGTACATACTAATTCTATGTATTTTAAATTGAACCGTTTATTTTTTAACAATAATTTGTCCCAAAAAATAAGTCAGCGACTCTGGAATACGACTGTTAACATCTTCAAAACGACCTAGTGGGGGTAATGAGAATTATCGATGACTACCGGTTGAATATCTTCCTGAATGATTGCTGCCGCAGCTTCCAGGATCTTAAATCGCTCTTTTTTTTTATTTGATTTTTTTTTATGTATTAGTCACACAGACCAGTAGTTTTACTTATATTATGCGTTCAATGATGTATATAGGCAATGTAGTCGTGCATACTATGGAGAATACAACTTTAGTAACTTTTAGAATCGCTTTATCTCAGAAATAGTGAATCATAAGGAAAAAAATGTAAAAAAAAATTTTGTAGAAAACTGTATGATCTACAATTTTTCACAATTTCAATACAATGATGTCCCTAGCATTCATGCCAATTTTCAGCTTTCTGGGAATTTATGCAAGGGTGGATGTCTATTTTGACCAGACTATGATTGATGCCCCCGTATTCATCCGGGACCACTACCCAACTTTGAAAATACGTTCCATTTAATAATTCGTTCACAGACCACGCACACTACATTTACTTGTCTAGTTCCAGAATCTAGTTCTTCAAAAATAACTATATTGCCCAACACTAATACACATATATCTAACCATATATTAATCTCTACTAAGGTGTATGATCTTACTACGCGAAGATGGGATGATACTCGCGTAAATAAGCAAGTTAGATTTCACATTCAATCTTACCTGCGTGTTCAATTTTACGTTTTTTACCATTTCTATTTAACTGATTGATAAACGTAGGAGATGTCGGCATTTAGTTATTCGAAAAAGTACTTTTAAGAAACTTTTAAAAATTGCGCGCGTCTTAATAATTACCTGTTTTATTTTCTGTTTAGCATTGGCGTCTTTACATTAAATTCGTAGAACACACCGATGCGGGTTTCTACGAATGTCAAGTATCTACATATCCACCTAGTCACATTCGGCTGCAGTTACTAGTTACAGGTATTGTACGCTTTAGAAATATGCTCGGTTAAGTGCAGTCCGATTAATTATATTTACGCGTAGTATTTATAACCGAGTGTTGAAACGACACTCGTAACTTAATTATTTAAGCGTGTAGTATTTGTTTAAAATTTGTTTCGTTTTATATCTGAAAGAAAGTATTCCGGTAAACTATTTTCTTTTAAAAGTAGTCGCGATTATTAACTACGCTTAAAATTTAAGTGAGAAATGTAACTAAATTGCATATGACACGGTGTAAAACTATAGTCCAACGGCTAAAGTTCTTATCGAGTAGGCGCCTACATAGAATTTACTGATGTTTATAATACGAGTAGGCCATCAGGTTTTAAGGCTACGTAGAAAAACTCGGAATCCGGCCATCGTCAGACTTTTCTCCAATTTCTCGTATTTATAATATCTTTCAGATTGCGACGCGAAAATATTGAAACCATCTCGTATTGATTTTATCAGCATGTTCTTCCGACGCACGGTAGAGAGTTACATTCTGTTTAAAGCATAAAATTAACAATGCCTGTAATACCAAGATATGCGAAATTTAGCTCCGGTAAACATGTGTACGGTAAAAACAACATACACCGCCATGCTAGCTAGCTACCGAACACATATTTGTCGATGTTCGGTTGCAACAGAGTGATGGATAGCTGAAAAACTAGCGGAAGGGGCAGTGTAATAGAAAGGTTACAAATAAGTAGAGGAGCCAAACCGTTTAAGGAATAAAATTATGGGGTACGAGTGCAGAAATGTTTTTGCCGGAAATGTACCTCCAGTTGTGTGAACCGGGGAAAAAATGATTGCACTTGTCACAAAGACGAATATCACAAAAAACATATCCGACAAATATCGTAGTGGAGAGTGTCATTAACCCTAGAGTAGTCGTCGCGCCTTTCCGTGAAACGTAAGTGATCGCGTGGGGAGCATTTTGCCGCCCATACTTGAAATGGTTTTTTTTTTTTGTAAATAATAGTTGAATAAATTTACAATGGTTTTAAAAGGATAGAATATAAGGCTATCAGAAAAAAGTAACATTTATTAAAATTTTATATTTACTATTAGAAAAATTTAAATTCATTGAGAAATCTTGGGTAAAATTTCTCCTGAATTTTATCAACATTTTTTACTTAATCTACATAAAAAAAGAAAAATTAAACTTAATAACAAAATTAAACACGTTTTCATCATCTACAACATGTATTTCAGCAAAACAGTCCTAACACGTGTACATAAAATGTTCGTTGCACAGTTGCGCATCTATAGAAGCCTTTCTTAGTGCTTCTATTTTTCTTGGACGGACATACTGCGCATATCTCTACCTGAGAGTAGATTTTGATGTTCCGATGGCACAAATCGGGCGATTTCGTTTCTCAGCTGTTTCTGCAAAGTGTTTACGTCGGATCTTCGAATTATATGTGGTCATAGCCAGAGAAATTTCTTTCAAAAACATTCCTCGTAATAATAAGTGGTCAGTATTTTCTTTGTATATTATTTGACTATTTATGCCGGCAATATTCGGAATTGAGAAAAATAATCCCATCGGCCATCTGCCAGTCATTCTACTCATCGAATATTCTTCTTTCGTTTGATTGACTACATCAACTCCACCTTTAATCTCATTGTAATATGTTATGATTTCTGGTTTCTCAGCAGTTTCAACGATCTTATTATCACCGTGTAAAGTTAACAATAGTAGAACCATTTTTTTTTTTTTTTTGCTTTTTATTAGGCACATAGAACCTACTTCTCACCAAAAACATTGTACTCGGCTTAACGCAATTTTTAGTAGCTAGAAAGCAAGGTGGAATTTCTTTTTTGTTTTTTCCTCACGCGTTACTTACCTAAATAGATATATAAAATAAACTACGCAAAACAAAAATGAAAAAAAAAACTCCCAATAGTTAATCAAGACTAAATATCAATATTATTACGATATTTACATCGAAACAACATTATACACGATGAAAACTAGTAATATTTCAACTATAGTAAAAAACCAGACACACGAATTTTACATACGTGAGTAGTCGCGCAGTGAGCAATATGCCGCCAAACGGGACACACCAACAATAATCGTTGTCTCTTGCGGTCATCATTGAATTTCTTCAAATTTCTAAAACAAGGTGGTGATCTATTAGAACGCTTTGTCTTGACAAACGCATCGTGTACAAAATCACACGAATTTTTTGCCGAGGGCGGCAAAATGCTCATAGCGCGAGCACTCTAAGGTTAAAGGCAGATGAGCCGGCGAGCTATATAACGGGGACGCTGCTCTTGAAAAGTTCATGTAATATCGACCGAGTGTTGCACGTCAAATGCTTACTTTCTCAGATGAAGGCTCTAGCAAAATTAAAGTATCATGAATGGAACACTGCCCAAGTATCAAGGTTGTACATAATCATCGGGCCGTATAGCTTGTGTTCTGGTTCAAAGGAGCAGTCAGTATATGGTAGAGGCTTATTAGAGCTAGAGATGTGCAAATCAACTCTGCTAGAGCAGTTTTAGGTACACATGTATGTGTCCTTCCCAACTGTGGATATACATATATCCGCTTCTCAACTCCAACTGCGATCGAGTTATCTATTTCATGTCTAGCGCATAATTGTAATGTTGGACTGTATATTCAACTCCAACTCTGCATAGCACTCCGAATGCGCAAAATAACAGAACGCCCTTGAACACAGTGCGCATGCGCGCAGCTAAATCCTTTCGGAGTTGAGATATATCAAATCATCCGTCCAGAGATCAATCTGACTGTGTTATCGGAATGACAACATTCGCTCGTTGTGTGACGTCTTTCAGAGTTAAGATTAAATCACGTATCGTCGAAGATATATCGAACGCAGATATATATATTTCGGAAGATATAACTGTGTCCGGAGTTACCCACGCCTAATTAGAGCTGCCCTGTTGCAGTATTGATCGAGAGAAAGTATTTCAGTTGCTCTTTCAATTCTATTCTGGATGCATTGATCACGGTTCGAATTTCGAAATTATTTTCCGTTCAATTTTGACGCTCTTCGACACTTTCGATAGTGTTAGTGTGAAGTCTTCACGGAGGTCTTTTCGAAAATCAGGAGCAGAAAAATAGCGAGAACATCAAAAAAGGTGCGAAATTTGTCTATGCACAGTGTAAACATACAAATGTAGCCGATGAATCGTCTGTTTAGAATGAAATCTTCTCTCTGAGTGCGTCTTAAAGAAGAGTCTGTTTCATAACACGAGCGATTTTTGAAGCGCGCGACACTGGCCATATACATTTTCAAAATCGCTTATTTTATCGCTGCTTTACCGGTTCCGAGCTCTTAATTTTAAAGTGACGCAATTTTTCGAATTTTTCCAGATGCCTTCGCCGACATAGTCGGATCGCCGGAATTGTACATTAAAAATGGCAGCAGAATGCACTTAGTATGCAAGTTTCACCAGTCAACGGAGGAACCGAGTTTCGTATTTTGGTATCACGAAGAAAATATGATAAATTTCGAGCAAGAACGAGGTGTTAATACATCGAAAAACAAAACGGGCAGTTCGTTAACTATAAGAGCCATCAATCATTCGCATTCCGGCAATTACACTTGCTTTCCGTCGAACATCAAACCAGCAAGCATAGTGGTTCATATTTTAGATGGTAAGACAGCCGCTATTATTAAACATTAATTCGCGTTCCACCACCTACTCCGTAATCTACTGAACACTCTCTATCGACGACTTGAAATTCGCCTTAATTAATTATCCTTACTAACTCCGCTGCGAAGTTAATGAAAAGTGAGAATTTCGTCCCAACCCCACTACAGCCCACCGGCCGCGTGATTTTCATTATTAACGCGCCGCAGTCGGTCTCTCGGGTTTCTAAACGGGACATAAACGGTCGTCGCTGATATGACTGAATCGGTACAAAAAAACGTAAAACGACAAAATCCCTAAAATAATTATTTCGAAATGTGAAAATAAAAGAAAAAAATCGAATGCAAATGAATCGAATTGATAATATCGTCGCAAGACACCGGTCAGACTTTTTCGTATTGGGGTTGTGTTTTCTTCTCTTCGATTTCGTTCGCTATATGTTAGTCTTGCGTGTACACATTCGTACTGCATACAACGATTGTGCCTCTGAATCTGTACAGCTGAAATGTACGAATAGGTAGTGGCTGATACTCAGAAATTAAGTATGGCACTATATTGATGTTTCGAAATCGTAACAAATAACGCTGAATAGACTACGAGAAAAGTACTTACGAATGAAAAATAAATTAACTCGGCATACCTGATAAATCGTGGATTAGGTTCTTCACCGTACTAACTCAGGCCTGTGTGACATTTTAAGTTAACGGGCTACTTTTGAAATTTGTTTTTTTTTCAATTTCGGCTGGACAATTCGAAAATCTTTCCCAGTCGCGAAAAATATTTCAGCCATCCGAGCAAAAGAGTACCGCTGGTAAAATTTCCGTTGCTCTGTAACCGTTTTTTTTTCCTCCGGTTTTTCCTTTCTATTATTTACTGTCACTGCTGTTACTTAATTTGAATAGACGTATGTGTTACGTGTTAGAAATATTGTTATCGTTTAATTCAGTCTCGGTGTATAAATACGAGCGTAATAACTGATAAGAAGTAAGTTAAAACCGATTTTATTCGTTTTTCGTATTTCAATATAGAGCATAAAATTAATAATCATGCCAAAGGGAAGGACTAAGCGACAAATAAGCCTCGATAGTGTTGACGAGAATGAGAAGAAACGAAAAAATCAAGCCACAGAGAGCGGTAAAATTGATGAGCAACATCAAAGAGCAGATGTGACCGACAGATTAAGGCAAATAGATAGTAACATTGCAGAAATGGTGCGCACGATGGAATTTTTATCTAATAAATATGATGAAACACTAAAAATAAATGAGTCAATAATGGCAGAGTTAAAATTCTTGAGGGAGCAAGTTGCAAGACTGACGCTAGAAACGAAACAGAAGGACGAAAAGATAATCGAACTAACAGCTACTGTTCACCTCTTAGAGCAGTACGGAAGACGGGAAAATTTCGAATTACATGGAGTATCGCAGATGCCAAATGAAGACTTGTAATATTTAGTAATAAAAATTGGCGGGGAAGTGAACTGTCAGATACGAAAGGAGGATATCGTGGCCGTACATCGGCTTCCGGCTAGGAACAAAAACTTCCCAAACCCAGTAATAGTTAAAGCAAATCGTAAAATCGTAGATGAGCTGATGGTAAAGAAAAAGGCGCAGGTTATCTGGGATAAAGACATAACTGGCAACACTTCATCCACGCTCAAAATCTTCGTTAATGAAAATCTATCCAGATATTATCGGACCTTGTTTTGGGAAACCAAGCAGAAAACCAAGCTGCTAAACTACCAGTTCACTTGGCTGAAGAATGGTAAAATTTTTGTTCGTAAAACCCCGCAAGAGCGTTCCTTTCAAATAAAAACCTCGGATGATCTCAATAAAATAGTATAATAGAATCTAGTTTATAGTAGTATAATAGATAGTTTATGTTATTTGCGTACGTTAACATTATGATAATAGAATTTAAGTATTAATTTCAGTAGGTATGTGCGAAATACCCAATATATTAAATTGTCAGAATTTTGAAAGTTTAGGTAAATGGGAGGAGCAGGTGAGGACCTTTAGCCATTTGGGGAATGATAGTTCGACCCCTTTACAGTTACTCCACCTTAATATTAGAAGTCTAAAAAAATATTGGAATGAATTCGTTACAATTACTCTCAACACAAAAATTGACATATTGGTACTAACAGAAATTAACATAAGCTTACTAGAAGCAAAATACTATAATCTGAGGGGATATGGTAAATATTTATTTAAGAAGTCAGTGAGGTTTAACGGCGGCATACTGTGATCTTTGTTTCGGAAAAATATAATTGTACCCAAATTAGTACAGGGAACAGAGCTTGCGATTATATTAACATTGAAATATCGATAAATGGTAAAGTTAGTATAATGTTACTGGCCATATATAGATCGCCTAATAAACCAATCAACGAATTTTTAGTGGCTACTTGACGATTTATTAGGGAAAATAAGTAACAAAGAAATTATTGTATGTGGAGATTTTAATATTGATCTATTCAAAGAAAGTAGTAACGGAGATCGGTTCCTAAACATCGTTAATGGCTATGGGTGTGTTAGATTAATAAATCTACCTACACGGGAAGAAATTAATCGAGATAGGCTTGACGTGCATTGATAACATATACGTACGACATAAAGAAACAACAATATGTTCTGGGGTTATTACAACGAAAATCGCTGATCATTATATAATATGTTATGCTTCTCTACTAAATTATTTTTGTCAAAGAAAATCGCGCGATTTTATAATTCAGGGGAGTCTCTTAAACAGTAAAATACGCACCTACCAATGGGATAAAATGTTGAAGGATGAGTCAGCGGATAAGATATATAATAGCATACAAAAAACTTTTGATCAGTTGTATAGAACTAGCTTATTCGACCCTGGCCGAGGCTTAAACCAAAAAGAGAAAGATAGTAAACAATGGATAAATTTAAAAATACTGAACCTAATAAAAATTAGAGACTTTTATTTCAGGAGAGCCAAAGGCAATCCTACTAACCACTTTTACAGGAGAAACTAGAAAAAGTATAGAAATTGGATAATACTGGAAATTAGGATAGCGAAGTACAACTTTTACACCACTAAAATAAAAGAAACAGGATATGATATAAAAAGTACATGGAAACTGGTGAACAATATTTTACATGGGGCAAAGGCTACTTCTAATGACGAGCGGTTAGTTAAAACTTTTACTAACCCAGCGGAAACTGTTGAGGAATTTCGGGAAACTTTTACGGCTGATCTCGATGTGTGTTTTTCGGTTTGTAATAGGCAGTTATCAACAATGGAGGAAATAAGCAATCACTTGACATCCTTTTATTTACCTCTAGCCACGGAGGGATCTGTAGAAATGATATTGAGGAAATTAAACAAAAATAAAGCGCCAGGATGGGATAAAATACGAGTTAAAGGCGTAACGAGTAACTCTAAGATTTTTATACCGCTCCTCGCCAAAATTATTAATTACGCGATAAAAACTAGTTGTATACCACAAGGTTTAAAACTAGGTATCGCGTTAAACCGATATGTATAAACGAGCGGATTGCTCAAAAACTGTAAACTATAGGCCAATAACGTTCACTTCTGCATTTGCAAAGATTCTGGAACACTATGTTGCGTCGCATTTTCGATAATTTCTCGAAGGAAATGATCTTATTGCGGATAATTAGGATTTCGGCAGGGGAAGTCTACTACAATGTTAGTGCAATCGTTTGTAAATCAAGTTAACTGTGGTATGGCTGAAGGTAGTATATTTCTAGTAGCTTTTTTAGACTTAAGCCTTTGATTTTGATAATCATGACCTACTTATGCGGGATTTAGGAGACATAGGAATATTAGGTAAACGAAAAGAATGGTTCCACAATTACATGACAATTCGGGGAAGATTATAGTGAAAATCAAAAATATACAAAGCGCAGAGGCACTCGTTACTACGGGTTTGGGAACAGTCTTAGCGCCATTACCGTTTCTTATCTACACGAACTCGGGTTTTGCTGCCGTAAAAAATTCTACCATATTTGCTTATGCAGATGACTTGGCCATCGTGACAAAGCATAAAAATATACATGTTGCTGAAAAATGACAGCAGGAAGATTTGGTTAATGTAACCAGGTGGGCCCATGATAGAAGTTATCAATAAGTCAAAAACCTCAAATAATGTACATAAGGACCCTCCCAGTCGTCATAGAAAAATTATACCAAAAATAACATTACGCTGTCCAGGTTGGTTTCACAGGAATGCTGATCATTGTGACAATTGCTCCTCCGATTGTGTGCTACTTTAAGTTGTTAAGAGCTACAAATATCTGGGGTTAGTGATTGATAATGCATTAACATGGAAAATGCATATAAGTATAACCTTACTCTAAAAATAAGGCAATCCATAAGAGCGTTATATAGATTAAAATTTCTGATGCCCCAAGATGTAGTAAGGATGTATTATAAGATTTTGATAGCGTCTAGGGGGTCCATTATGCTGTTCGAGTATGGGGTGAGGCAAAAAAATCGGAAATGAGCAAAATCAGCAATTTACTAGCGAGATGTCTGAAATTAATAACTCCCTCTAGAAATCTGGGAAACAAGAATATTTCTGAACCTGTATGGTAGATAGAAAATAAGGAACTACCTCCAAAAGCGATGTATTGTTATCACAAGCTGCTAAAAGGTAAGTTGCAAGACGTGCAACTGCCATTAATAGATAAGAAGCGAAGTACCAGAGTACCTAAAGAATTGTCCTTTCAATTCAGACGGGGGGTAAATAATAAAATAGATAATGTCGAAGAAAATGTATTGATGAATTTATTATTAAAGGTACCGAAGGAAATCTGGATAGAACAGCATTTAGCAGTTTGGAAGGAAAAAATAAAAATTTGGTTAATTGCTTGATTGCAGAGATAGGAGTAATAATTTGCAGGTTTCTTGGTCTCCCCTCAAAGGGTATGCGGGCTTGAGTGCATGTAGCATAATAGAGCATAATTACCTATTTGATATTTGTATAGAGTATTTATTGTAGTTAACTATGTTGCGTTGGACGTATATTATTCGGTTTTTAACATTAATAGCGTTACATTATGATTATTTCATCTGTGTTGTATTTGTTCTGCCGATTGTATATCTGGTTGTTTGTATGGGTTGGAATATGTTATCGTAGAATACTGTGTAATAATATTATTAGTTATAAATTTCCAGATCGGAAGTGTATACGTTTTGTTAAGAGGATAAGATATTTGCTTCATTTATGAAGATTGTTGTTTTATTTTATGCGCTCGTGGTTTTGTGGCTATTGCAGTAGATATGCCGATATGTATAATAATAGTAATTGCTTAGTTTATAGTCGGACGTTGATATTATATTGTACGTTATATTTATACAATAAACGATAATAAGTGTTTGGGCACCCACAATATAGGCATTAGCCTCGTGGGACCCTTTACAGTTATTTCCAAAAAAAAAAAAAAATTAAATGTATTATTAATATTTTATTATTCCTTTTTCGGTTTTTATGCGATAAGCAGAAAATTTTTTGGAAATGCAAAAAAATAAGTAAGTAAAGACTTGATATGGTATCATGGATTGTGAAGTTAAGGTTGGCAATGTACTAAGCCTAATGTATCTAAAGAGAATATTGGGGTCAGTTCCTTTCCCTCGGGGCAGCCTTTACTTTCCCAGAAATTACGTTATGAACTATCTAGGAGAACTTTAGTAGTATTTCAATTAAACTGCGTACATGTATCTTTTTTATATAGTTGGCTGCAAGTTATACAGACCCGGTCTAAGCATATTGGGGGCCAACTGCTTATTCCTTCCGGGATGAATTCCGGATTTGCTTTTGTTCGGATACCTTTTCCCGGAAAATTAAGTGTTATAATTCTCGAAAACCAATGACACCTCTGGTTTTGGTAACGCTAACCGCGCTGCGATGAAAAATAACGACGGATAAAAACTTTGCCGTTGAATAATAAACAAAAAAGAATATGGCGATTTTTTTTTTCCAAGTCGTGCGATCTTATTAAAATCCGCCACTTGGCAAATTTGTGAAAACTTCGAACGGTGAAAAAAAAAATGTAGCTCTAAGCAGCTTTTTAAAAGCGTTACGAATTAAAACGCCTTGTTTTAACGTGAACACGTTTTTAAGCTGCGAGCAAATATTTAATTTTCGCGATGCCTGAACAACACTACACTTCCCAAAGTAGTCTGTATGATTCACTTCACCCCTTAAAAAAAAAAAAAATCACCCTTCTACGCTTTCGGCGGAAAATTGTGTCGAGGTACTTGAATTTTTCAAAAAATATTTAAAGAAAATTTTGTCGACGAAGTAATTAATCGCGACGACTTTTTAATTATTTATACACATCGTGCACAGTTACGCAAACGATAAACACGCTCGTATCTGTTCTACAAAGAATAATCGATTTTAAAAAAAGAAAAAAAAAACACAGGGACAGTTTGCCCCGGTTTTAAGAAGAATAAAGCACTATAAACGGGGTTCTGTAAAAAAAAAAAAAAAAAAAAAGTAAATATTTTTTTGAATTAAATAATCGGCATACAACATTACATATACAGGCTCGACGACCTCGAATTCATTCTTCGATGTTTTTTGTTTTTAATTTCGTTTGAATTTTTCTTCAAATTTTTCTACGTTTACATGAAATTTACATGAAATTCTTTTCAAGCATTCTGCCGCACTGCTTTCAAAGACAATATTTAGCGACAAAAAATATTTCGCCGTTTCGGAAAATAAGCAACTGGTTTTGTAATTTTTATGTTAACAATCTCCGATACCTGATTATTTTTACTCGAGTATTGCTTTCTCCCCGGATTTCGTGGCGTACGTTTTGCGAAAATAAAACAGCAACGGATGGAAATGTAAGAAATAAAATATTCCCGTAGGCGATACGCTAAACATTTAATAAAAATGCACGAGAAAGGAAAAAATTGAAAAAAAACGTGTACTGAAATAAGTCGCATTTTAAGGGATATTATGATTATTCTTAAATAAAATTCTATGAATAATTTTGACGTTATAGCGAACATAGAATGGTTAAATAAAAGAACACAAAAGTTTTAAAAAGGCAGTTCTGAGCTAGGAGAGAAATATGCTTAATGGTAAGACGCCAGTTGCCCATCAGTGTTGAACAATACTGAATTCCGACTTGATTTTCTCGTTTTCCCGTTATATTCGTTAAGCATTTTAAGTACTTCTCCACCGCTGGCTGATCAATAAAGTGCATTAAGGATTTTACACATGCAACAACAACACGAATAGCCAACCCAATTAATTGAGTGTTCAATAAATCAACCACTTCTTTACTTCGGCAGAACGACTGGCGCATTGTACACTGCACATCTTTTAGCATTTCCATCTGTCATACCTATTGGCGACGTTCATATCGCGACGATCAATCACTATTGCAGCGCCACCAGGCGGCGGTAACGAGCACTACATCTAACAGAACAACATATTATGTTTTAACACTCGTTCCACCAATAGTGTAGCAATGAATAACGAAAATTGCGACAACACATGCCTTGAGATTTACGCAACCGTCTGTTAATTTATCTACAAGTGAAAAGAATTACCTTGAATTCGGCACCTTACTGTTCTACTTCTTTTCAGTGGCGTAGCGTGGGTTTCAGCTGCCCGGGGCGCAGGCAAATTTCGCCGCCCCCTTATTTTTTAGGTATTTGAGTTCAAAAGACTAAAATATACAGTAATTTCCGGTAAGAATGATCATCATTATTGGGTATTGTACAGGTTACGAATAAAAAAGTTATATATATATATATTTATATATATATATATATGTTTTACAATATAATAATCAGATTTATTATAAAAATTCTTACACGTATGCCACTTACATTAATATAGCAGGTACAAAACATTTATGATTACGGGTTAACAATCGGCAAGATTAAATTATTAGCAAATTAAATATAAAACAAATAGACTTACAATTAGAACTAGAACGATGCTGTTAGTATTTATATTTTTATTAACGCCATACAACGTCGTCGGTAGAAGTAAGCATTGGGGTGATTTTAAATAAATATGAAATGAGTGAAGACAACAGTGACAAATTTAAAAAAAAAGACATGTATCAAATACGAATAATTGGTAATTCACGTTGATTGTATTACAAACTGTTTTGAAATAATTAACTTTGAATTTAAAAAAACTATTCGAAATAAACATGGAAGCTATTGAGATGAACCTAAAACAGAGGAGCGTGTATTGCTTTCACTGAAGAACAAGAACAAAGCAAAAGGAAAAAAAAAACTAAAAAACACGAAGATAAAACCGACTGATGTGATATTAAATTACCGACAAAAAACAGCTACTGGTATTATTTTTTGTCCTTTCTTTGAAAATGTCATGAATCACGATTTTTACACATATTGCATACCACCATTTCAGAGATTTGCGTAACAGCATTTTAATTTATCCTAGAACCAAAACAAAACATCGAAGATAGACTTTAAAAGAAGTTTTTGTTTTCATTTTGGCGTAAAAAAGAAGAGCTGTCAAATCAACTTCATTTTCTCAAAGTTTTCAGCTAAAATAAATCAAAATTCATTTCCATTTCAAATTGCCAATTCATAATTTTATTTTTATTCATTTGTTATCATATACTTTTACAAAATATTATTATTATGTATTGTTAAATTTTGCCGCCCCCCTCGCCGCCACTACACTACGCCACTGCTTCTTTTCTGATTGTATTTTATTCTTCTTAGTATCGAATAGTTTTACGTAAAACATTTTAAAATCATTTTCTACTATAGCCAAGTTAAAATTTCAAAGCATTAGGTATTTAATTTTTTAGAATATTAAATAAAATGGTTTCTTAATTTGTTTTTGTTCGTGTAGTAGTTCGTGTGACCTTACCTGCGATTCAACGAATCGTTTTAAAATTAAGATCTTACTATTTTTATAGGAGAGAAAAAGTCAAAAAAGCATTGGAAATAAATTTTAAAAATTCTTGTTTTTCTCGCGAATACTCAAAACTGGAAGCAGCGTAAAATGTATCAACTTGCAACAGAGCGAAAAATGAGACAAAACAAAAAATACTGTACACATATGTATCATCTCAATTTTTACAAAAGTCACTATTATCAGTAGTGGCAGATCCAGAAGGACACATTAGGGAGGGGGGGGGGGGATTATATAATTACGCATAATCTTCTACAGTAGGCAGTAGATTTAAGAAATACCCCTTGCTTCATAAAGAAAATCAAATACCGACCTCTATAGAAAATTAAAAATGCTTTAAAAATACATAATTATTAGAATTTTTAATTTAATTTTTGTCTTATATTTAGGGGTGAAAAATAAAACGAAATTATAAAATTCTACCTTAAATATGGTAGTATAGAAATAGTAAGAAAAATAGTTTATTATACTTAACTTCTTTTTTATTTTTGTTAGTAATCCGATCCGAATTCATTGTTCGTGAGCAAGTTTAAATATATGTATTTCTCATTGAACTATATTTAATTAAAATTACAAAATAAAAATTGAAAATAAATAAAAATAGCAAAATATCGACGACATTTAAAATAGAATAAAAAAGGAACATTAATAGTTTTACTAGAAAATAGTATTAAATGTTAATTATTAAAATCCGTAGGTAAAATTCATACAAATGTTTTATAGCATAAATTAAGTTTCTTTGTTATAAAAAATTTTTTCATAGAAGCTTTGGTTCTTAGGGGGCTGGAAATGCCCCCCCCCCTATTAGCCCTCCCCGTGGATCCGCCACTGGTACTATCGATATGTGCATTAATTCAATCATACGTATCCTCTCAATTTTCAACAAAATCAGCATTACCAGTACACTTAATCGGCATTTTCTGAAATAAAGCAGAAGTGACATACAAAAAATGCTGAGACCTGTCAAATTTAATGACTAAAGATATCGGTACAATAGTGTTAGATTGCTCTGTACTGGGCGAGGTTTGACGGAGAATTACAAGTCAACCATGATAATTAGATTTTACGATTGAAATTTATTTTCTCTGCTGGAAGCTTTTTAACAACGTTTTGCACTTTTCCGAATTCTGCAGACACCGCTTCCACTAAATGAAAATCCAGAACTGAATAAATACATATATTCGAAAATTATATCAGCGATAACGCCGTAAAAATCGAATGTAAACAATACACAACTTTTTGATAGAAAGTGAACAGGAACCAGAACATTCTGATTTTTATTCGAATTAATTATATTTTTGTTTTTTGTTTTTTTTTTTTTTAAATAAAATGTAGATTTGAATAAACATTAGAAGCAGAAATATTTGTCTTTTTACGTTTGTTTTGATATTGATTATAACTTAAGGGATTAAATTTGCCAAATAATCAAACGTTCGTATTTTTAATGATTTTTTTTTTTTTTTTTTTTTTTTTTGTTTCGCTTCTTCAATTAAAATTTCAATAACCGAATAAAATTCGCACACCGTACCGGTCGTTAGATTCGTGCATACGGTCGAACAATTCTCAGCGTTTTTACATGCGTTCTATGTGTTGCCGATATAGACGACACTACTCTATTTAATATTAACAATTTCATGCGAAAACTACGAAAGCCTTCACTCCCCCTCACTCTCCGATGATAGAACAATATTCAAACAATATCCAGTCACTCATAATCCTATCAATCTCGTCGTGATATTGACAACTGTGAATCGCAGCAGTGTGTTTTTCTGCAACATATGACCCACGCCTACTTCCGTAGTGCTCATTATAGCGATGCTCTTTTTTTCTTTATACATATGTATACATTATATCGATGTGTATGTATGCATGTACTTTTTTTGTTGCTGTAAGCTTATACGGAATTACTGCCGACCATAACAAACGGAACATCGTAGCAGCATCTAATAAACTACTCTCTCCTCCTACACGAAGAAAACCGGCTTTCGGCTATTTAGTTAGAATTAAAAAAAAAAAAAAAATTATCGTCAACAGCTTTCCGAATTTGAAGTTGGCAAAATTAAAACTAAAAAATTCCCTCTTTGCCGGAGAGAAACATCTATATATCACGAGCAGCATGTGTTTTATGGCTTCACCTCTTCATTTCAGAAAAAAAAAAAAAAAAAAAATCGTAAAGAAAATTCTCCGGAAGCAAACCGATTTTTTCAATTTCGGTATTAGTCGTCGCGTTAGCTCAATTACTAGAGCGGTTGGCTTCCGTTACGAAAGTCTCGATCCCGGGCGAAGACAGATAATTATTACGAAAAATTAAAAATTAAATACTCGCTAATAGAATCATATATTTAAAAAAAAAAACAAAAAAAACAGAATCATATAGAAGGCAATGGCAATCCACCAAGTACACGATCATGTGCGCGCTGGTTAGCGTACACAGCAGATACACACGGGACTGCACCTGTAACGCGATAAATCATACAATCACAATATCAGTTTCAAATCGGTAGTCTTGCCATGTGTACACATTCGTATTAGACATAAACAATTGCCATGAGCTATTCTATACCGTTAGAATGTACAAATAGTTAGTCACGAAGCTGGAGTAGTACTATTCGTATGATCGGTACAATTTCTAACGAAAACATTGTGTTAAATGTTATATGCAGAGCAATGTTGACGGACACACGAAATAGTAACGAGCCTATAAACGGCGTTATGCATTTTGATTCGAATCTACATATTTATCCGTGGTTAAAATTGGTAATATTCTAATTTTTTCTCCTATTAAAAATTAACGTTTTCCAGTTAATTCGCGGTAGATGGATGATATTTTAAGTCGTTTGTTGTATTAATAAAAACACTTCTCTACTTTTCTACAACTTTTTCGGCGCCTTATTCGATGACTACAGCGAGTAGAGCTGTCTTTGTCGATACTTATCGCTTTCTCTATCGCCACTAGCCGGTACGCTTTTCGAATTGGCAAAGAACCATTAAAATTAGCCTAAATAATCGACGGAAGAAAAAAAAAACACATAACTTCAAAAAAATTAGGCGATATTGCGAGCAGTTTTATTTGATGGTTTGTTGTTGTTTGTTGTTTTTGGGGGGGGGGGGCAAAAACAAAGATTATTTGCCTATTCTATTATTGCACAGTGGGAAAGCTATTTTTATTTTTGCAGTGCGAAGAACTCGCGTCATGAAATTATGATTTTTCTACAGCTATTACATGTGTAGAGTAGATTGTAGATTGTAGATTGTAGATTGTAGATAGGGGAAATGCCGATTAAAGTTATCCGTTTGAGTTTTTGTAAAATCGAAGGACTTTATTAATCGAGGAACGGAATTAAACGAAACAAACGTGTCGTGATAAATCCGTTTCCGTATTGGCCGGCTGGGCGCGGGGCTTGCGGAAGGAAATTTTAATAAACGGGGCGCGCAGCGATCGTAATTAATCAGATAAGAGCGGTCAGGGTGTAAGACAGATACATGTATAGATGGGCACGAAACGGTAAAATACATCGTAATTAAAGCGGAACCGGGACAGCACATGCGCATTGTATACACAACGGAACAGATATATAGACGGGTCGGAAATGTTTGATTAATTACGTTCGCTCTGATTTATAATTCATTATGTCTGTCTGTCGTTAGGAGAGAACATTTAAAAGTTTTCTCGCAATAATAGTGGACAAGTTTTTTAATTAAAATTTGCGCCATGTGCTTTGTTGTTGCAGATGAGAAGCCGGCAGCCATGCATACCGATAACCGCAGCGGAGTTCCGCCAACCGCTAGATGCCGCCTTCTATCGCCGAACCTATCTTGCCAAATTTCCTTATTAGCCTACATTTCCGCGGCCGCCATATTAACTTTGTCTCGTTAACGAACCTCCGTAAAGATACCGCCAGTGTACGATATTTATTATCTTCTTCCATTTCATACTTTACCGTTGAAAGATACCGACGTCGCTGAGACGCCGCGCTAAATTACCGGAATTGCAGTGCTTTTGGACCACCACCCCCCCCGGTCTATCGCTGAAACCTCGATGTTGCGGATGAAAATTTTTCGAAATCGAACAATCGCCGTGTGAAATCTTAAAAAAGTACATCATCCCTCCAACTGAGCGGTAAATAACGATAATTACACGTATACACAAAAACATTTAATTACACTCTTAATTTACATCGACAATTTTACTCGATTTTCTTAAATTTTCATAAATTTCCGAATGCCCGAAAAAACGGTCGAATACCACGCCGTTTTTGCGGTATCTTAAACGTTTAAAAGAAATAATATGAAGAATATATCGGAATGTTTCGAAAATAAATAATACGCTTCCAAAACATTGAAAGATTTAAAAATCAGACGACAGAGAAGAGAATGTTCCAAGTGGTGTTCTCGCCTGTTGTTCGCCTAATTCCTATTCTAACGATCCTCTCGTTCGAACGGGTAAGAAAACATAAATAAAAAATTCAGTACCGGAAGCTCTGAGTGTCGTCGTCCCAGTGTATCTCGGCCACCTGAACGAACAGTAAAATTTATTAATTAAACGGAGATGACGTCGTTTATTTAGTACCGGTTTAGAATCATTTCATTCCTCTACCGTAAAATCACTACACCGCCGAACTTCGGCAAACCTCCGAGTAAAACTGCGATCAGCGCTATGAACAAAAATTTAAACAAATTTGTATGTGTACATTTCAAATTTGACCAGTCGACGTCATTTTCGAATACAAAATCAAATAGAATGAATTCGCTTACGAGAAAAGAACAAATCCAACGTATTTAATAGAGATATCTACGTTGTCCGTGTCTGTTTTATAACGAACAGTTAATAGATATTTTTTTCTTCTTTGCGTAGTTCCAAAAAAACGAAATTTAAATTATCAAATAGCGAACGGTTCCTTCGTCGTCTCAACTTGAATCGGTGTAGTAAGTAAAAGTTTTAGTTTTCCGATTTTAACGTACCTATATAAATTGCAACGGAAATCCGGAATATTATCGATCAAAAAAATTGCTTCATGCCTGAAATAAATTTCTATTACTGAAGCAGCGCTGACCCAATTAAATAATGTATTTTTTTTTTTAAAACTATATGTGTGTGTGTACATGAATACTTCCTTTCTTTTTTTTGTAATAAAAAAAAAAACGATTGGCTTCTTCTAATTTAACGGAGCTAACTCTATTTATTTCTATTTGGCTTTTTAGGTTTTTTAATTATTTTAATTAATGCTTTTGACTGCTGATTGATTTTGAAAACAGATTTTTGATTCTAGCATTAGACTAAAGATTTCTTGTCTTTTTTTTTTTCTTTTCCGGAAGCTAGAAATTTTCACCTAGGAACAGTTTGGAACAGAAAAGAATCAGTTATATTTGGGTTGTTACTTTTAACTCCCTCAACAAATAAAAAATAAAAGTAAATAAATAAATAAAATATGAACATTAATAAGAATATTGCGTTTAGTAGAAAGACTAAAAGCGAGAATATTAATAAACATTTTTGAAAAGTAGGCAACAATCGAGCGTAATAGCATTAATTGAAGTGACAATAAAAAAGTTTAACGTAACAATAAAGGCCAGCGTAAACAATAAGAGATTTACGAAAATAGGTATTTAAAGAATCGGAAAATAGTTTGACGTATAAAACGCTCCTTATACAATATCACCTATTTAAATTTTAACATCTACATGAACGGGAATCAAACTGCGTGGGCAGCGAAAGCCATTTATAATTACAAAATGTTTTATGTACATATCACGTTGAGATGCTTATCAGTGGTGTAGCCAAAGGGTGATGCGGTGTGAACCTGGTTTGGTTAGGAAATATACTCTTTTAATGTGGCAGGGTGCCGGAGGAAAAGGGTAAAAGCGAAAACACATATATTTATTGATAGAGAAAGCGCATTAACAAAAAAAAAAATCAATCGTGTATTTTACATATAAAAACACAACACCCGTAAAAAAATTCGGACCATAAATTTTTTCAAAAAACTTTCTCGATAAATTTCTGGTTGCACCGCTGCATATAAGAAATATTTTCTCGATGGGTAATCTCATTCGCTACTGACTAGTCCAACAAATTTATAGAAAAACAAAAATATACATATATATTTGTATATGTTGAACAACAACTGAGATAATTAGTTAATACCGTTTTAATCGAGAAACTAAATTTTACATACTCGTAGTTTTTGTTTCATCTGAAATAGAATTCGATACTTGCTTCCGATACATACGACGGACGCCTTTTCATTGTCATTTTCTTTCTTTTATTTCTTCTTTCTTCCAAAAAAAAAAAAACAAAAAAAAAACAAAAAAAAAACAACGAACACTGGTGTGGTGATGATTCTAATTCGATTTTTGTAAAACAAACTGAACATCTTTTGTTTTCATTTTTTGTGATCGTTAGGCGAAATAGGAATCAGGCGAAACGGGACATAATCGTTCTGAAGAACACTCTTAAATTCGAAATATCTCGAGTTTTGAAGACTTAAATCAACACATTAATTACATTCTAGCGAAACATTTAAACTTATTTCTACCCGTACGAACGTTTAAGCATGAAACATACACTCATTAGCTGTCTACCATGTTACGATTGATTAATATTATTATTATTTTTTTTTTGTTTCTTTTTTGTAAATAAAAATTGTATTATATATTTTTAAATATACTAAGAATATGATACGTATTTCTATAATACATAATTTTTTATACAAAGTTCTTTATTCATTTTAAATTAAGTCACGATATATAAAATAAGGATAAAAATAAGCCTTCGGATTTTTAATTGTTCTACTGCGTTCATTTTTATACTAATACAATGTCTGCAATTTATCTTTTTTTTTTTTTTTTTTTTTTTTATGGCCTGGTGGCTAAGTAGCTTACCATTTGACCGCTTCCATCAATTTATCTTTATTTTTAAAGGAACAAAATACGATGAATAAAAAAAAATTAAGTTTCGGACTAAATTTAAAAATGCTAACTAGAAAAAGCAACGTGTGCAAGCCGGATATAGGTAGATTAAAAAAATCGAACCGTCCAAATGAACTGTAGACTGCTTTTTCCGATAACCGAAATATTTTTTTTTTTTTTTTTTTTTTTTTTTGACTTTGAGCATGTCAGTTAAGGACGTTACTCAATCCAAAGGTATGGCAGCATTAATGATTATAAAGGAAAATATTAGAAATGAAACGTACGAATGAAGCTAACAAAAGAATAACCAAGGGAGACGGAAAGAAAGCATTAAGCGCTGTAGGGCGTAGGATAAGACGCAAAAGACCGGAATACAGTATCGCGCGTTCTGAAGAAATGTAGCTAGTTTAAAACTGCTCAGCTTATTCGTTGACGCCGTAGCGCTTGAAGGAGACTTGTTTAGTTAGGAAACCGGAAAAGAATAGTCTGAATCGAATAGGAGTTTGGAGGTAGATAAAGTGACAGCGCAAAAGAGAATGTATCTAAAGATGTGACGGAAGAATCATTGCTTAACTTTATAACCGCTACCGCGAACAGTAGTGCTCGGTTCTCGCTGGAAATTGAAAGATCACCGTCCAGCACTGTAGTCGTGTTCTATGTGAAAATGGCGAGTATAAAAGAAACGAAATTCAAGCAAGACTACGACGGCCTCAGCGTCAGCAGTGTCCACAACGCTCGACAGAATGTGAACGATTTGCCGAATATGATCCCATGTCTGCGTTAACTGTGCTCGCAGTGCTGGAAGGGGGAAGAACGAAAATTCATTCAGCAACATATTGCAATAATATAGAGAAAACGCGAAAGCCGGTAGATATTAAAACTGAACATCTAAATTTCAAGAAATATACACACAGCTACAAAACAAGAAATGAGACAAAAGCTTTCGGGTCATTTTGTACTAGCCAGGAAGTTGGTTCTTTTTTTACGTATTTTCGTCGTCATAGATAAAAATTCAAAACTTCCTAAATTTTAAAATTCTATTAGAACAATTTTGAATAACATATACACATATCAAGCTGCAAGACAGAAAAAGTCTGCAGCCAGTTCCACGGTAGGTAAAGAATTTATTTTTAGAAGCTTTCTTTAGAACAGGTCCAAAGGAAAATGAGATTTTTTCGGTTAACGATGCGTTTAATTTTTAGAAACTATCCGGTAAACTAAGTAAAATTTTAAGCTCTGAAAATTAAATTAATAATTCACGAGTGTATATTTCTGCTGCTCCATTTTTCGTAGCTTCTCAAGAAGCGATGAAAGAACGACGATTGACGCACATCTCATGCTCGTATTCTCTCGTTTCCCTCTGCTTCAGTTATTCCTCTACTGGAATTGTTTTTTTCCCCTCTGTCCTTATTTAGTAAAATTACTGGATTAATGTTTCACTTTTTTAAAAGCAGAGGATTAATTGTTGTTCAACACTGTTATAAATTAACTCGTTTTTTCATAGATTCAATTAATTTGAATTTTCTTACACATTTTGGTGTCCGAATCAGTAGCAAAAAATTCGCAACTCTTTGTTAGCGTTGAAAAAATTTTTCTCATATTTACCACTTACATGTCGTCACCGTCATCTTTATTGTTTTCATTATTGTTGTTTATTTCAGTGTGTTTTCTTCCATACTTCCCTCACCATTTCATTGCTGATCAGAACAACTGTTGTAATATTTTTGTCAACGCTAAAGTATTTTCGCTTGATAATAATATTTCCCAACTATCATTGCGATAATGTGGCAAAACTTATAAACTCTGTTTTTGTTCTGCATAACTTTAAAACTTCTGTATTAATGGAATTTTACTCATTTTCATTTTAATACTATCACAATGAAATACAGTATATAACGACTGAATGATTTTTCCATTGTGCATATCTCTAAATTTCTACAAGTC
This sequence comes from Icerya purchasi, assembly GCA_039619475.1. NCBI lineage: Eukaryota > Metazoa > Arthropoda > Insecta > Hemiptera > Monophlebidae > Icerya > Icerya purchasi. The sequence continues at coordinate 250,001,688 of CM077116.1, forward strand.
CAACGGCCTAATTCGTACGATACTTGGCCGTTGTCAAAAAGTTCACGATTTCACTCTAGCCACAGACAGATATATACATTACAAATATTTGTGCTTTATTGTTGCTCTGGGATAATGTGTTGATGTTGACGGACCAAAAACATACCTAAAAAAAATCTAAAATTGGTTTCATTAAAATACTTTAGAAATTTAAATTACGATGGAATTGTGAAAGAGTTTCGTCTATAGCTGAAAAAAAAATCGATTAAAAATATTTTGTTCGACTTGCATTCTTTTTTTTCTTTTTTTTTTTAAAGAAGCACTTTAAAATAATCAAACTGAATGCTTCCAACCAAAATTCATCTACTTTTGAAATTTATAATTTTTAATTTCTAATTCTATGGAAAAATTTCATTTTTTTTTTAGAGTAAAGCGAGCAGAGAGCAAAATCCTGTTATTTTAATAATTTAAAATAATTTTTACTAAGAATGTTAAGTAAAACGTTTATTTGCTTTATTGTTATCCAGAGCAGCCAATCCGTTATTGGAGAATTTTGGACTTTTCTTTTTGAGTGGAGAAGGTGTAGCCAATAGAATAAAAGGAATTAAAAGTATTGCAGTAAAAATACGATTTTGTGAGTGAAATACTCTGAAAAATGGGTAAAAATAAAGGTTAATTATTAATAATAGAATAGACAAAATCATGATTGTTACTGTTACAAAACTTTTAATTCAAATATGAAACCTACAAATTTAATGTATTTGATTTTGATTTTATTGAAATTAATAAAATTCTTTTAAAATGTGTCGAATTTAAAAACAGCAATAGGCGTATTATAAAATCTTTAATTAAAATATAAGATTTACGAATTTAATGCGTTCGACTTTAGGAATAAATGTATTTTATTTAAACTTACAAAAAACTCTTTCTACTTGAGGCCGATCCAAAAAAGAACAATAAATATTCGAACATATAAAACATGAATAATATAACTGCGAAATGTCTTTTAAACCACATTTTAACATTCAGCTGCAGAAGGACTAAATATTTACTACCCGAATGCTTGTAAATGAAACCTTTTTCTTCATATCAAAATATAATTAATGACTCGTTGCATATGAGACTAGACGCAACTTACAATTAGACTCGTCGCGAATAAGACTGATCCGATTTTATTAAAATAAGCAAGTATAAATTATGTACAAATGCATTTCAAAATAATTTTTTAATAATCACTTAAATAATATACATGAGGATATTATGATAATTCTCAGAAGTTAGCGCGGTGCACTAGGTTAGACAGTAGTGTTTCGTTCGGGTAGAACTTGGTTCGTATCCCGCTGCTGCACATTGAAACTTTTAAAAACTTTATTTCGCTGAGTTAGTATTCATAGTGGACGTGTCCAAAAATTACAGAAAAAAAAAAAAAAAGATATAAACGCTACTTTTATGTTACATATTTCTTTTAATACTAAATTTTTGGTTAATTCAGAAAAATTGTTTATTTCTAAAATTTGATTATGACAGATCATCAATATACTCTAACAAATAAATATAAAATATCGATATAATTAACAAATATAAGATTTGGCAATTGTTTTTTTTTATTAATTTTTAATAGAAATTAAAAATAAAATAAAATGGCAGCCTATTTTATTATTATTATTATTATTATTATTATTATTATTATTATTATTATTATTATTATTATTATTATTATTGTTATTATTATTATTATTATTATTATTATATACGACCGTGATGCCTATCGGCTTAGTCACGGTATTCGTAATGTACAATCGACTTAACGTTATGTTATATTTATATAGTAATGCGTTTCCTCAAAGCGAGGTTACAATAATTTACGAACGCGTGACAGTTCGACACACGTTTAAGCCGTTAACATTATTAATAATAATTCCATTATTGATACAATAACAGTCTAAATTATATTTCAAACGTTCTTTCTTAATGAAGAGATATGCAAATAGAAAATGACTAACTGTATCGGAAACACTAAGTTGACAGAAATGACAAATGTCAGAAGGTGTAATTTTAAATCGTTCCAAATAAGTGCCAAAACTGTCATGTCCCGTCAACGCTTGATTTATAAAAAAGTATTAATTCTTAGTAATTTCTTTAGCCTAAATCTTACATTTATATCATATAATAATTTGTACGATTATTCTGGTTATCAAATATTTAAAATAATTACTTTCATGTGTTTATTAAAATTTTTAATGTTTGTAAAATTATCATATTGTAAGTTTACGTTAAAATTGCTATTGAACAGTTGTAGCGATCTATAGGAAGTAGTAAGTGATATTCGGGACATTTTGTAATCTGCTAGTAAGGCAGCATGGTACATACTCAAGTCAGGCGGAAAGATTTCAGTAACAACTGGAGCCATTGACACTGTTCTATATAACGAGCCTACCATTCAGAAGAAGATTCCTCTGAATCTTTAACATTACATTCATAGCAGAAACAGAGTTATTTAATCATATAAATACTTGAGCAGTAATTAAAAATCGCACGAATAACACCATTATACATTATCACTCTGTTGTTACAGTTAACAGCACCTAAGTTAGGCTGAATTTTTAATAGCCTATAAATGATTTTGTTCGCTTTATCTGTTGTGTAGTTTACATATTTATTAAATTTAAACTCGTGATCTATTATTACTTCGAGGTATTTAAAATTTTTTACAATTGGAAAAGGTTTATCATATAACAAGTTAAATATGCTAAGTTAACAAACCTCGGTGGTTTTCTTGTTATCAGTAACCATCATTTTTGTCTTTTCAGTCCAAGGTATCACAGATAACTGTAACGCTACTCGTATCAACTTCCGTTGCGTTTTTCAGTTTAACAGTGGAGCATAAATTATCGGTAAAACCGATAAATTCTGCATCGTAATTATATCGCGAACAAAATATTTCCATCTGTTTATGAATATATGAGTGTAATATATTCCAGAGGTTGGTCAGAGGATCGAACCCTGAAGCACTCCGCCTGACATACTGCGCTCGATAATAAAACTTTCGCATTTGATCACCGTAATTCTGTTTACTTTAATTAAATCAGGATTGACTTTGTGAGATTTTAGAATTTCAATTATCGTCGAATGTTTATCAAATGCGCCTTTTACATCAAAAGTAACAACAACACCGAATAAATTTTTGGTCTGCGCCAATTGAATAATATCATAGAGTTTTCCAACAGCCATTTCCGATAAACGCGAGCGTCTAAACCCGAACTGGTTTTTACTTAAGATTTGTTTAGTTTCAATTACGTTAATTACTTTTTCAAATACTTTACCAGTACAGTTTAATAGTGAGCAAATAGGTCGATAGCCGCTAAACAGAGAAAGATCTTTTTTGGGTTTATTAATTAATTTAATTTCTCCTGTTTTCCATAAATCAGGAAACATTTGCAACAGGAGGAATTTTTCCAAAAGTGTTCGAAAAATTTTCGAGTGTTTTGCATGAATCAAAATTAACCACTATATTAGAAATGTTATCTGATGCGGAAATCTTACGTGTATTAATCGATTTAATAATTAAATTTAGTTCATTCGAACCAATAACAGCATCATGGTTATCATTTACGTTAGGTGTATAATCTGTCATATAATCTAATTTATCCTTCTTCCTGGGAAAGAATTAATCAAGGAGAGCTGCACATTTCTCTTCTTGTTTAGTTAATATTACATAATTTACTTTAATAGATCGAAATTGAAATAGCTCAAGTTTTTCCTTTTCCCAGCATTTAGAATTATTGATGAAATTTTTCCAATTTTCAAATTTGGTTTTTTCAATTAAGATTTTCTAATTCCTATTTAATTCTCTTAACAAAAATTTATAAATTAATTTTTTACTGGCCTGAATTGATCTATTACACTTTTTCCTTATTTTATTAATAGTTTTATTTAAATTATCAAGGGTGGGTAATCGTTAAAAGTAATCTTTTTTTTTGTATTTACACTGATCGATTGAAACTCTTAAATAGTCATGACATTTAATAACATGATTATTTAATTCTATCTTATTTTCAACTATGCAAAAATTACTCTTAAATTTATTTAATGTATCGAAATTAATTTTGGAATTTAATAGTTTGTAGTTAATACACCATTGTGATGGAGTTGTTGTGTATTTGGCTCCACAGATTACAATCTTAATTCTACAGTGATCGGAGAGTTCTATCGAAGAGATGGTATGCTGCATGGTTGAAGCCGGAACATCTCCCACAATAATTAAATCAATCAAGCTTTTCCCATTATGGTTACCGAAGGTGTATTCATTCGGTTGATTGAGGAAAAGTAAACGGTTTGCATACGTAAATTCTTTCAGTCTCTCAGCATCCGGGTTACTTCTAACATTCTCTAATAGCGAGCTTCTTATGTTGCAGTTCCCGACAATTAACGAAATCAACGACGGATGTTGATTACAATTTTTTTCTATTTTCGAAATTCCTTCGCCTCCAAGTTCACTTGGAGGTAGATAAAGACGAATGATTAAATATTTCTGATACCGAACTGCTATGATGCCCTTTTGACAATTTATCTTATCATACGAAATTGTTTCCCGAATTATCATCGCAATTTTTCGACTTGATAAGCAAACGTATTGACAAGTATTTTTCCGTTACACGAGTTTACCTCAGCTGTTATAATAAAGTCACTTTCATCAACGGTACATTCACGAATGAATAAATGTTGACACGCGATCGTGTTGTTTACGTTTAAAAATTGAATTTCAACATCAGCCATAATTGATCATAGTTTGAATTTGTTTTTCGATTTCACTGAAACATGGGCAAGCTCTACTATAAGAAGCATGGTCTAGCGTTTCAATTAATGCCTCCAGTGATTCGTCCTAAAGCTTCCCTCGTATTTTGGTGAGGAGACAATTAATGTATTTGCCTTTATTTTTGCACTTTTCTACTATCCGAATTTTTTTAGCTGAAGCCTAGCATCGGGTAGCTATGTGCCCATGACCGAGGCATTTGTAACATCCAAGTACAGGTATATGCTCCTGAAATCTTACAGATACCTAACCAATATGTAATCTTCCATTACTTGGAAGCTTTTTAAACTGATCCGGTTTCAATCGGACGTAAATTTTCACACTTCTTTCAAATTTTGTTACTCGCCAATGGCAGCCTATGATAACTCGAAATGGAATAGTTATAAATACTCCGTTACATCATCGAGGAGATTTTTTTTTTTCAGACAAATATGACTAGGGGCGTTTTTTAAATAAAAAGACGTTCCAAAGTTTAATATGAAGAAGACATTTCAACAGAAAACAAAGAAAGAAATGAACTAAATCAACAAAATATAACTTTCAGTACAGAAATTAGATATCTTGAAATAATAAGAGATCAAAATATAAATTATAACAAACATATAATTCTTAAAATCAAAAAAACATTACAATAAATTCAAATCGCTGTGCAACGATGATTTGAATAAGACGATAATACTCTCTTCCGATGAATCATAGAATACGGATCTTTAATATATTTCAAAAAGTTGAAAAAATGCATATGTCTAAAAAGTTTTATCATTGCAGGAACTAATACTTATAGGCGTCACATGATACAGTTCTGAGCTTCTTTAAATCTTCAAATGGTACAAGTTAATCAAATTAAAAATCCCGAGCTAGAAATCCGAGCTAATAAATCACTTAAAAAAACTCCAATAATTGAGAAAGAGAAAAGAAAAACAATGGAATTTGGCAAGAACAATATAAAAAAAATACTACGGTCCGACGCACAGAGGCGTTATACCCGATATTGAAACTAGATTAAAAAATAAAAACTTAACATCTGACTACTTTCTAACACAGTACCTAATGAGTAACGGTAATTTCACGGTTTACCAAAAAATATTTAAAACTACTGACAACAGCCTTCAAGAAATCAAAAGAATTATCGGTAAAACCGTAGTCGCTAATGACCTTGTAGTCCAAAAGCGACTTGTAAATATAATAAATAAATAAAATAAATAAAAGATACTCCGGACCATACATTTCAGATATGTTAAAAATTCAAAATTATCAGAGAGAAACACAACATTAGTGGAATTTTTTTTTTTTGAAAAATCATGAATAGAAAAAGAACATTTCGAAAAATTCATTATAAAAATTCTTACGGTAAAAGGAAATATAACATAGTGGATTACATGGAAATTTATTGCCAAACTCTAATCAAAAAGCCACGTGTAAAAGTTTAGTCAACCTTCACATATCTGAATAAGTTAAATAAATTAATCATAATACAGTTATAGTAGGTAACGTGGTAGCCTAGCGGTTAAGGCGCTTAGCTTCTAAACCAGAGGACACGGGTTCGAGACTTGTCTCGTACTAGATCCGAATTGCTCCGCAACAAAAAATTTCCTAGGTAGTTTGTTTTTTGTTATCAGCTGCCCTTGTATCACTTGTCATCCAGTTATCAACTGGCTAATAACCCCGAGGTTACACATTTTTCCATCTACTCCTAAATAGTTACAAATTCGGTTTATATTAAAAATATTTTTGCTCCTTACGGTTTCGTCTGAATCAATTTCGACTGCAGTAGTAAAAAATGAAAGATTTACATTGCGAATATTTTAAAAAAATTGTGAAAGCACTTCATTATATTAAGCAATGCAGTGCTTAATATAATGAAGTGTAAATTCGATGAAATCATGAATCGACATTCCCATTATTTCATCTCCTTCCAAAATTAGGAATATTCCAAACGCGCTCATATTGATGCAAATTTTATTTTGTATATACAGTAACTTTTTAGTGGTTATAGTCAATAGGCATTATGATTAATAACCAATAAATCCGTGTTTAAGAAAAGAAAGAAAAAAAAAAAAAAAAAAAGATGACATAGTGAATCAAACCAAAAATGTTATTTCTTTTACTTTTTTATAAAAAGCTGATCATCGATAACTTTTTTAAATTTCTAATTCTTGGAGGACAACCGTCCTCTCAAGCATTTTCACAAATGACGCAAATGCCGAGAACGGAAAAATGAATAGATTAGCCCTTGTTCTGCAGGTCGATGAAAGCTTTTATCTTGTGCTTTTTTATCATGTGTGCTTTTGCCCAAGGACTGTTCAATCATAGGTATGCATGTTAATAATAATGATTAATTTCCATTAACTTTAAACTTTTACACGACGGTGTAATAATATAAAATTTCCATCTAGCCTGCGAAAAACTAGAACGAAAATGATTAATGATTTGTTCGAAGCCGCTTCCTGTGTCAGGGATCTTCTCTATAAAATGTCGTTACGTTAATATTGCCGCAAGAATATGCACTATTAGAAATTAAGCTGTAATTGAGAAGATAATAAAGAGAATCTCTTAGCTAGATCTGCTGTCGTTACAATATTTCTATTCAATTTATAATCACTTTACTTTAAATAAAAAGCCTAAAATTAAAAGTTCAATTTAGATTTAAAATAGATTTCTTCTTATTACAACTAAATGCGTTCTAAACAATCAGACCAGCATTTGTTCACAACAGTAAGCAAACATTTCCAAACTGCTCACTCAACTCAACAACTGTGCGCGAATGAACAAAAACTTCTTTTTATTTTTATTTCTTTCAGACATTTGCGAAAAGGAACTATCCGAAAAACTAAGAACGGGAAGCAAAGTAGACTTGGATCATTACTCCGATCAGAGATAGAACATCATCACGTAAATCTAAAAATAAAGCCTTTCTTCGAGGCACTTTATGATGAAAGCATATGGTTAATTGTATCCGAAATTATTCACGTAAAATTTGAGCGCCGGAATTGCCCGCGGAAAATTTACAATTAATTCGAGGAGAGTTTTGAAAATTTTTTTGGCAGATTTTACTATACTCGTACTACTTTAGTACCGTTAACTGATGTCTTTTCCAGAGTTTAAGTTGTAAGAATTAAAGATTGGACTTTTATCATTATGTTTTGCAATATTCCAGTCTTACAAATTTCATTTAAAATATCAGCACGTAAATGAGTACGACGGGGTTAAATTCCACCCTTTTCTCCGATTGTCGCTTTGCACAGTACAAATTAATGTTTCTAATGTAATTTGTGCAATGTTTTGACAGGCCTTTACGATATTTCGCGAAAATTTTGAGGAACGTCGTGCTAATAATAAAAATGTACGACCTCATCGATGAAACCAAAAATTTTCCAAAAAAAATTTAAAAATTCTACTTTGTCGTCGCTGTACAATGTTTTTTGAATTTCGTCTTTTCCCTTCTGCAATACAAAAATTCAGAATAATTTAAATCGTTGATCCACAGAACTGAGAAAAGTCAAATTTTCAAACACCTTTTAAATATCTAAAAATTTTATGTTACTCGATAAAATATCTATTTTCAATCAGCCGGAATTTGTCGGGAGCCCTCAGAGAATCTTATTTCAGAAAGGTATAATTTCTTTCACATCAGTCTTTCAAAGTAACAGAATCTTCAACAGTAAATCTACGAGCCACTGAATCTTGAACCCGAAATGATAATATCGGCACTATACGTCGACTGTGCGTTTGATTTATACCAGGAAGCGAAATTGTCTAATTTTCAACTAGAATTTTAAGCGTAGAATGGTGCCGTTCAGCAGCCACCGTCATAATACCGCCTCCAATTAAATTTTGCCAAAAAAAATGTATCTGTGTCGAGTATTCAGCAATAGGTGATCGGGAGAATGAATTCAATAGATTATTTAATACACCTCTTCTTCTTCTTCTTTAAGCCTTTTGACACCAATATTTGGTGTAGGCCTCTCCCAAATTTTTCCACCATTGTCTGTCCTGAGCCTCGCGTATCCATGTATGACCTGCTTGTCTTATTATGTCATCTGTATTGCCGTTTTTACTATTGTTCCTGTTATTTGAGGTCGCATGTCGAGATTGCCGCCCCCTTAACGGCAATCCAGGGTCCCCTGTGATTATCTGGCCCTTCTGCACAGGGTACTGAGGGCTCTTATTCCTTGTGCTTTCCACACCTAAAGGAAGTCAAAACGTTAATATGAAACTCTTGCATTATATTTCAATATAAGGAGGTTAGGACGTAATTGGGGCGAATTTGTAGCAGACTTTTCCAGGGCACCCGGTGGTAGTGTGATTTTTATTTTAACGATTAAGGTGGAAAAAAATGAATTAAATATGTAAAATATCTCGCTTTCATCAACTAGAGCGGGTAAGTGTAATAGAGGATTTATCATTTTCGGTAATAATAGTGTTTTGATTCTACTCTTAAATATGGCTTCTCGAATTCAGTATCGCAGTGAACAAAATTGTAAGAATTGTAATAGTGTCAAAAAATGGACTGATAATATAGACAGCATATTAAATATAAATAATACACTCCAAATTAATACCGGAATTATTTCATGTGTTGCACTTAAACATAAAAACTGGTTAAGAAGAGCGAAAATGGTTTGGCGGTGATCGGATCGCAGAGTTTCTTCGATTTTTCGCACCAGTTCTTCTGAGATTACACAGATGGTCTTCTATTGCTCGTCCTCTACATTCGTTCTACCTCCTCGGAACTCACGGCAACATTTATGAACATGTTGAACACTCATCACAGGGGAGACCATAAACTTCCACTTATGTTAGCGGCAGCGCATTTGTTATTCGTGTCTGATATTTGTGATGGACGTTCGATTCGTGTGTGAAATCGACATACTGTCAGAGTCGTGAATTTCGGAGGAAAAAAAAATTAACGATTCTGAAAATTATGAAGAATAGCTCTCACAGCATGCTGGCTGTGGTGTAAATCACGCTGTATCGGCTTCGAACATGGAAGTCGATAGTATAAAAAAAATGTTCGGTCACTTGGTTGATAATTATGAAGTGAAATACATGAGGTGTATATTGGCGATGGTGATAGTGCTACATATAAAGGATTATTCTGTAGAAAAACTAGAATTCAAGCACAATTATCAGCCATTTGATCTAAAAGTTCAAGAAGCTCTGAAGCCAATGTGACTTGACTAGACATGAGTGTCTCGATAGATGTAAGGGAAATAATACATAAAATAATAACGAAAGTTATAATGATTTGTTGTGTCATTTTGCTCCAAAACATCTCCATAATGGCCTTAAAACCATCGAATTGTCTAACTACCTAGCTGTTGCTATTTTTAATGATGGTTTTTCATAAATTTTGAAAATATTAAGTGTAATGGGAGCAATAATTGGCCCTGCCGCACGGCACTATGCCGCTGAAAGAGACCAAACGAGGCTACGCATAGCTGATCATCGTCACTTGGCTGCCTCGAAAGACGGCCGTTCAGCTCTCAGGGGAACTTCAACAGCCCAGCAGGCACAGCTCGAAGAAGTGAAAGGTGTACTATATGTCTCTGGAATAGCAGATTAGCTCTAGGTATATTTGTAACAATGAAATCACTACTTCTATCTTTAAACACGTTTTTCTCAAAACTACATTTTACAAATTTGCTGCAGTTCTAACTCCATAACAAATCATCCGATCGACGTGATTCTTATTTTATCTCATTTAGTACTTTTTTCTCTATACAATGACCCTCTGGTTTTTTGATTGAATAAAAATTGTAATTTTGGCATGCTAAAAATCAACAAATTTTTAAGCAAAATTTAGAATACTGTGAAACGTAACTGGGATGAATTTATAACTCACATTCACAGGTCATCTTTTTAAATATTATCGTGTTAACCGAAATTAATATAAGTAAGGATGAATTAAATTTATATAATATAACTGGATTAGCGAAAATATTGGACTACAAAGACCTATTGGGTAGAACGGAGGAATACTTGTATTCATAAATAATAAGTTTAAATTTCACATTCGAGAAGTTAATAATAGGCCAAGTATGGACCTGATGATGATAGATATGGATATTTGCGAAAACAATGCTTTACGCTTAAATGCTGTATATAGATCACCGAGCAAAAACGTAGGCGAATTTATAAACGAAACCTCTGCACTCCTGAAAAAATTAAGTAATAAAGATAATTTCCTGATTTGTGATGATTTTAATATCGATTTATTTCTTCATAATTCACAAGTTGAGAACTTTTTAAACGTAATTTATAGGTCAGGAGGAGTGCAGTTAATAAATGAAATTACGAGAGAAGAAGAACGGATAGATAGAAGTACCCAATTATGTATAGACAACATATTTATTAACTATAATACAAATGAAATTACTTCGGGAATTCTTCTTCTTCTTCTTCTTCTTCTTCTTTAGCCTGCGTTACATCATTGATTCGATGTAGGTCCCCCTTAATTTACTCCATCGATACCTATCTTGCGCTTCACGAAGCCATTGTTTCCCTACTGTTGCCACAATATCATCCGTCCACCTTCTGAGTGGTCTTCCTTGTGCGCGTTTTCCCGTACACGGTCTCCATTGGATCAGTTCCTTTGTCCACCTTTCATCTACTTGCCTATCAACATGACCAGCCCAGGCCCATTTGTTCAGGGCTATCCTTGTCCCGACATCTTCAAATTTTGTCTTATTTCGGATATATTCTGATTTAATCTTATCTCGCAGTTTTATGCGAAGTAAAGCTCATTCCATCTGTCTTTCAATTTTTCTTAATTTTTCTACGACTTCCTTCCTTTAATGGACCAGGTTTCCGCAGCATACGTTAAGCACTGGAATCACGCATTAGTTAAATATTTTCGCTTTATTTTGTGAACTGATTTTGGTATTGAGTATATGTTTTATTTTATGGTATGCGATCTGACCGTTTGATATTTTCTTTTCGAGATCTAATTTCATCCCTTCTTTTCCGGTTGTGAAAACTTTACCCAAATATGTAAACCTATGTTTCCTGTTTGTATTTGTATTTCGTAATGCATGCGATCGTTGTTCCGATTTCGCATATATTTCATGTACTTTGTTTTATTCAGATTTATTTGTAAACCTAGTTCCTTTATCATACATTCTAAATCATTCTTGGTCCTGTGCTATGATCACAATGTCATCTGCAAAGAGGAAGTGGTGTAAATATCTGCCATTTATATTTATTCCTCTTTCACTCCAATCCAATGATTTTATTGCATGTTCCAATGCTGTTGTGAATAGTCGTAGTGAGATTGTATCTCCCTGTCCAGGCCCGTGCCCAGAATTTTGAATAGGAGGGGTTTTGAAAATTTTCTTCGCATATTTTATAAATAACAATACATTTTTCAGTAATATTAATACTATTAATAGTTTCCATAATTTTGATATATATATTAATAATTTCCAGAATTTTGATTTATATATTAATAATTTACATAAATGAATTACACCGTATAAACATTAATAAAAATTACATATGTTATTGATTATACTCGTAAGAAAAAATTTTGTATAAAATATTAATGAAGTATCTAAAAATATGAAGCAAATTTTTTCTTTTTTCTTTTAAAAGTAAGAACACCCTAAAAAATCATCAATATTTATTTTAAATTTTTGATTTTTTTCCGATTTTTGTGTATTTCTAATAACTATTTCAGTTCTCATGGGAGGGAGGGGGGGACCCCCAAAACCACCCCATGGACACGGCCTTGTCCCTGTCTAACTCCTTTTAGTATTGAAAGTGGAATTATAAACTCGAAAATATCAGACCATTACGTCATCTGTTGTGTATTTAGTATCTTGAATCGGAATTTTCAACCTATTAGAAACTCTATGAAATATGTTTTTGATGAAAACAGGTTGCAGAGTAAGACAATTAATTATAACTAGAAGGAGATAAGTAGCTCCACAACATCAGGAAATATGTATGATCATATACATTCAGTTTTTAAAGGCCTTTACAAAGAATGCAAATTGGAAGTACGGGAGAGTAAAAAGATGACTAAATACAGCCCTATAAATAACCGGGGATATAACTGTACCCGGGGTTATCCCCATGCCTACAGTGTGCACATCGCGGAATGTTTTATAATTTTTTTATTTTTCTTGTATATCCCCTTTCATTCTTTAGTCTTCAAATGTAATTCTAATTATACCCGGTTTTGTTTTCTTTCCGATTAAGACTCTCGGCTCGCGAGCCTCCTGCAAAAAAAAAAAAAAAAAAAAAAGAGCAAAAACAAAACAATTCTAATCTTTGATGGCTTATAAACATTCCGATTTTACACTTATACCGATGTATCAGTTTACCTTAATAGCACATTAAATCGCTATATCAAAGCATATGAAAATCGGAAAAACGATAAAAAAGAAAAGACGTCGAATGAACGGGCTAAATAATATTAAAAATTATTGAAATACCACCAAACTAAAGTCTCTATTTTACCCCCCTTTAAAACCCGTTTTTTTGCGCTCATCTACTGGTCAAAGTTTTATTTAATTTTCTCCAGTATTTGGTATATTTTTCAGTACGGATTCATTTGCACTCAGTTTTGCCATTAATTCATTTATAATATATAAAACACGTATTTCGCTTTATTATTTCATTTACCGGTTATTTACAATCTTTTATATTATCTCGGTAATTCATTTTGCTACTATCACATTTTCGGCGTAACGTTATCAAAAAGCGGTATCCCAGCTTCCTTATGTGTCGCAAATACATTAAGTATTTAGAGATTATTAAAATCGATTCGCTTTATTTTTCTTAATCCGCTGCGGAACGGGAGAGACGCTTTATAATGTAAGAAGAAGACTAAGTTTTAAGAGTTGAGGATAAAATAATTTTCACCCTCAACGGATAGAAAATTGATTTGGACACTTTTGTGCTGTTCTTCGCTAACCCAAAACGCGAAACGGCATCGTCCTTTTTATGTACTACTCCCGCTGTTTCAATGATTTTTTCGATGTTTTAACATCGGGAGAGCCAATAGCTACGGTGGTATTTTTAATATTGCTATCGTTTTCTACGTCGCCGGTGATGCAGGATATTACGGAGTTTTATCAAAATGGCAAATACGCGTTAAAAAATCGGTAGAATATTATTTACGTTTATTAAAATTTATTCAATAAAATCGGTTTCAACGATATCCCCCCTCCCCGTGCTGTACAGAAAATTTAGACTAACGGTAATGTGTAGGCTTACGAGATATAGAAAATGTGTCTTATTAAAATGTCAGCTGCGTCCTACCGCATGAACTTAATGAAACACCTGTTGTCTTCCGAGTTTAAATTGAACCGCTAAATTAAAAGCCTAAATTTATTTTACAATATGCTAAAACTGACTCTGAAACCTGTTCCGCCATTGTCCGAAAGAGCGCGTCAACTGTTTTTAGATCTAAATAAAAAGGGAAAAACAAATTTGTACTCAGTGCAAAGAACATTCTAAGAGCTAAAATCGTGTTTTTTTTTTCTGTTTTTTATTTGTATGAGTTTAAAAAATTCAATCTCACTCTACCGCACGCAATAAATCAAAACATTATATATCGACATTATACGTATAAACACATTACTTACATCGGCAAATACTTATCGTTTCGACTCTATCAGTACTAACTTAGAACAATTAATCAGTACTGGCTTAGAACAATTATCGAAGAAGTCGCAAATATGTAATCTTTCAAATAAAATAAATACCAACATTTCGATACTCAAATACTCGAAATGAAGTAATATTCTGTATTAAAAATTTTCGTTGTAAGTTTCGTTTTTGTAGACAAAATTACCGACCATGTTATTTTTGGATAAAAAAAATTTTACGAATTCTTATCGAAATCGTCCACCTATTCACTTTTAAAGTAGTTAACTGTATAGTTGTTGTTGTTTTTTTTTAATTTCCTTCTAGCTGTCTTTTTAATTTTCTAATAACTTTTTCATTTTTTTTGTCTTTCCGTTTGTCGTTGGGCTTTACATCTTACAAATTTTTTTCGTTCTCTTTAACTTTATCATACGCGCGCTATATTTCCCACCGTCTTCACTTTTTCCAACCTCATTGCGACCATGCTTTTGGGAAACCAACTTAAAATCCGTTTATTTGGCTAAAAAATAGTAATTGCCTTTTTCATATTTTAATTCTGAAACCTTTTCAATTTCTTCTTTGTTATAAATATATATATATTTTTTTTTTTTTTATTATTTTACCACAACTGACCAATTTTAGTGATCATTTAACGATTAGTTTATTGCAATAAAGAATGTTTTGTGGAGGGGTAGTACTCAGTAGTACTCCTTCAGAACTTTATAATGGCTGGACAAGATCTAAAGGCTTATTTCGCCACAGTCTGCGTATTTCACCGGAGTTATCCAGCAAACTGGTAGAAAGTGGATTTATATGAATGCTAAGTCGGGCGACGTGTTTATTTGCTTGTTTTTTGATTTCATCCTCCACAGATATGACGTTCAAGTCATTATGGAGGGTGTAATTTGAGACGTACCAGTAATGGTTCTCAGTACCCTATTTTGATATTGTTGTATTTTCTGTAAGTTCGATGTTTTTGCGCAGCCCCAAAACTGTATACCATACAGCCAGATCAATAGAGTTTTATTGTCTAACGACAAGCCCGACCTCTTAGCTAACAGCCACGACGTGGTTCTAGTTTTAAACCTCAAATGCTCGATTTTTTTCTGAATGTAAGTACCCCAGGTTAGCCTAACGTCCAAGTGCATGCCTAAATATATTACGTTATTGGCATTTGGTATTACGACGTTATTTATTTTGATTGGCAGGAGTTAAATTTTTCGATTTGTGAATGAAATATACGTCGACTTACTTTCATTGACTACTATGCGCCATCGTTTTAGCCAAGTTTCCATATGCCGAAGTGACTCCTGCAGTTTTTCTGTGGCTGTGTTTTCACACATATCAACGGCCAAGATGGCTGCGTCATCCGCGTACAAAGCTACTTCTGTATTATCCAGCATGGGGAAGTCGAACGTGTAGATTAAGTACAATAATGGACCCAAAACGCTCCTCTGCGGGACCCCGACCCTTACCGGAAAAATATCTGAGTATTTATCGGCTACTTTCGCTCGAAAATATCTTTCTTGTATATGCGATTTAAATAGCAGATAGAAGGAGTGAAGAAGTAGAACTTTAATTTTATATAACAATCTTTGATGCCATTATCGAAAGCCTGCTGGACATCTAAAAACGCGGTCGTACAAATATTCTTGTTTTCCAAGCTATTTTCAATAATCTTCGTTAGTCTATGAACCTGTTCTATAGTGTTATGGTGCTTACTGTTTTATTTGTGAAATGTGTTTCTGAAATGAGCAACATATTGTCAGTAGGCGTCTGTTCTGCGTTGTATTTCGCAGTGAAAATGGGCGGACTTAACTATAGCGGACGAACAACGCATAGATAATACAGCAATATAGGATTTACAGTATAAATAACGAAAACGAATGAAAAACAAACAAAACAATTTTAAAAAACCTAAAAATTATGCAGAGCGATCAAGATTATGTGAAAAATAAAAAAATGTTATACATTGTTGTAGAAAAAATAAAAAAAATGATATATTCGAGTGGCTCTTTAAGAACAATCTTCCATACACAGCATAAATTTATTACGTCCTCCATCGTAATTGTGGGTGGGCACATCTGCAGTTCTTACTAGGTGGCTCGTGCGAGTACATTTCAATAATCGAGCTAAAAAAAAACGATATACATAAGGTTAAATGTGGCTTCAAGACTTAGTTGTAGGAAGTTACATTATATTATGTTTTTAGTTTAATTTGGATTGGGAAAAAAACAGCTCATAACGAAATATTGTCACATAAGAGAACACATTTATGGCATAATATCATTAATGCCTGTCAGTCTAATTGGGAACAGAGCGCCAGGATTTTAGTGGAAAATAAAAGATCAGAAACCATCCGTATAAATAAAGGAGTCAGACAAGGATGTGTACTATCACCGCTCCTACTTAATCTGTACGTAGATAGTATCTTTAAGCAATCGTTATGGAATCTCAGGGTTAGGATTCGGATAAATGGAAAGTACATAAATGGCATCTGCTATGCAGACGACACCGTTTTTCTGGCAGACTCCTGTGAACAGTTACAAAAAATTATTGACAAAGTTAATAAAGCAGGTAAAAAATGTGGACTAGGGATAAATCAAACCGAAACAAAATTTATGGTAGTCAATCGCAAACAACATCGAAACACAACTATTCAGATTAATGGAAAAAACACAGAAGAAGTTAAACAATTTAAGTATTTAGGATGTTATATTACGGAGAAGCTTAATCCAGATACTGAAGTTGAAAGAAAATGCGGGCAGGCCAAAACAACATTCAAAAACTTAAAAAAATTATTAACGGACCAATCACTGAGTCTTCGCATAAGACAGAACTTCATAAAATGCTACATATATCCCATTCTAATGTATAGGGTCGAAGCAATGACTTATACCGTAAGAACGCTTAAACATTTCGAGGCGTGCGAAATGTGGTTACATAAAAGAGCTCTGAAGATATCTTGGGTACAGAAAATGCCTAATGAAGGTTGTTAAAGAGAGCTAGAACGGAAAGGGAAATAATTGAAGAAATAAAAACAAGAAAAACCCTAGTTTATTTTGATTATATTATACGAGGACAAAAATATGAACTATTACGTTTGATCATTCAAGGGAAAATAGAAAGGAAACGAGGAAGTGATCGAAGAAGGATATCATGGAATGTCCGACAGTGGACTAAAAAAACCATCAATGGAACAACTGATGCGAGCAGCAAGAAGTCATAATATATGATCGTGTACGCGCAGAACACTGTGTACGACACGCCGAAGAAAAAGAAAAATCTACAAGAAAAACAATGTAATATCCACTGTACGAATTACTTACATGTATCGTTTTTAATTGCGTATTTTATACCATCGATAATTCACTTACAAGAACGTTATAAATTTGGATCTTGCGTATACAAACAAAATAAATCAATATTTAAAGTTCATTAACAACATTACGTTCACAAGCTGTAGACTAAAAACTTTTGGTAATAGCCTAGACTTTTTTTCCACGTTTTCAAATTTTTATCGTTTCTAATTTCGTTTGGAATATTAGCACGATTAATTATATCAAAACTTCTTCTTCCGCATTATTTATTTTATTATTAACAACTCTAGTCCTTATACAATGTAATTAGAAAAAAACTAATTAATTTGATTGCATCCGTCAATATTTGGACGCTCTAAATTTGACGATACTTAAGTTTTTGCTTTTATTAGATAAAGACTATATAAGCGGAAAATTACTGTCAACAATTTAATAGTGGTGTAATGTATCGAGCTACTTAGAAACGCTGAGTTGTAAAAGTTACCAACGCAAGATTTGAATCAAAACGTATACTTACTTTACTGTCTATGTAGGGTATTCCTACAATCTCTTCCTCCATGAAAAATAAAACTATAATTTCTTATTATAAACGATTGTGTTGCTGCTGTTTATAGAGTTATAAACGGGGACTGGCCCCGGGGGAGCTGTCTGTTGTCATTGCTAATATTCTAACTAGTGTGACGACTGCTGTTACGATATTGAGACTGGAAATTGCGGTGGTGAACTTAAACAATAGTCTGCG
The DNA here is from genome assembly GCA_039619475.1 of Icerya purchasi. Lineage (NCBI taxonomy): Eukaryota > Metazoa > Arthropoda > Insecta > Hemiptera > Monophlebidae > Icerya > Icerya purchasi. Next base: position 250,020,136 of record CM077116.1, read on the forward strand.
ATTGTTGAGACGACTTGATGTTTGTTTTGTCTGGACTAGTAAGATTGTGGTTGTGAATATTACGATCGTTACACTGTAGACTGCACAACTGTTTATAATGCTGCAAAGGCATATACTGAACCATATAATTTTTACATGAGAAGTCTACAGAAACAAATGATGCGATTGTTGAATGAGATTATTGGATAATTTCCGATGAAACTGTGCGAAGTACAAATGTTTTTTCTAAAAAATAGATTACAGTGAATGAAATATTGGATGCCGAGATAAGATAGCTTAAGTTTTGTACCTATATATACTGGACAGTTTTGGCAAAATCATGTGAAACTGGTTTGCTGTGAATGATAAGACTGTGTGTGTTGATATTGTCTAGACTGTTGTGCCTGCTGGTGTTGGCTAGTAGGGATGTGAACTGTATTGTGCGCTAGATTGATGAGATTGCCTATCAGCTCTATGAACAAATTTCAGCACTAATCTATGCCCATAAGCCTAAAGTTGTAACATATCCAGGTATGCTAATTTGTCTTGGCGCTATCTCGGCAAAGCAGAATACTGTTGAATCTTCTGTACCTACAATGGACTGGAACTGAAATTGGAAGGAATGGTGACGGCTTTGAAAATTGCAACTGTAATTGTGGTCGCCAATTGTGACAGGGTACATACTAAGTCACTCAGAATCATTAAGTTGTAAAAGTAACCAACACAAGATTTGAATCAAAACATGTATTGATAAGCGGTACAGCATTGAATTTTCCACGCATTATACCAACTATTGTGTAAGACTTGAACATGAAATATCAGACATTGGAACGTGTTAGCACTGAATTCTAGAATACCATATGCTACTACATAAAACAGTTCTTCTTCCTGTAATTTACAAGTATGATATTTAAGATTATGTTACTGTATAAGTTTAATTTGTTTTCTAAAGTAGATAAAAGAGCTACAATAAGGCGAATACCATCTGGTATGATTTTCGTCTTTAGTAGGTGTATTTTAACTTTGGTTAAGAGGGAATTCAAGGAGACCCTTGTTGCTTCTCTACCTGTAGAGAAGAAGGTCGTCATTTTGTAATAACCTCTTCCGTTATGTCACTTTTGGGCGGATAGATCAGTTCTATTGTAGTAGTAGCCGCTTTTTATTTTTATTTTTGTTCACTTTTCATATGGCAGCTTGAGGATGTGGAGATAGACTGTTCAGTGAATAGTCACTGAGACTGTCTTCTCCCAGTATTCTCTTGAGTGTTTCATAGGGCACGAACTCATTTGAAATGTTTGATAGATGAGTTACCTGTTTGCCTTGTTTTCCTTTTTGAATTTTTAACATTTCATTTTCTTTCTACAATGTTTTCAAGGGCGTATGCCGTCTTTAGATAATGACAAAGAGATCTGCCGAGTCCGTTATAACACAAATTAAAATTTAAAATCTAGAATTAAAATAAAAATATACACAATATTAAAATAAAATTGTAATTAAAAAAAAATTTACCTTGTGAATATAAAACTGTTTCAGTGAACTTTACACAAGTTTTAAGCACTTAGGGGTACAGGTAGATAATATAGTGATAATAATGTTTTTTACTGAGAAATTACCAGCACTAAGATGATGGCAAAATTTTGGTATAAGAGAGTGTTGATAAGACAACATTGTACAGCAATATGTCGAGTATAGTTAAGATAATGTTTATAACACAATACTGTACAACTGGAAAGTTATTCCTATAATTTTTGAAAAATATTTTTCACTAATTTTTGTATTTTTTTTATTTATTTATTGATTGATTTTTTGCTAGTCACCAAACTGTTTTATAAACTTTACCTATAGGCTGCAGGTATAAATTTAGTATTTACAAAAAAGTTCTTATGAATACACAAAAGTCAGAAAAAAATCAAAAATTTAAAATAAATATTGATAATTTTTTAGGATGTTTTTAAATTAAAAAAAAAAAAAAAAAAAAGAAAAATTATGCTCCATATTTTTAGGTACTTCATTATTATTCTATGCAAAATTTTTTATTATGAGTATAATCAATAACATATGTAATTTTTATTAATGTTTATACAGTGTAATTCATTTATGTAAATTATTAATACATAAATCAAAATTATAGAAATTATTAGTACTATGAATATTAGTGAAAAATGTATTGTCATTTATAAAATAAATATGCCAAGAAAATGTTCATCCACTTGGGCACGGCACTGGAGCTTAGAGATACATCTCTTCTACCCTGAGTTTACCTGATGTGTCAATAACTTAACCCAGAGCAAGTTGAATTTTATTTACGGAGTCAACATGCAGAGTTGCTGATCTTTATTTATTAGTTACACCTTAGTATGTGGATTATAAATAATTTAGGGGAAAATAATTAACTGTTGCTGTCAGTTTTATTTTTTTTTGTCGTTTGATTCAGTTACCTAAAGTTGCTTGTTTATTTCAAAATATCATTCTAACACTAATCACCAGAAAAAAAAAATATTAATAATTAAATACTTTAGTACTGTTTTAGTATTAATCATATTCATTTTCAGCTCTTTTGGTGCGAATAATGCTTTACTTATATTTCAATTTAATTTGAATACAATAAAAAATTTGAATTTATTAATTTTACATTTACTATTCACTTCAGTTCCTTTTTATTGCAAATGCAGTAATAATTTTAAACATTAATTTTACTTATATGTAGAAAACATTAACCCAATATTTCAATTATAAAATTAACATTGTTTTCATGAATGTGCATAATGCCATATCAACTGCACTTCCATAAATGACAAAAGGTTAGACATTAGATTTGGAAGCGATTTTAGATTTCAATTTTGTCTGGCGTTATCGGTTTTGTTGGGAGGTGTTTCGTAGGAAAACCAAGTGTAATATTAAGATATGGCTACTGCAGTTAAATGGATCAGATTTCTAGTAGAAGGTAAATCAATTTTTTTTTTATTTTGAAATGTAATGTTAAAATTTTTCGCTATAGCCTACGAGTCTTCATCTTAATTTATAATTATTTATTCTAGAGTCTTTTAGAAGATCAAGAAAGAATCTTCCAACAATAATCAAGTACGCAAGAGCTGAGTTGGGCCCACCTAGACTTTCAGAACTCAGTGCTGTGAAAGAAGGATTTAGTAATGTTATATATTCAGCTAAATCAGGTGCTTTTAAGGAACTAAAACTCAGAGTAAGTTGTTATTATATACAATTGTTTTTTGTATTAAGCTATTTAAAAAAAAATGTTGAAACCTGTTTCAAATCAAACTACTTTGCTATATTTCACACTTATTTAAATTTTGCGAATTCAATTTCAAAAAAAAAAAAAAAAAAAAGGAAGTAAAAATGATAACATATTCGGTTGATTGTATAGAAGTGCTTCTGTGGCAAATATACAAATTTATCTAAAATTACTACTACTTTTATATGAATCAAGTATTTTTAGATTAGAAAGAGAAAAACCATACAAGATAAATTGTATTTTATCTCTAGCTTGAAAGAAAATACAAAAATATATTGTAATAATATAATGGTATTTTAAAATTAATACTATTTGGCCATCGCAGATAGCTGATCGAATTCACAATATACTACAGGAATATTTTCAATTTTTTCATGTAATAAAATAAAATCATCTGAAATATTATTTTAAATATATTAGTTTTGAAAGAAATTGATTAGATTTAGTATAAAATAAATTTCAACAAATTATAGCAATTTTTAATGTTAAATTTATTTAATTTGAAAAAAAAATACAGTCGAATTGAGAACCTCCTCTTTTTTTTGAAGTCAGTTAAAAAACACGATCTAAACGGGTGCACTTTTTTTTGTGAGTTACATTTATTATCGGGTGTAAAAAAATACCTCTCTTAAAATGAAAACTAAATTATCTACATCTATCGTTACTAAAATTGTATGTAATACTTATCTCGACTAACATGTGATTATCATATTATTTTTGTTAATCTTTTTTCTTGTTTCAAATATTTATCCATACATTCGTTTTATTTGAAGTTTTGAATAGTCAAATAAAGCCGTAGGATTTATAAAAGGTATAATCATTTTTTTGTTTTTCAATTATTAACTTCGCGAGTTATCTGCAAACCTAGTGTAATTTTTTTCATTTATTAAATGTAATCCTGAAAAACACTTTTCTGCATTATGAAATTAAAGAAGAAAAAAAATTGTGCTAAATTAAGTTAAAATATCACCCGAATAAAAGAACGATAAAAAATAATGAATTAAAAGCAATGGTTTCGCTTGGTTGTTAGATTAGTGTATGTATATAGGATAGGTTTTTTAAATGCGATTTGTGTCAAAAACGATCTGCATCGATTTGATATGCAACATGAAAGTAATTTGTTTCCACAGAACGACAATTGTCCGTCTAGGATGGATAATTGATGTAGCCACAAAGAATAAATTCGTTAAAACAGTTGCACAAACGTGAGCTACAGCTTCTGAAACTGATTTTGATTATATATATATATATATCGCTTTCAGTTATAACTTTCCGATTATTTATAAAATAACGTAAAAAAGACTAATTTTATCAGAAATGTATAATTAGAAATTTGAAAAAGTTACATCAACATGTTTCAAATAAGTGGTTTTATATTTGTAGATCACCGTATGAATATGTCGATCAATTTTCTTAAATTTACAATTACCTATTTTTTTATAAATTTTGTGTTTTTATTGTTAATTTATATAATTTTATCGTGAAGAAGAAGAAAAACTTATTAGTACGTTGAATAGGTGATAACTACAATGAATGTATGAACTTTCTAGTATTCAGCGACAAATCGCAGTAGGTTTCGTCGGTGTAATTTCTTAACTGAAAGATACACTCGTATCCTTTGGTAATGTATCATTTGCATATCACTGCTCGATCGAATGAAGCAGAACAATGTAAAATATCAGCGATCATGTTCCGCTGCTGATTCTCGGAAACTTCTGAAAAAGTTTAAATTGTGTAAATAATCGTTCTCGCAGATCGTTGGACGAAGATCGTATAAAATTGAAATTACAAGTGCTCAGGGAAGATACAGTTTCGCTGTGACGCAGGATTTTTTTGAATTATTTTTAATTTGTAAAATATTTCTTCAAATAGTAATAAATTGCGAGAGAAATATTGGAAAACTTTTCTCTTCGAAATTAAGCAACGTTTTGTAAAACACAACTACTAGAGTCATTCCAAAAGCAGTAAGCACATACTGCATGAAATAAATCGGCGATACCTTTACTGCTGCGCGTACCACGGATTAGTAACCATGGAGGCACTTTTGAAGAATACATCTGTTTTCGAGCAACGTTTTTGATCGCGAAAGGTTTAAAGGCGTTTTAAAGTACTTGAGAAACTTAGTTTAGTGCATGGTGCATCTTGTATAGATGATTTGTCGGTTCGTCGATGGGTTAGAGCGTTCAAGGAAGGAAGATCGTCTATCGACGATGAGCCGTGCAGCGGTCAGCCTAAAGACAGTCTCATCAAACAACACATCGAGCGTATTAAACAGCTGTTAGATGAAGACAGAAGGTTCACGTTAGACTAAGGGAACCACGATCAATAGTGAGTCGTACTAAAAAACACTCAAGTTAAGAAAAGCAATCTGGAATAAGCGAAGGTTGCTCGCACCGAAGGTGTTGCTGTTTCATGATAATGCAGGGGAGAAATTCAGAACGAACGAAGAGCTTAAAACCGAAGTTAACAAGTACTTAAAAAAACAGCCGTTTGACTTCTACCGTGCGGCAATTTTGAAACTAAAAAGGATCGATACCAGAAGTTTTTGAAATGGAAAGGTGATTATGTAGAAAAATAGGTACACTCAAACTGTAAATAAAACTGTTTTTAAAAATATTTTGCGTTCATTTAAAAAGAACGGATATTACTTTTGGAACGACCCTTATATTTTGTCGAATTGTAGTTGAGGATAAAATGAATTTTTTTACTAAGCAGACCTTTTTTCCTCCCCCATCTCGGATAGTTGCAATGCACGCGACGTTTCAAAGCGTATATAGATGTTTATATTTCATTATTAAATTTTAATAAAATATTTACAAAAATATCTATTTAATCTGTAAAAGTAAACGAAATCTTTATTGTACTTTTCGCGTAATTAATTAAAATGGTTTAATTGAAAATGAGTTAGTTGGCGCTAAAAGTGAGTTAGATTAAATATCGATTATCTTTTTGAGATAAGTATGTATTGAAAGAAAGGTGGAAAACTCATTATGAAGGAAAAAGTAGTGAAGCTGGAAAATTATATTATGTAGAGCGATTTATAGTTGAACAAACATTTTTTATATGTTAACTGTATGCGATGTGCAAATTTAGATCGCAACATGTACTACGATAAATTTAAAGCTTTTAACTTTAGCTGAAATTAATTACTTAAAATTTATGATAAATATTTAAAACAATTCGTACACGAGTGCAAAAAGAATAACAGATAAAGAATTTCATTAGCTAAAATGTGTGGAACTTTATCTCCATGTTTTTATATTGGAGATTGTATGTCAAATTTTAGTGGTAAATCACAGGAGCATTACTCGTTAAACATATGACCGTAATATAAAATAAGCTAACTCACGGGTAAGATTAAACGGATTTCGTAATTTAAAAAACAGCTAATAATATCACAAACAACGATTTTTTATTAAATATTAATGTCCATCGACATTTTTGGAGTTATCATAATCGTGGTGATTATTAAATTAAAACAAGTTAATACAACGGGCTGAAGAATCTAATGATAAACTTACGTAGATAAAATCGGTGTGAATTATTCTCAAGCATTATTCCGTTAGTATCAGATGTACCCCATTTAATGATTTTTTTATTTATAAAACTTGGTACAATATACTGGCTTCAGTATTATTTGAATATATTTATAAATTATAAATGTTTATTACGATTTTCAGAAAGTATACTATAAACGTTTGCTAAATTTTATTTCATTTTACAGGAAGCATTTTTAAATTCATTAGTTGCGTTGGAAGTGTTAATGTGGTTTTTTATCGGTGAAATTATAGGTCGAAGAAGCATAATAGGATATAATATAAAATATTAATTAAATTTATAATTTAGTGGAAATAATGCATGTAATATTTTCAATGCATATTTGTTTACCATATAAGTGAATTTAAAAGAAATAATAAATATGTAGATATATTGTTTATTTATTTAGCACTTGGAATTTTTTTTTCGAAATGAACTAACATATTAGTATTTACGATTCATCTTTGTGTTTTGTGTCAATTTCGTTATTATTTGCTTTGAATAAGTATCCAGAAATATTTCGTTAAATATTTGAATTCGGAGTTTTTTTAATTTTTATTCAGCAGCGTCTAAATTTTGACTTTTACATAATCCTTATTGCACTAATTCTTTATTATTGTTCCGTTATTCGGATTATTATTTCCTTCTTAAATTCATCGAATATTTACGATATTAATTTTAATTTTTTATTTCATAAATACGATTTTTTTTTTCGATTTTGTGATACATTTTATAAATGATTATAATTAGCCTTAGTTAGCGAACAGTTTGTATTCCCAAAAGTTGTCACTAGACAACATCGTCTATTAGGCTACACTTTGTTCACTGGTTGACATGTTATTCTAAAAGTTTGTCTTTTTCTTGACATAGCTAATTGTAGTGTGGCCCAGTTTTGTAGATATTACAGAGGGTATAATTTAAATTTGGTGTCTGGATTTCTGTGTAATAGTAATATTGTTTTGATTATATAACGTGTTTGTTTTTATTGTATCTTTATTTAACGTATTTATCTTTGGCATAATATTTTTGTGGTTAAATCATTTATTTCTACATCTGGCTTAAGTTATACATAATAACCTCTTTAATAATTGTTAAAAAAAAAAAAAAACAGTCTACTTTTTACAGCTATATTCAGAATTTAGTTGTTTTTTTCACACCTATTAAATTAAATGTCCCAGTTTAATTAAAATATTTTCGGATAAAATTACTGAATTGTGTTTTATCGATTTATATTTTAACACAATTTTTTTTTCACCGTTGATTGTTTTAACACATATTTTGCTTGAACATCGGCAAAGCGTAAAAATCAATATTCCGTGAAAGTAATCTAGACAACGTTATTGTTATGAAAATTAAACATTTCTAGTTTGCTTGGTGGGTTTACATATACATAGTTGGCTGAAAACACCGATTAAAGTGAACAGTTGTTTGTGTAGAACATCTCAGTTTCTTTGTGGATTTTTTGTTTTTTTGTGTTTTCTCGAATAGTAATGATAGATGATTAGGTGCGAGTTACTTTCTTTTTAAAAATTTTATGGTTTACTTTGCCGGAAGGAATCATTTTTAAAGTTAGAAATTTAGATGTTCCAAACTGGAGAATTTTCTTTGAATGCGAATGTTTTTAAAATGATTTGAAATCTTCAACTATAATACAAAGTGCGATGCACACAATTTTCCACGCTTTTTTCAACTTATAAACTTCGAAAGTTTCATGAAATAATCGAAATTTGGTTTCGTTATCTCCAAATAGCGGATTCCCCCATCGATATGTAACACCCTACAAAATGTACATATATTTTACTTAAGCTTGAAGATTATGTATTATGGGTTCAAATTTGGAGCTGTAATGTCAGATGTATTTTTATTACATGTTTAAAATCACGGTTGCAGCCGTATTATGTTTGATCCTGCTAAATAGGCTCCAAGTGCCCTAATAGCGTTAGCAGTAAACACGGCGTATGGAAATCCTCACACACTTTTTTTTTTTTTTTAAATTGTTTGTTTTTTTATAACTTCTACGGCTGAACTATCACCCACAAAGATATAATTATTTTTGCCCTAAACTGAGGTATTATTTTTTATGAAGAAATCACTCATTTTTATATATTTGGTTGAACTTTTTAAGTGTTTTTTATGTCATTTTTAATATTCTACATTATATTATATTCTCGCTGATTCTTTTTAACGATTTTTGACGCATAGGGTAATTATTTGTCTCAAAACCATACGTTGTTTTAAAAAGCGTTTGTACTGTAATTTATGTGCACAATTTCAGGCTTAATTTAGTTGATAAAATTTATTTTCTGACCCATATTATTAAAATTCCCGTATATTAGATTAACGTAAGCCTATAAAATAAGTTGTCCAAATGAAACCATTAAGTCAGCAAAAAAAACGTACATATAAAAAGAACTAAGAGTTGCAACGGCAACATTAATTCTGAAGTATGTACACAATGTGAAAACCATTTAGAAAAATAAATAACCTATTGTTATTTCTTCTCATCGCTACTCGTAGTAGATTGTGTGATAAAACTTATACGACCTATACATTTGAATTTACGAAGAATTCCGTTCGTAAAGGGCTAAGCATTTAAGGTCGCTGTACCAGACAAATTAACACGACTACAACAAGAACATGTATGAGCAGGTATTAATTTTTTAGTTCAATAGGATGGTTTTATGTGTGCCAGGTGTGCGCCTTATAAATCAAATCTTGGTCGGGTAATCATTTATTTTTCATATATTTTTCTATACAATACTATTAATATATGCATGGTGAGGTTTCTACAGATTATGTAAAACTTTGAAAGTTAAACTCAACTCGGCGGTGTAACAATAGCATTTAATGTACTAGTCATATCGTTTTTATAATGTAATCACTGCCGTAATACAGATTATGAGCGACGAGTTATTGAAACGAATTACAAATGTAAAAGTTTCAGGCTTGTTTTACTGAATTCGTAAGTTCTGCTGTTTTAGATATTAGCGTTGCGCATTACTAAAGATGACCCGATATTTGTTTATAATTCGTTATTATTCGTTTTTCCTTAAATATCAACGGTACGCATATTTCTAAGCGATGCAATTAGAATAATACATTATAACGCCTTTCGTAAAATCCAATACGCCTGCTTTGAAGAGGAAAAAACTTGTTTTCCAGTATATTCATATTTATAAAATCGGACTGAATTCGGTCGAAGGAAACAGAAAGCTGTTTAATATCTTTCGATTTTATTTATTTACAATTCATTAAGAATTTAAACCTTACAAGCAATTAAATTTTTCGACGGAAATTATTTGCTAATACATCAAAACTGTTCAAATAATTCTAGTAACCTTTTTCTCTAAAATTCTTTTTCGTTCGAAGCTTACTCTAGCGTAATTTGTCTTTGGAATGCTCGAGTTTACCTAATCTGTTTGTTTTTATTATGATGTACTCTTGTTACTTTTTATCCCCCAACGGACTATTATGTTTGAAACTTAAAAATCAACCGACTTTACTGCCCAAAATTTTAGTGCAACAAGTTAGTCTTTACACGACAATGGAACATTCTCGTACATAAATTGTGATAATTATCACAAGCCTTTCTTTTTGTCGTTGTTATGGTCCAGTAAAAATTCGCCAAAAATTTCCTTCAATACATTTTAAAAGAACATGTAATTTTTTCATTAATGAAAATGTACGAAAGACATTGTTACATCGTTGTTTATATGTAATTTATAGAATGCTTTTTTCAATTTAAAATCGTTAGCTGTTTCAAAGTGGTAAGCTACTTAAAATTCAATATTTGACATGGTACTATTATCGACATAAACTTATTTCGTTACCTGAATAGATTGCGTAATGACATTGTACATACACAGTCCGACAAATATAATAATAGTGTGTTCTCATTCCAGATGTGTAGTATGCGGTACATTTTTTTTCGCTGATTTTGCCTAGTTTCTTATCTTTAGCTAATATGCGTCAATAGTGATCTCCCTTAGAATTCGCCTTATTTTTTGCATAGTAAAATATCTATTTTCTTTTATTAAAAATGTTATATTCGTGTTTCAATAAAATCGAAACGTTCTTGTGTACTCGTAGGCCGCAAGAATACTTTCGGTAAGCGTAAAAATAAAAAGGAAAAATTTCATAAAACGCTTCAATACCGAACTATCTAATTTCATCCGTAAAACACTTTACCCATAATTTTAAAATTTAACTGCACCAAAATCTCTAACGTATCATTTCATCCAAAATGTACGTCACACTATTATATGATGGCCATTTCATTCAAACAATATTCGATTAACATTCGAAAAATTTTAAATTACTTAAAATAACTAAGATGAATATAATTGCTAATAAATGAAAATGGAAAACGATATTAATTTACGAATGCTATTTTACAAAACCAAAATTAAAAACGTTAAAACAATTAACGTTTATTAGAAAAAAGAAAAATATCCACAATAATAATTAGAAATAATAATAATTTCACCGTTAATTTGGTCTCACCGGTTTTTAATTGACCATTTAGAGCAAACAAAAAATAATTTCGATCATACAGTTACATATATATTTTTTAATATAACTAAGCATCTATAAGGAAATGAAATAGTACGCTTACATGCCCGCTCGTTAACGTGACAAATAAAAAAAAAAAAAAAATATGTCAACTATGTATTCCGCTTTAATAATAATATACAAAAATGTTAAAAATAATGCGTTTCTCGAGTTATGTTTTTATAACCAAATGTACAATTATTTGCAAAAACATTATATAATATCGTGCTGCAGTTATTGCAAAATCTCAGTCGTTCGTACAAATTATAAACGAGCTTATAATAAAAAGATTAAATGCTCGTGGAATGGGGTTCCGTAAAAAAACGAACGAAAACTTCACACTATACAGATTAAAATAAAACAAGGTCTACACATTTACACATATATGTATCAAGAAACAACAAAATTTAATAAATCTATTCGAAAATATTCGTAAAAAAGGGTAAAATGATTTTTTTCTTTTTACTATCAGTAAAGTTTTATTGGTAGTTCGAAAGTAAATCGGCAACGTGGCCTACATGATGTCCTAATCGTTCCAATCCCTTAAGTTGCGCTTCTGCAATGACTCGAGTACGATACAATTGTGAAAGATCGCCTAAGTTTGAATATCGCAATATAGCTTCATCGTAATACTCTATGGCTGCTCTAAAGTTGCACCTGGAATAAAAAACAGATCATCTAAAATACTTGAAAAAAAAAAATTAAAAGCTTTTTTTCTCACCATGCATGACAAACGCATTTTGATTTATTGCCAACAATTAAATTTCCTTTATGACGCAATTTAATCCTTTTTGATTTTTATCTTCGCTTTATAGGAAAATTTTTATTACGATATATTACGGTTACGTATATAACGTATCGAGCGCCCCAAACCATTTGTCCGTCACTTCTAAAATCTGGAATACCTAATTAAATAAAATATTCAAAGCCTCTTGTTATTAGAAAATTGACTGTTGTGCCATATCGATGACAATATTTTCGCTTTTCTATTCAGATAGGAAGTTGGGTTTTCAAATGGAATATAGGGTATTCTTATTATAGATTTTAACTTTACCGTGGAAAATTTAAAAAAAATTTCTTGAAAGCGTTCTCGTAATGCCCCCAATGTCTTGACTAGATTGAAAAACTCGAAATTAAATTAAAGAATATTTGAAGTTTACTTTGTCAGTTTTACAAATTTTAAATGTAATGCAAAATGTGTCTTCGATTTTTTTTTTTTTTGAGTACAACGCAGTATTCACTGATCGTGCGTTTTAACGTGCGGTCACATTTTTCTGTGTCCCTTTGGCGTTGGTAATTCGTAATGTTTTTCTAATGCTAAATTGCTATTATCTTTATGTAACGTTACTGATAAAACTTCCTATTTCATTTCGACAATTTGCAGCCGTGTTATTCGAAAATAGGTTTTACGGAGTTTAACGCGTGTCGTGTGTTTCCGTATTTTTTTTTTTCTGTTATTAAAATAGTTTCCACCATAAAAAAAAAATTAATAAAAATAAGTCAATTAATATCACTAGTATTATGAATCTATTTTTCCAATGTAACGTTACTCTTCATATTCCATTTTAACAACTTAGTCATGGTTTTTTCAAATGAAGAAGCTGTTGAGATGCTTCAGATACTCTGGGATAGTATCGAAATGTTTTTCCTGCAGCCAAACAATTATGGTGAGATGTTTCCCATACAAATTTTCTCATTCACGAAAAGTTTTCTTAGAATTACACGCGTTAAGAACGACTCGTTTCCGACAAGGTTCTGGCTTACACTGGGCGACGTGGAGCTCAATTTGAACATTTGTTATGTTAAATAAAATCGATTTGTTTAAACGTTCAAATACATTGCTATTCATTTTGATAAAATTTATTTCATACACATCAAGCAAAAATGAGTTTTAAGAAAAATGTCCCGAACAAAATTTTTTATTTTCCAAAGTTGGAATCTGCAAAAGAAAAAAAAGAAAACATCCTACTTAAAAACCGAAAATATTTTCTTTCAATATGGCAATTTATAATATATTTTTAATTTTACAAGATATCTTGGCTGAACCAGTGATCGGAATACACTTTACAATGATTTTAAAATTCCGTGCTTACAATTACACACTCTTCATAAAAAGCCTTTTCTTTGATAAAAATGAAATTAATTCGATAATTTATTTTTCGAACAGTTTACTCTGCTAATATTTTTAGTCGTGTTTTCAGGAAAAAAATTCTTTGTAATTTAATTTACTAATATTTTATTTTATTGCACATTTAAAATCAACGCCCTAAATGACAAAATATATATATACTTTTAGTGATACTTTTTTTTTTTTAATTTTTTGAGCATGTCGGCTAAGGACGTTACCCAAACCAAAGGTGTGACATCATTAATGATTATATAGGAAAAATATTAGAAATGGACCATATGAGTGAAGCTAACAAAGTAATAACCAAGGAAGAAGGAAAAGAAAGGATACTGTGAGCGCTGTAAGGCGTTAGAAGGCCAAAAAGCAAAAGACAAGAATACAATATCACGCGTTCTGAAGAAATGAAAGGGCATTCAAATAAAATGTGATTCGCATCACAAATGAAGTTTGCTTCTGACGGATCAAACGGGCAAAGAGGAGACTGGGTAATGGAGAAACGTACTAGGTTGTTCAAAAAGTTTTGAAAGCGACATCTATGGAGCTGTAAAAGAATCAAAATGTCTACGCCATTTTAATATTTCATCTTTCATATGAACATAACCAAAGTTTCATTTCAATCTGTCAATTCATTCTTTGTTTATAAGCCATTTGAAGTTGACGTGTCAGTGTATTTTTTAACAATGGAAAAATCCGAATATCTTGCAGTGATTAAATTCTTTGTTTTAGACGGCTTATCGGCTACTGAGATCCATGCAAAGATGGTGAAAGTATTAAAGGAGTCTTCTCCTTCATTTCCAACCGTTCACCGATGGGTTTTAGAGTTTAATCGTGGCCGTACAAGCGTTGATGACGATCCCCACGCTCAGGACGTCCAAAAAGTGCATCAACACCAGAAATCGTAGCAAAAATACAGGATATGATTTTGGAAAATCGTCGATTGACTGAGAGAGATTTAGTAGAGGCTCTAGACATCTCATTAGGCAGTGTGAGCCACATTTTAAGTGAGGTATTGGGTTTCAGAAAGCTGTGTGTACAATGGGTGCCGCATTCGTTAACAATGGAACAAAAACACATTTGAGTGCGACTTTCTCAGCAACATTTGGAGCGTTTTCGACAGAATAAAAAGGATTTTGTGCGTCGATTCATCACTATGGATGAGACTTGGGTCTACCACCATGATCCTGAATCAAAACAAGATGCTAAGGAGTGGTGTGAACCAGGCACTTCGGATCCGAAGCGAGTTCGGGTCCAAAAATCGGTAAAGAAGGTCTTAGCGTCAGTTTTCTGGGATGCAAAAGCTATTTTGTTGGTGGATTATCTCCAAACTGGCAAAACAATAAATTCTGAATATTATTGTAACCTTTTGGACCAATTGGATGAAAAAATTCGTGAAAAAAGACCCAGTTTGCAGAAGAAAAAAATCATTTTTCATCAAGACAATGCACCGGCTCACATAGCTCAAAAAACCATCGCGAAGATCAGTGAATTGGGGTACGAATTGTTGCAGCATCCACCCTATTCGCCAGATTTAGCTCCCTCTGACTTCTGGCTCTTCTCTCACCTCAAAAAATTCCTTCGTGGACAGCGTTTTTCATCGAACGAAGAGGTTATAACTGCTGTAGACGGGTATTTCGAGGACCTTCCGGAAAAGCTCTATGGAAATGGGATGCATAAATTGGAGGATCGTTGGAACAATTGTATTGAACTTATGGGAGATTGTACTGAGCAATAAAAGTGATTTCACTAAAAAAAAAGGTATTTTCATTTCCGCTTTCAAAACTTTTTGAACAACCTAGTAAAAACGAAGCAGGAAGCAAGCTGTGATTTAACCGAAGTCAAATTATAGATGAACTAGTTGACCATCTCATGTTGGGGAAATTAAGAAACCACAGAAAAAGAGGAGGAATGGGTTGTATGGATAAATAAAAGGAAGCAGGATTGGAAAAAGAAGAAGAATAGAGATCAGACAAACATTCGCGGTGGCAACGAAAGGAAAGAGGAAGAAGACTTTGGGCAGGAAAATGACTAATAAAGCGACCGTCTGAAGCAGCCGAACGTGCCAACGAGTCAACTAACTTGTTGCCCGAAATTCCACAATGACTAGGAATCCACAATAGAAGAGCGGGAATGAAATAGGATGTAAAATTAAGGAGCGTATGTGAAGCACGATAGGATCAGCGGATGGTTTAGGAAAGGGAGTAGCAATGGCTTGTAAAACGCCTTTTGAATTAGAAGATAAGAGAACCTTAGATATATTGCTAATAGAAGCTATAAAAAGGATTGCTTGTAGGATTGCAATAGATTCGGCTAAGAATAGTCGAAATCCGGCAGAGTAAAAACCGCTCCAACCTCCAAAGCTGACTTTGAGTCATCTGTGAAAATTAAAGTATAAGACGGGAAAAGCGGGGGTAAAACATAATTAAATTCGTTATGAGCAGCGAAGGAAGAAAGAGTAAACTGGACGAGTAAATAAAATCTGGAAAATTATAGGTAAAATAAGAGTATGTGGTGTAGGATAGAACAAAAGGAGAGAAGGCCCTGAGATGTGAAGAAATCAAGGAAAGGATTGGAGTTTTACGAGGGGAGAAGTGCCAGTTGTTGAATATAAACAAGTAGGAATTGATAATATGAGTATGAAGACGTTTGATCAGAAATCGTTCACCTAGATAAAGTCTTCGCATGAATAAAGGATAGGAACCAGTTTCTGCCAAAATGGCTTCAATAGGAGATGAGTTTAAGGCACCGATACAAAGGCGGAGACATATGTTATGGATTTTATCAAGCTTAAGGAGAAGGTATTTAGGAGAACTAGCATAAGGGAACGAGCAATAATCGAATTTGGAAAGGATAGTGGCCTTATATAGCATTAGAAGGATATAAGGATCCCCACTTCAATTGCGGGAGGAGAGAGCCTTTAACCAATTAATGCGCAAACTATACATACCATAACAGATAAAAAAAAAAGAAGAAAAAAACTGGCAATTTTTGTTGAACAGATTTCCAAAGTCTATCCTAAATCAAACTTTAAATGCTTTTACGAGAACCTGAAAGGTACTGCAATTAGATGTTATCGTAAAATTTTACCATTTAAAATATTAATTTTAAGCAATTTAACATAATGTCATTACACATATCGCAGTTAATATTAATCGTAATACATACATATTTAAAAACGATCACAAAAATAGTGCACGACAAAAAGATAAAGATACTCGCTTATTTACCTTATATTACGATACTTTTTTAAATAAATTTCAAAGTTTTATAAATGACTGTAATAATTTTATCAAATTTTTGCAACAACATTATAAAGAGAATTTATTATCTGCCGCAAAAAATTTAATTTAACATTATATTGTCAATTTTTATCAAATTAAACATTTATCTATTATAATTAACATCTAGGAGAATTTCCATTAGCGCAAATAGCGACAGCAATTTTATCTGAAATAGTATCATTCAGCAGGCACCATGTGAAAATTGTGCCCAAATATCTAAAATTGACTGTTTCAATAATTCACAAACTGAAGAATATTGTTTGGCATCTTTATAAACTCTTCTACAGTAAGAAGTCTCCAAATATTTTCAATATTTAGGTTTGAATATCGTGCAAGCCAATCCAATATTGGTACAGAATTTGTTTCAAATCATAATTTTATAAACTGGCATATTATTTCACTGAAAGCTATTTTCCGAAAATGATCTCTGGTTTGTTAAAAGATTTTTATACTTTAAAGCCCCTACTTTGCCATTTAAAAACAAAAATCTCATTTCGCCCTTTACAACCAACTGCACACCAAATCATTACGGATTCCTTCTTCCTAATCGATGCATTGACATTATAATAATACGTTCGTCCTTTTTAAATCATGATAATAATAATACCCATCCGGATGATCACCTGAATTAATCTTTGTTTCCATTTCGTTCCTCAATTTAGCATTGCAAAGTCCAATCTAACCGCTATGTTGTGTTTACTTAATGGTAGTTTTTTCATTGATTTTTTACGAATTAAGACCGATGTTTGTTTTTTATAATCTTTACACATTACGAACGTTCGTTTTTACACCACTTTTATTCATTATAGTCTGAGAGAAAATGCAGAATTCGAAGCTCAGCTTAATTTTTTGACAATCAGAGTTAATGCATACTATCGTCCTATTGATTTTTAGCAATTTTTACCTCGTTCAATTAAACGAACTACCGTAGGACTAACGAGCAGTTTCACGATTTAACGATCCACTTTTTTTTGAAAACAATAATTTTTTACTTTTCTTCTCGAGAAAGTGGTTTATTTCTTTCCATCGTTTAATTATACCAAAAATAAGCACGCAAACGATACCAAGTACTAATAATTCGAACGAACGAAAACAAAGATAAAGTAAATAAAATATGTTATATTGCCTTTTCATCATTATACCGAAACTTCATCGGAAAAGTAAACCTAACGACAAGATATAAAACTTTTATCGATGTTCAGTATGTTTTAACGATTTCATTATTAATATCGACATTATTATAATGATGGTCGTCGCAACAGTCTAGTTGCTAGAGCGCTTGACTTCCGCTATGGAAGTCTCGGGATCGATCCCGGGCGACGACACAGAAATTATTACGAAAAATTAAATTAAATACTCGCTATTTGACGTGGAAGGCAATGGAAAACATGCATACCATCATATGCGCGCTAGTTAGCACACAGCAACACGCATGGGGGACTGCATTTATCGATAAATCAAATAATCACAATGTCAGGTGCAAGTGTAGTCTTGCGTGTGTACGCTCACGTTTTGAATATAACAATTGCCCTGTATACAACCTATATCCGTGTAGCTGAAATGTACGAATAGGTTGCCCACCAACCGAATGTTGGAGGAGATAATGATGATGATATAGTAATATTGATAATATTAACATTAATAGAAAAACAAACTGAGAGTTTGTTTTTTCGTTGCATACTGTAGGCTAATCATGCGATTATTTCGCAAATTGCAAAATGATGCGTATAAAACTTACATCTGCATTTCAATTGTCGCAATTGTTTCGTAGGCAAATTCGCAATCTTTGTCGCATTTCAGAGCAGTTTTAATTAAATTTTTAGCTTCTTGGATATCAGCCTTCCACTGCAAAACCAATAAAGCTGAAAAACAGTAAAAATTTTAATTCGAACCGATAATTTTAGTACAATTACCACACGCAACATTTACGGAAACTAACATGCGATGAAAATGGAAAGTGATGCGTGAATGTCGTAAAAAATGGGATTTCAACCGAAGAATAAGAACGAAAACTTTTCTTTCATTGTATTTTTAACCGACTTAAAAAAAGGAGGAGGTATTCAATTTGACTGTACTTTTTTTTTTTTTTTTTTTTTTTTTATGTGTGTTACCACAGAACTTTCTTCTAGATGAACCGATTTTGATGATTCTTCTTTTATTTGAAAGGTGGTGTTTGTCATGTGGTCCTATTTAAATTTGATCAAGGTCTGACCGCGATAGTTTTTGAGTTATCCTTAATAATGCGGGAGATTGAAGCTTTTTGGATGCTTTTCATTCATGCTTGTTTTCACCGTCGGATTAGATTTTTGACTTCAAATACTATAAATTTTCCAAATTACCATGGAAATGTAGCTTTTGGTGTTTTTGCCGTGGAAATAAATGTTTTAATTTAATTGAATAAAAATGCACTAAAAAGTAAAAAATAAAATGCTTTTTTACAAAAAATAAATACCGACTTCTAGGTTTATTATAAAAATTAGAAATGCACTAAAAAGTAAAAAATAATTACTCCCGATAAAATATATATATCAGAGTGATATAACTTAAGGTGATATCGTAATTCTTATACAACATTAACTTTTTGGAGTTGGCATCAAATTCATATTAAAAGAATAATTAAAAACTGCATTAAATGTTGATTAAATTGTTCCTAACATGAATTTAATTCCAACTCCAAAAAGTTAATGTTGTATAAGAATTACGATATCACCTTAAGTTATATCACTCTGATATATATATTTTATCGGGAGTAATTATTTTTTACTTTTTAGTGCATTTTTAAATTTTTATAATAAACCTTGAAGTCGGTATTTATTTTTTGTAAAAAAGCATTTTTAAAGTTCATCACTATTTCTTTTTCAGTATTTAGAACGGGCTGGCTTACTTTTAGTTTTTAAACGCAGTTATATTCTCTTCATTAATACGCCCAAACAAATGAAGTACAAAAAGTGTCAAATCCATAGTTACCAACATTAAAAAATTACGAGCATTTACGTAATATAAGAATACGAAAAAATACATATTCATATGATGTAGCATTTTTTCAAGTCAGTATGATGAATTCATTGTCAGTAAACTTTTGTTATTAAAAATCTAAACGAGCCATATCTTTATTATCTGTGTGCTAATAAATAATCGAGTTGTAGCGATAAAACAAAAACAAATCTCATATTTCAGCATGAATACTTCTTAAAATGCGTAACTGCACTAAAATATTAAATATTTTATCCATACTTGCCCGATTTAAAAAAAAATAAATAAGTAAAAAGGAGAATCCGCCCTCATTTAAATTTCTTAAACATATACTTCAGAAATTTAAATTTTAGAACTATAATTTCTATTTAAAATGTCCGTACAACGCACATTGCGTTCCCCTTGAATATACGCTATATATTTTTAAATTAAAACTAATAAAAGTGATATATTTGATCAGTCATTTTTTTCATGTATTTCAAAAAAAAAGACAGCAACGTTTTGTCATTAAAGTAAAGGAAATGTAATAAATTTAAACATATAACCGTGCAAAAAATATTAGTCTGTTAAATAATACACTAATACATTTCAACGTAATCACAAACTAGTTGTAAAACCGAATAAAAAATAACACTAAAGGATGTATATTATAGAGAATATTTTCATGCATCATATTCAGTAAAAAAAATTTCGACGCTATCAAAAAAAATAAAGTAAGCATAAACTAATATATCGAATGTTGAAACAAACATTGAAAAGAACAATTTAAATATTACAGTTGTTTGAATAAAATTCCGCTATAAGACCTACCGATTATGAGTGCAATGGTAATTCGAACAGTGTACGATTTTTCCATTTGTAAAAGATTTATTGGATTATTACAATGTTAAATCATCGGAACAAACGTTAATAAAAAAATTATCTAGTGATACCATGATAGAATTTTGAAATTATCAGAAAATAAAAATTAATAGAGAAATTAATTCCAACAAGTTTACAGTAGTTATCATCGAAAAGGAACCTTTAAAAAGTAAACGAATGCTATTTTAGAAGGAAAAACTGACATCAATGGCAGGTAATTGAAGTATGGCCATGTGAAATTTCTAAGATATCACCACCACTTTGGAGCAATTCATTAATGGAAATATCTAAAAAAAAAAAAAAGGGGGGAAATAATATATTTCAAAATTTCCAGTTTAAGTCTTTGTTTTAATGTCGATAACAAGATGGTTTTGTTGCGCATTTCTCATGAATAATTCAACGATCAAATCATTTCTCCACCAACTTAAAAATACAAGTTCGTGATCCGGACTGTTGAATGCTTTAGCATTCTCTAAAGGCTATTTTTTTACGAATCAACCTACTCTTTCAATTCGCGATTAATGTTACACGTCTTTTTCGATTTATGTCCTATTTTCACCCGTATTGAAACATTTCATTTATCTACCAACTTATTAGTGTACGTTTCATGCTGGAATTATTGCTTCCATTGGTACAATTTCACACTTCTTTAAAAGTATAAAATAAAAACCACTCAACACAATTTTGTCTTTTTGTTTTGGAATTTTTATGCTACAGCGACCAAAATTTAAAAAGCACACTACTCTAAACGGTGTAAATTATGTTGCATATTGAATGTACGGGAAGTTGTTCATCAATTTTTATTGGAAAAACTGAGATAAAAATAGTGTTACAGTAAAAAGAAGTATATAACACGAAAAACAAGAATTGAATTATTTTTAAATCATAATCTTAATTCGTACGCATCACGATGCATGCCAGAAATTACTTCGGCCTTTTATAATTACGCTAGAGATTTCGAATTTTTAAATAAAGTAAAAATACTTTCATAACTTTGATTGTCAAAAAACAACTATAAAATCCGACGAAAAAATAAATGCTCAACAGAAATTTTCAAACGGCGTAAACAAAGCATATTCTCCATAATTAAATTTACCTTTATGAACGTATAAAGATGCATTATCGGGATCATTCTGAACGGCGGCATTGAAAATACTTTCAGCTTTGGCGTAATCTCCTATTTCTGTTAAAACCTGCAACAAAGTAAACGCGCGTAGTAAAATTTTATTATTATTTTATTACACTTAAAACGCTAGCGCTCACTCCAAATTACTAGTTTGTCCGAATCCATATTTGCGCCCGTATCCTTTTAGCGGAACTAAAAAAAAAGACATCTATGAAATCATTTTACGTTAAAAATTAAGCAACAAGTAAATCAACTTTTCATCAATTTCATTTTCTCATTGTTTTTATTATAGTAAAGTGAAGTAAGTCCCATAACCTTGATAAGGCGTCGGGATTGTGAAGTTAAGCTTTTCATAATGTACTAAGCCTAATGGATCTAAAGAAAATATTGGGGCCAGTTCCTTTCTCATGGGATCCGCATTTATCTTCTCAGATTTCTCTGGTACCTAATTCAATTTCAGCTGGGTAAACTTGGGAGCGACTTAGATCCGGGACGAGACAAGTCTAACCCATGAGACCTCTGATTTGGTAGCCAAGCACCTTAACCACTAGGCTAAAACATACGTAATTATTTAAAATTAATCTAGTTGATTGTTATCGTGTAGTATCAACGTGCGTTTACGCGTTAAAGTGATTAATTGTTTTTGCGCTGATATCAGTGATAGATAGATAACGTTTTCAAACGGAAAATACGAGTAAGAAATATATTTATATAAATAATAATTAGTACCGGAATATAAAATTAGCGAACAAAATGCCGAGAGCGAAAAAAACGGTAGCGCCACTGAAGTTAAATTTAAACGAATTCAAGAGGCAGTACAGTGAGAGCAGTGGTAGCGGCGTAAACATACCTCACAAAAAAAAGAATAAAAAAGTAGAAGAGGCAGAAACAGACAGCGAAAGTGGAATAGACATAGCCGAGAGTCTGGAAGAAATAAAAAGAGACATGACGGAAATAAAAAAGTTTATCGAATTCCTGTCGGAAAAATATGACATGTATAAAATGCATGAAATGTTGATAGAGGAGGTAAAGGGGCTCAAAGAGCACGTGGTCCTGCTGACGGCGGAAACAAGGAAAAAGGACGAAAAGATCAAAGAACTAACATGTACAGTTCATCAGCTGGAGCAGTACGGACGAAGGGAAAACGTGGAAATACACGGAGTAACGGAAAAACCGGAGGAAAATCTCAGAGAAATTGTAATCAAGACGGCCGCAAAAATAAATGTAACAATAAAGGAAGAAGACATCAGTGCGGTGCACAGACTACCGTCGAAAAGCACTACATTGCCAAAACCGATAATTGTAAAGGCAAGCAGGAGAATAGCCGACGAAATGATGGAAAAAAAGAAAGGGGTAATAATATGGGACAAAGACATTTCAAACGCTGAGAGTAGTCTAAAAGTGTTTCTGAACGAGAACTTATCCAGGTTTTACAGAGGACTTCTATGGCATAATTTGTGAAAAGAGGAAAGATCTTTATGAAGAAAAACCCGCAGGGAAAAGCAGTTCAAATAAAAGATCCGCACGATTTAAGCAAACTAATATAAGAACATGTTACAGTAGCGGGGAAGAAATACGGGAAATCGCGGAATACGTAGTTGTAAGATTAAAAATAAGACAATATTCGAAAAGAATTTTAATAATTCGATTGCACAAATTAGTTATGAATTGTAGAAATAAGATTAGAATAAATAAGACGGGACTGAGCGAACATGTGTATAAGAGTGTAGACAAGGGTAGCGTAATATGGTGTTTGGTGCGCGTGTGTTATTGGGATACTAAGAATTTACGTAGTAGGTGTGCGTATGTGTGCGCGAGAGAAAGTGTGTACAGGTGCGGTTCTAGGAATAGTTGCGGATGGTGTGTTGTATATATGTGTGTGTTTTCTGGGTTTGCGAGTGGTTTTTGGTTACGGTGTGTGTGTTTCGGGTTGGTGGTGTATGGTGGTTTGATGTAGAGGTGTGCGGTGGCAGGGTGGAGGCGGTGTGAACAGTTTAGGGGAGAGAAAAGGAAAGAAGATAAGTGGGAAGCGAAAAAAAGACAGTAAGCGAACGAAGGAGCAAGAATAAGAGAGAGAAGCAGATGTGATAAGAAATATGCAAAGAAACAATGATGAGGAGGCAGGTGAAATAGATAAAATGCGCAGACGTGCTTCCACCGCGCCGCTGCAGGCCTCGAAGGTACGTTTTAAGTTATGTTTATATCGTAATCTAAACTATCCGTTTAAAAATGTTGTTAATTTCTTGTTTTCAGTCTTGGTGCGTTAAAAACTAACAATCTTAAAACAAACAGATAAAGGGGAATAAGAGAGCCAAGGAAAGGAAGGAAGAAAGATAAATAATAGCTACGAAACAAAGAAAAAACAGGTTAAATAAATAAATAAATAAAATAGCAAAAAAAATATAAATAAAAAATAAATAAATAAATAAAAAATGATTACAAAATTAAATATAGCACACATAAACATCAGATCAATGAGGAAAAACTGGGAGGAAGTAGGAGATATTAGAGGGAAGACAAGAATATGATATATTAATTTTAGGGGAGGTAAATATAAAAAAGGACGAAATAAATTTATATAATTTAGAAGGTTATGAGAAATGTCACAATTTAGATGCAGAAGGTGCAAAACATGGGATTTGATATACTTAAAAGGGGACAAAAAAATACAAACTCAAATTAAAAACAAAAATATGGAAAATGCGGAATGTGTAATAACTGAAATAACTTGGTATGAGGAAAAACTATGTCTATGGGTGTTATACAGATCACCATCAGGAAAAGCAAACAAATACATTAAAGAAATAAAGGAGATTGACAAAAAATACATGGAAAACTCATAAATATAAATACTGGAAAACATAACTCAGTAGCAACAAAATACATGAACACAATGGCAGGAATGGGATATGAAAGCAATTTAGAAGGATATACAAGAGAAGAATGAAGAGAAAACAGGTTCACACAAACCAAAATCGACCATATATACACTAAAAAGAACAAAAGAAACATCGACTTCGAATATTATAATACAGATATTAAAATAGCAGATCACAACATGATAGTGTGTACAGTAAAAATGGAGATGGAAAAAATCGGAGGAAAACAAATGGAATTAAACAGAAGTTTTTTAATGGAAAATAAAGTGAAAAACGAACTAAGACGCATAAAGTGGGAAGGGAAATCAGATAAATTGGACACTGAAAATCTATACGAAAGCATAAAAGAAAAATTTGAAAAAGTATATAAAGAATGTAGGCAAACAAAAAATACGTCAGGAGAAGGGAAAATACAAAGGAAGAAAGAATGGATGACGCAAAAAATAATTGAAATGATAAAAAAAAAAGAGACAAACTGTACAAAAAAGTAAAAAAGAATAATCAAAATATTGAGTTAAGAAGAAAATACAATAAATTCAGAAACCAAGTGAATGCAGAAATAAGACGGCAAAAAGACATGTTTGTCGGGAAAAGTTTTAAAGTGGCACAGGGGGATATCAGGAAAACTTGGTTAAATATAAACAAGATTATAGGAAAACAAAGGAGTCTAGGAGTAGATGAAACCATAAGTAAATACTTTGGCAAGGAACAAGAAGCAAGAGAAATCGCAGATAAATTCAGTAAAGAATTCAAAAATGGTATAAAAAAACTAGAACACAAATGTAATAAAGTACTATTAGAAAAAAGAGAAGATGAAGTAAAAGTAAACATGTACTTACCTAAAGCAAACGTAGAACAGGTGGGGAAAATAATCGATGGATTAAAGGAAACAAAGGCCACCGGAATCGATGGAATAAGAATAAAAGATATAAAAACAGTATAAATATATATAGTGAAGGAAATTACTAAGCTAATTAATCAGACGTTAAAAGAAGGGAAAATACCAAATGGGTTAAAAATATCGAAAACGAGACCAATATATAAAAAAGGGAAACATAGTGAATATGAAAACAATAGGCCAATTGCTGTAAGCAATGTAATTGCAACAATATTAGAAAAGTACGTAGCAAATAATCTAACGAAGTACCTACAAGAAAATAGGATAATTGACAAAACGCAATACGGATTTCAAAAAGGAAAATCCACATCGAAAGCAATCGGCAAGCTTACTGAAAAAATAAGAGATAGCTTTGAAGAGGGAAAGAAGGTGTTGATAACGTTCATAGATCTTAGTAGAGCATTTGAAACGGTTGATCATAAAATAATCATAAACACATTAGAGGAGATAGGAATAACGAATAATTTGAAAAAATGGTTTCAAAGTTATTGAACACAAAGGAAAACATGCGTAAATATCTTAAATGTGCAAAGTGAAAAAGATGAGATGGATGTAGGAGTTCCGCAGGGTAGCAACCTAGCGCCAATACTGTTTATTATATATACGAATGGTCTATATAAGGAATTAAGTTACAGTGAGGTAGTCGCGTACGCGGATGATATAGCAATAGTTACGTCATATAAAGATATGAAAGAGGCAGAAATAAGGATGCAAAAAGATCTAATAACAATAAGTAAATGGGCACACGATAAAAGTCTAAGAATAAATGTAAAAAAGACTAAAGCAATGGTACTGCGGAAAAAAAGAGACAGCTCTGATTTGTATTGTCCAAATATAATAATGCATTCAAATGAATGTGTACATTCAATGGGGGAAAGACGCGAATGCGAAAAGAAAAACTGTCAAAAGTTAGACATAGTAATGCAGTATAAATATTTGGGAGTAATGATGGATCAACACTTAAGATGGGACATACATATGGAATACATTGCAAAGAAAATAAGAGCAGTTTTACCAGCTTTATATACATTAAAGAAATATGCAACAAATGAAACATTAAAAGTAGTTTATTGTGCGCTAGTAGACATATTTTTCAAAAAAAAAAAGAAAAAAAAGTCGAAAGCAAGACCTCCGAGAGCGGTATAATATGTCGAAATTTTGTAAATGTTTTTTTTTTTTTTAGAAAGAAATTAATGATGCACCCGAATTGGGAAACAAAATGAAAAAAAAAAAAAAATTAAAGAAGCCAAATGACAAAGCAATTTTGAACGTAATATTATTCCATAATAAATAAAGTATAAAAAACAGTCAAGATTAAACAAAACAGTGTACATCGTACATTTGGATGATGTATTATGAAAACATCAGAATGACACAAAATATTAATTTATACAAAAATTGTGAAATTAACTATTTTTCAGTACCGTTAAAATAAAAATTCCGTGTTCAACGTTCAATCCCATAAGTATTCCATCATGCTACCGAGTAATTAGTCCACGATTAGATCATTAAATACCTATTGTGTATTAGATTTCAAATGACGGAAAAATAAAAGTGTTTTGCTATGAAAATTATGAAATCCTTATATCCGTAGCATGGATCTTGATATAAATTATCGGTTTCACGAAGTTTGATTTTCGAACGTTCACTCAAAAAAACTACATGGTTTAGCTAAAAATTACTCATTTAGCCGACGAATTAATATGTAAGAAAATTACTGTAATATCCAAAATATAATAATACTGCGTTATTCGTATTTATTTTATAATGCGCTGCATCGATCCAAAATAATAATTTTACAAAGAAATTCGATTATACAAAAATTAACTAACCTGTGCGTACAAAGTTTTACATTCCAGACTTTTTGGAAATTTCTCCATTAAATTTTTGAATTCATTTAAGAAGTACTTAGCACCAGCTTCATCACCGCGGGACATGGCGTATTTATATTCCACGAAACAATTTTGAACAGTAAAAACATGGCAATCTGGTTTTAAAGCAGCTGCTTTTCTAAAATTGCTTAATGCATCGCTTGTGCGATCTGTCATTAAAAAAATCTGAAATATTTGATATAACCTTTTAGTAACTCTAATTGTATTAAATAAAATTACCCAATCATGCCAATAATATCTCGTTTAGATTAACGGGTAAATTTATCGTATTAACGACAATATATGAATACTGTTTTATTCAACAGTATCAATTTATTTATCTATCTAGATCAGTGGTTCTTAACCTTTAAGTGATGAGGGACCATTTGACAAAATTTCTGTCTGCCACGGACCACCTACTGTTTGAAGGTAATATATACAGTAAGTGTAAATAAATAAAGAGTTGTTCTATCTATCTATAAATAAGACACGCATAAAATTGTTCAAAGCCAACAGTATTTTAATTTTTTTTACGAAAATTTTACAGAATAGAGACAAATATATTATTTTAATGCGATTTCTATGACTGCATACTTTTTACTAACAAAGCTAAACACATGTCAGCACTGGCATCCAACCGATTTCAGTGCTTGCTTTTAATTATCAAAAGCGCTGAGAACCCCTACTCGCATAGATATGTCGATGATAACAAAGTTCGTTAATGTACAGCAATTTCTTGAATCTTTGAAAAAGAAATTTCCTTTTGGCTCCAAAAATTTTCAAAATTAATTCCTATCACGAATATATCTTTCAAGTTACTATTGTGTTGCACTTCAATTACTTCTTGAATTTCATCAGGCACCTCAGAAACGTTGATCACTTTCCGAACACCTTCGTCCTCACAGTAGTCAGGAAAATAGCGACTGAATTCACTTTTTAAATTATTCAAATAAAGTATCATGTTCTTTTGTATTTCTCCTTTAATCTCAGCACGCTGCCTGTCAAAATTCTTTTTCTTCCAACCTTGTCGATCTATAGCTTGATTTTAGTGATAAATTCATTAATTTTATCTTCATATACAAACTTATTGCTTGCGCCTTGTAACTTAAAATTTCATGACCCTTGCAGTTGAAGGTTCAATTTATTTAGTTGCGCGAAAAAATCAACCAAATAAGCAAAACAAATTTGAAATTTGGACTCGCAGAACTGATCCAGCAACTCTTTGTTCTCCTTGTTAGTTAATAATATGTGTACTTCCTCTTTCAGTTCGTACAACTCCGACAGCATTTTTCCTTTGGAAAGCCGACACACTTCTGTACGGAAAAGCCGAGTTTCGTGTTCAGAGTTCATATCAGAGCACAATTGTTTGAAGAGACAAGTATGAAGTGCAACTCTTTTTAATGAAGTTAACTACTTTTATAGCTTTAATATTTTTAGGATGGCTTCGCGGACCACTTTAAGCGCTTCGAGGGACCACCGGTTAAGAACCACTGATCTAGATATTAACAACATCTTTTTTAGGCCGGCCCTCAACATATTTTTCTGTTGCAAAAACTGTCACGAAAATTTGTCACAAAACGTGTATGTTATATATAAATGAATTGCTAGGGAATGACAACCTTATTCCTATATAAGAACAAAAAGTACCAACAAAATAGATTGCTTGACGCTGTTAATTTTCCTTGTTCTATTACTAAGTTCGACAAGCGTATAGCTGGACGAGGAAATGCGTAAATATTAATAAATATATAAATATATATTTTCAAAAAAAAAAAAAGTAGAGAAGTGATAGAGCTCCGGATCCGGGGATATCATGTTAAGAAGCACAAAGAACCTAGTCATATATATCGTCGTTCGTTCGTTAGCACGATTACGAGCGTCGAGACTACCTATCTGTACAGAACAGGTAGCGTTCTTGGCAATTGCTATATGTAACGCTAGTGTACACGCGCAAGATTACACTCGGAACTGATTGTAGCCGCTTGTTATCACGCCACAAATGCAGCCCGTGTGTGTCTGCTGTGTACTGACCTAGCGCGCATATGATGGTGTACGTGGTGGGTTGCCGCTGCCTTCCACGTGATTATTAGTGATTATTTATTTATTTAATTCTTGTAATAAGTTCGTCGTCGCTCGGGATCGAACCCGTAACCTCCATATCGGAAGTTAAGCGCTCTAACAACTAGGCTATCGCGACGACAGTCATATATATATATATATATATATATTGATACGGATTCGGTATTTACGGCGCTATCTAGCGATGATGTCGAGCTAGAAATTATTCTCCGATTAAAATCATTAATTTTCGATCTCTCGGCATCAATTCTATTATTCATCGTCGTCCGAGAATACGGCCGGGATATTTACACGACCGAATAAGTAATTTCCGATTTCTGTCGAATTTCTCGGCTCGGGTAGTGTTAGGGGTTGTGTAAGTGTCCTGGTATGTGTGGTCTGCGACAACAGGATAGTGCCTGTCGGCCACGTGAGCCGTGTGTGAAGATGAGCGCTGTAACGGCTATGTTATTAATTGATAAGGATTCGGTAATGTACCGTTAGTTTAGAATAAAATATCGAGCCGTTGGTTGCGAATTAAGACATCTAGTCGTTCGTATGTGTTAATCTTGTTGTGCGGTCAATTACCTGTGTTACCGTTAAAATCACGTACTATCTAGTCGTCGTGTTTCTTCTCATGAAATCATAATTTCATGTCAACCAGTCAAATTTTTTTATATGTATACAATTTTTCTTTCTAGTCTAAATCAGTTTGGTACACGTTCGTTCGGTTTGTTGTTGTTTTTTTTGAAATATATGTGATTCGGAACATCAGAAATATTTTATTGAACGCGTGTTTTTGGGAGAGCGTAACATCTCCGTCGCGGAGATATTACCGCCACTTTACGGCGGGCTCGCGAAGTTTTTTTTTTACAAAACAAATCATAGCCGTTTGTGTTATCACAAAAAAGTCTAATACTCTGCGCGGCAGAGCGCTTCCGGTTGCAACACAACATTGACAAATGTTGCTGGCACCCGTAATTTTTCCGGTTTAACATTTTTTTAAAAATTATTACGTATTTTTTTATCGAAGAATAGTGAAGGATTTAATCCCTCAAATCATAAAACTGGCTTCCCGTAAAAATGACGTGAAGGTCTTAAAATCGTAACACTAGCTTCCGAAAGAAGGACCGAAAATCCTCAAATCGTTACACTGGTTCCCGTAACAAGGGACCCGAAAATCCTCAAATCGTAACAATATTAAATATAAATTTGTTCCGGCAAAATTACGTTAACTATATGGTCGATCAGTCATGACAGTATTAAGGAAAGTTGCACTGCTATCAGCCGTCTCACTGCTGTGCGAGGTTTAATTACACTACAGATAGATTAGCAAGTCGGTATTGCTTTTTTTCCCCAATGAAAATCTTTTCAACTGCCGTACATGAGAGAAAAAAATCATTTCAAAGTATCATCCCACAAGCACGTATATATTATAAAGGAAAATCCTCTAACATTCGATTTCAAACATCATTCCCGGCACCAATAATACTTAAGAAGTTAGAATAGTACATAAAAAAGAAAAATTAAAAACAGGCAAGTTTATTTTATTATACGCCAATGTAATTAATTAATATTACGTAGGGACTTCGTTCGAAATATCATTTCAATAACTATTAACCACCGTTAATTTGTACCAAAAATGCATTATAACGCGTCTTTTGCCTTTTTTTACCGTTCAGTATGTATTAGAATGTAATCAACAATTTTCAGAAACCAAACATACCTGACCCAAATGATGATAAACATCAGGGTTATTTTCATCTAATTCTTCGGCTTTTTTAAAGTCGTCAAAACATTTTTCCGCATCACCCACATGCTGCTGCACAGTAGCTCTTTTAATGTAAGCATCCGCTTTTACCTAAACATTTATTTAATCTGATACATAACAAATTGAGTGAATATCTAAAAATAAATATCAACGTTAAGATAAAGCAAAATAATTTTAAAATTTTTTAGTAAATTTTAAAATATTCAAATAAATTCTTATTTTTGAGAAAATGGAAAGCAATTGAGAAAACTAATAATCACATGCATATCAATGATGCTTACCATTTTTATACGTTTAACAATAAAAAACGATATCTTCCCGGTTACATAAATTTAAACTTTATACGAATAAATAAATATTCATTTCACTTTAAACCGATAAAAAAAGTACCAATAGGCCGAATGGTTTTAAATCTAAAAAGTCATCAAAATTTTTTGTAGTCACAATTATAAGGACTATCAAATCCGAAAGAGACAGCATAACACTTTTATGTTTCAAATAAAACATAAACGTGTACCGTATTTATTAATTTTTAATGAAAAATGTATTAATAACGATTGCTTCACTTATTATTCGTTAATAATTCCATTTAGAAAATAATTATATTAGCGAAAAGGATCGTTTATAGTACATAAGTTAGAAAATAATTAAATTTTTTTTTCTAATAATTATTTTTTCCATCAGAATTTAAGAAATAATTTATATAATTTAATTCCAAGAAAAAGTTACAATTTGTTTCATGACGGTTTTACCGTTTTCGCTTCTTTTTCTACCTCTATGAACTCACCCTATTATAAAACGGCCGAGTATTATTCATCCATCTCTTCGATTATTTCTAACGAATCCAAAATAAACTGGTCAAAGGGTGAGACGGGAAAAAAACACATCTCTCTTTTCTAACAGTTTCATTTATAACAAATGGACAAAGGAAATTAATATTTAGGCGGGGCAATCGAAAAAGTGCTTATTTTTCGAAATTCAGGAAGATGACAATACAATATACATAAAAGAATAGAGAGAAAATAGAAATATACACTTAATCGATAAACAATTTTCAGAAAATATTTAATCATTTTCAAATATAAAACAATAAAAGAAAAGAAAAAAAAGTTTTAAGAAGTACTATAGAAAATTTTAAAAAAAGAATAAAAGATAATTCTTATCACACATACAGTAAACTAGTCTCGAGTATGATATATCAAGCGCCAAGAATTCTATATCGTAAGTTATAAATTGCTACAATTTAAATTTCTATAATACTAAATTAAAAACAAAGGTTTCATATACATTTTTTAAATAATTCTTTCCGATCTTACAATCCATCGGAGATTTGAAATTTTAAATTTAAAGCTGAAAAATTTGAATTAGAATTAATCAGGGAAACTTCCTATTGCAACCGCATTTATTGGAAAGTGTAAATTTCATTTTTTTTGTGATCGGACCGTGTATTTTGTTTCTTTATTTCATTTTTTTAAATCGTCAGATCTGGCGTTGAAATTCTAGATTAAAAGCTGAAAATTTTGGTTATGCTTTATAAGGAAAATTTCCCATTATAACCGCATTTATTGAAAAATTTTAAATTTACTACTAAGTAATATAATCATCATTTCGTAAAATGGAATACACTCTAGTTTCGATTCTCCTTGAGATTTTTTAGGGTCCAGAAGGTTCAAATTTTAAGCTGTTATATCGGCAATACTTCTTATTGTAATATTCTCTTGAACATGCATTAGCTGTTCTAAATGTTCGAAGTATAATAATGGTGCTGCTAAAGTGAATTTCATACTTTTTGAACTTTTCGCAATTTTTTAAAGTTCTAATCCAAAAATCGAAATATATTTCCGTTATCACTAAGCAGCGAGTTTTCCATCAATGTACGACACACCTTTTGAAAAATTATTTCCTTTTGTCTCTGAAACTCCAACTAAGAAGTTAAAAACTGGTTTAACTGATAAAATTTTCTTTAATGTGCGTGTTTATTTTTGCCGTTTCTTTGTGATTTTTACCGTCCCTAACAAGCAGTTGTTCAAGGAGGTGACACATTTTTTGAAAGAAAATTTCATTCGTGATTTATGTGTACAATGCCAAATTGTTAAACAGTCCCAGAGTTAGGGAACTTTACTTTTTTTCTTTTATGTTTTCAAAATCATTGTATCAACTTTCTGCGCATTATTCGCGCATAGTCTTAAAATTTGCAGTTGTGAGAAATGTCAATTAATCTTCGCTCGATGCATTTAATACAATGCTGCAAACTATGAAGTCGGTTTTAGATGTTTTGTTTATTATTATTTACTGAAAAATAACTTAAGTATGGAGCTTAAAGCGGTACTACAGAAGGAAGTTTGAGAATCAAGGTGCTTTGCTACCGCTTAAGAATCTCGTTTACACGGCAGAGCTGGATTAAAACAGCAGGCACTTATAAAGGCATTCGAAATGTTCGTTATTTGATCAGTCAAACAGTTCACTTTTCGCCAAAAAGGAACAGCCCCCATATATACATATTAATTACAATGTAATTCTTAGGCTACCCCCCATTCGAAAAAATGTCCCAATTTTATGTAACGCAAAATGTCCCAAATTTATGTAACGTTTGTTATATTTTATAGGATTTTTGTTATTGTTATTTAAAAAATGTCACAATTTTATGTAATGAAACATGTAACGAAAAATATAACAAAAAAATGTCTTAATTTTATATAATGAAAGGTTAAATGTTAGAATTGGATTTTTGTGGTTATGTTATTTTTTTTTGTGTGTTGATGCCAGTAAGAATTACGTTATAAATTTTGATCATTTTATACATAGTACAGAAGAGGAAGAGACAGAAATGAAAACAAGAGGGGTCAAGGGGCACAGCCCCTTGCGAGGCCAAAATGGCCGAGTTTATATATATAAAATACAGGGGGTGCGACGGCAGAGAAATGGATCGTATTTCAAAACGTAGTCATCGTGATAGTCTAGTTGCTAGAGCGCTTGACTTCCGGTTCGATCCCGGGCGACGATAGAACTTATTACAAAGAATTAAATTAAATACTCGCTAATAATCACGTGGAAGGCAATGGCAAACTACCACGTAAACTATTATGTGCGCGCTAGTTAGTACATGGCAGACATACACGGGACTGCACTTGTATATCAATAAATCAAACGATTACTATGAGTTCCGAATGAAGTCTTGCGCGTGTATACTCGCGTTGTATATAACAATTGCCTAGTACACTACCTATATATGTACAGCTGAGATGTACCAATAGGTAGTCGCCGACGCTCAGAAGCTGAGTACGGCACTATAAAGAAAGAATAGCGTCCTACCTGTATGTCAGTTACGAAAACGAAACTTAATCTTGTTTGAAAAAGCAAGAAAGAACACTTTTTTTTTAGTACTATAACGAACCACACTATCGGTGACTGGTTGGTCGAACAGCGCGCATATGCCGTTCAGCAGTTTCTCCTCGTAATAATCATTCCACTACACTCTTACAGTTCGCGATTTCCAAAAACATTACGCGTTTACTGGTAAATCACCGACAAAAACTTTACCAGCATGGGTCAAAAAACTTCTGAGAAATTATTGCTTACAAAAAGCTCCTCCACTGACCCAAGCTTACCGCTTGGATGAGAGTTGCGGCGTGGAGTGTCATCGGCCCGCATTTTTTCGACGGTACAGTTAACGGCGAACGTTCTAATCAGCTGTGAAATGAGTTTATGCGAGCCGAACTGTCAAGCGGAGGAGGTTATCACGTATCTGGTGTTCCAGAAAGACGGCGCGTCGTGTCATACGGCAAGAGAAACGATGATTTGTTTAGGACGAATGTCATTTCGAGAAACGTGCAGATTGTCTAGCCATCTCCCTCGCCGGATGTGAGGGTATTTAAAGTAAAAAGTATACGAAATTAAACTTCGAGACCTGGAAGGGTTGAAAACCGAGATTCGACGTCATGCCGCGGCTATTCCGATAACTACGCTAGCTAAAATTTATGGTAATTTTGCTTTACGACTTCATAATTGTAGCCAAAATCAGAGCTGTCGTTTAAATTATGTTATCTTTAAGAGTACACATTTGTTGACATAAATAAATGCATCAGAAAAAATGTTCTTCCGTTTTCTTTTCAACGCGACCAAGCTCGTTTTTCTAACTTACATACAAATGGCGCTATTACTTTTTGAAATACAATCCATTTATTTGCCTTACCATATATATATATATATATATATATATATATATACACACACACACAAACACACACGAATAAAACATTTTTAAATACACGAGATGGTGTTATAACTCCATTTCCGGATGTTATAATAGTGCTGAACGTCATAAAGCGTTGAAACTAGTAAACATATGAAAGGATTAATGGCAGCCATCTGTGAATGTCAATGTAATAAACGTGAAATTTCATTCCTATTCGCGAGTCAATTACTGTAATTAGAATTCCTTATCGGCTGGGCTGTATTTTGTTGTAATCATTTTTTAACTAAGGTTGAATTTTTAGTCAATCATAGTAATACAATTATTCAATCGATTAGTTTGATCCGACTAAGAAATATATATATCGACAAGTAATACGTAATTTCGTTTAAATATTTCACTAAAGTTAGAAATGAAAATAAAATTTACGAGAACAATAATGACAGTTCTAAATAATTTGGTAGAATAATATTAACAGCGAAACGATAGCTGATCCGTAATGTGTAATCGAAAATCATTTATGAACCTCACCAGGTAATAAGACATATCATCAAGTGCCATACTCAGCTTCTGAGTGTCGGCAATTACCACCTATTTGTACATTTCAGCTGTACAGATATAGGTAGAGGCAACACGAGTGTACACACGCAAGACTACATTCAGAACTGATTGTAGCCGCTTCTTATTGCGTTACAAGTGCAGCCCTGTATGTATCTGCTGTGTACTGATTTGGCGCGCATATGATGCTGTACGTGGTGGTTTGCCACATTGCCTTCCACCTGAAATAGCGAGTATTTAATTTAATTTTTCGTAATAATTTCTGCCATCGCCAGGTATCAAACCCGAGACATCCGTAATGGAACCCAAGTTCTCTAACAACTAGGCTATCGCGACGACTTTAAGATGTACCATGGAAACAAAAAAATCTTGTACACAGTCAAACTATGATACCGTCCACCAAGATACATTTAGTCAAGAAAATTCTGAATTTTTTATTTTATTTTTTAGCATTACTGACGATCAATATTGATCCAGCAATACTATATTAATTATTTATATTTCACACATAGTGGATTCAAATTAGGACGTCACTATCAGTTTAGCTAGATTAAGTAATCGATAAAATCGATTTTATAGTGCAAAAAATATTAAATTTACCTTTAACAATTTAAAGAAATTATAGACAGAATATATAAAATTCGCGCATGAACTTTTATAATATAAATTAATAATTACGATAAAATTAATTTTATTAAAAATTTTTAAACCATTTCGTTTGAAGTTCACAGGCAGTTATTTACCAATCTATTCAGTAAAACGTAAGTAGTTATATACCTTTGTGTCTACATCATCAGCCTCTATAATTCTGTTTAAGTCAGCAGCCGCTTTTTCATTTTGTTTTGCAAGAGTATAAAATGTTCCACGCAATAGTAACGCTTCCATTTCCATTAATTTGTTTCCTTCTTCAACACTCTTGTCTAGTAATTCGGTACAAAGCTTTTCTGTTTCCTCTGGCTGACCAGATAATAACGCGTTATGTGCTTTTTTGAATAATCTAAAAAAGAAACAATAATCGATGAACATAACTTTATGTATACTGCATCGTATCAGACTTAGTTTCATCAAGGTACACATACGCGGTGTCCACTAGTAAAAAGTAATCAGTTTCCATGTTTATCAGTGGCAAATCGTCTGTATCGCAATATTGCACGACAGCCAGAAATTTTGAAATTTTGTTCATAAAAAACGTTACCATTTTGTATTTTAAAAATATATGAATCATTAAAGATCGCTACATACAAAACGCGGCATTGTATCGTACGGTACGGCGGTAAAATTGTGTTACAGACACGATAGTAGTCACATAAAGAGCGATTTACGGCGGCGACATAAACTGTACCGCTATGCAATACAGTTGTACTATCTTACATTTCCCTGCCCGGTAGTGTTATCACAATAAAGACTAATAATGAATTGCAGTTTTTTTATATTAGAACGCGCAAAAACATTTTACAATTTATTTAATTTGTTAACATTCCAAATAATCGTATTTATATATTTTTTGATTTATAAATTATGTCCGCATTTTTATGTTGCAGTTTAAAAGCATCGTTAAACTTTGCGTTATTTCCGTATACCGTTTATTAGATTACTGTTAAATAAATTAATGCTTTTTAAATAATATAAACAAATGAGTATAAACATAACTCTTACTGATAAGTCGTATTTTCTTAATTTTATAGAGAAACTGAAAATATCACACACGAAGTTTTCCTTCCGAGGGTTAATTTTTTATACAATATTGCTCCAATATTTTTAAAACCCTCTCGCAGCAAACGGTATGGGTAAAAAAAAAAAAAAAACATTTTATTTCACTTTCAGCCTCGAATTGAAGTGCAACTGTATATAGTTGAAGCAATTTCAAAACATACATACACACTATATACAATGCAAACACCTTACCGCGTACGACGTATTGCTTTGTGTACGAATGCATAATATCTGTTTATCGACACGATATGTTGCCGCTCTACTGCGCAATACAATACCGAGACCTGTATGCAGCGACCTTACGTAATTATACATATAATGTTCCATACCAACCTATGTGAAGATTAATATAAAACAAAATATCAAATATTAACATACAAGAATTTATTTAAATTATGAAAATATAATAAAACACCAACTAGTTTCGGATTAACAGTGGTCTATGTTCAAGGCGTAGAAACCATTAAATATAAAATTGCAGACATAGAAAACAAATAGTAATTTGGCAGCATAATAAATCGATAAGCATAAATAATCAACATGATAAATTATAAAATGAATAAAAAATTGAATATAAAACATAAATTAATTAATAAAAATAAACATAAAATTTAAATATCAAATAACAGATTTTTAGATGATAAATTATTATTTATATTATATTTATGTTTATAAATGTGGTATCTTTAATTCTAGTTCTTAATAATTTATAATTATTTTTGATATAGTCATATTCGCTTCAATAATAATATTAATTTGATATTTTTCCAAAATTAGTTGTTTAGGGAATGCAGACTTATTAAGCAAACAAGAGTATTAAATATTCAGATTTTATAATAACTATCAAAAATAATAAATTAGAATATATTTACAAAAAAAGAAAAAAAAAAGTACACAGACTAATACCATAATTAAGTTTAACAACCATCATCCAAAAATGCATAAACAACTATCCATATTAGGGAGCATTCATTAATTACGTGAGCTGTTTTTCTTTTAATTTGGACCCTCATTCTTTGGTGAGATTTAATGAGATTTAGTGGAGCCCTCTTCCCTTCACGTAAGATTTATGCGATAGTTGTTAAAGGACTAAGTTTATTTTCACAAAGGAGAAAAATAATACAACGTTAAGGTGTATTATAACGAATTTATTTAAATTTAGTAAAATTATAAGTAAAAACAGGAAACAACATCACCTTCCTTAATTTTTCACTCACACTATGGGTATTTATGTACTATACCAGTTTTTTTTCTTTTAAAAACACTGAACGTTTTTTTTTTTTTTTACTTTTTTTATTCTCGAAATAAAAGTTTTTAATAGCCATGAGATTTTTCCAGCAGGCAAAACGGAACACTCCGAAAAAAATAAAAGAAAGATTTAATATTTTTTTTTATTATTATCTGTATAATAATGTGTATTATTTAAAAGTTGACATGCGATTTTCAATTACCGCCCCTCCACAGTTTAAATGAGGTTTTGCTGACCCCCCCGCCATTTGAACGGTCCTAATTAATGGATGTCCCCTTAGCATACCCACATAGATTACAAAAAACACCATCAAGTAAAGATAATATTAACAATGAATAAAATCGTATCAAATATAAACTAATAAAAAATAACTATGATGAAAATACAGTTAATAATTTATATGAAAAATGTAAGAAAAACATGCAGTATTAAAATATTAAATCTAGAAACAAATGGTTAAAGTTTACCTGTACACATCCGTCTATTTATAAACATAAAGATTTTAATATTTCATATTGCATTAACAGTAATATTTTAAATTAAATATTATCTATAATCAATCAGACGTGAATAACATGTTCAATAATTCAGGGGTACACATACAAATTTACGTGTAAAACATACAAAAGAATCTACAAAAGGCAAACTAAAAATCAAAGATTTAAGTATCACATTTATGCATCACATCATAGACACATAAATAAATCTGCATTCGCTAAACATCTAATTTTGATAATACATCGAATAAATATTACTCAAGAGAATATGACTATATTAAAAATAATTAAAGATTATACGAAACTAGATTTCACTGTAAGTTAATATAATTATAAACATTAAGATAATATCATAAATAATAATTTACCATCCAGAAATCCGTTATTTCATATTTAAACTTTATGTTTATTTTATTTTTTATATTCAACTTTTTATTCATTTTATAATTTACTGTATTCACTACGTACGTTTATCTATTTATTATATTACTAAACTATTATTTGTTTTCTATGTTTGCAATTTTATATTTAATGTATTATATACACCACTAATATAGATTATGTTGATTCAAAACTAATTGGTGCTTTATTATATTTTCGCAACTTAAATAAATTCCTGTGAGTTGATGTTTTTTATCTCTTTTTGTTCTGACCTTAAATAAATCTGTATCGATTTTAAATTACAAGTAAAAATTACTTTTCAAAACAAATAATTATTTGATTGACAACATTGAAAAATCAGAGCGATACATAACAAGACCCGCGCAACCTTATGTCTAATGTTTGATGCAAGTCGTCCGTCTCTGTCTATCTAATATCGAAGATTAACGTGAAATTGTGTTATAATATTTATGGAATACACAGCAAGGTATGTAGCTTTCAAAAAAAAACATTGTTAATTTTTTTTAAAATCTTAAGTATACTACTTTAAAACTAAAATATAACATTTTAAAACATAAA
Organism: Icerya purchasi; assembly: GCA_039619475.1. Lineage (NCBI taxonomy): Eukaryota > Metazoa > Arthropoda > Insecta > Hemiptera > Monophlebidae > Icerya > Icerya purchasi. Next base: position 250,060,465 of record CM077116.1, read on the forward strand.
TAATGAGATAAAAAAGATGTCTTATATTTTTGAATTTGTTATTTCACTTATAAAATTTTAATATTTCCGATATTTAATAATGTGATAAATTTCGATTACATTTTGTTTCTAAATTTTAATTATTATATTAATTTTTAAATTATTTTTAAAAAGTGTAAAATGATAAAGAAATGTACGTTCGATTATTCAAGATAAGGCAGTCAAATTACATAATGTAATACAAGGGCAAATATAAAACAAAACTTCAAAACAAATTAATAGCAATTTATAAATCAAAAGAATTTAAGACAGTTTTTAACGCTACCCGCTTACTAGAATTTTTCTTAAACAATAACTTAAATGAAATGTGTGAGCGAAACTATAAGATTATTAAAAATAATATTAACTACTTAAATTCCTTCAGTAAAAGTGAAAAAACTTTTTTACAGATTAAAAAAACTTCCTTACAAAATTCAAGCACAGAAAGAATGGACTATAGTTTTAACAATAAAATAATCTGTTCCATATGAGAAAAAAAACTAAACGTAAGTGTAAATACCGTACGTGTATATATATATTTACTTATAATATTTACACATTTACATCCTTCGGTTTAAAACGTTTGAATCATTTTATGTTGAATTCAGTACTGAGAAGTTGAATCGCCCCCGTGTTCACACGTTAATGCAATTTCTTCTCACGCCTCGTAACAAAATATTTAATAACTTCGCTGATTATCATGTTAAGATTCTGGAGGATATTGAGTAACGATAGACATCCAAAACTGTTCGAAGAATGATACTTTGCCGCGCTTGGATCAAGTGATATTGTTGTAAGCCACAAGTCCAAATTGGTTTAATACGTTAGTACAAGAGCCGCTTGCGGTAGATATTCAAGGTAGAATACCTACTAATTAACCGATATCGCTGACAAATCTTGAATTTTATTTGCTTGTTTTTTTGTTGTTTTTTTTTTATAATGAGTTCTGTATGTAATACTTGAATCCAAACAAATACATACGATTTTTCAGACTAACTTTACGGAATCTGAGTTCTAGTAAGACTTACACAGTACGTAGGTTACTTGCAGACTTACGATCATTAAGCTTAATTTTCCAGTTACGTACCAATTTGATGACCTTGTTAAGAGCTTTTTGAAAATTGTCAGTGGCTCCAACTTGTGTATCACTTACTGGCAGAATAGCTAACATATTCGATTCGGTCAGTTTTGACCGTTACGACCTGCGAGCGCTTTCCACTGTTTCCGGTCTTGTGTATCGGGTGCTTTGCCGAGCAGTAATGTTTTCTCCATATTTTCTCCTGCGCGTCTTACGATATGTCCAAAAAATTGATGACTCCGTCTTCTGCATAATCTAGGCAATTCTTTCGATTCAACCACTTCAGCCCGTATTGAAAGATTTTTTCTTCTTTCTGTCCACGCTATATGCAGCATTCGTCGCCAAATCCACATTTCAAATACGTCAATGCGGCATTTATCCATTGCTTTGATCGTCCACGTTTCGATCGCATACAAGAAAACTGGGAGAATCTGTTTTTATTAGTTTCTTCCGTAAGTTTACAGGTAGCTTTTTGTTACAGGTTAAACTTTTCAGTCGTATCATTGCTGCCTCACCTAAAGCAATTCTTTTGATTTCAGGCGAACATCCATCGATCCTAAATAGACAAAAGACTGTACTTTCTCTAAATATAGCAGATTGGTATTGTTAAGGACGCGCTTACGGTCTGTCACCATGATTTTGGTTTTATCTACATTTAAGCCATTTCTTTCGCTAGCTTCTTTGATGCACTTGAATTAACTTCGCCATTAAAAAAGAAAAAAGAAGAAGAGAAAAGAAAAGAAAAAAAAAAAAAAAACTTCGCCATTATAGCTGTATCATCAGTAAATGTAGCAATGACAGTATTCGTGGTCATTGGAATATCTTGGTAATTACCAGGAAGGAATTTCTTCAGTTTACAAATCAAGCCTTGGTGCCAGAATTTGTCAAATGCTTGTGATATGTCGAGGAAGACTGAAGAACAATATTGTCCTTTCTCTGGAGCTTCTTTGATTATTGCTATTATTTGATAAACTTGATCTACAGTGGAATGATTATTTTTAAAACCAAACTTACGGTCCGGAATTTTAATCAATGGTTCAAGATGCTTAAGAAGCAATTTCTCAAACAATTTAGATACTGCAGGAAGTAAGGGTGTAGATCGATAGAAATATACGTCATAGTTTGATTTAGCCAGTTTTTGAACATATTAATCTGAACAATGCTTGTAATATTCATATATATACTTCAAGCGGAAACATACATTGAATAAATATATGTTAATGTTACAATTCTCCTTTTCTAGACATTTCTTTTAAAACTCCTGGTCATATTTCACCAACTGCTAGAGTTTTCTATAAGTTAATGCTAGTTTCTATTTCTTTAGCCACTTCATAAGGATTTGTGCGTTTGAAGTTATCGTCTTCTCTATATCTAGTTTCCGCTAATATACTGGATTAAATGTTGTAAAGCTAAAATACTGATACAGATGTTTTGTAAACAGTTCTGCTTTATTATTTTTCTTACCCATTCGACATTATCATTTTTGAGGACGGGACATAAATAATTGAACGTTTTATTTGACGTTTTGCTTTCCACAAAAAATAGTATCTTTTTGGCTTTCGGAGAAAGACTCTCCAAATGTGAGCTTTGAATGTTTCTTTGCGCTACATTTTTTTTAATGATTTAATCGTTTGCTGGTTCCATTAAACACAGTCTTATCAATTAGATTTCTAGTCCTATACCAAATACCTCGTGTTCTCCTATGTTCTGCGATCAACTCACATACTTTAAGCGGATAGTCTTTTTTTCCAACTCGGAAGTTTGTGTAACATTCGGAGTTTTTCTAAGGCCATCGCCTCCCGAACTGCTCGAATAAAGCTTTGCGCCTAAGTGTCGAATTCTTTCTTTTCTTTTAATCTTACTTTAGGATTGATTCTTAAATCCAATTTGTTCCTAAAAATGTGCTAGTTAATTTTTTATGGCGAGGTTATATCTTTTCTTTATTTTTATAACTGACTTATTAATTATTAACACAAACGTGTGATCCCAACTTAGGTCTTCGGTGTTAATAATATCAATAAAGCTCGATCCAATTCCTTTGGCAATAAAGAAATCAAAAGATCATGAATCGTTCTATTACCTGTAGACCAGTAGATTGGCTTCTGCGCAGATAGAAAGTTACAAGGTTGACTATTGCACACTTGAATTAACTGTTTTCCTTTTGGTGTAATACGTCCTGACCTCCAAGCTAAATCTTTTGCACTGAAATCTCCTTCGATAATAAATCTTGAGTTAAGCTATTTAAAAACTGACTCAAAATGTTCTTGCTGAATTGCGTATTTAGGTGGACAATATGCTGAAGCTATGGAAAGTTCATCACTGCTATGCATTACTGTGACATTGGAAGTAAAATAAAGTAAGTTCCATTACCTTGACAGGGCAACGAGAATTATGAAGTTAAGGTTCACAATGTACTTAGCCTAATGGTTCTAAAGCGAATATTAGGGCCAGTTCCTTTTTCTCAGCCACTTTTACATTCCCAGATTTCTTTGGCGCCCAATTATTTCAGGCTGGATAAACCTGAGAGTGCCTATTTTTCTGTACATAATTCTTGTAAATAATGGCAAATATTGTTTTTGATGATTATTGCTACACCAGCATGTGCACGTCCATTTGAATGCGATGTAATCTTATTATGGATCAGAAATACTTGAAGTTCTTTGTATAGAGCTAAAAGACAACTGGCATTCCAAGTGAAAATACAAAGTGTTGAATCAGTTATTTCTTCTTTTTTTGCAACTGTTTTGATTGTTTCACTTCTAAGTTACTGAGCCGTGACTTTATTCGGATGAATTTGGTATTCATATACTGAAGTAGTTTTATAACATCGGCGAGTGTAGGTTCTGTTCTTGTTTTTTTTTGCTGAAAGCAAACTTCATTCGCCGGCCCTGAGCATTTTTTCATTTAAGCATTTTGTCCGACTTCATTAGCGAACCTTCTAGCTTGCACTTTTTCTACAAGTAGATTACTCCTTGTTAAGTTGGTGTCACTTTTGGTTTTGTTTTATGTCTCTTTTTACTTCATGTACTGGACATCCCATGTAATTGGTAAGATGATGTTGCTTTTTATAAAGTCCACATTTATAAAAGCGCGATTTATTAAAAGAAAAATGTTGTATTGCAACTAATCTGCTTAAATTTTTGACAAACTCTTAATTCATGACTTCCGGCATATTTAACACATCTTGTGAACTAGAACCAGAAACGTTTTGTATGCCCTCATTCACAATTTTCACATTATGGAGTATCTATGATATGTTTTTACGCGGTGATTCAATTTTTACCTTCTAATGTGCTACATATTGAATGTCGCATATATTTTTATTGTTATATTTTGGCTCCAGATCGACCAAAACAAATGAAGCGGGATTCTTTTCTTTTCTTTTTTTCTTTTATCACTCCAGTTTTGTGAAGATCATGAATTACTATTCTGTAACGTTTTTATCTATTTTACATTGGTAGCCGTGAAGCGATTCCGTATAATGGACCATCCGTTTTACGAATTAGCTCTTGCTGTGTTTTTTTTAATAGAACAATTGCGCTTGTTAACATTTTTTTTACTAATAAATAGAAGAAAAGTTTTGTTTAAAAATTCATATTAAATATGCTTATTTCATTATTATTTTACTATAAGCCTTTCTAAAAATATTCTAATTTATTCTGAATGTCGGTTTAATTATTATTGTAATTTTTGTATTAAATTTTTAAAAACAGCAACCAAAAGTGTATTATAATTGTAAATTTATAAATATGTTTAAATATTCAAATAATCCTATTTTCCGGGATTGAGAACCAGGTAAAAACACATACTGCACTAAAAACAAGTAAATAAGTAAATTAGATACGGATAGACATCTATTTAATTATGAAAAAAATGTGAACAAAAAAAAATAATTAAAAAAATACAATATGGCGAAAAAAATGACTGCAAAATTTTTTCATTGCTATAACACTGTAATAAATTAAAATGAATACTCCGGTTCTTACGTGCAATAATGACACGCAAGATAAAATCGTCAAACCTAATCGAAACGATTTATCTGTATTAGAAAAAAATTCTGAAAAAATTTGTCCCCGTACCGCCATTCATGAAGTTCACATTTATAAAAACGTGATTTAATAAAATAACTATAAACAAATTTTGTATTTCAATTTTCAACTTAAGCATCATAAATATAAGTGCAATGGGAATTTTCAAAATAATGTTAATAAAAAATTATAAAGAACGATTTAAACACTTAAATAAAATTTCAAAATCGTAACTAAACCGGAAAAACAGAACATAGTGCACATAATGAGTATTATTAGCAAACTTCTAGCTTAAAACAAAAACGCATACTATTGAGGTCTCTTATTCATTAAAGTAATAGCAAAAGCAGCTTTGCTATTTTTGTATAATGTGTAATAATTTCTCGACCCACTTCTATTCTTACATTAAATTTCTTTATTACAACTTTTTCAGTTATAATATAAACTCCAATTTCAGTGTGATACTTTTTTTCTTTTTAAATAAATAGTAATTCATATGAAATTACTGTGTGCCAGAAAACCTAGCAGCTAAGATACGTAGACACCAAACTGAAGAATGGATGTTTGAAAACCATCACGTTGCAAGCTCAAATTATAACGAAATCTACTCAGCTTAAAATAACCGGGTACTTAAGAAATTTGAGAATAAACCTTAACTTCACAATTAGTAACGCCTTATTTAAGTGCTGGTTCCTGTCGACACAGTTAATTACATAGATTTACAATTAAAAAAATTATAGATGTTAAAAATCTAATTTATACAGTCAGCTTTCTTATCTTCAAAAATAAATAATCTCATCATAGATTTTCAAAATATTTTGTTCGACTGTAATTTCATACCTGTTCTTTACACATCATATATAATGTTTTACAAAAAGCAAATTTAGTTGAATTTTTTCAAATCTCTTCAAAAAACAAAACATGCAAATAGTTTAAATGATATTGGAGAAGCCACCTTTTTTCAACTGACAGATATCAAATAAAAATGATTACAGATGAAAATTTTCGAAATGCGAAAAGCTTCAAAAACACACACACACAAAAAAAAACAAACTAATATAATAAATATAAAACATACTGTAACAATTTTTCGTTAGCTTCGATACTGGTGTCCAATTTATCTATAGATGATCCATTTGTAAAAGTACTCAGATAAGTTTTGATAAAAATCTTTGATGGTAATTTCGGTGGGTTAGTTTTTATAAAGTTCCTCGACAAACTGTCACCTAAGTAAAAAAAATTTGTTTGTTAAATTTTTGTCACCCTAAACATTATTTACCGATATAATATTACAAATAAGTTTAATTAATATTTAAAAAATAATAACAGAAAGCAGAACTTCAAAAAATATAAAATGTATCGATCAATACCAGACGACTATGATGGCGGATAAAGGTAGCCCGAAAAGTTCATTCACTGTACTTTCTGGGTGTACAGAAATCATTTCTTAAATTTAACACTGCATACAATACCTCCCTTTTGCTGATTATTATAAATTAATAAGATCCCACAGAATCCTTGAAACAGAAAAGAACAAGTAGCACTGTAAATCCACTATTGTACTACAATCATAAATAATATACTAGTGTTTTATGAAACAAGATATATTGTATAATGAAGGTGTAAACTGGAGTCCTGCGCGAGTCGTGCCTGTTTACTCGTTAAAGTAAAGTAAAGGAAAGCCCATACCTTTGACAGGACGTCGGGGATTGTGAAGTTAAGGTTCACAGTGCACTAAGCCCAATGGCACTAAAGAATAGGGATGTTGCGGGCGCAGATTTTTTGACATCCGCGAATGCGGATGCAGACCTTAGGATTTTTTAAAAAAGAAATTTCATATTGATGCGTAAATAATATAAAAAGACATTTTTATTAAATAATTATATACTTTGTAATTAAAGTTAAAAATTAGTGCATTATATTGATTAAAAAGTAATGTCTCCGCCCCCTCATCTTCACTTGACGAATCTAGCATCATGGCAAGATCGATTTTTAAGCCAGCCTTTCTAACCATACCGGAAATTCCAGGTCGTTCTGTATCTTTATCCGATGTCATTCTCATTCTTTTAACAACTCTAAAATTAAGAAAACTAACGTTTCTGGTTTTTCATTAGTGTTTCTCATCTTCAAAATATCTTTTTTAATCGTTTTCTCAGTTACTGTTGTAAAAAACTTGTGTTTATAGCGAGGATCTAAGCAGGTGGCGATGACATCAATTTTTCTCTTCCAATAAAGAAGAAAACTTTGCTTACAGTTCAGCTTTCAAAGTAGTGATGGCCAGTCGAATTGAAACCAAATCGGGTGATTTTGTTAAGTAGTCATTTCTATCTTGTCGCGATTCGTGACCTTCGATACGTCCGCATCCACATTAATATCCGCATTGATTATTGTGGATTCGGATGCGAATATCCGCAACATCCCTACTAAAGAGAGTAGGGGAGGGGGGCAGTTCTTTTCTCTCCGCCGCCTTTACTTTCCCAGATTACCAGTCTAATAAACAGGTAAGCGGGCGTATAGTTTATCCACTACCGGCAGCGATGGTAACACGGTTTATTCGTTACCGTGCTTACGAATATGAATAATTTTTTTAATATTTTGGGCGCGTACTGGCTCTACCCGAACGAAATACCACTGCCTAACCAACTACGCTATGGTAGCTAGTTAATATGAATACAGTATTTATATATTATTAACAAATATTGTGATGAATATTCGCGCAGATAAATAAAAAAAAAGTGAGATGAATATTTTTCTTTATTTCGGTTCTGGTTTTTGTTCATTTTATTAATTTCATTATTTTATACGTTTTCTACCTTGTTTTTAATAATCTCTTATCAAGGTGATTCCCAAAAATGCCACAACTCGTTAAATATCTTTATTTTTCTTCATTTAAAAATTTTAGTTAAGATCGTATACACGGCGGCAAGTTTTTTTCTTCTTCAGAAAACAGATATCCTCGACTTTATTCGCTGTTTCAAACTTTTCCAGCATTTTCACTGACATAGAATATTATTATCCGAACAGATACATCTGCATTTAATTTCTGAATATTTTATAAAATATTTATTATACGCTACCCAAAAGACAAAAATAAAGTGTTATTTATTTGTAAGGAAAAGAAGCATAATAATTACATACTAATAAATTTTATTCAAACATATTTTATAATTTGTTTTAAGTATTTTTCAACCCTTTAACTCACTGAGCAATTTTTTTTACTAACTAGTATAATTTAAGAGAAATTATAAAAAATAAGTACCGATATCATATTAGTGTGCCTCATAGCAATGTTTAAAGTACTTCCTATTACATCAATTACACATTATAGAATATCGCGGTTGCCTTTTGAAGGAAGTAAATGATTTAATTTAACTTAATGTGTAAGGCCAGAAGATCATCTCTAGAACGCATTGCACCGCTCGAGCCTACACAAATATGTGGGCAAATGAAAGAGGCACTATCCGTTCGCGCGTGTTGGAGCGTATGCCGATACTCTACTTAGAGAAAATGAATATAAAACTGTTACACACTCCAAAATCAAGGTTTCCAATGTTAGAAACTACCGAGTAGGCAGATTCTAAAATTCAACTGAAGATGGAGCATTGTTTAAAATTAAAAGTAAATTTCGTTTGAGCCATTAAATATTAACCATCGCCGAAAGTCCCAATTCATTCAAAAAAATACATATTAATGACTATTTGTACTTAAACAGTCAATGGCTTTAAAATCTGTGATTCGATTCTTTGCTGATGTACAAAAAAAAAAAAAAAAAAACCAATACTCACAAGGAAAGTACACGAATTGTCAGATACCGATTTTGATGAAATTTTGATATGTTGTAGAGTATAAAAAAATATTAGACACGTATTTTTTTTTTATCGGCCCATATGCATTTTCAAGGGGTGATAACCACCCCTAAAGTTCACCACCGAAAATCGTTTTTCCTAAATATCTCGACTTCAACTCCATATTTTTTTATGAAACAAAAGGGAAATTATTTCTCGTGCAGAGGACAAGTAATCCACAGTGAATGTAAGCAGTGGAGTTGCATCCCCTATTTTCTAGGGGGTGAAAACACCTTTTTTTTGGTCATAATTACGGAATAAAAAATTATAAAGTAACGTAAACAAATAAGAAAAACATTTTTTAACACACACAATTGAAAAATAAAGTTGACGTGTTTCGGTATTTTCATGAACTTCACCCTTCAAGGGGTAAAACATCCCTTACAAGAAACATCAATAAATACATGTATCAAGTAATCCAATACCAACAAACCCTAAACTCCCAAAACCAAGACAGACTGTTTTTACTAAAGTTATAACGAGCAAAATGAGCACCACCTTCCTGGACGAGCCAATGTTAAAAGTTAAAGGTGTTTATTTTTAAAAATTTTGATTATTATATTTCAGATTCTCGTAGATTTATTGAGCACGATAGCAGTACAAATTATATATATATAATAGTATTAATATACTGTTTACTATTTATTGATTGTGAGAATTAGTAATAAATGTTTTGATTTACTCATTGAATGTAATTCAACCTAATGTATAAGTTCATTCCGAAAAAAAATTGTTATATTACTAATTAACTTTGGCCACTTCGTAATTTATTTTTGTTATTGTTTTCGTAAGAAAAGGGTGATTCCCGTTAATAAATAGATAAAGAAATAAACAAATACATAAGTTGGACCGTACCGATAATTTTTTAAATAAGTAAATTATAAGAACGGTTTTCCAGTATAACACAATGAATAGGCCTTTCGTTTGCCTGCAGTTTTAGTTATAGGAAATCGGCCTGTCTGATGTTTAGAGGTTTGAATCTGTATGGTTATAACGCACAGGCCTCTAGCCTGTCTGGGTTTTAGGGTTTTAGGGCTGTATGGTTATAAAGCACGGGATAATTTGAATTTTCACAAATTAATAACAGATTCGTAATCAGCGACCTCAAAAATCCTCGTGTACAATTTGTTATTAAAATTAAAACTTTTTTGCCCGTCATATTGGATCCGCCATTTTGAATTAACAAAATCTGACTGCGGATTCGTAATCAGCGGCTTCAAAAACCGTTACATACAAATTCACTGTGGATTACTTGTTCTCTATACGAAAAATAATTTCCCTTTTGTTTCATAAAAAAATATGGAGTTGAAGACGAGATATTTAGGAAAAACGATTTTCAGGGGTGAACTTTAGGGGTGGTTTTCACCCCTTGAAAATGCATATGGGCCGATAAAAAAAAAAACACGTGTCTAATATTTTTTTATACTCTACAACATATCAAAATCGGCGTCTGACTACTCGTGTACTTTCCTTGTCAGTACTATTTGTAAAGTGTTTATCTTCCTAACAACAGTAAACATCATCTCTATTTTATACAGTTGCCCGCGTGTAAATGTCTATATATCATACACCGCGCATATAATGGTACGCGTAGTGGTTTGATAACCTTCCACTCGACTATTTAGAATTATTTATTTTAATAACATTTACAAGTCGCCGGACCTCGATCTAATAATTCGATAACTATAACACCTCGGCTATTGCTACAAAAAGTACTTCTGATATTAAAAAATAAAATAAAATAAATAAGTACAAAACTTGGATGGTATTTGCATTAAGCTTGTATATCAAAAGATTATACACTTGCATAAACCGTTCACTTTCCATACATAGCAAATACTGGACCAGGCTAATAATACCAATTAGTTGAAAAATATGAAATTATAAAAGTAGATGATCAAATCTATTTACAACTTAATAAAAGCAGGAAGTAATGAATTTTTAAAAATGAATTTCATTTTATTGTTTATTAAATTTCACGAACGGAGTTTTTTCAGTTTAATTAAAAACAATAAGTCAATTCAATTAATCCAAATAAGATCAATAGAGCAGATATAAAACCTTTCACTTTTTTAAAATATTAGCACAGCATTCAAGTAGACAGTTTGTTTTAACCATAATTTTTCATAGATACTCATTTCAGCACACCAATCAGTTTTTTAGCACATAAGTGTCTGGATGAATATATGTATGAAAGTAGTATTCGGCACGCACATTAACGTACATCGCAACTTTTCCAATACACCTCATATGTAGTTTGATGACAAATTAATACACATCGATTTAATTTTATTTCATTACTATTTACATTGTCCATAGGTAATAAATAATTCCAGATGGTATATACGGAAATAAACTATTGCTATTATTTAAAAATTCTGTAAGTTATAAATACCGTTTAAAGTCGATTTATTGGTATTAAAGTAAATAATATTGCATCTTTAAAAATATGTTTGAATTTATTTTAAATAAATTTATATGTACCAAATTACAACATAAAAAAAAACAAATGAATCGAATCTTGTTTTTTACGAAAAATTTCGATAATAAATAGTTTTTTTCTCGCTAAATTTAAAAATAAGAAAAAAGGAAACCCCTATTGAATAATTGAATAAATAATTATGATTTATATCTTGCTAATTTAAAAAATTTAAGCTGACAACTTTTTCACTTTCAATAAGTAAATCATTTATCGATATATTCACAGCAAAATCCGTCTTGTCTTTTCATGAAAATTTTTGTTTTTGAAAAATCTAAAACTTTCGAATTCATTTTCATATTAAGCATTTATTTAACAAAACACGATTCAAAATTTAATTTTATAATCATAAATTATAATAAAAAATCTAACATTCTACAAAAATAAATTATATATAGCGCAGTACCTAATTCTCCAGCAATTCTTTCTATATCCGCAATTACATCTTTGTTAGAATTATTTTCAATTATGTTAGCCACAGCCAAATCTTCTAAAGCCGCATCTAATTTTGCCCATTTTTCGTTGATCTTTGCTCGCCTTGTAAGGGCTTTCAGGTAACGATTATTTAATTCAAGAGCTTTGGTACAGTCATCGTAAGCCTCTTCAAAATTATACTAAATATAACACAACAAAATATGCCGGTTTTAAAGGAATTTTTAAATTTAAAATATAACACGAACTAATCTTATAAATTTGTAAAATATCTGCATAGAGATATATTCCCACGAATCGCAGTTTTTAACAACGTACGTAAAAATATTACTAAAGGTTTTGTTTATCGCGTACAGCTTTAATGAAATAATCACTTTTTGGCACTTATCGCCGTATGAAACGTTTCATTTTAGTGATAACATATTTCACACTTTTTTCACTTAATTTTTACGTTTAACATTTTTGTAAGTTTAATAAAAATAATTATCAATAGCTACACATTCTTGCGAATGGAATATTGTTACGAACGGTATATTAAATTAAGTATAAAATACAAAGTGAATAATATTAACCGAATTAGTAGAGAGCTAAATGCTTTCATCACGGAAGAATAAACTTAAAAGAGAAACTAAAATAAATGTAACGTGCGGAAAGCGAGGAAAAATACCACAAAAAAAACTGCCAATAAAAATAAAGTGGAAGTTAAAGGATAAATAAATAAATAATCTAAATATAAGCTAAATTATTATGAGAAAAGGAGGAACATGAGTTCTAGAGAAGGGAGTGCCTTGTTGTCTTATTCTTGTATTTCTTGTATTTACGTTGTATTGATGTGATATTTGCCAATTCTTTTGTTAAACCCATGTTCACTCATTACACAGTCATAAAAGAATTTGTTAGCACGAGAATCTTCAACATCTTTAATGCAATTTAAAAAAGTTATGCATAGAACTAATACACTAGTATATAAATGGTTGCGCGTTTAAAATGATTCGACAGCATTTCCAGGTCTATACCCCAGGCGGTTATTAAACATGAATTTCACAGCAATATCAGTTCCCTCTTTCCTTCTTATGTACTCATCTTTACTGATGGCTCTAAGAGGCCTGATGGTGCCGGGGCTTCCTTTATTCTTCCCGATTTAAATTTTTCCAGATCCTTTCTTTCTGTTCTATTTTTACAGCCGAGTTGATGGCCATCTTGTGTGTAATTATTTATATTTCCTCTAATCGTAACTTCTCCCACTATATGATAATATCCGACTCTATGAGTGTCTTTCAGGCAATCAGTTTACCCCCCCCCCCTCTTACGACTTCATCATTCTTCGTTTACCATCTCTCATTCACAATTTTTCCTTTCATCACTCTATCCGCGTTGATCTACTGTGGGTTCCTGGCCATAGAGGCATCGAGAGTAACGAAATGGCGAATGCTTTAGCTCAAGTTGCTGCCCGTTCCCGCTTTTACTTTAAAAAGATCACTAGTACTAATCTATTATCCTTAAGTAAAAAATTTCATTTCAAATTTTGGTCGGATATGTATCCTTCTTTCTTTACCAATAATTGTTCCTTCCACCTATCAATACAACTTAACCTTCCTGCTAGTACTTCGTTCTCAGAATTCCCTTCTCTTCCACGTTCTGTTATTGTCCCTATTATTCGCCTACGCTTCAATCACACTTTATTGCCCTCTTCCCGCTATCGTTACTTTTTGGTTTCCTCTCCTTCTAATGAAACAGTTGTCTGTGATGCTAATAACATTTTCTTTGAGTCTTTATTTACTTTTCTTAAAGTTAAGGCTTCCTGCTCCCTATTGTGCTTCCTACATCCTGTCCTTTCCTTCTCGGTCTGTTGTTCCTACCATTGGTTCCTTTATTTCAACTATTTCAGATAAAAGTTAACTCTTCTTTCTATTGTTGCTGGGTGAGGTCCCGGGTTGATATCCCCCCCCCAAAAAAAACAACATTTATCTGGAAATATTGCAATTTTGTAATAGTTAATCATGCTGGTCCAGATAGGACTTGCATACAAAAGAATGAGTCTTATAATAGTTTATTATTAACGAAAATGTAGGATTTTTTTGTTAAAAATTGGATATTCCAAATATTTTACACCTTTTTTGAATTCGAGAACGTTGTTTTTTCGAGTAATGCGGGAAACAGTATTTTTATGAGTTAGTTAAGTTTACGATTTTTTCTTTTCTTTTTACTAGGATACAGAATTATTTCCAATTCAAATAAATTTACGAAAAATGCATATTTTACGTTTTTTGTTAATTTTTTGTTTTTCCACATATTTCACAGGTGACGTGGTAACCTAATAGTTAAAATATTAAGTTACCAAACTAGAGATAACAGGTTTAAGACATATTTTTTCCCGATCCTAGCCGCTCCCAGATTTACTCAGCATAAAATAATAATTATGTACCATAAAAATCTGGAAATGTAAAACCGGCTTAGAGAAAGAAGCTAGCCTCCTACTCTCAGCAGTTTTGTTGGGTTTTAACTTCCCCTGTCAAAGATACGGGGCTTATTTTACTTTTACTTTACATATTTATTGTTTACTAGCGGGACGACAACTTTAATTACAGTAATAATAAAATCGGTCAAAAGTTTAAACAGCAGATCTTTGCTTTCTTCGTTCATTCCATTTTGTTGCTTTAATTCGCACCAATGTGTTCGTTTCTAGTTCAATCAACATACGAATTAAAACAACTTAATTTTAAATTAATTATAATTTACAATTATGTGCAAGTACGTGTAAGTTAAAATTTCAAAGCAAAACGTTTATGATTAGGTCTATATTTTTGTGAACGCATTCGAGCTATAAACAACGATAAATTTACCAAACTAAAATTATGGCACAAATGAAGGGATTAATGAGGGCGCTGTTTTGCACCCATCCATAAAACTTTTTTATTTTATCTTACTGAAAAAAGATTTAATGATTTTCCAAAAAATTAAAACTTTACAGTAGTGTACGTAAATTAATTTTAACAGTTACCGAACTGTTAACATTTTACCGAGAAAAAAAAACGTTTTTTAAAATGATGTAGATCTTTGTTCTCCGATTCTTGACTGAAACGTAATTACTCGTTAAATTATTTTTTTGATCACTTGTTTTTATGTATCGTCACGAAAGCCATATTGATAGAACGGTCAAATTCCCAATTCTAAATTTTGAGCTCGAAATTTAGCGGCGACAAAAAATAAAAGTTGTTTTCTAATTGTACAAAAAATCATTTACACGCTTTAATTTTTGAAAACGCTCACGAAACGCCAGACGAAAAGTGTTATTAGTTCAGTTAACTGAAAAGTGTCTCAAGTTCGCAAGAATCTGTAAGTTCAATGAAAAAAGGTTCTGGAAAAA
Source organism: Icerya purchasi (assembly GCA_039619475.1). Lineage (NCBI taxonomy): Eukaryota > Metazoa > Arthropoda > Insecta > Hemiptera > Monophlebidae > Icerya > Icerya purchasi. The sequence goes on from CM077116.1 coordinate 250,075,712, forward strand.
CGTCCGTGTTAGCACGAATCAAAATTGAATGTTTTCGAGCGTGATTGGAAGCAGAAGATAAGATGTAAACTAAATTCAGAACTGCAACTTAAGAATTCAGCTGCTTCTGTAATAAACTGTGGTGGTAGTTTAATACCGCACTATGGGTATTTATCAGAAAATGGATTAAATGCATTCTGGATTTAAGGCTAGATGATCACTGAGATATAGATGGAGATTTTAATTAACAATCCACTTTAGAGCGTGGAGAAATTGGAAGTGGTCTGGTAATTTCAATTTTATCAGGACGATAACGCAAAACGTAAAACTTGAGAATGGTTCTTCTGCAGCCGCCACCAGTTTCTAAACAGTAAGTAACCTCAAAAAAGAATTTATAAAATGACTGCGATTAAAAATTGTCATTAATGGGGAAAAACCTCTTACCAAATACTCGCAGAAATTGGTACCTTCATTGTTACGAAAATTAGAAAATTACAAGCCACTACTGTTCAGGTAAATATTGTTTTGCCATATTTTATATATTTAACGTACTTAAAGGGATTTAATCGAGTTTGTGCAATTATTAATATGAATTGAAAGTTCGTGGTATTTGTGATTCTGTAACCAACGTTGATGTTTTATTTTATGCGCAAATTTAGGAGGTAATTAAAAAAAATCTTCAAAACTAGTGAGAAGAACATTTTTTCTTAATCTTGACATTTCAATATTAATGTAATGAACTGCTACAAATGAATTAAAAGTGGACTGATGGTATTAATTTAATGCTGTACAGAATATCGTTTTTAGAAAAATAATTATTTAAATAGTTTCTAATTTGAATTATAAATACTGGAATAAAGTAAATTTAAAACTGTACAATAACAACTATAACTAAAAGCTTGAAGATAAAAATATCAAATTTATAAACAGAATGTTTTCAATAACTATTTAATCAAATTGTAACTGATATGAGTCATCAGATGAACTTTGTACTTTCTTAAACTATAATAATCTTAAAGCGCTTTTTAAGAAAAAACGAAAGGTATTCGTATTATTAATAAATCAAAAATGCAAACTTTCAATTATTTTATGACATCAATTGTTAAGCACTATTGTATGCCGAATTAAAAAAACGCGATCAGAAAATCTAATCATGATCCTTTAATATAATGTAAATGTTAAAAGGGAAATACTACTAACATGAAGAAAAACATAAAATATTACAATTATCCAGTATTATGCTGAATATTTCAATTTAAAAATTTAAAAAAAAAATAAAAAGTAAACAGAAATCCTGAAAACTGGTAATGAAACTAATACTTTGCCGTTCAGCAAACTTGTATTTGATATTTAAAAAATTAAAAACCTTTGTTTAATTAACTTTTTTAATACTATTATATGTGTTTATAGCTGATAATTTTAATATTTCGAACAATTCCAAACATTAAACGACTTTGCTGAACAAAAAAGTTGTACATTTTTTAAAAACCAACAAAATAAAATAGCGCAACAAAACTATAGTTAAAATATACATTTTATACAAATTTTAAAAGTACCAATTTTTCATAGGCAGCCGCTCTGTTCTGATAAAAAGTGGCCAAAGTGCGATGTTCGTTTTCTGGACAAGTCTTTATTGCTTCAGTATAAAACACTATAGCTTCATTATACTGGCCGGCTCTAAATGCTATATTTCCCTTATTTTTTATGTTTTCCGCTTTTTGAACCGGCGTCTAAAGTTAATTTAAAACTAAAATGTTACATTGCAAAAACCAAAAATTTGCTTAAATGATAGAGAATTTTTCGTGTAAATATTAACTTCCCTTACCTCATTTTTAACTACATTAACGGCTTCATGATTCTTCACTATTTTATTTACATTACTAGCTCCAATTTTTGGTTCGGCTTTATTTTTGCTACGACAATAATAGATATAACCTACACCAACAGCCACTGGTATTGTAACCATAAAAGCTATTTGCCATTTCGACAACGAATTATCCGAACTTACAGCGATTTTTGAAAAATTCACCATTTTCAGATTCTAACTGAACTTTCAAGTATTGAAAATCAAAATGCACACATTTATTTTATTGTGTAAAAAGCCGAATATAAACCCTAACTACATTTTAGATCATAAATAAATTCCTTATTTAATAAAAATTTTCGAAAACTATTCAACAACATTTAAATCTTTTAAACGAAAAGAACAAAATAGAAGATAACACATTAAATTGTCGGAAACATGCAATGACTTTTTTAGTTTTCCGTGAGGTGCTGCATCACTGTTTAAAAATAGTCCAACTAAATACTTTGAGTAAACTGATTTATTTAAAAAAAAAAAAAAAAGGTAATATTTATTTCTTAATTATAAAAATATAGTAAATTATAAAAATTTACAACATACATTTCAGTTTAAAATATATTGTTTAAAAATTAATAAACAGATTATTTTGAATTAATCGTTTCTTTTATAACTGTTTATTCTTATGTATAAAAAAAGTAGGAAGTAGAGTCCTGTTTATACAGTACGAGTTGATTGGAACAGTTATTACATCAGAATAATTGCAAACAGCTCAAGCAAAATGTTAGTTGACATGGAATAAATTGACAATATACTATAATTGGTAAAGGCCACATCAATAACTTCTCAATTATATACACATTTGTAATGTAAACAAAAAGTAAATAGCATTATTTGTGTCAGATCAATTGTGTAACAAAATTTAGTTCATGGTCCAAGTACAAAGAATGTCTGCAACCCCATGTAACAAATAACAACTTGAATGTAATTGTAATAAGCTGGTGTTGCTAATATCGTAACGATATTATCTTTTTTTAGAAATTTAATGATCTCTTTTAATATTACATTAGGTTATTGAAAAACATACAAAGAAATAAAAGTGTACAAATCTGGATTATTGATATTTTGCTAAAAGAGCAGTTTATATCAAGGACGTCGCCAGCCGATGGCCGGGGGGGGGAGATGAATTTCCAGCCGCCAAGGGGGAGGGGAAAGATGATAGAAAGAGGATATGAGTTATAGGAAAAATCAAATTTATAAGTTGTAAAGTCTTAATATTTTATTAAACAAGAATAAAATCTTAATTAAAACTTAATTGTCGTGGGTTTCTAGTAAGTTGTCCATGATTACACGCCTATGAATACTCGTCATGGCCAGTTGATTAAAAAGTTTCAAGGCTCCAGGGGGAGGGGGTAGCTGCCCCCTTGCTCACTGCTGGCAACGTCTATGGTTTGTACACATTATGATTTTTTTTTTAAATACATTTTAAATCGGGTTTCTTGCCATTGAAAATAATATTGCACAGTTAGCTTTGGCAAATTAAAAATTTACTGTACAATATTTCATATGAAATTAAACTTATTTTTCCCTTTATTTTTATTTCACTGATTTTGTATAGTCAACAAATTTGAAAAAGCCCTGTAAACATGCAATTGTAATATTTCCTAATTCTAACCCCCCCCCTTTTAAAACTATAAAAATAATAATATACTTATCTTAGATCTAATATAACCTAGTGTAACCATTAATAATATTCGGCAATGTTGTAATTAGCTGGAATTATAAAGTGCAGTTTTAATCGTTTCGGCGAAGTTTCGTATAAACGTGCTTATTGCGGGTAATATTGAGGTAGTAAATCTGAGCGGGTCCCGAAAAATAAGTTGTCAGAGACTGCCGTAAGGATATGTCGGTGGTATTGATTCAATTCCATATAAATGGAGGGTCAGTTCCTGCACATAGATATGTTATCACGAGATAGTGAGTTTGGCAGTCCATTGATATATTAGTTAATCAAAACGGTTAACCACTTATTCTTTTGGAAAAGCGAATGCATGATGATGAGGGTATATCTGAGAGACCAGCTTCGGGAATGTTTTAGTTAGGAATTTTATATCTTCGTCTACATCGCCGATACGACTCCAGTGAATTTCGGTACTATTGGCGGAATATTGGCCAGTTGACTTCTTTTATCTTGGGCAATGTGAAGGTTGAAAATTGGATATGTTGTATAAAAGGACGATAGGTAAGAGGTTACTACAGTACAGATCCGTGCTAGTTTTCAAATAAAATTTGATTAATGAGATTGGTGGAAATTAATGTAAAGTCAATTGAAGAAAAACGTTTTGTTTTTGGTTCAAAGTGAGTTGATTAATCGCATTTATTTTATGTTTATTAATGAGTAAGTTGTTGATTTGGTTTCTTCTAGAATTTTGACAGCTGGAGTGCCGTGTACGGATATATGTGCTAAAATGATCAAAAAGGATAAATGGTTTTCGTAGTTGATTTATAGTATCTTCAAAATTGTGTGTTAGAATCTGTTGGTTGTATGGTAATGAACTATTAGTAACTGTTTGAAGATTAGAAGTGATTAAAAGCGGAACTGCTTGAAAAATAGAGTTATGTATTAAAGTTAAGCTGCTCCCGTTATAATTAAGTAAGAGCTAGAGCATCGAATCTAAATGGCTTATAATTTCGAACTGTAAAACATTGGCTAAGTTTAAGATGAGATTCTTAGATGCATATTACTAGCGGTTAGTAGTGAGCTATTATGGCTTTTAATTCAAATTCAATCATTACGAAAGTACAATGTTTATGTACAACTGGAAAATTTTGTTTATAATTCATTTGGTTTGCTTCTGTGTTAGAAGTATTACCAACCAATAAATTAATCAACTCGGTTGGTTTGTTTTTGATTCCTTGTCTTACTATGAACTTTTTCAGGATAGGAAATGAGTTGATAAGCTTTTTTGCATCTAAAGTCATCTACTTAATTGCTTTAATATAATTTTTTTCAGTAAGTACAGCAAACATGGTATCTTCAAACTGATCAGGTACGAACATTATAACGGTCCGCAATTTTTTCCATTCTTTCTTTGGTTGCTTTGATTGTTCTTTTTTTTTTTTTTTTTTTTTATTATTATTATTATTATTTTATGGGAACGTCAGCACAGGACATTCGCCCAACACAAAAGATTAGAAGAATAGAAAGACATATGGAGCGACAGGTTATATCAAGAAACAATTAGAGAGAGAAGAAATGAAGGCGGCTAATAAAGGATCAACAGAAGGAAATGGAAAAGCGAGAATGTAGAGGGCACTGTGAGGAGTAAGGAGGCCAAGGAATAAAAGATCGCGCGTTCTGAGGAAATGAAGGAACAGTCGAATAGTACGTGGTTTGCGTCATAGTTAACATTTAAGGTAGGAGGTTGAAAGGGACACAAAGGAGATTGAACAAGAGAAAAGCGGAAACAAGAAGCCGAGAGCAGACTATGATTAAAACGAAGGCGAACTATGGAAGAAGTGACAGAACGGCTGATACTAGGAAAATTGTTAAACGAAGGAGAAGAGAATGGGAAAGGCTGTAAAGCAAGTTGTTCCTAGTAGTTTGTGTTTTTATCTTTAGTTGATTTTTGATTTTTTAAATTTAGACAATAAGAATTGTCCTTCTCCCGACAGTCCACGGATGCTTTCAACAGCAAATTTTCTATGGTTGTAATTTCATACTCGCAACAGTGCACATGGTCCTGACTCCATTCATCCATACATTGTTAACCCTAGGGTGCTCGCGCTATGAGCATTTTGTCGCCCGCGGCAAAAAATTCGTGTTATTTTTTACACGATGCGTTTTCAAGGTAAAACGTCCTAGTAGCTGCCCTCCCGTACCTGACCTCCTTGTTTTAGAAATTTGAAGAAATTCAGTGCGTGGGTGATCGCAAGAGACAACGGTTATTGTTGGTGTGTTGCGTTTGGCGGCATATTGCTCACTGCGTGACTATTCATGTAAGTAAAATTCGTGTGTCTGGTTTTTTACTATAGTTAAAATATTACTAATTTTCATTGTGCATAATGTTGTTTTGATGTAAATATCGTAATAATATTGATATTTAGTTTGTTTTGATTAATTATTGGGAGTTTTTTTTTTTTTTTTATTTTTGTTTTGCGCAAGTTTATTTTATATACCTATTTAGGTAAGTAACGCGTGACGAAAAAACAAAAAATAAATTCCACCTTTCTTTCTAGTTACTAAAAATTGCGTTAAGCCGAGTACAATGTTTGAATTTGGTCAGAAGAAGGTTTTAATATCCTATATGCCTAATAAAAAGCAAGAAAAAAATGGTTCTACTATTTCCAATTTTACACGATGATAATAAGATCGTTGAAACTAGCGGTGCTGCTGAGAAACCAGAAATCATAACATATTACAATGAGACTAAAGGTGGAGTTGATGTAGTCAATCAAATGAAAGAAAAATATTCCGTGGGTAGAAGCCGATGGGATTATTTTTCTCAATTCCGAATATTGCCGGCATAAATAGTCAAATAATATACAAAGAAAATACTGACCACTTATTATTACGAGGAATGTTTTGAAAGAAATTTCTCTAGCTATGACCACATATAATTAGAAGATCCGACGTAAACACTTTGCAGAAACAGCTGAGAAACCAAAACGCCCGATTTGTGCCATCGGAAAAATATACTTTCAGGTAGAGATATGCGCAGTATGTCCGTCCTAGAAAAATAAAAGAACCAAGAATGGGTGCAATAGATGCGCAACTGTGCAATGAACATTTTATGTACACGTGTTAGGACTGTTTTGCTGAAATATATATTGTGGATGATGAAAACGTTTAATTTTGTTATTAAGTTTAATTTTTCTTTTTTCATGTAGATTAAGTAAAAAATGTTGATAAAATTCAAGAAATTTTACCTAAGATTTCCCAATGAATTTTTTTTTCTAATAATAAATATAAAATTTTAATAAATGTTACTTTTTCTGATACTTTATGTTTTATTCTATCCTTTTAAAATTATTGTAAATTAATTTAATCATTATTTGCGAAAAAAAAATCATTTTAAGCATGGGCGACAAAATACTCCCCACGCGATCACTTACGTTTCATGGAAAGGCGCGACTACTCTAGGATTAAATATTTGCCAGCACAGGTTAAAGAGTTTCTCCTTAATATTTATAACCAAATATGGGTATCTGGCGATATTCCTCAATTCTGGAAAATGGCTTACATTATTCCTATATTAAAATCAAATAAAGATTTATTCCGTCCTGAAAGCTAACGTCCGATTTCCCTTTTAAACGTCTTATCCAAAGTAATGAAAAAAATGGTAAACAGGCGTCTCCTCTACGTCCTTGAACAATACAATATCTTGTCTCCTATTCGAGCCGGAGGGCGTAAGGCGAGATCGACAGGCGATCATTTAATAACTCTGCAACGGCAAATATTAATGAGCTTTCACCACTATCAACATACATATGCTGTCTTTTTCGATTTAGAAAAAGCATCGATCACATATAGCGGCATGGAATATTGCTAAAACTCAAAGCCGCTGGAATAAGTGGCCAGATGGGCAAATATATCGCTAACTTTTTTGAAGTAACCGAACGATGTAGGTTAAGATCGGTACATCATTATCAGCACCCATTCCAACTGAGAATGGCATGCCACAAGGCTCTGCTCTGAGTGAAAACTTATTCATAACGTACGTTAATGACGTAGCCGATTGTATCTCACCGCCTATAACCGCCCGGCTGTTTATCAATGACCTTAACATCTCCTTATCCTCAAATTTTCCTCCTATCGCTCAAAAAATACTCCAAAAAACTATGAATAAAATACAGAGTTGATCCGAAAACAACGGCCTAGCCATCTCAGCGAGTAAATCCGTATATGTTGATTTTTGCAGGAGACGCCATTCCTCTTCCCCAGAAAGCCACTGTCAAATTCCTTTGATAAATTTTTGATTCTAGCTTACTTGGAAGCTTCATATTGCCAACTTAAAACATAGCTGCACCAATTCTATCCCCATATTGAAATATCTGGCTAACCCCAGATCTAATATTAATCCTAAATTCCTCGTTAACATCTACAGATCGCTAATCTTATTGAAAATCCACTACGGGTGCCAGGTGTACTCTTTAGCCAGTAAATCTCTATTGAAATCCCTTGATCCTGTACATCACTCCGCATTGAGAATTTTTTGGGAGTATATCGAACCTCTCCAGCTGCCAGCATGTGCGTTCTGTCCGGGTGCCCTCCGCTTTCCTATTTCCAAAAATACTTCATACTGCGAAATATGTACCATCATTTCAGCCACACACGTAACCGCCCCCCTAAAGTTGGAGCATTGTCCTCTTGAACCAAGCTTTCTCAGCGACCCACTAGCAGAATTACTAGCCGACCTGCGAAGATGTGGTATCGCGTCTGTACAGAGGCCAGCATCCAGCCCTAGCGTCCTTCTTCCCCCCTTGGATCACTTTCCAGATAAATATTGATCTAACGCTAAAACAGAATCCAAGCACAACAGGTCCCCTCTATACAGTGGAGATGGCAGTTGGGGCAATTAATAGATATCCGGATCACCTAATTTACTAAACTGATGGGGCTAAGGCAGTCGGGGAGGCAGGTCCACTGCCCACAGCCTACGCATTCAAGGGTCACGACATCTCATAGGAAGCCCGACTCAATGACACCTGTTTCGCATTGGATGCAGAACTATATGCAATTGCACACTGCTTAACGATTCACACCAGAGCCGGTGATTTCCTCCTGGTTACTGATTCCCTGCAGTCTCTAAACATGATTAAGAGCCAAAAATACAACAACCCGTTAGTACTAAAAATATATCACCTCTTGTACCAACTGTATCTGACGGACAGTCATGTATTGCTGCTGTGGGTTCCTGGGCACATTTTAGTGTCTGGTAATGAGCGGGTCGACGGAGCAGCATGTTCTGTCCCGCTCCCGTCAATGCCAGAGGACGCGGAGCTACCGTCATCAATTACATATACATTCTTAAAGGCGTGCGAAAACGAGTAGAGGACTGAATAGCCAGCTGCTACAACATTCTTAAGAATCATTAAACCCACAGTTGAATCATGGTGGCCATCGGAATGAACATCCTGATACGACTTCGAGATCCTCAGCCGACTGCGAATCGGCCACATCGCTATTTCCCACAAACACATAATCGATAAAACGCCACCTCTGTGCCCCTTGTGCAGTCAGACAAGCGTACCGACACAGTTTCTCACATACTGTTTACCTACCAAAAGTTTGCGGTATTATGAAAACAACTTGACCTATTGCAAAACATAGAGCGCATCCTCTCAAATGAGGCAATTTCCATCACCAGGGTTATTGCTTTCATTAGAATGAGCGGCTTAACTCAGCATATTTAAATGATCTCCCCCTGTGTGTGCTGTAATGACCATAGTAGTTACACACAGCACATACAATTTAAGGGAATTAAAAAAAAAAAAGAAATTTAGAAATCTGTTATTCTAGACTTTTGCATAAGTAGTTTTAATAGATGAAGTAAAGGTAGAAAGAGAAATCGTTTGTAATTGAGTTAAATTTCCATCTTTGGTTGATTTTTCTCTCTCCCCAACCTCCTGTTCCCTTATTTCAGTACAGTCTATTCGCCCCATTCCTCCGTTCTGCTCTATCTTTATCTTCTTCATCACTTTTATACAATGTAGCAAAACTTCCCCTTGCCTCTTGCGTATGAAAGCTCTTTGAGAGCATGATAATCGATTTTCGCCGCGGTGTTGGCTCGGTTGACTACATCAATCATTTCCTCCCAGATATCTATAAATCCTTCCTAAAAAAGGAGGTCACTGTTGCTACCTTCATTTATGTCTCTTGCGCATTCGACAATGTACTATCAGATATTTCAGTGATATCGGGGGAGCATGTTTTTTTCTATGGCACATTAAGTTCGTTTTAGCGACCTCGCACTTCTCTTTGCGAATATTCAAGTTTTTCGGTCCCATGTTGCATAGCTGGTAGTTTGGTTCATCAACCTCGTTCTTATTCGAACAGATACTTAACGATTACTAATAATGTATTTCGGTTTACCAAATCTTCTCCGCCTCTTTTTTTTTTCGCATTGTTAGCTCTGGGCATCTGGGTGAGGTACACAAATTCTAATACATTCTTAATCTTATAGAGTTGTCGATTTTAATTAAATTATTTTCATCGTTGCGCATTAATGTTCTTTAGAGGTTTAACCCAGCGTTTGCCGATTCATCTTACAGTTCGTTGATCATTACATTTAATTTTTCTCCATTTGTATCGACAAAACCACATCGTCTGCATATCTTCAGTTGTTCAGTAGATTTCCATTAACATTAATTCCTTTATTTGTCCAGTTAAACTGTATTAATATATCCTACATCACCAGTGCAAAAAGCTTATATCAAAAACGATCATCTTGCCCCTTATTCCTTGATAGAGGTAAATTGGATTGGTGTTCCTACATAACTTGTATGTTGTGGTGGCATGACCTGTGATGCTACCAATAATTTCACTGCAGTCTATTCCACACTTTCTTAAATATTTTCGTAGTGCCCAGAATTCCACCAAGACAAACAACTTTTCATATTTAACAAAGGCCAAAAATGTACATCATATTTATTAGCCTTTTCAATGAGTAACTTCATTATCAAAAGGTGTTCTATTGTATTGCTTACTTTGATGCTTGATATGTGTTCAGTTAATATTTTATAAACAGTTGCATAGTGCTGGCATTAGAATGACTGAGCAATAGTTTTTAAACTTTGGAATGCAGCCTTTCCTACGCAGCTATAAGGCATGTGAGTTTTTCCACTTTATTAGAACTTGACCTTTTGTAATACATTGGTATACAGCTTCGCCAGCCCGCTTAGAAATTCTTCTCCCACACGTTCATCCTTTTTTATGACAGCGCCTGATTATTTTTCGTTTCTTTCAGCGCCTATTTTACTTCTTCCGCGTTTTTTAACAAATTTCTTCTGATCTTATATTTTGAATCTTCTTTTATTATAATTTATATTTAGGATGTTATCTTTGATTTATAGAGATTTGTGTAGAATTTTTCAACGATTTTTAATAGTTCCTTTACAATAATGAATCGTTTCGTTTTTATCATTTTCAATGAAGTAATTTCTTTTTAGCGAAACTGATTTTTAAGAATTTCCATGTTTTTATTTCTGTTTAGAACCTCTTTAATTAATTTGCTATATTGCATCATTTCATAATTTCTTATACTCCTTCAAATAGTTTTACTTATTTCTACATATCCAGTATTGTTTTTCGTTTGATCGAGTTTGTATGTTATTAGTTTCCGATGACATGCATCACTAACTGTAGCATAGCTGCTTATTTTTCAGCAAGATCTCAATAATCCGATTGGAACCTTATATCGGTTTCATTATTTACGGACTATTTAGATTGCGCCTTCGTATTCCGCTCCCCAACAAGGCAATATAATCCCTACCAGCTTTTCTTTGCTTTGTATTTTATTGTCGGACTATGATTAAGATTATTATACTTTCTCCGTAACCTTTTTTTTTTTTTTTGTTTTTTGTTTTATTAAGTATATAAAAATGCACCATAACACACTTTCTTTTGATAAATTAGTTGAAATTGTTTCAGAAGTATCCTTAATTTTTTACTTGATATTAATAATCCGGTGGACTGAAATAATACAATATGCTGTACTTTAAAACTATTCATATCTAAAACTTCGACTGCACATTAACATTCCAATAGAACAGTTGAATAACTCAATATAAGTCTAAATGCTTAAATACTGAATCATTTTTACCTAAATATATTGTGCACTTTAAATGTCTAAGTCAAAGGCTCTGAATTATGGAACTTACCATTCTAATAAATTAACAAAACGAGTAGTTAGAAAAATATTGTACACTTTTGTTTCAAATTCAAATTTACAAAAAGAAAAACAAGAAATTTGATTTAAATCTTATAGCATATAATTATAATTACGCTTACACCGTAAACATGTATTCGTACTAGAAAGATAGAACCACTTTTTACCGGATTATAAAGTAATTTTAATTATTATAAATTTAAAAATATTTTTTCATTTAAATGCCATAGAAACATTCATTGCATACAAAATTAAATTAAAGAGATTAGTTAAAACTGAACATTTCTAACTATGCTATAGATCCAATGACTATTATATGACTGCTTTGGTATACATAACCCGCGTTCGAATTTGAACATTCGAAATAAGCACACTTAACTCCTTTTATATTACAAGTTTGTTTCTGTATTTGGACTGTAAATTATTAGCCCCAACAAAAAAAATCAGTCTTATGAAGGTAAGTAAGAAAGGTTAACAGTATCCGAAACGCTTTTGTTAAAATAAGTGAATAATTACCAGACAGTTTGCTTTAGAAATTTGTTAAAAGCTTGGCAGCACATTTTCATTCTCATTAACTACTTGAAGAAAAATCTTCATTCTTCTTCTGACAAGAACAGGCTGATCGAATTCCAACTGTGAAAAACTATTTGCTGAAATAGTTATTCAGATTTTTTAAATGATTTTCGATAGTCTTTTATTTATTTATATTTTTTTCTGGCTCGCAACTCTGGATAATTTCACACATCCTAAAAACATTTCAAAACGATTTTCCTATAATTTATTCAGTTTTTTCAATTAAAAAAAAAAAAAAAAAAAAACGAATGAAAAAAAATTATTTACGTCTACTAAGTAGACGGGCTTCATTAAGAATAATTTTTCATAAAATTCTTTCGTATGCTTATAACCCTCCTGGTTCGGGAACACGGTCATTTCCTTTTCACTTAATAAATACGCTTTAACACCTTACCGCGTGACAACTGTCTTGAAAAAAAGATAACAATTATTTATATTAAACTCTCAAATCTTCACAAAGAATTGCCGTTGATTTTATAGGTTGGGTTTTTGTATAATTAACGACACCGATAGTTACTGCTGAAACAATATTTACCACAAGACTTGATCAATTTGGTGTTAAAAGTTCCTAATAAACATATAGTGTGTCCGAATTACTTTTGCAGATTTCTTTTTTATAAATTCCTGTACACTGTTATATCTTTCAGACGTTGCTTGAGCTGCACTAGTGCAAATTCTGACAAAATCATTTCATTCCCTGCTGCAGGTGTGCAAACTATTAAATTTTCGTAACTCTTCGAGGAAATCTAATTTTGTCAAACAAATGCTGCAGTAACAGTTAAAGCTGACAAATGCTGTTATTGTTTTCTCTGTTACTTCATCAAGCTGTATGGGAAATAATTTTCCAATCAACATAAATGCAACTTGCTTATAAATACTTACAAGGATACACCGTTAATTCAACGGCAAATTATATTGTTTTACAGAGGAATATTCTTCAGATGTAACTTTAAAACTTTCACCAGATATTGTTTTAGCTACGTTTATAACAGCCGGTAAAATGAGGTGCTCCATAATATTATGAAATTTCTTGTACTTATTTGCGTGTTTTTGATTTTACAACAGAATTAACGGTGATAATGAAAAATTTTGACGAAGTTGATGCTTGCTCGCAATCAAAAATCTATTTAACATGCATAAATATATACAGTAATGTTGTTAAGCATTTGGACTGGTAACTGACAAACTTTATTATTCAACACCGTCACAACTACACAACGCTGAATAAATCGTTTTAATGTGAGATGACATAATCTCATCGTTTTTTGCTCGCCATTGCGTTTGTAAATTGTTTTCTCATGTAGATTATTATCTGTTTGTATGTACCCCTTTTTAATAGCTTCTAAGTTAAAATTTCATCATATCCGCTAATTATAGTACAATTATAAAGACCGGTGAAAAACAATTTTTTTTTTATATTGCAAAACTAGGAAATTTATTTTCCTTCTGTACCATTTAATTGAAACGATAGAATTTAAAATTTCACTTACGGTGAGATTTGAAACAATAAACCATACCAAACCTATACTTTTAGACTCCACTTTTGTTTGTTTAATCTATTTGTTTGTAGTGTTATACAAAAAAAAAAGCGAAGAAAACCGTGAGTCGCATCCTATTATTGAATCAATTTGTATTACGACTGAAACAAAATACAGTTAGGACATTATGCACTAGGTAGCGCTACTAATATATATTTGTATCATATGTTACGTACATTATACATCTAATCGTAAGTGCTAGACAATACAAATACATAATGTGTTTACCACATCAGGATTGCAATCAGACAAATAAGAGTGTAGAATAATATTAAACGTTCCAACAAAATTTAAATCTGACGTCATCATGTTAGAACATACAATATATGAATTTATCACAAATACGTACGTACAATATGCTTAGAATTTACCAAAAGCTACTTGTAATCAAAATTAAATTCTAATGTTCGTTTTGTTCTATTTTGGTTTTATACTTTTTTTATAATTGTAATATGATTCCTCGCAACCATTGTTATGAAATTTTTAAACTCGTCGGCTCATGCAGTTATCAAACATTGCAACATAGAGTGCAAGTAATTATGTATATCGTAAATATTTCATATTTTTCATGTAACTTTGTTTCTTCCTACAGCAGTTAAATAAGGAAAATTTTTAAAATTTTCTAGTAACTGTTGGTTGCACTTCGGGGAATTATTCATAAAACATATTAGCTGAAGCACATTTTCCATTAAGGAAATATATGAATAATTTTGTAGAGCTTTTAAGAAATTTGAATCTTTCGCAGTATATTTATTTATTATTAGGACTGCTGTTCAGATTCAGATTATAAACTTCCATATTGATTAATTAAAAGAATAGATTCATCTGAAATAGCTCGAATATTCGATCCGTCTGAATTTTTGTCATCAGTAATAATTCTGCTAAAATATTTATTGAGAAATTATGGCGCGAATGTTTCGGATTAAATGATCCATTTTCTACTACATTAAAAAATAAATTTCGATAATTTTGTGGCCATTTAACGATACTAAAAGAATTTAGTATTTCATGAGTTTATTCCAACTTTTATATTTTACGTTTCAAATTTATTACAATATATCAAGTATTCATATCTATATAATTAATTTGATAAATATATTATTTGTATATCAACGTGGCTACGATTAATAAAAATAACTACGACTAAATTATTCGATTTTGCAATGCTAATGGAAATATTGCGCTATGATACATTTGCAACATATCGAGTCTTTACATAATTGTTTGTTTCATTAATATGCTCAAAAACTCGTATTGTTTCAATTAAAACTTTAACTATTCTTAGATTCGAATTACAAGCAACTTTAATTACATCTCAACTTTGTGTAAAAGTTGCCAACTAACTCAATATCGCTAAAGAAAATATTTACGTATTTTCGGATTCGGTTCACATAAACTTTAGTTATATACGGCTAATCGGGTTAGAAAAATAATTGATTTAGTTGACGATTCTTCTTGGTTCTACGAGTGCATAAATGATAATTCAAGTGATTTGAGAACATTTCTATGAGCGAATTGGTTAAAAATGACTTACGGAAGTATGGAACAAAATGTTTAACCGAAAACAGTAATTACCTCTAAATCGTAATTTTGAAATTGTTATAAATAATTTACCAAAATATAAAAGTTTAATTATTCAGACAACAAAAAAAAATAATTAATGATTTTTAGTTTTAAAATATTTTCCATATATAAAGATGGTTAATATTATTGGATACAAATTTCTCGATTTATTAATAATTGCAAAACTGAATTGATGGATGTAAATAAAGTTATATTCATTGCGATAAACGAAACGAGGCTATTTTTATTTTTAAAAGAAATCATCTAATTTTATGAAATTAACGAAGAAATAAAATGTACAAAAGTTGTTCGGTCTTTAAGTGATTTCTAAATTTATCACAATCTGCTGCTTTCAAAATCGTTTACTGAAAATTTGCATAAAAATTAAATAAAATTCGATAATTGTACAACGGTTCAACATATAAACTTGAAATTGCATGCATGAATTACAGTTAAACAGTCTTTAAGGCAACGTCGATGCCAAAAAATTTGCAAAAAAAAGGTATCAAGATGCACGACATGGAATTTAAAATGACCGAAAAAACATTTAAAAATTCGTAACTCGCCACAAGCCAGTATCGTGAAATTTGAAATATTTTACAGGAATGTTGTATAAAAAACAGAATAATCCGTTGCACGAATGTTATATCTGAAATAACATAAATTACAATAATTCCTAAAATCTAATATAATTTTTAGCATACGACACACTCCACGGACCTTATTTTGTATTAATTTCTTTTTGTTACATATGAAATAAAAAATATTTTCATGTCAAATGATTCTCGAACAGTATACATGTCTTCATACAAAATTTTCGCATCTGTTTCCTATTACTATAATCTAACAGATTAGTGAAAGAACCGATTTTCGGAAACTTTCCTTTTTTTTTCATAAATATGAATACCATTCTTAAATGACCAGCGCATTTTTCATTGTGCACACAGGTTAAAAACAATTAGATCCAAAAAGCAAAAAGCTACATAACATAACAAAATTTGAGCATGGCAAATTTTTATATAATTTTTTAAAATTGCTTTTAACCTTTACAAATCAGTGAAAATTAATATTTATTTAAATTTTATAAATCAGTAAACTTTTGTGCGCAAACAATTATAACACTTTTATATTAGTAATATAGAGATAATTGCAGTGTTATATATTTTAATTTTATTTTAGTATAAATAATACTAATATATTGATTTAAATAAAAAAAAAAACGAAACAAGTTAATTATTATTTTAAAGAAAAGTCGATATCCAGCTGGTGCATTATACAGCAAAATGTATTTGTAATTAAAAATTACCATAATTTACACTGTATAAAACTAAATTCAGAACTGATTCTGTTCCGATTTGCTACACTATTCAGGAAATTAAACACTTCTAAGCATAATTCTCGGGTCATCAAGGGACAGAAATCTATACCACTAATATGAAACATCAGCACAGCAATGTTTAATGAACATACTGCAGTATTATCCGGAAGTGTTCCACAGGCCAAAGCAAATTAAAACCTGCAAAACGCTCTAGACTGAAGGGTTTCAAGATAAACGAACCTTTTTCCGTTATTTCTTCTCCACATTGTCCTCTCCATCCGGATGATGCAGTTATTTGTGACGCTGATCATGTGTTTTTCCAGTGTTCATTTCTTTCCGTGGAGCGTTCTACCTTGTATTCTTATTTGCTGAAGCTTGGACTTCCTACCCCTTATTGTGCTTCTTATATCCTGTCCTTTCCTTCCTCACTAATTATTCCCGCTATTTGTTCTTTTTTAGATAAAATTTCTGATCGGATTAAAATATAACCAACTTTTTTCCGTTCCTTTTGTTTCTGGGTAAAGGTCCTTAGTTGACGAGTCCAAAACAAAAAAATTAAAATAAAAAAAAAAAAAAAAAAATGAAGAATAAAGCCCAACGAACACAAACAACACAAACTCGTTCTATTTGCGTTCTAAAAACAGTTATTCTGCAGTATTACGTCTATATCAATAAGATACCGCAAAAAAAATTCAGCTAAATATTTAGAACTACATCTCGGTGCCCGTATTAACGTACCCAACGGAGGGGGCTACGGGGCTGCAGCCCTCCCCATGAGAATAAGGGACACTCTTAATAATGGCCAAATCTGTTACCGGCAAATTTTTTAACAGTAAAAATTAATATTTAATAAAAGTATAAAGTGTTTTTAAATAATACATTGTACACAGAAATAAATATATAAACGAGGGAATATACCAAAACATGTTCGACCTCAACCCTTACATTTTCATATCCCCCCCCCCCCACACACGGGGGGGGGGGCCAATGGGTGCCAACCTAACATGCTATCATGTATAGCAGAAAGCAAAACAAATCTAATTTAAGGCCCGCTGTCCATTACAGCTGGTATTGTAAAATGTGCAATATGCTTTCTTTGCCTGCCCATCGCATCGCTGCGAGTTCGCTGAGTGAGGAAATTCCACTTTGCGAATAAATTAGTGAATTATTTTTCATTTTTTATAATTACTATTTAATATTGCTTATTTTTAAATATGCGCAGATGTAATAAATGCGACTTGCCTTTATTTGATGTTTAAATCTTTACGCTTTCTCAAATTTTATCTTGAAGAATCTATGCACGCGTCAAGAATTGAAATTGAAACTGAGAATTCTCCATCCTACTATATGGTTGTGAATGCTAGACACTAGACTCAACATTAGGAAAAAGATGAGCGCTTTCGAGATGTACTGCTACCGACGTATCCGAAAAATACCATGGAATCAAAAAGTGAAGAATATTGAAGTACTTAACAGACTGGGAAAGAATCTTGAACTCCTAAAAACCATTAAAAAACGGTAACTACAATAGTTGGGACACATCGTGAGAGGATCGAGGCATACCATTCTGAAAATAAAGAGGAAGACGTTAAATTTCATGGATGGACAATCTTAGCAACTGGTTCAACTGTTCCTCAACAGAACTTTTCCGATCAGCCGTTGATAGAAAGAAATTCCAGAGATTTACGAAGCATGCTAATCGCAACTTGTTATCTAACGCAGTCAAAACAAAGTTACTGTTGGATTACCAGTGCATGATGGTACCAGAAAAACCGAGTATCTGCATGCCGATTTGAATCCCAAGTATGCAGACCAGATCATTCATGACTTCGTCATTAAGCACGAGAAGCGGCTCCACTAACATCCTAATATTGAGGCAACACACTTACTAGACGCCATATCAGATGTTCGACTTCTTAAGCGGTTAAGCAGAACAATTTGTTTCTGTAAATAATATTTATGTATCTAAATAATAGGAATTAATTAATAAACTAATATTCTATACATTATTGTTTATTTAAACAGTAGTTTAAGATTGCAATACACACATTTATATTAAAAAATCCCTCAATAAACCGATAGGAACCTTAAAACACAGGAAGGTATTTTTTTTATATACCTAACCAAAAAAAAATAAATATACATAAGGTATTTCTAATGTTTTTTTTTTTTTTTTTTTAATGGGTCCGTCAACATGGACATTGGCCCAAGAACAGCGGAACAGAGGGGAAAGAGAGACTCAGATCCTTATACGACAAGAGATAGCCGACAGGAAGGAATCAAGAGCTAGAATAACCGAAGGAGAAGGAAAGGAGAGAATGAATGAAGCACAGTATGGAGCGGCAGTACCGGTTTGGAAGAGGAAGGAACAAAAAGAAGCTTGTTCAGTTGAAAGCGACGTACAACTGAACATTATATGATCGTGATCACAAATACATTGATTGCTGGGAGGGTGCAATGGATAATAAGGAGAAGGCACGAGAGAATAACGGAACAATGAGGAAGGGAGTAAACTATGCCCAAAACGCGGGCGGAAATCGCAGAGAAGTTAAAACGGCGCATAGAAGGAAAGTTAATAAACCAGGGGAAGCGTGTAAGGGAAGGTTGAATAGACAAGAAAAAGGAATTCTAATGTTAGATCTTGACTACAGAATATAAAAAGTTGAGGTAAAAAATTAAAATTTTTTGGAAGTTTTCTTAAATTACTGGTTCAATAGTCTTAAATGAAAAGGAAAAAAAAAAAAACAATTTACTATTAGAAACACAAATAGTTGAACTGTAGTAGATTTTGTAATTGCCCCTGAACACGCAGCACCACATGCAGTCGACCTTCATATACTCTGGAATATCTCATTCTGACAATGAATATGCTTTCTTTGATGTGATAATATTCAAAATACGAAAAATAAGAGCATTGAAACAGTTAACTATGGCAATATATTGATTCGACTAAGAAGTAACCGGGAAAACAACGAACAATTGCCTTTCTATATGTGATTCATCAGACAAATACTTAGGAATCAAATTAAAACTTTTAGCTGAGCACCTGGAAAGCTTTCTTGAAAATGTCAAACCGTGGGAGTTATGTTTCAAGGTTATCTTTCAAAATGTAAACAGAGCAAATGATTGTGTTCCTTTTAAAAAATAAATACTATTTCCGATAATTTAACCCGCCGTTTTTCGAGTGATAAAGCAGTCGCAGACAGCAATTTGCACGAAGAGCTGACGCTAAAAATTCATTTCCCCCGAATCTCATGTAATAAATAATAAATTTCTTAGCCTATCACTCTTAATTATTTATTTTTTTTTTTTTTTGCATATTATGTGTCTCCCTCTGAGGGCTACTGCAGCATATAGAAAATTATGTATAGTTCACGATGTCGTCTTTCTGTCACTATTTGATGGATTCACCTCGTTCACGTTGCTGAATATAGTCACGCCTCTTATAAGTTTTATGATAGGGGAAAATCTGTTCTTTCTACTCGCTTCGTTCAAATATGGCTTAATCACTGACATCGCGTAGATTAAACATAGGTTCTGCAGTCTTAAGATAATCCGGGTCAAAAACTACACTTCCCACGAAGTTTTGGTATTCCATGAAGTCAATGACGAAATTTTATTGATTACTATCAAACCGTTGTTTTGTTTTTTCAGTTATTTCTCAAGCGATCGTAATTTTTACCGCAGAATTTAATTTAACAGAAGGTGTGGTTGCGGTATTGTTTGCGGTTTTTAGGATCCTCGCAGTATTAGAGTTGTAGATCTTGTTCTCTTGATGTGTTGGTATACTGTCCAATTAAGTGGCGAGGAAGTTCATTTTTAAAATGGCTGAACTGCATGAGGTATATCTGGGATTCGTCGAGAAGTAAATTTGGTGTAGGCGAATGGGGTCATTTTATAGTCCAATATACTATATCTCTGTATCTGGAACTGCAACTAGACTGATAGGTAGAGCCATTCGGCCATTTTGTTGCTCGGGTTCTCTAGGCATCTCGCTGTATCTACCGGTGCGAACTGATTAACTGCCGCGGTTGATAAGGTATTTTGTTCTTTCGTTTTGATAGGATTTCCGCTACAGTCACGCGGCCTTCTAATTGTGTGAACATTCGACAATCAGACTACTTGTAATGTAACACGAAAGAATCGGGTATACTATTATAATTTAGTGTAAATTCGTTCGTGACAGTTAATGTGATAAGAAGCGTCTAAAATGTTTTATTCGGAAATTATCATTAAATTTGCGCAGTTTTTATTAGATTTGATCAGGCAGCAGCACATTCTGTTCGTTCTGAAATTTTCGAAAATTTTTCACTGTTTTGTTTTAAATTATTTTTTTGTAATCAAAATTATATACATTTTTCATATGCCGCATGTTTTCTTAAAATAGTTTACATAAAAAATAATTTTTTCTTCAAATATTTCTTTTTAATCATAACTGCTGCACACTAATAATTATTTTAAAATATACTTAAAAACTGAATTTTGTAAAAATACCGTTTCTTTCTTAATTATAATATTATTTTTATAACTTTCAAAAATTCAATACTGCTTTATTTCACTACAAGAATCCCGCAAATTCGATAATACTTTCCGAATAAATGGCTCCTCGTCGGGTACATTTTAGACGATGGTGGTGATGATATGTCTCTAAATTCATCATTGGATGGAATGATGTGCAACAATATGGATATAAGCATTAACAACTTTTGCGCTGATTATGGTAGACGAGACGTTGGACAATGTGAGTTTGTTGGCGCACTTCTCAGGTACTGGGTTCTGATTATTTGCGCTCTCAACTATATTTCTGAAAACCGTTTGCAAAGCATTTCTCAGTAATGTATTTAGTTTGGAGAACGATAACTATTTGCTCTATATCCGTAATGTAGCTATGATGTTTGAAGCAGCTTCGACTAGTTCTTTCAGTACAGTAGAGGAAAATTAATCATTGTTTTTCGTAGGGTAATCGAGTTGATTTAGCGAGTAATTTGTTTGATTTTAATTGCGGTATATTTCAATACTTTTTAGAAAACGTGTCGTTCCGCACCAAATTATTTTGTCCATTCGATTTACTTTTGAACTGATGCGTATAATCGGTGAGTTGATATAGCGTCTATATCGGTGGTGGTGATAAACGTCGTTTGGCTGACTAGTTGCAGTAGGTAAGGCGGGGAACTAACGGTTACATCCGGTTTCCTTATCAGAAGTAGTATTTTCCGAGAGGTATCAGTGAAAATATTTGAAATAAATGAGCCGTTTAGACTTCTCCTGACGGAAGTGTTTGTACTGTTGCATGGTTTGAATGATTAACTTTCTGAGTTGCTGTGTGTCTTACATGTACTTCATACCCCAGTGACCGTATTGGCTTTCCCCGGCTTTAATGTGGATGCCAGATTACTTACCGGTGTACGTGCTATTAGAGGGGTGAGGGTTATCCTACGAGATTGCTTGAAACAAAAATAGAATTAAACGAAATGTGAACGCGTAAACACAAGATAACATCGAATAGAACTAAAAATTGAATATATTTGACCTAACTAAATAAAATGATCAGATCTCTTAAAGACAATGAAGCTACTCGCTCTGGTAATATCAGTAATAAAGTAATAAAACCAATCTGGAATATTACCAAGAACTTTTAGCCGATGCATATGGGTAAGTCGACTGACTGAGATATCTTCAAAACCATGGAAGGGGACTAAAATGGTTCTTTTATTAAGTAAAAACACATATACATATAAACATATGAAATTTATTAAAATTAAATTGATTAATAGTTTCGGACAGCTTGGTGGTCCATAATCATGGTGATTTGACTAATTGAAACTAAATTTAAATTTAAGGTAAACAACGCAAATTAAAGTCAATTTCAGTTGTTATAAATATCGATAAAAACGTAAATATAAATTAAATTAAAATAATAAATATTAAACATAAACTAAATAAAAATAAAAATATAAAAATATCGAGTTAGATTTAAATAAATAAATAAAATGCTATACATTGAATTATGGATCGTTATTTTTGATTTAATAATTTATAATATTATGTTTGTATTTATTAATGTAATAGGTCTCTGCAAAAATTAATAAGTTCTGGTCTTTTTATTATTTTTATTATTTTCATATCAAGTTCGATGTTATTGTTAATACTGTGTTTGATTTTGACGAACATCTTATAAAAAATAAACACATCATTAATAATAACATTGAACTTGATATGAAAATACCTAATAATAATAATAATAGACCAGAACTTATTAAATCGCCATGTTTATGATCCTAGCTGTCCGAAACTAGTCGGCAATTTAATTTTAATATATTTTATATGTTTATATGTATATGTGTTTTTACTTAATAAAGGTGTTTTACACATATAAAAGTATATTCTTCGAGAACGAAAAATTACCTATTCGGTTAGACGATTTTGTTCGCACACGTTCAGTACATAACAGGAAAGATCAATATTGCCGATGCGCGCCAAAAAAAAAAAAAAGAGAAATAGGGCGACTACAGGTAAAATTTACTAGCATACAAAAAAATTCCTTTAATTCTCTTTTACGTAAGCAAGAAGCGGAAGAGAATTGGCGGTGGCAAAATAAGACAAAATTTATAACAAAATCTCAAAAACCTAACCTAGTTACATAGAACCGGATCCAACCATTTCATTTCAAAATTTGAGCAGTTCAAGGAAAAGTGCAATATTTAGCCACCTAGTAAATGGAAGTTGTTCAAAGTTCTCACTTCACATTTACGAACACATGTACATTTGATTATTCAGATTTTACTTTTTTTTTAAAAAGTGCCGTTGTACGAGCCAAAATGTCCGCGTTACAGACGGACATCCGCTCCAGTATGTGTTAATGGTACGAATAAAAAGAAATTCGTTCTATAGCTTTTTCCAGAAATTAGGAATACACGAAAGTAAGCCGGTAAAGGAAATAGGGAAATAAAAAAACCCCATGCCTCGCAAAACATTTTCTTATCCAGATTAGTAAAAAAAACGAGATATCGTTTGCTCCGTTCCTGTATCAGCAACTAGTCTCCTAAATTATGCTGAAACAGCATTCATTTTTTTTTTTTTTAAATTTGTGTACAAATTGAACGGCATAGTTATGAGAATAGCCAACTACCGTGGTGTAGTCGGTTAAGCAGTGGTGTTTCGTTCAGGTAGAATATCCACTGCTCCATATTGTAACTTCCCCCATCGCAGTTGTTGAATTCAAATTTATGAGCTCTATTCTCTTTTATGATTCCTATCGAGTTAAGGTTGAACCTATGATTCGTAAACCCAACTATGTACCGTTTTGGTCACTTTAGTGCTTCACGCCGCAGTAAAACTATTTGTCCCACTTGCGTTGATGGTCACTCCTCTTCAGAATGTCAAATGGCTAAACAAAATAACTCCTCTTCATACCTTTGCGTCCTCTGCGGCAGTAACCATTTGGCACTCGACCTTTCTTGCCCGACTTATAAGGAGCAAATTAAAATTCACAAGATAATGGGTTTACAAAATGTCTCGTACTCCGAGGCCAGAAACATCAACGAGCCTTCTTTTAACTTTGCGGAAGTTTCAAACTCCGCTAATTTCCCAGCCTTACCGAATTCTCCATCTATTGCGAAGAAGAGGTGTCAAAACTATTCTAGCAGTTCTTCTTCCTCTTATGTCAGGATTCCATTTCGAAAACACCATTCTTCATTTTTCTTCAAAATCACCCAATCCCCTCAATTATTATTACTTCAAACTAATTCTAAACGTTGGCACTGAAGAATGCCGTTTCATTATTCCTATTCATCCATAAGGCGTTCTTCCTCTAATATCGCAAATACCGAGTCGGCTCCAGTCATTAATAACTCTTCCTCCCTATCCTTTAATAATGTCTTCTCTACTATATTGCTATCCGCTGGTTACGATCACAGTGTGATATCTATTGTTTGCTCGCGTTCTCGTCTTTCTTATCGGCGAATTATAATCGACAGACCGGTGAGACTGTTTTTTTATTATCTATTTATAAGTTTCCGATTTTGCAGCGTACTAATTATTCGTTAACTTCTATCAGCTATACTTTTGTTTATTGTTAGCACTCTTATTTTTATTTATTTATTTATTTTTCGTTATTCTGTTTTGTTTCTTTTTTTATTATTTCGGTAGTTCACTTCATTTTGTTCACTTGGTCGGATAGATATAGATGAGCTCGTCTAAGGGGGGCCGCTCGGAGGCCTCCTCCAATTTTAACAAACCGTCTCGGGAAGGTTTGTCTCTCAGTTTGATGGAGGTGGATTCCTCCAACAAATGAAAACTTCCCAGTCCTACTTCTCCTAAATCACCCTTGTCCTCGAAGGAATTTCGACTTTCGCAAACTGATTTAACCGCTTCCGATAATGCTAGTGCAGTAGGTATCAGTAATTCTATTAATAATTTCAGTGTCCAAAACGAATATCAAATAATAATAATAATAATAATAATAATAATAATAATAGTAATAAAAATAATAAACTAATATCGGATACATTATCGTTAGAAGAAATATATAAAAAATATAAATTAAAATAACAAATATATATATATATATATATATATATATATATATAAAATGTATCAATCTTTTCGTGTTGCTCGGTGCTGAGAGTCATGACTACCTACTTGTACATTATAACTGTATATATCTGGTACTCATGGCACTTGTTATATTCAAAATGTTAGTGTAGGCTACACTTAAAATTGATATTGTGATTGTTTGATTTATTACTATACAAGTATGCAGTCTCGTGCTTGTCTGCCTGTATACAGCAACTAGCAGACGGTTTAAAAAGTAAATTAACACAATTAAACATTTAAAACTTCCATGCGGGATACAATTAGTAAAACAATTTAGATTACAATTACCATCATCAGATGAGCTAATTATGGTAAGTGTAGGTTTTCCGAATTGTTAAGTTTTAAGATTAATTTTTTAAACACGGTGTCTAAATTGTTTTTCTGAAAATAAACATTTCAAATATTAAGACTTGCAAGCTTGCGGCGAACGAAAAATCGTGTAGTCGTCCTTTTTGAGTTTCTATTTCTTCGAGGTCCAGAAGTTGAGCTATAATAAATAAAAAAATTAAAATTTTATTAAAAATTACCGACTAGTTTCAACAACTGTCATTATCAAGGTATTTTTATTCCTTGAACTATCAAGGAATAAAAATACCTTGATAATGACAGTTGTTGAAACTAGTCGGTAATTTTTAATAAAATTAAAATTGTTTTATACTGTATTTAATTGGCATATTATTGTGATTTTTGTATTAAATGTTTTTATAATAATATTTACAATTGTGTCGGTGGTATGTATAGAAACCGCTGTGCTTTACTTACATTACTATAATAAATAGGCTCAAGAATTTTGATCGGAAGAAGTAAAAAATAGAAAAAAAAAAATTGGTATTAATTAATCGAAGGAGAAATTCTCGTCTTCATTTTTTTGAATAATGAGATAACTGATGAGCTCAATTTAGAAAGATGGCATTCAGCATACAGAAACGACTACCGCTCATAGTACGTCACTGCTGTTTTTTTTTATTTTTTATTTTACGTAAACAGGTATGCGATACGTTGTTTAGCTTCTTCCAATAAACTGGCTGCGATATCTCATGTGGTACTACCGTACGGATTTGATAATTTGTTTACAAAACTGAGATAATGAAAAAGAGTCTAATAATTATATCACCATCGGTGATCCTTGTCGCAACACACTTCCTTACATACAGTTTTCACGTTGTTCACCGGATAAATCAATGAAAACCTTATCTACATCAATTTTCATTCTTTTGCAATATGAGCGCGTGATAATTAACCAAAAACTCAGCTTCTGGTTGTTTAATTAATCGATAATGAATACATTAAAGCCTTATCGATTTTTATCAGCGTATGTGAAATGTTCAAATGAGGTTACTACAGTTTACCAAAAATCAGTTATGCGAAATTTAAGGATACGAAATAGACGGAATATTATATTACCGAATGAAATATATACTAACACATTAATAAATTAAGCGAACAATTGATTTTTTTTAAGAAGGACTTTTTTCGCTTTCTAGAGAATTTAGAATAGTATTATTATTAAATTTTACTTTTGAAGACCTGCTTTTTTATTTTTATTTCGAGTCAGGATAAGCGATTCCGA
Organism: Icerya purchasi; assembly: GCA_039619475.1. Taxonomy (NCBI): domain Eukaryota; kingdom Metazoa; phylum Arthropoda; class Insecta; order Hemiptera; family Monophlebidae; genus Icerya; species Icerya purchasi. Next base: position 250,102,539 of record CM077116.1, read on the forward strand.
TTCTAAATTACGAGAATGAACGAACATGATGCTATGAATCTTGAAATTTATCTCAAGGTGGAAGGCATGGTGAATCTCTCATCAGCGCGCTATCATCTGAATTTGAGCATTCTTTAAATTATCGGTTAATTTCAATTTTAATGCGTGCGAATGCGGTAGCGAATTAATCGTATAGTTCTTCTTTATTACCGGTGGCAAATGTATTTAAAATAACTTAATCGGAGGATGCTCTAGGAGAAATGAAGGCTGCTAGCGAATATTTTCGTGAAACGCATATCGATTAATATCTTCACTAGTAAATGATTGCCGATGTCGGAAAAAATGCATTCATAGTGCGTGATCATTAAATGAAAAAGACCGATTAAAAAGTATCGATTTTCCATAGAGATAAATTTATTTATTTACAAGTTTAAAGTGTTATAGTACATGACAGATGTGCAATATAAATAAAACTCAATACTTTAGGTGCAATAAAAGTGCTATGGGTACTGTGAAAAACATTCATGTGTAACAAGCGATCAAATCAAATCAAATACTTTATTATTATTATTATTATTATTATTATTATTATTATTATTATTATTAGTATTATTATTATTATTATTATTATTATTATTATTATTATTATTATTATTTACAGGTAAAACAACATATGCGCAGTATTGCGCGAGCAGAAGTCTGACACAAATTTAAATGTTAAAAAGTGACGAAGGTGAAAGTTGTGAGTGCTTGTGATAATATTGTTATTACTTATTACAATTTATTGGTGTTAGAATAAATTCGGCAATACTGTTAAGTTCCATTTACTTCTAGAATAAGAATAATGTTGTGGTTCTGGATTTTTCTAGACTTTTAGAATTGCATATATAAAGACAGATCATGAATGACGGAGTTTTAGTTTTACTGTTTTACTGTTACTGCTTACTGTTAGCAAATGTGCAATAAAGTTCAAGTTACAAGTAATTAATGTTTTCTTTTAGCAATGCTTTAGTGATTTTTTATATATGTATAACGCAATAGTGAACATTACAAATGGCGACGAGTTATAAATGAAAGTTTAGTGTAATTAGTGATACAGTCTCAGTGCTTTTGTGCAATAAGTTTTAGGGATTATGTGTTGGTGTTTTCAAGTTATGGAGAATTATAAATCTCCGATTCCTCCATTTTTTGTGCCGAATGCTGCGTCTGCTGACGATTGGAATTGCTGGAGGCGAACGCTAGAGTTCTACTTTATGGCCGAGAAAATTAGCGATGCCGAGGTAAAGCAAGCAAAAGTACTGTTAGAAATACAAGATTTATACTTTTCGTTACTAGTAGTAACGGAATATCTACAAACTACAATGAATATTCCTACACAGTGGAATGTCTGGATGCCAAGATCATACCAAAGAGTACCAAATGGTACAAACACCATGTGCCCAATCATCTTCGTCATTCCGGTTGAAGCAGAAGAGTCCTTATCCAAATTGAAAGATTTCAAGCTGCAGATTCCAATTGACAAATCTGTACCTCCGGTCATCCAGTCATTTTGCAGGATATCCTTTGTCTTACGCTGTCCGATAGAAGAGCAGATCAACGAGCTACTACGCTTGAATATTATCGAGCGCGTTGAAGGTGCATCATTGTGGGTTTCTCCTATCGTTGTAAAAGGACCAAATGTAATTCGTCTCTGCGTTGACACGCATCAAGCAAACGAGGCTCTGTACCGCATGAGAAGCACCCAATTCCGGTGGTCGAAAAGGTTGCGCCATTATTAAAGGGGATGCTACCTTCTTCAGCAACGTGGACCTGAAACAAGTGTATTATCAGATTGAACTAGCGCCTGATTCCAGAGAAGTTACAACTGTCGATACTCATAGTACTTTGATCCTAAAAAGGTTTGTTTGGTGTTAAAATATCGTCGACTTGTTTCCTCTTTTTCCGGCATACGCTAATTGTACATAAACATGCCGTACATTGATAGGTAAGCGCAGTCTCAGCTGATTCTATATAAGTTAATTGAATAGCTAGCTTCGATTCATAATTCTCACCCTAGTTCATCGGATGAGAATATACTGTGACTTATACGTATAGTGAGAGATGTATTAAAGCGGATGTTTCGGCGCAAAAGTAATTGCTGTTCTAAATGTATCTCTGCGAATTTTATTAGATGTAACAAATGTATTATAGTAATAACAGGTAAAGCCAGAGCGAAGCGAACTGATAGTTTACGCACTGATGTGAAAGCGGGATAAAATTAATGAGCTTGATGTTGTATTATGAGGGATCGAAGTACAAAAGAATAACTTACATTCCACACCCGTACAAACGTAGAGCAAGTATGAAAAATGGAGCAATCGGCGAGATGATTGGTTTGTTCAGGTATATATTGAAAAATTCTAATTAGACGATTAAAAAACGACGGTGGTAGCAATAAGTTGATAAGAAATAACAACATTGCGAAGAAGATGGTATTATACAAAAAATTGCATTATGCAATAGAACTGAGAAAGAATAGAGTAAAGGGAGTAAAAAAAGTGTAATTGATTAGAGTGACTAGATGGATACGATAGTATTTACATTTTCATTGTCTTTAATGTAGAATATTCTGACACGAACACAGTCTTTTAACTCGCTCTGTTCAAAAAGTATACTCATGTATACTATGGAACTTCCGAAAAGACAGTTCACATTTTATTGTTTATCACGTTATACTGCCAAGCATGGGTACGAAATGAATAGATTTCCGATATCTTCAAATACATTATAACATTCAAAAATCACTCGAAATATAAAATAAAAAGAAATAATTGAATAAAATAGATCGTACAAGTGTTTAATAATGATTGAAATGTAAATTATACCAAGAGCGAGCGAGAGAGAGTAACAAACGATATGCTAGTTGTGCTTGCTTATACATATGTTACTCGCTGTGACAAGAAAGAAGAGTAGAAAAATAAGTAAAAGAAAAATTAAATAAATCGCTTCCGCGATTACAATTAAAAATCGTGTAAGGTGCGCTATTAGTCTGTGCGGTGGCATGTGAGGTTTGAAGGATATTTTTTAGAGAATAGATTATCTGGAATGAGTGTGGCAGAGATGCAAACACTAGGCTGTTCCGTATACGCACATGCATATTACGCGGTGGTGTATGAGAGCGGAAATAATTGCGCTAAAGAAGAAAATAATATTACGAGTGATGAAATGCAGCGTTTGAAAACAAGTTTGGGGGGCAGAAATCTGACACACACACACTCACACACACATACCTATGTGGGTGTTAATATGTATGCCTTCGGACGTATTTTACCATTACGAATACAAAATGAGCTTGCCTATAAGGAGGCAGTAAACGAAATAAGAATCAGTCGGCCAAAGACGAAAACAACTTATCAAAGCCCTTTTACATGTTTCATTAAAATGTTTCTCCGTTTTAATGTTCGACTTGTTCACATGTATACCTGAATGTTTGAGAAGAAAACAAAAATTGCTGCATTCCGTGAATTCCAATATTTTTGCGCTTGCTATATTGCTTCATATTATTTAACCTTGTTTCTGCTTCACCTACCTTCAGTAACTCATTAATTTTTACACACATTTTAATATTCCGAAATGATAAAAATCTTCATGAAAAATTAGAAATTCAGATTTTTCAACACCAGTTTTCAATCCTCAGACTGATTAAATCTAAAATTTTTCCTTGATAAATTCATACACCGTTTACTAACTTAATGGTAAAGGATATAAATAATTTTAGTAAATGGGCACATGATAGGAGGTTATGTATATGAATAAATCAAAATTATTACATATTCGGAACAGTACTAAACATAAGATACACCATCCGCGAATTATCCTTCATAATAATGATTGCCTAATAACAATACTCATTTATCATCGTTAGAGAACGTAAATGATTTTAAATATCTAGTTATATATATATATATATATATATATATATATATATATATATATATATATATATCGATAAATCCTTAAAGTGGAAAAAATATATTCAAAGTTTTAATTCGAAAATGAGACAGACAATTCCAGCTTTATATAAAAGAAAACAGGTACTATCATATTGAACACGCTATGTGTATATACTATAATTCAATAATAAAGTCTAGAATTTTATGTGGAATTCAAACATGGGGTCAACGCCTCTTATGTTCTTTCTCTACCTATTCTCTCTGTTGTTCCTGTCCTAGGGGTGTTCCTTGATTCCATTGTCGACAGAATAAAAATATAATTTCTATTCTATTCCATGTATCTATTCCTTTTTGCTGGGCTAATGCTCTTTGGTAGCAAACCCAAGGGGGGTAAAAAAAAAAAAAAAAAAAAAAAATGGGGCGAGGCTAAGAAAACGGAAATTAAAATAAGCAAAATACAGAAAAGGTGTTTGAAATTTATACCTCTTAATTGGAAGTAAAATGACTCTAGATCAACCTGATGGAGGGAAAACAATGAAATGTTCCCCAAGGTGTTCTATTACTATCTTAGATTACTCGAATTTAATGTCAATAATATACACTAGGCAAAAAGGATTCGGTTAACATCAAAGTAATACATATTACATTTATCTCCGCGGCGTAAATCTACGAACTGATGACACTGATGTTTCAGTTTTAATTAAATTAATAAATACAATCCGCAATCATATATTAAACGAAAAAAATAAATTGATATGCGGAAAAAGGAAATCGAGAAATGGCTGAAAGAATGGCGCAGAGATTAAAAAATAATGTACGTCCCGAATCTCTCTACTTTATTATAATGCTTCTTTCTTTATATCCATAGTTTGTTTTTACCTTCTCGCGTCCTTCCCCGATATTAACTTCACAAAGAAGATTATGTCGTTCGAAATGAAACTATTAAACTGCCTGCATCTATTTACGGATGCGTATTTACGGTGCGTATTATAATTTATGAATAAGCGAGAATAGTTTGTAATTTTTTTTTTTTTTTTTTTTTTGAATAAGCGTTAATAAGAGTGTCGGACATTCACGCAACGGGGCATATTTACCTAATGAGACCTACAACTTATTTAAGAAAAAAAAATTTAGGTGCAGCTGTGCTGGGGCACAGGGCCGTTGATCTAACGTAAAACGCCAATATCGGTTTAAGTATATATATATATATATATAAAAATATATATAAATAATTATAAATATATATAAATACTTATAAATATATATAAATGTATATATAAATATATATAAATATATATAAATATATATAAATACAGTGGAAATTGTTTAACACGAAACCGGTTAACCTGAAAAATCGCTTAATACGAAACAACACTACGGACCCGACAAAATGCCATATAATTACATGCATTTTTTTTCTTTTATCATGAAACAACACGAAACAAAAATCGCTTAACACGAAAAGATTTTGCTTCTCAGAAGGACAAATATACCTGCTTTTCCAGTCGCATCCCTTAACAGATAAATAAAATTAACAATGGTTACTATTATTTACCCCCTGGGAAAGCAATTTACTTAATTTCGGTTGACAAGTTTCCCAAAAAACAATAATTTTTTATGTTTTTTTTTTTTACAATGTAATTATTTGAAGTGTATATATGTACTACCTACAAGTGCCAATGTTAGCGAAAAATCGAATTGATACATTTTACCGACATTAAAAATATTGGTGAGTTTTTAATTTTTTATTTTCGTTTTTTTTTTTTTGCATGTTTCGGTTAACACGAAATCCTTTTAACACGAAGAAATATTTCGGTCCCTTCAGTTTCGTATTAAACGGTTTCCGCTGTATATATAGATATATATAAAAACTCGGCCATTTTGGCCTCGCAAGGGGCTGTGCCCCTTGACCCCTTTTGCTTTCATTTCTGTCTCTTTCTCTTCTATACTTTGTATAAAATTATCAAAATTTATAACGTAATTCTTACTGGCATCAACACGAAAAAAATAACATAATTACAAAAATCCTATCCTAAAATTTAACTTTCATTATATAGAATTAAGACATTTTTTCGTTACATTTTTCGTTATATATTTCGTTATATAAAATTGGAACATTTTTTCTAATACGGGGCAGCCTTAGAATTACGTTGCAATTAATATATATATATATATATATATATATATATATAGATAGATATATAAGTATATGCGGTGAAAAATAATAGTCGTTACATTGCGCGATTTCGTTTCACTATTTCGTTTCACGAGCAATTAAAGACGTTTCACGTCAAAAAAATATCTAAAGTAAATTCAGGTGTTACTTGAAACAGTTGAAACGTTAACCGGTAGATTAAAATCGCCACAAATTAGGATATTTTCTGCACTAACAAGTGGAACATCAGAAGTGTTTTGGTTCAATAACTTCTGCCAGATGGCTTGGTATTCGGTGAAAAATAACGACGAATTTTACCGTTTTTTGCATTAGTCTGTGAAATTCGAGAAAAGTGCGTCGAAAGTTAGCAGGCTTAAATGAGGCGTGATGAAAAATTAACGAGAGTTTTTAATTTTTTCCAAAAGTATTGACCGGGATTATCCGTTTTATCCCGATGAAATAAAAACAGAGCCAGAGCGATAGAGAGGAAATTAAGGAAAAGTCTGGCAAAGTACTGCAAATCCGGTAGATAAACAGTATCAAATGAAAAATTAGAGATGATACTTTTAATGAGCACTTTTCAAGTCTGTCGTTGTTATCGCATATCGAATTATCTCTCTGAAAAGTAACGAGAAATCTAAAAAGCCCTACAGTAACTTTTAGTTCTAATACTCCCCCCCCCAAAAAAAAAAAGAACAAAACAAAAACAGATGGTTTTTTGCTGATTTGTGATCGGAAAAAAGTTATAAAAGTTGGTAACATTCGACTTAAAAAGTTTTCAGGCAAATCCGGATGATATTTTCTTATTTACAAATTCTCTTTAACCGAAATACATATAATGGTTATTAGAAAATAAATCTCTAATATGAATAGAGAATAAATTTTTATTATACATACAGATCCCCCGATAACCGGTTTTTCGAAACAACATGAGTTCCAGTTTTGGGGCTGTGCTGAAATTAGATAATTCGCTTGATTGTTGACGCACACCATGGTAGATCAGCAAACGAAAATTGATTTCCGAAATTGAACTAGATCTGCTGCTAATAAGTATTGCTTTAAACTCTTGAAAACCATACCCACAACTATGCATCTCTCTCCACGATAGTCTCAAATAGTGAATAGTAAGTCCAGAAAAATATTTATCGGCCGATTTGTGTCCCGTCGCAAAGTTGATAATGTAACTCCGACTACAATTCCGGACACACCTATTCGCAACTCCGACCCGACAAATATCGAATCGATGAATATTATGCAAATGTTCTGTTATAGAGGTTAAAATATAGATCTTGAACGGAGAAGAATAGAAACTGTTTATTCTTTTTCTGCGTTTCATACGGAATGAATATCTAAGCGGAAATGTGTCGCATCAGCTAGAAAAGTAAAAAATGATAACCATTAGGATAATTAGAAAGAATCTTTATCCCTTTTTTTTCTATAGATACAACTCTCTCTCTACCCAACATAAGCGATTGCGCAACTTCCTTCTTTCTTTTTAACACTCATAATTTAATCTAACACTGGTAACAGTGCACCGGTGTGAATAATTTCCAATTTTTGAGTGCGCCGTGAACGTAAATACCAGATGATCCGTAAAAATCCGACACGAATACGTATCCGGTAAAAATTCTCGAACCTTCGATTCAGTTCCGGATTCGTATCGGAAGTAATAACGAACTTACCCATATCACTAGTTCGAAAACCACTAAACCGAACTAAAATCGTAGATATAATGTCTGCATGAAAACACCATCAATGGATAAGGCGTTTCTCCAAAATAAACACACTTGGAATTTATCAGATAGTTTCTCCAGTTGAGAATGTGAAGTAGGAAAGCAGAAAAAAAAAAAAAAATGCTGCATTCCGTGAGTTTCAATAATTTTTGCGTCTGTTTTATCATTTCATAACATTTAATCATGAATTTAATGGCCGCGTAATGTTTTTGCCCCATCTGTTTTCAATAACTCGCAAATTTTCGCAAGCATATTATGGAGATAAAAAACATTGTTAGAAGGTAATTTCTTACTGTAAATCTTTTTTTTTTTTTTTTTTTTTTTTTTCTTTTTTTTGAGCGTCGCAAATTCAACCCATCGACAATGTAATATAATTAATTAACTAATTAACGCTACACAGTAATTTCTTTACAGTCTATTTTACCATCATTCTTTTTTCTTCTTTGGTTTCTTCTTATACGTATTTTATTTTCATAAATATCTTTTCCTTTTATTACCTTGATCACTAATCATAGTTTAACATTTTCTACTCTTTTCGTTCGCGCTTCTCGTGTTTACATTTTTTTGTCGACATCTCTCTTCTATTTACACTTGTCTCAAATTATTAAACTTTAATTTCTTTCTTAAATGCTCATCCAAGTTTGTGTTGATTATTCTGAAATATTTTAAGTGTTATTAAAATATTATATATAGAGTTTGCACACTAGAGAGCCACTATTAATTTTTTTTTTTTGTAATGGAAAGCGTCATCATTTGTTTAGGCGACCTTTTCCTTTTTTTTTTGTAATGATAGATTGAAAATATTCTACTATTAATTGTCCGTTTTATGCTAGTGACACGGACTCGAAGTAGTTTAGTTTCTTTATTATAACTTCCGTCGATTCGAAATAGTCTTAAAAATATATATTCAAATCTTTCGTGTTGTAAGAGCGGACCTACGATTACAATCATAGAAATCTGTTTAAAAGTTTTTTTAAGTGTCTTAACGTTTAAAGAAATTATGAAGAATCTCCTTATGGCGGAAAAGAAAATATTGAAATTAAAAAAATTTTACTCTCCGCTATTAAAATATTAACAGCAACATTTCACAGAATCGGATGTTATAAATGCGGCAAAAGAGATACTCCGATTTCTCGCTACGAAATTCATCCATCAATATGCTCATGCGTCGAAATTATTAACAACATCCTATTATTCTAACGTTCATGATTTTGCAACTATTTTAAAAATTCCAGTTCAAAAAAAAAGCAACTAAAGTTTTACCATTAAAATTTCAGCAGAGTACACCTGACTAATAACTAGTGCTTATGCTTAAGCAAAACTAAACACAGTCAAGTTCTGTGAAAATCTCATTAGTGACGATAACGTGTCCTAAAAGATGTTAGAAATAATGACAAAAAAAAACTGTAAAATTAAATACGAAAATCTCAGACTTGGAAAATTTCTAAAATAATCGCAGTCCAAAATCATAAAAACACTCAGTAACGTAAAATTCATCTCTTTCTCAGTATTCGAAAAAAAAAACAAAAATTATTCTTCAACGATTAAACGAGTTATTCTGAACTAATTTTCCTTTGCTCAATTTATTTCACAATTAATTCGATTTTTTCAACTCGAGCGATTTTCAAGAGAATAATTTGACGGTCTTTCAAAACCATTAAGCACTAAATTTTCAAGGTCGTGATGTTTACTGTACAGTCATCGACCACATAGTTCAATGATAAATAGCGACTGGAAAAAAAAAACCATAATGGAAGAGAAACCGATCTGCGTGAATTAATTTTTACACTGTGACCTTTTCAGTAATTTTATTTCTGCGTCTTTTAGATTTCATTAATGTTAAATTTTTAGGTTTTTTTTCGTTTTAACTTTTATTTATTTATACCAGTTTTTACAAATAACATGATTTGGTATAATGTGGATGGGAAATAAAAATTAATTTGTGCAGCAAATACGCTTTCTGAAAATGCATTTTTTTTTTTTTTTTTTTGCATGCACTAGCAAAGAGCATTTTTTAACATCTTGTTTGTTGATAATTAAATAAGTTGATAAACACTATATATGACGTTTAGTAGCAACTTTAATTTCAGTTTACTGTAAAAAGAAATCTACAAATGTTTAACTTGAACGGGTAAAATATTTTAAGAAGTATGTAACTGAGAAAAAACATTTACATCTGTTCACAAGTATTCGTACATATGTACAGGCATAGCGGTGAATCCTGATTTTTTCCCCGGTACTTCTTCTCTAAGACAGAAAACTGTTGAAATGGAATTGACTCGACATACAATGGTGCGCACTATGACAGAAACAAAACCAAATTAAGAAACCACTTTTTCATTTGAAATTTCAAAAAATCTAAAAAAGAACTGATATTTAAATTTTGATAAAGGAAATAATTGATGTGAACGACAAAAAGGAACTATGCAAAATGAATTCGAAAAATAAATGAAATAGATAAAACGGATCATTAAGCAACTTTAATTTAAGAACTATGCAGACATATATATATATATATATAAATAAAAATATATATACATATATATAAATAAAAAAAAAATAATATATGTATATATATATATAAATATACAAAGCCTTCGCTCATTAAGAAATAATTAAAAAAAATTGAAATATATTATTTAATAGAAAGTTACAAAACGCATTGAAAAATCTATTTGAATACGGCTGCTCGTATTAATAAACTTTTCTAAGCCGCCGATCTAATAATTTCGTTGCACTACCGCTTCTGTAACGCATTGTATTCACACCAGTCGACTCGCTAGCGGGTTATTTCGCTAGGCGAATCTCAGCGAAAAATATGTTACAAAGCGTCGCTCAAAGCGCCAAAGTACCTGGTCTTCGTACTACGCTTCCATCTGTTTGTCAGTTTTTACGCTTTTCAATGCGTTCTTAGTGACTCGGTAACATCACAGAAGTACTCACAGCGTCCGGTGAGCAAAACTCGGAAGCGAGCGGTTCAAGTCAGAATTTCAATATTACTCGACACTAATGGGCAACTAGTGTGTTTTACGCAAGCATTTTTCGTTGCATCGACATTTCAAATTTTGACTGGCATGCTAAAAGCCATCTCTTTAGCCAAGTTCCAGAGAAGTAGTGGCAGATTTCTTTTTTTTTTTTCAATTTTCTTTTAAGGTGCTTGGCTACTAAATCAAAGAACACGGGTTCGAGACTTGTCTTATTCCAGATCCGAATCGCTCCCAAGGTATATTAATCTGAAATTTAATTGGGTACCAGAGAAATTTAATAGGTGGCCGAGAGAAAGGAACTGATCCTGATATTCTCTTTAGTTCCATTAAGCTCAGTACACTGTAAACTTTTATCTTCACAATAGCCGACGCTTTGCTAAGGGCATGAGACTTACTTTATCTACTCTGATACTCTAGAAGTCAAAGCCGTGTCCACGGGGGGGGGGGCCTTATGAGAACTGAAATAGTCATTATAAATACACAAAAATTTGAAAAAAATCAAACATTTAAAATAAATATTGATGATTTTTTAGGGTGTTTTTACCCACTTTTAAAAGAAAAAAGAAAAAATATGCTCCATATTTTTAGGTACTTCATTAATATTTTATGCAAAATGTTTTATTACGAGTATAATTAATAACATGTGTGTAATTTTTATTAATGTTCATATACGGGGTAATTCATTTATGTAAATTAATAATACATATAAATCAAAATGATGGAAATTATTAATAGTACGAATATTAGTGAAAAATGTATTATTTATAAAATAAATATGTAAAGAAAATTTTCAAAATTCTGGGCGCGGGCCTGCTAGAAGTACTTGAGAGGTTATATGACCATCTCTACCTACCTGCATACATTTCGCATATGTTTATAGGTACCTGTAAGGAAGGTGGGTGGCACGCTAAGAGATTCCGTTAATTTTTTTCTTCGTACGAGTAGATGTAAAAATGAGTAGATTGTTTAGTGCGAAAGTAGCTCAAACGTAACTTGCAGATTCCGACTGTAGAGAGCACTGATGTGTTTAAATGAATGCAGTTATTTCGGTGCAAAGTAGCGCAACTGGTGACAGTATATCTGTTTTAAATGAGAGCGCAATAGGCTTAAATATAAATCTGATTCATTGCTAGAAAAAACTGGCAGCTTTTTATAGTCGATACCAGCATGTTTACGGGTGGATCTTGCCTTTTTTACGAAAACAGTTTTGAGCTTTTTCTATCGACATATCGGTTAACCACTGGATACGAACATTGAATTATTCGGAAATAAAAAATTTCGCTGAAAAGTGTAAATGAAAATCACACGTTGCCTGTTATTACGACTTATAGTTACATACCGTGGACGTATTTATTATTTATTGAAATTAAATGAGTGTAAATCCACGACTGAAATATACCTTTTCCACGTTCAAAATAGCGGAAAATGTGCAGCAAAGCAATGAGATAATCTTTCGCAACCGTGACATCTTCCGTAAGTTGATATAAACATATATATCCTGCTGCACCTGGTCGAGTGGTTCATGAAGTACCCTCGAAAGAACAATTCAGCCCATGAGTACAATGACTATATATAATATACTGGTTTATATACTAATAGTGCAAAAATCGGTGCGGTATCATCTTGCTCTTTTGAAGCGTTTGCTCGATGCTCTGCGCAATACTCAAACGGTATCTTGTTTTGTTTGCAGCATATCTACTTGGTTACCTAATGTTCGCATCCTGTAATCGCGAACTCAGTGGCATCACCGTTTGTAAATCGGATCAAACAGATTACACTCGCCAAATTTATTTCCCGATGACTTTTGATTTCGTCCAACCGCTGGCAGTAAAAATACTATTCCTACTAATATCTAAACAAACTTTTCCAACTAGCCGAGCTTTAGTTGCCGCCTAAGATTATATCCCGTCTCGTGACTTCTCAATCATGAACCGCATTTGAGAATCGGACACATTGATTACGCATAGAACTCCATTAACCTGCCCCTATCCGGGTCGGTTTATTTAAGTTGCCATTTACTATAATAACTAAGCAGTTATACACGGTAAATTAAAACAGATGAAAAAAACAAAAAATAAAACAAAACATAACGCCAGCGATTATTTTTGTTAACTGTTTCCGAGGGCCGACGAAGGTGTATATATTTATTTATTTCGATATACCGAAAAAAAATCAAAATCTTTACCTCGAAATAAATTCATAGAATCCACATTTTACTGTAATGATTGTTGTGATTAACAACAAACAGATCGATAGATAATAGTAGTAATGTCCATCGGGCTACAGCTGCGCAAATTATGATAAAACCAAATACAATCAGAAATATTTGATAATCGCCCATGTTACAAAGAGCGAACGAAAAAAAATAAGAGTCGCAAAAAATAACAGAATTTAGATACAACGATTTTGTAGATTTAAAAGAACTAGCGGATAAATTAGAAAATCAAATATGCAGATAATGAAATACTTTTAAATTTAATGACATCAACGTTATAAAAATAACTACAGACGAACTAAACAACATCTTGATAAAACTGGCTAGAAAGAGAAATATTTTGAGGTAATTTTACGTAAAAGATTATCCGTTAGTTATCGACTAGATCATTAGGGAAATAACATTTAAATTCGGCAAATAAAAAAAAAAAAAAAAAAATCACAGCTGGATGAAAAAATCGAATTTTACTTTTAAGAGAAAAAAAAACATGTTTGAAAATTAAACCGTAATGTCTTTGAAAAAAATCTATGCACCGGTATGCTAAATAATAAATAAGTCCTGTAATGCAGTGTGCAAGGCCAACACGTGATATCTCGAATGCTACTTTATTTCCCCCGAACGTGCTACCCTGTATTCTAATCTTCTGCGCTTTGGCCTCCCTGCATCTTATAGTGCCCACGCCATTCTTGCAATCTCCTCTCTCAATATAACTCTTCCGTTAGCCTCTTTTATCTCCTCAATTTTTAATCTTTTCCTTATATAATGTACAATTCTCTGCGTTGGGTAAGTTGCCCTGTTGACATGACTAAAAAATTATATTCAAAAAAAAAAAAAAAAAAAAGATAACGATAAAGTCTTCTATTAGTTTTTACTTTATTTGTTTGTAATTATTTCGTACAGGGGGCAACAAACTATAAAAAACATAAATTCTACAATGGCACCTGTATAAATACCGGTTTTTATATTTTTAAACTGATAAGAAAAAAAGTAAAATAATTACGAAACATTCGATAGAATGAACAGCAAGTAGATAACAAAATGTTTTTTTTTCATACTCGTATTTTATTCATGTTAATTGTAAAAAATCTGCTTCTATTTGTGCTGTTTTTTCATTCATCTTACACATCAGCGAGTTGATAAATGTGAATTTCTACCATTTAAGTAAATCAGTACGTACGGATGCTATCAGGCAACCTAGTTAAAAGTAAAACGATCAATACCCATGGAAAGAACTATTCAAAATATGTAATCAAATGACAGGAAGGTTATCGTAAAATCTATAAGTTCAACCTAATAAAATCCCTCTTCCGTACTAATTTAACGACCACTGTATCCTGCTTATGCTTCATTATGGATTATTATTGTTTTATTTCAGATAACTGTTAAACGGCAGTCAATTAATAAATCAACTAAAATCCATTGAATTAAAGTACAATTAATATAACGCTTAAAGCTGTCAGCTTTTTGATAGCTCTATGTACAGCTTTTCGCTTTCGATCCGCTATGATTTTGTGTGTTTTACCTGCTAGATCTGAATCGCAATGCTAAAAGGGACCATTTACAACGCGACACGATCATACCACTTTTTTTGCTTCTTACCATATCAGCGCCAGTATATTGCGCCAGCAGATGTTAACTGTATGCCGGTGTCTTAAAACTGTTAACAATTAACATTTAGCCGATTTTGCCGCAGCTGTCTAAGTTTGAATTTCAGTGTTCTGACACATTATAAAGTGTGTATGATGTACCATACTTGTATTACATAATTATACTAATTGCATCCGAAAGTACAGCTATGAATATTGCACGATATATTCTACATTACTCCGTTTGTATTGCAATCAATATAAAAAAAAAAGGTTTTATAGTTCAACTTTAATTTGAAGACTTTATCCCAGCTCGGATATTACACAATATTATGTCATCGAGCGAAAGATTATATTTACAAAATAGAGTTATAAAAGCGATTAACAATGAAAATTCGAGAAATTATCTTCTATATGCAGTATGTACCCTACGGGGCACAGGTTGTTGTAACAAGAGACACCTTCTCTGGTAAGCAGTTACCCGACCGTCCTATGGTGCTAGTCTCGCCGATGGGAGAAACAAAGCAACAACCACGTGAGTTCTGTACGTTCCCGTCGTGCAGGGTGCTAATTTTCTATTTGTCGAGCTAGCGCCGATAGAAAAGCTAAATCGGAATTCACAAGACATCGCTGATAGGAAAACGGAAGAGGGTTCACTTGCCCAAGGTGTTCCTTTCTTTAAATACCGTTAAGCTTTCTACTGCATTTACAACAGCAGACTATCAGCAACTCGCTCGTGATATAAGTGCTCCAGTCGGATTGGCGAATACCAATCTAGAGCGAGGAGGCGAGTATCCGGCGCCTTAAATCCGGGTCCTTTGGGCTAAGGGAGTAAACCGTAACAGAAAATCCTGTGGAAAGCAAGCGGAAACCACCGCAGTATATTCCCGAGGTAAGAAATGGAAGCATAGACAAGTATGGCTCCTAGTCTTCGTCAGACTGCAGTTATCCCGCCACTAAAACCGTAAGGGGTGCGAAGAATCCGCGGAGGAAAAACCTGGCGGGGACAGGAACAGGAATATTAAGAATTGGAACTTGGAATGTGCGATCAATAAGAATTATTGGAAAACTAGAAAACCTGAAGATAGAAATTAAGAAACTGAATTTAAATATGATTGGCATAAGTGAAAGAAAAATTGAGCAAGATTTCCGGAGCGATGATTACAAAATAATCTATGCGGGAGACAGTAACAAAATAGCTGGAGTAGGAACCGTTCTGGATAGAGATCTGGGGAGAAGAGTCAAGGCAATATGACAATACAGCGGAAGATTATTAATGATTAAAATCGAAGCTAACAGACCTCGTAGTCGTCCAAGTATACATGCCAACATGTTTACTGTAGAAGATGAATTAATAGAAAATATTCATGAACAATTAGATGAAATTCTGGACGCAACGAAAGCTAAAGAAAATCTGATAATAGTGGGAGACTGAAATGCAGTAGTAAGAGAAGAAAATGAACGTAGTATAACTGGGAAATATGGTTTGGGGAAAAGAAACGGAAGAGGAGATAGATTGATAGAATTTTTCCAAAGAAAAAGATTTACTGATTGCAAACACGTTATTTCAACTACACAAAAGAAGAAGATACACGTGAAAAGCTCCAGGAGATACAGGAAAATATAAAAATTGATTATATTATGGTTGAAAAATGATTCAAAAATAAAATAAAATCCTGTAAAACGGCACCGATCGCGGACATTAATAGCGACCATATTCCCATAATAATGAAAAGCAAATTAAAATTTAAGAAATGTAAAAGAAGCGGTGAAGCTATAAGATATGATACGTCTCTCCTACGAAGTCCTGAGTATAGGAAAAGAATAACACAGAACATAGATGAACAACTAAGCGATAATATGGAAAACAACAGCGTTAACGAAAAGTGGGAAGATCTGAAAAGCTCGATAACAAAAGTAGTGGAAAATAAGTTGAAGAAATGAAAAACAAATAAGGAAGAAGTGGATAACCGAAGAAATAATACAGTTAATAGACGAAAGAAGGAGATATAAAAACTCAAAAATTCCAGAAGATGAAGAAAAATACAGAAAGTTGCGAAATCTGGTTAACAGGGAAGCTCAGAAAGCAAAAGAAAAATGGCTGGAAGAGTGCTGCTTAAATATAAATGATCACATGAACAGAGGAAGTACTACTGTAGCTTACCAAGAAGTGAGGAAGCCTTTTGGGAATAAATCCCAGCGAAGCAGTATTATCAAAGACAAAGAATGAAAAGAGATAATCGAAACTGCAAATGTAGCAGAACTAAAATTATATGCAAAAGAATGCCGAATAAAATTGAGCCAGAATTGGCTGAAACACAATTTGGATTCAGGAAGAGAAGACATTTTGCGCTTAACAATAATATTGGAAAATCGTATAGAACTAGGTGAACCAACATACATTGCATTTGTGGATATGGAAAAAGCTTTCGATAGTATAAACTGGGAAAAAATGTTCAATGTGCTAAAAGATATAGTAGTAGATTATAGAGACAGAAGAACAATCCATAGCCTGTATAAAAACCAAAAGGCAATTATCAGATTGAACAATGTGCATACGAAGGCAGCAATCAAGAAAGAAGTGAGACAAGGATGTAGCCTATCTCCGTACCTATTTAATTTATGTATAGAACAAGCTGTCAAGGAGATGGAGACAATGGGAGTTAAAGGAATAAAGATAAACGGAAAACAAATAAATATGATAAGATACGCTGATGACATCGCAGTGCTGGTAGAAAATGAAAGCCAGTTAGAACAAGCACTAAATCTAATAGAAGACACAGTGAGGAGATCTATAACATGAAAATCAACAAAAGGAAAACAAAAATCTTCGTATGTAATAAAATAAAATTAAACGCGGAAATCAAGAGTACAAAATTAATCGATAGAACAAGTAAAAAACTTGACTTATTCGAGAAGTCAAATCTCACGGGATGGAAGATGCTCAACAGAAGTCAAGGCGAGAATAGCACAAGCGAAAGCAGCCTTTAATAAGAAAAGAAAACTATTAACACCAAAAAAGCTTAATATAAACCTAGCGAAGAAATTTGTAAAAACGTACGTGTGGTCAATATGCTTGTATAGTGCTGAAACTTGGACGCTGAGGAAGACGAATATCGAAAAGCTGGAGGCCTTTGAAACCTGGTGCTGGAGGAGAATACTCAAGATAAAATGGACGGATAGAATTACTAACGAGGAGGTTTATAGCAGGATAAAAGAAGAAAGACAAATCATTAAAACTATTTCTGAACGAAGAAATAAATGGATAGGACATCTGTTAAAGCACAGCGAGCTGGTAACATCGTTATTAGAAGGGACAATAGAAGGAACTTGTACAAGAGGAATAACGAGAAGGAGATTCATACACCGAGCTATAGAGGATATGGGAACAAATAATTACCAGCAACTGAAGCAGATGAGTAAAAGGAGAACAGAATGGAGAAGGATCACGCAGATCTAAACTCTAAATTTTTAACCGTTTAGCTTCTATTAGTAAACCAATCGAAAGATTGATACTACAAATAAAAAAAAAAAAAATGCAGTATGTAATGGTTTTCAAATCATGGTTCCAACATCATAGGGGTTTGAATATTAAAACAGAAGTTTTCGATAAATAAATGCATAGTTAAAACATTACAGTTATTATTTAAATATACCTATATGGTTAGGGATTTTTTTAAGAGGTATTTTGTAATAATAATGATGAACGAAAATAATGGTAATAAATGAAATAGAGAATTAAAGGGAAATAAATTTTAGAAGAAATCTTACGGCAATACAACAAATTATTCAACTAGATAATAATAATCTCAGAAACCATAATTATGTATACTCTCGAACGTAGAAAAAATTTTGTCTTTTATTTGTGCACTTATTTTGTATAGTACATCAAAAAATGCAATACGAACTGAGACATACAGGATTTCGGAAGTAATTAAGGTGCTTTAAAAAAATTTAATGGTAAACGATCTTTACATAATGTTTACAATTACACTCAGTTAAAAGTTGTGTCTATTTAAACATTATCATTACATATTCAAATATGCAAATATAAGAACAGAATGATGCAAATTTTAATTAAATGTACAATAATGATAAGGAAGACGTGTTTTTTTATAAAAGCCAAGTAAATAAGAACTCGCAAAGCATTGGCGATTTTAATAAAATTTAAAGTGAATTCTGACGGCTAATCTCTGCGGAAATTGTTCACGTAAATAAATTTTTTAAAATCGTTTTTTTCCGAAAATAATTATTAAATTTATCCTCACTTTGGTTGAAATTTTATAGGCTTTGCTTTTCCCTCCACTTCACATATTTTTTGTAACCTTCGCTATTTTCACATAATTATATAATAAACTAGTTTTATTTTTACAATTTTTATTCTGTACGTATTTATTTTAAATGATTTCGAATTAAAGTTAGTAGTAAGTGTATACAAACTATTTCACATCGTTTAAAAATAAAACAACTACGAATACACTGGTCTATATATAATTTATCATAAAATTTTAAAAAATTTTCTAATATGAAATATGTAATAGCGGAAGATCAGGGCCCTTTGTACGTGAGGCACATTCGTACAGTAGTTATAAAACGCAAACGAAAAGTGGTGTGAACGTGCCTTTGCATGTGGGCGTAAGTTAAGCAGTCCCCATGATGTCAATGTAGTTTCGCGCCATTCGTACCAGTGAGAGTGAAGTGACAGGCGACATCGCATTTTTGCGCTTGCTAAGTAATTTTTTCATCAATGGTTTTGGTTATACTATTTACTCTAGTTGCGTTAAGTTTTTCTACGTGGTACTTTTTCAGTAACTAGTAAATATCCTTAGGAAATGTTTTTAATAATCAATTTATCCAGTCTGCGTACTAATATGAAAAAAAGGTTATATTCAATTTTATTAGATAAATGGGTACATTCGGACAGAACCAGCGGGGAGGGTGGACATTCGTACGCGTATGAAGGTGTCTCAATAGGCACAATAGACGAGCGATGTGTTTGTATTCTTTATAATATTCAACATTGGTTTAATCGTTGATAATCTCTGCCAGCTCTCATCACCTGCAACACAGGATTTCTTGCAGGTTCCACAAAAATCTATATATTCCAAACACGTAACTCACCGACGACGACTGATATCTGTGAATAGCAAAAGTCTAACACAAAAATAAATGTGAACTAGTAGCCTTAGGTAACCTACCAATCTACCAAACCGTACCACCTAAAACTTTTTTAATACCAGAGTCAATTCGACCCTATCCAACTGTTGTAAAAAATGAAAAAAAAAAAAATGATTTTTTACAAAAAATACCGACTTCAAGGTTTATTATAGAAATTTAAAAATGCACTAAAAAGTAAAAAATAATTACTCGCGATAAGGGAAATATATATCAGAGTGATATAACACTTAAGTGGTAATATCGTACTTCTTATACAACATTAACTGGAATTGGCATCAAATTCACGTTACAATATCTAGAAACAATTTAATGAACATTTAATGCAATTTTTAATTATTATTTTAATATGAATTTGATGCCGACTCTAATCAGTATTAATGTTGTATAAGAATTACGATATCACCACTTAAGTGTTATATCACTCTGATATATATTTTTTATCGGGAGTAATTATTTTTTACTTTTTAGTGCATTCTCAAATTTTTATAATAAACCTTCAAGTATCGGTATTTATTTTTTGTAAAAAAGCATTTTATTTTACAATTTTTAGCGTTACACTTGAATTTTTTTCTTGTTAAAAATCATTTTTTTTTCACATTATTCTCCATACTTTATACCTAAAAAAAAAAAAAACAATTTCTTTACTTTGAACTTCATTTCCACGGTAAAAACATCAAAAACTATATTTCCATGGTAATTTGGCAAGTTTATAGTATTTCAAGTCAATAAATCTAACCCGACGGTGAAACCAATCATGAATGAAAAGCATCCAAAAAGCTTCAATCTCCCGCATTATTAAGGATAACTCAAAAATTACCGGTCAGATCTTGATCAAATTTAAATGGGACCTCATGAGAAGCACCACCTTTCAAATAAAAGAAGAATCATTAAAATCGGTTCACCTAGAAGAAAGTTCTGAGGTAACACACATAAAAAAAAAAATAAATAAATAAAATAAAATGCTTTTTTACAAAAAATAAATACCGACTTCAAGGTTTATTATAAAAATTTAAAAATGCACTAAAAAGTAAAAAATAATTACTCCCGATAAAATATATATATCAGAGTGATATAACTTAAGGTGATATCGTAATTCTTATACAACATTAATTTTTTGGAGTTGGAATTAAATTAATGTTAGGAACAATTTAATCAACATTTAATGCAATTTTTAATTATTCGTTTAATATGAATTTGATGCCAACTCCAAAAAATTAATGTTGTATAAGAATTACGATATCACCTTAAGTTATATCACTCTGATATATATATTTTATCGGGAGTAATTATTTTTTACTTTTTAGTGCATTTTTAAATTTTTATAATAAACCTTGAAGTCGGTATTTATTTTTTTGTAAAAAAGCATTTTATTTTTTACTTTTTAGTGCATTTTTATTCAATTAAATTAAAACATTTATTTCCACGGTAAAAACACCAAAAGCTACATTTCCATGGTAATTTGGCAAATTTATAGTATTTTAAGTCAAAAATCTAATCCGACTGTGAAAACAATCATGAATGAAAAGCATCCAAAAAGCTTCAATCGCCCGCATTATTAAGGATAACTCAAAAACTATCGGTCGGACCTTGATCAAATTTAAATGGGACCACATGACAAACGCCACCTTTCAAATAAAAGAAGAATCATCAAAATCGGTTCATCTAGAAGAAAGTTCTGTAGTAACACACATAAAAAAAAAAAAAAAAAATACAGTCGAATTGAATACCTCCTCCTTTTTTGAAGTCGGTTAAAAATACAGTCGAATAACCTCCTCCTTTTTTGAAGTCGGTTAAAAAAACAGGAAAATAGCCACGAAACTCATGTATTTATACCGATACGCCTGAAAAAGAGAAAATTCAAGAAAAATACAAAGAGAAGCAGTTGAAAAAGCTAGAACAAAAAAGAAGAGCTAGAGCTAAACAAATTAAACGTGTTTTAATGGATTTAAATTCAAAGATAGAGAATAAAAAAAGGCTAAATACACAGAAAATGATGACTTAGAATATGAAGCATCGGATATACGCTTTCAAGAGAGTTCAACTTCTATCCTAGATGACGAACTAATTGTGACGATTTTGAAATGGACTCAAATATTGATGTGATACCAGACAATATTAAAGACGGTTCTTTTAATTTAGTTAAGTTTCCGAAGAAAAAATCAGTAATTTATTACGTAGGAAAAGTAATAAGTCACCGTTCTCGTACCAAATTCAAAGTTTCTTATCTCAAAAAGAAGCCAGAATCGTCATGGACATTCGTTTTCCCAAATACTGAAGATATGAATACTGTATATATTACTGACATTGAAATGATTCTACTTGACCCTAAATGACCAGCATTTTGAACTTCTAGAACTTCTAAACTGTTCACTTTCTCCATCGACTTATCTAATTTTAATGTTCAATAATGTCTATATTAGCTTGTCACTAAACGGCAATCTATTTCTAGTGCTAGTCTGCGGCAAAGATTGCAAAAATATGATTGATCTCTTAATTTTAGGTACTTTCTTATTAAGTAGAATTAATAGTTTACGAATAAGCACAAATCGTTTATTTTTCTCAAAGAAGTTTTAATTTTTGTCGACTAAAAAAGAAGTCTTTTAATTTTTGTTAATTTTGTGTGCTTATTTTTATTGCTAAATAAAAGATTTTTGATTCTATTTACAGTTTTAATTGCTTGTATGAAACTATCCCACTGCGTCTGAAGGTGCCCCTTATGCTGTATGAAAGTGCCCCAAATGTGGGGAAGATTCGTACGAATTCCAGTTTGAACTTAATTTACTGTTATGCAATAATTACATAATCGTCTGACAATTTTTCATATTGATCTCAGATAGATATACTGTTCAATGAATTAGTCGAAACAAAAAAAAAATAAATAAAATGTAAAAAACGTACAAAGGGCCCGATCTTCCCCTATTTGTTTAACTATTTTAAAATAAAAGGTTGGTCTCAATGCTAGTTCCGAACTGCAGTTCACATATGCTGATAGATGTTATAAGTAATAACTCACACATTGCCTCGAGGCCACTATTTCACTTCTGCAATTGAATCTAAAATACCATAATATAATATTGTATATACAAATAATGCGATCGTGTCGTATTGTAAATGGTCCGTTTTAGCATTGCGAATCAGATATAGCATTTTACCTTCGGGTTTTTCGAATTGTTACGTTTTTCGATGGTTTTATTTCACTTAGCTCGCTTTCATTATGTTTTGTCGAAAAAAAGTAGTTTCGCATGTTTTATTATTTAGTTTAAATAAGTTTTCTTTGTATTCGCCGATATTTTTTTCTCAGTATTCTCTGTATTTTTTTTATTATATTGTGCATTCGTGTTGTTATGTAATTTGAAATATCCCTTTTAGGCTGAGGTTTTAAATTTGAAATTCAATTATGAAAAAAAGCTATTAAAAAATCTATTCGCGTTATGTACTTGTTAGTGAAAAGTTGATTATTGAAAACCAGAAAAAAAATCGAATTAAACGAATAATAGTATTCATTCCAGTCGGAATTATATTTGGTTTCTATAAATCGATTTTTCGATTTTGCGATAATTTTCTTTTTCTTTTCAGAGGTAAATCATGTAGCTACCGATTTTGGTCAAGAAAATGCAGTTAGTGATTAGATTCGTGCATCATTTGTCTATAAATTAACTTCGCAATTTCACAGTTGTTTCGGCGTTATTAAGAAGAAGAAAGAGCGCATAATTTCGCGATGTCTGAAGAGGAGCCAACAACGATAAACTTTTTACAACGTCGCTTACGTGCAGTTAAAAGAGCAGTGGGCTGTTTGGAAGGGCAACTTGAACGTAAAATGAAGGAGAAAGCTACTGACAATCTTATAATTTATGTAAAAGTAGAGTTCAAAGAACTTGGAGAAGCTATGAGAATCCTTTATAGAAATTTATAACGAAATTTTGGAGGAATGCGACAGTTTAGAATCGTCAGAAGCAATTAAAATCTAAACTGAAACTGACAAAGAATTTGATGATCTAAGAGGTTTTAACGCTCAGCTACGATCTTTCATAGCTCAAGCTAATAAAAAAGTCCTAAATCCTCCACAAACGCCTTCAAGAGAATCCTATTGTACCTTCTGCATCAAGCACTTTCGATGCTGCACAAAATTTGTCCCAGCCACAGTTACCTTAGATTAAATTCCGGAGTTTAGTGGCGATATCAGAAGTTTTATGACTTTTAAAAACTTGTTTCATAACTTCATTTATGACAATGTGGAAATGCTAGGAGTGCAAAAGTTATATTATTTGCACGAATCCTTGAAAAATTAACCTGTTGACTTCTTACGTGATTTCAATTGGTAATGCTTATGAGCAAGCTTGAGAGTTGCTGTATCAAAGGTATGAAAATAAACGTGCCGTTGTGGCGTCTTACATTTTCGTGATCTGGTCAATAATTCGGCCGTTGAAAATGAAAATGGTATTCGAGATATAAACTAGATGGAGTAGACATAATTGTACATGGATTAAAATTCTGCCAAATGCCATTTGCAGACAAGGACTCTGTTTCACAATTCTTAGCCTATTTTGTGTCTACCGAAGTAGATCCCGAGACTTGTAAGGATTGGGAAAACAATGTTTTATAGAAACTGCACGTCATCTAAATTATGATGAATGTAGTAAGTTTCTGTTAAGCTCTACTTTTAGTATAGAAGATCGCGAACTGGTTGGAATCAACGGCTGCTTGTTCTCCAAATAAACCTATTTATCCGAAGACATTTGTTTCTTACGCACCAGAGTGTTTACTTTGCAATAGGGATCATCTGTTAATTTTGTGCCGAAAATTTATGAACCACCTTATGAACACTAAGATTTTATTAAAGGAGCTAAATGGTGCATTAAATGTTTTACTTCCTTTCAACAAACGAATGAATGTCATGTAAAGAGTTGCAAGCATTGTAACGGTAAAGATGATGCACTATCACAGCGAGACATGGCTTATGAGTTGTCAGGATGTGTTATATCATACTTGCCGGACACATCTGACAATAGTGTACATTTTCAGTTTTATCAGGGCAGATTAAAAATTATTCTGTGTTTTAAGAAAACCAACTCCCACAAAAATATTTTAGTTAAAAGGTGCAACAATTTTACCTACTCTTGCTTGGCTCAGGTGTTCTTTAATTCAGGATCTGCAACGTCATTTATCTTCGAGGCCTTTCTGTCAAAAGAACAAAATTCGCATTTACAATAAGGGAAAGTTATCCGTCATTGATGTGAACCATTCGGATATCATTAATAATTCTGCATCCATTGTACTGTAGTCAAGAATTTCAGATTTTTTTATTGTTGTTGAGTTTGATGTTGCGCCAGTCACGCCTTGCTGTGTCAAACCATTTGAGATTTAATATCTATTCAGAACCAGTTGGTAAATTTGCAATTTTCAGATTGAAAGCTACAAAGATCAGAAATAGACATACTACTGGGTGCTGAGTACACTGAATTGTGCTCCCTCAATGAAAGCAAATGCCATCAAGGAATGCAACGATAAATCGCATGAAAAAACTTATTATATTCCATAAAGGGCTGTTCTTGTCCCGTCTTAAATGTATTCGATACTACGCTGAACCTACTTCGCAGTTTATGGCTCATTCACCCGGCCAATGGGTAACCTTTGAGGCACCATTCAATTTCTGTAGTATAGTTTTCGCATACTCTATTAATCACCATACTTGGCAGTACACCAAAACATACGACGCATTTTTCATATGCCGCTTTACTTGTGTGCAGTTCATGTGGAAACAGTAAGCGATCTTTCTGCTATCAGGTTTTTAGACGCATTCACACGGTGCTTTACTACCCACAGAGAATCTTCGTCCATCATATATTTCGACAATGCCACAACTTTGTCTGACGCATATACTATGGTAATCATGAAGCTATTAGCTTCCAAACGCAGATAGGTGAACTCCTTGTTAGTTGGCACTGCGGGCGCTGCTGTTGCAGTGTGGCCATAGTGTTCAGTGAAAATTCTGCTCATTTCCTTTTAACAGAATGGTAGGCGCTGTTTCTGCAGTCGTCGCCATAAATATGATTAATGTTTCATAATTAAAAACTATAAACTTTGCTTTATAGTGATGGAGAAAGTCATTGAACTTTCGGATAATTGTTTACAGACGCTAAGCGCTGTGTTCTATATAGGTTTCGTGCTTGATGGATCTAACTGCTTTTTAAACATCCCGTGTTTCTTCTTCCTTAATTATTTATAGCCAGATTCCTTTGTCCGTTTGTACTGTGGGCTCTGTAATTGCAGATGTGGCCATGGTATGGGACAGCTAACTCCTTTTGCTCTTACCTTCGTCATTTCTTTTCTTTTCAGGATACATACGTTTGGCATTTTTCGACGTTGATTGTTATTGTTTCTCCATCTTTGGTATAGCATTCTTTATCAGATTCCATTCCTTGTTACTCCTAATTGCTGCTATGTACACATGTTGATGGGTAATCGTCCGTTGCTGACAAGCCCAGGGAAAAACCCAAACAAGAAAAAAAAAAAAAAAAAAGCTTCCAAACGCGTCAGTGTTTTAATTTTAAATACATTATTATTTTGTATAATAGGTAATTGAAATAATGTGCTCTTAAAATTTTAATAGGAATTTCCGAAAGTATTTCTAAACGAACCATTTACTGTACATTTTCGTTGCTGGTTGTTAAGAATCGGGTTGCCTGACGCGATAGTGATAAAATGTAATTAAACACTATCGAGGCTGCATTTAGAGCGAAATTTTAAGCCATTCTCAGTATTATCGGACCAGATTTGTTCATTCTGATTTTTTGGGGGATTTGCAAAGTCTTTTATGTTCACATTAATTCAATTATATATTCTTCAATAGTGGATTATTTGTCATGCAATTGGATCATCGGAAGAATATGGACTCATTAACATATGAACTTATATCATTACTACATAGAAATCTATTTTATCAACTCACTAAAAAAACAACATCTATAATAACGCTTCAAAGTGTTTTGAAATATTCCGAGTTTATACCCTCGAAAGAGTTCGTTAAAATTTCTACACTAATACTGATTTAATGAAGAAATTTAGGCTTTTGCGAAATGTTTGCTACATTTTGATTTTTGAATTCTTTCATACTTGTTAAAATGTAGGACACTCTTTTTGTAATTCCGCTTATTTTACAAATTCGTTAATGTATTCAAATCTTCTGAATTTGAAATGAATATTAACAAAAATCCCCAGTTAACATTTCAAGCGAAAAAGCGGTTTTCTAACAAATCTATTGAATATTTACATACAAGAATCCAGTACCGGTTCGAATGCCGAACAAGTTAAGCGAAATGACATTGAATTATATATCTTAAAATCAACGAGCCCTCAGGTAGTCTATTAACAGCTGTAATGTGTACGTTAATTTAACACGTACCACGCATCTAGTGTAAATCTCAGCTGATAAAGATGTTTCTACTATAAAAGCGCAATCGGAACTCAAACTCGGCACTGATTAGATTTCCGTCAGTGTATACGTTACTTGTAACATTTAACGTTTTGCAAAGTACTCTATACAAGATGAAAGTCATCTTCTTCACGTTGACGATTTCTGTACTTTTCGCTTCAATGCAGGTAATCTCGTTTCACTTCTATAGAATAACAGCCTTACTAATCGGTATATAATATTTAAACGGAAATGTTATTTTTAGCCTCTTACGCGTAAAAAAACGTTAATTGTTCGATTATTAATAATTAAATTTGCACATTGTTCTAGTTACTACTGATCTTTACAATGATAATTTTAAGATTTAATTTATGAGAATACCTGTATAAAAGATAAAATTATTAACAGAAGTAAATGATGTTTATTGTAAACTTTTTTTATTTCTTCATAGAAATTCAACTGTCAATTCAAAGACGATCTTAAAAACAAATTTTTCACTAAAATAATTACTCAACAAAAACTAATACGATGAAATTTTTCCGAACACTTTTTGTATTGAAATGTCACAAGGAAGCGAAGCTCTATTATCCGCGAGCGAAAGCCCAACAGGCAGTAAACGTATTAGCAGTCTTGTTTCCTCTAGAATTATTTGAAACCAACACACGGTTTACAGCTTACATAAGTTGGTTAATAATCGGCCTGCAGATTGAAAAGAATTAACCCGCTACATTGCACTTACAGTCTACTGGAATAGTGATGGAGAGTTTTTGAACCGCTCGTATTATATTTTTCAAATTAAGTTTTTTTCGATAGTCTCCTGATTAACAGAGATGTATAGAAAAATAAAAAAAAAAAAAAAGGCAAAGAGGAGACAATTATAGCATAAATTAGAATTTTCTAATGCGACGGAACATTACTTTTCCGAGTAAAAAAGTATATCGCAAACATTGTAAAATATCTAATCTTTTTGGGTATAATGGACATTTTTCAGAAGTTTAATTAAAACCAAAAACTGAGATTTAGAAAATATGTTTGTTCCCTTCCCATCGAAACAGCTTGCAATTTAAAATTCAATTATAGTTTGTTTTTTTGTTAATTCATTTAAATAACATACGGAGAACCCACAAGGTAATCGCCCATCTGTAGGTTCTCAACACAGCTGTAACGTTTATTTGTAATAAAGGCTACAATCGATCATATACAATTAACTGCTATAAATAACAAACGTGTCACAATTCTTAACACACAAAAAAAAAGTAAACGTAATATAACTCTCCACTAAAAATAAGAACACATAATCAAAAAATAAACAAAACAAAGTAAAAAGAAAAAAACAATTTCCTACACACTCCGATTTTTTAAATAGTCCCCAAACCACTTGTTTTGTTTGTTAACAATACCGATGTTCCACAATTAGTTTATAGTTTCGTTTTAAGTATAGAATTTAAGTTTCTCATTCAAAAAAAATCTGTAAAAGTGTGCAGTCAAATAAAGAGAAAGAAAACTTTGCTATTCAAGGGCGTCACCAGCCGATGAGCCAGGGGGAGGGGCAGGATGGCAAGATGATAGAAAGAGGATATGAGTTATAGGAAAAATAAAATGTATAAGTTGTAAAGGCTTAATATTTTATTAAACAAGAATATAATCTTAATTAATACATAATTTTCGTGGGTTTCTGGTAAATTGTTCTCCACTACTTTATTATAAAAGTCTTCTAAATTGTCCTATGAATACTCCTCTATGGCCAGTTGATTAAAAAGTTTCAAGGCTCCAGGGAGGGCAGCTGTCCCCTGCTGCCACCCCCTGGCGATGCCCATGTTGTTATTTATAAACGGTTTTAAACGCTGCTTTTAGAGTTGCTTTTTCTGATGACGAAAACAAAAATACGCTTGATAAAGAGATCTTCTTGAAGCAGTTTACCTCTTGGCACGAGATTCTTTTGAACTAATTAATATTTGCGAACATATTTATATTTATCAGTTACCACTCGTGATGCGGAATGAAAGAGTTTTTTATATTTCTTAATTAGCCGTTTCAGAAAAATAGTACGACCTACATATTTTCAGCCATGATTCTTGTATATATTAATTACAACGTAATTCTAAGGCTACCCCCCATTAGAAAAATGTTCCAATTTTATGTAATGTTTGTTATATTTCATAGGATTTTTGCTATTATGATATTAAAAAAATGTCACAATTTTATGTAACGACAAATGTAACAAAGAAATGTCTTAATTTTATGTAACGAAAGTTAAATGTTAGGATAGGATTTTTGTGATTATGTTACTTTTTTTTTGTTGATGCCAGTAAGAATTACGTTGTAAATTTTGATCATTTTATACAAAGTATAGAAGAGAAAGAGACAGAAATGAAAGCAAGAGGGGTCAAGGGGTACAGAGCCCTTTGCGAGGCCAAAATGGACGAGTTTATATATATATATATATATATATATATATATTTCTTTAATCCGAATTGCCGTTATTTTTCACGCAATATAAGAACTCGTTTTGGTCGAATTGGTGTTTATTTGTGTTCTCTATGTGTAATTATTTAGCGTATAATGTATTTTGCTATTTACCATTAGATCTTTCATTAATGACTATAAAAGTTCGATTCTTTCCAATATCGCATCTGTCATTATAATGCTTTTCATTTTCAACTAAATTCAGAAATTTCGATATTTTATAAGAACCCTACTGTATATATATATATATATATATATATATATATACGGTTGTTGGTCTAATTAATAAATAGTTTCTCGGTATTTTAATTAGGCACATTAAATAATCTATTTCTGATCTTTGTATTTTGTTGTTTTAAGATTCATTTAAGGGTGGTAAAGGGAGTTTAGTTTAATTTATGAAATAAACCGTAATTAACTGCTCATTATCGGAGAAATAGAGAGAGAGAGAGAGTGAATAGCGCAGGTCTTACTATTTTTGAACAACAATCTTCACGTGTCAATTTTCACTTTTCTTTGATTGGTTCCGTCGCATGTGCCGATCAGTTTTCCAGAATAAAAGAAAATATCCTACGTTCTTTTTTGAGTTCCAACTACCGATGCCGAGTTTAATTTAGATTAATTTTATACTTATTTTGCGAAGCGGTGATGAACGAAAATCTGTGATATTACTGGTAGGAATAATCGCGAACGAAACTACATTACTACCGTAGTTCAATAATGTCTGGATAATAACGTACGAGTACTTACTGATATATTTTTCAATTTTCTATAAAGATGAAACGAAACGTAAACAGCTTCCGCGGTAAAGTGATATTATTAAGCGCTATTTAAAAATACGAAACGCGTTTACGCTGCCAGAAATGATTTGCAATAAATATGAAATAAATAAATTCCCCTTAAATAACAAACAGAAATGAGTATATATTTCAATAACTTAAAATAACTTACTTTAGAAACGTTTTTTCGGACATAGCCAATCATTAGTTAATAACACAGAGGTGCACTTTCGAATAGAACTGAAAAGCTGTAGTGTATTTGTAGTTATATTTGAGTGTACTCAGTGTTTTGTTAACTGATGATGGGCTATGCTCGAAAAAATTTTATAAATATATAATAAACAGGTTATGGGTTCACCTACATTTAATTTTATTTTTAATGACAGATGATGCGTCAAATGGCTTTTTGCATATTTAAGCGTTGAATCAATTCTAAAAGAAATGAGAAATCATTATTAAACTTTAGGTCATTTACGAAACAATCTCATATACTACCGCATATAATGACGCTTTGGTACGTGTTGTTTTATTGAACTTTTTCAGTATCTTTCACTGTTTTATAAATTCTTAACTCAAACATTGAAACTTGTTAACTTTTTTCTTTTTTTTCTAAATTTTTTAATGTGAATCATAAATATTTGATCGGTTTTTTTTTTTGACCGACTTCCAAAAAAAGGGCGGTTTTACGTTCGTTGCGTGTGTTTCTTTTTATGTTTGTTCACGCATAACTATTGACCATGTGGACCGATTTTACTGATACCCCGTTTATTCGAAAGTGCACCGTTTAGTACGATGTGTAATGGTGAACACAAACCCGGTGTAGCCATTGAAGTAAACATTAGATAACAAACGCGATTGACGTAAAATATTATCAGTGTTGTTTTTCGTCCCTAATAGGCACTCATTTTAAGAATAATCGTAACATTTTTACTCTAAATTATCGTTTAGCGAGTAATTATTATTTACTTTTTAACCTATTTTTATTCATTTTCAGAATAAATCATCAAGTCGATATTTTTGTTTTTAAAAAATATTTTATGTGTATTTATGTATAGAACCCCGAAGAATTAAGAAAATTTTTTCAAGAAAAAATTAAAATTGTACATATCGTCGTACGTGAATCTAAAATACGGCTGTCCACTTTCTTCTGGCGATTTATGGAAAAACGGGAAAACAAAATTCGTACGAAGAATCGGAAAAATAATAGAAATAAAACTTCCGAAATAGCGACGTTAAAAAGTAACGGGAAGAGAGATTGTAACGTTTAATAAAAATAAATATTTTCAGGTTATCGTTTCAAATTGCTAATTTTTTTCCCGTAAAATATATTTCATTAAACCAGAAATTTTACCCAGTCCAAAGAAAGACGAGTGCATTTAATTACGATAATAATTTCCTATACGTGAAACTGAATAACAATAATTTTGTAAGTAATGAAATAAATTTTTCACTGCAATGTAACTTCGAGTGCGTTTACCTGTATTTATTACACACACATCGGTAACAAACACGGAACTAACCGTACCATACGTAGATAATGAAAAGAGTGAATGAAATTTATGTAAAAAAGGAAGACTAATTTTTTTCCGTATTTACTTTTAGGATTCCGCACCATGTAATGCACAGAATCCTAATAAGATGATTTAGAAACGACAAAAATATTCAATTAAAATATGCAAATAACTCGTCTATGTCTAGTTAATTTTTTAGAGGAATGTTCGAATTCAGCATTTTATCCACTCCTTCTGGAAAGTTGTTCCAATACGTTCGTTTATTATATAAAGAAGGGGAGGTTTTTCTCTTGTTATTAAGCCTGTGCTTATTACTATGGTCAGAAATAAGTCAAAACACGTGTTAGTCTTATAGTCGAGCATTGATATTCACCTAGTTATGAAAAAATCGATCGCGTCAGTAGCTTTATTTATTATATCCGTTGGCCAATAGGTTGGCTCGCCAGTAGCGTAATACGTAAGGTTTTCGATGTGCATAATTTTTCTCAATAGAGACTACCTCTTGTATTGGTGAACTTTGATGCCCAGTGCGTATTTTTTGCATTCCAGTCACCGCCTGCAATGAACCTGTCGCTTAAGCTCCGAAAATATTTCCTTAATTTTTGTTCGTAAAGTGTATGGTTTGGTGGGCAGTAACTAGCTGAGATCGCAATTCCTACAGACCAATATCCTTTTTGCCTATCCTATCCAAAGTCCTGGAATAATCTGAAAAAGACTCATCCGCTTATTATGGAAGAAAATATTATAATACCTGACCACCAGTTCGGATTTCAAGGAAAACACTCGACTATTGAACAGGTTCACCGAATCCAACGTACTATCCAAGATAGCTTTGAAGTTAAGAAAATATGTGTATTCCTGGATATAAAACAAGCCTTTGATAAGGTTTTTCACCGTGGTCTGTTATACGAAATTAAGAAAAAACTTCTTCATCCTTATTACCCCTCCTTCTAAAGTCTTACCTTGAGGATCAAACGTATCAAATTAAATTCGAGAATAGACTATCTAACATCTATCCTGTATCCGCT
The DNA here is from genome assembly GCA_039619475.1 of Icerya purchasi. NCBI lineage: Eukaryota > Metazoa > Arthropoda > Insecta > Hemiptera > Monophlebidae > Icerya > Icerya purchasi. The sequence continues at coordinate 250,135,499 of CM077116.1, forward strand.
GATGTGCCTAAAGGTAGTGTGTATTGGGTCCGGTGCTCTACCAAATGTTCACTGCAGACTTCCCTGACAGTGAGGATGTAACTATTGATACATTTGCAGACGATACTGCTCTTATTGATGCTGGAATGGCGACAAATAAATTACAGCTGGCGCTAACAAAATCTGAAATAAAGTCAATGAGAAAAAGTGTAAAGACATTAATACATTATAAACTAGTGATAATTTATCGAACTGGATTACCAGTACAGACTGTTTATATGCATGCGTTATACAACATTGTAGTCATTAAAATATATGTGATATAACGTTTATCTTAACATTCCACCAAACAAAGTATCAACATTGTATTTTTAATTTTTAAATATGTATCTACATACTAATAACATCAATCAATTAATACTTTTAGGAGACTTAAATTTTCGTAATATTCTATGGGATAAAGTAAATAATTCAAGAGGCAAGAACCTTTTAAAGTTAATACTACAAGCTTTCGACTTACGATTATTAAACATTAAAGATGACTATACATTCAAAAAGGAAGAAGCAAGTAAGCACAATCGACTTAACTTTAGTAACTAATAACGTTATAGATTCCATATTAAATTGGAAAGTTAGTAGAGAATTAAATGCCAGCGATCATTTTTACATTTATTTCACGTTAAATCTTGAAAAGAATGATATGATTACCACAATAAATTATAATAAATTGAACTTAAACATCACTAACTTTGCCTCTCTTATAGATTTAATTGTGCAATGCACTTCAATTGAACCGATATTGATAACTGGTTATCACAATTTCAAATTTATGTTACTACAGTTTAGCATATTCTAAAACCATTAAGAGAAAAACAACAGTTTATTGGTGGACACTAGTGAGACTTGCAATACAAGAAACAATTAGTCAGTAAATATTATAGGAAATTTTGTAATTATAATAATTCTGTATTATTAAAAGTAAAGTATTATACTACTTATAAAGAAATTTTTGAGGAATACAAACATAAAATCAAACAGGCGGAACTGTAAGCCTGGAAAAATTTAGTATATGAAAAGACAGCATTCGGGTTAAAATATAAGATTTTATAAAGCCAGTTCAAATACCTACATGAGATGAATGCGCTTATTCTGATGAAGAAAAAGTTAATTTGTCGAGTACTAAATTGTATTTAAAGTCAAACCTTTTTGCACTTATTTATACAAGCACTAGTATCTCAGATAACGTAACAGTGAGTAACACTGACATATCCTTTATTATTAAAAACCTTAAAAATAAAATTTCCACTGGTTTGGACAATATTTCCAATGGATTTTTAAAATTTATTTAGCAATCGATTTCCTTATGTTATACCGGCATTTATGAATCTGTTGTTTAAGCATAATTATTTTCCGGATCACTGGAAAATATCTAAGACTGTAATATTACCTAAAATAAATAAACCGCTAACTGATTCTTCTTCGTATAGAGCTCTATATCTCTGCTCTCAAATGTTAGCAAGATCTATGATAAATATATATTAAATAAATTAAAAGAATTCAATCGCAGAAATAACGTAATTAATAACGATCAATATGGAGCTCTTGAAAACAGGTCGGCGGAGTTAGCTATCTTCAATGTTTTACAAGCTATTAAATGTTATAAAAAAAAAATCGTACAACGTATGCCTATTAATCTTAGACATTACTAAAGCTTTTGATAGTATAAATTTAAATAAATTAATTGTATTGCTATTCGACTTGGGCTTGGACGATAACTTATTAACTATATTAAATTACTACTTTCATAATACTTTTATTAATATCGAATCGTGTACCCAGAAATATCCTGTTGTGACGGGAGTGTTACAAGGATCAGTGTACTAGAACCGTATTTGTGGAATATAGTTTTTTCTAGACTTTATCATATTTACTTACCTCGACACTGTAAACTAATAACGTTCGTTGATGATATTGCAGTTATTATAGGAGATAAGTCTGAATACACTCTAAGTAATAAAATATATAATATATATATATAGTACTATTGAAAAATTTCTAAATGAATCTGGACTAAAAATTAACGTATTAAAAACAAACTACATGCTATTTAATTCTAAAATTCGTAATAGACAATTAAATTTAACACTGCACGCACGGGTTAAATATTAATAAAGTATCAAATACTGAATACTTAGGTATCTTAATTGATAATAACTTGAAATTTTACGATCATTTTAATAGTATTAAAAATAAGTTAACTAAATTTTTGTTTATCTTTAATCAACTTTATAATAATAATTGTAAACTAAATTATACTAAAGGGATTATTTTATATAAGACAGTCATTTTACCAAACCCTTTACGCAAATATGATTAAACTTAAAAGATTTCAAAAAATATTAACAAATTACTGAAGATTACTAGCCATTAAATTAATTAAATCATATAAAACAGTAAGTTATTTAGCGTCAGTGGTTACAGCTGGAATTATGCCACTGAAGTTTGAAATTAGGAAACACATAAATTTATTTTGCATTAAAAATAATATTACTACTTTATCGCTTGACTTCAATAATGCCTATTACGAAAATGGTAAATTTACTTATGAGAATAAAACCTTTAACGTAAAACAGTTTAAAAGATTATTGCATGACTATTACCTGACGCAATATCAGACCATGTGGGATAATTACAGCATAACTTACACTTTCTTCCCTAACATATTAAATAGAATGAACAATATAAATTACATACCAAATTTTTTTATCGTACAATTTCTCACTGGTCACGGAAATTTTAAAGACTATCTAACCGATTTAAAATTACTGATTCGTCAAATTGTATTAAATGTAACTTTCCCGATACGATTGCTCATATCTTAGCTGGATGAAATAGCACTGATCTCCATTTTCAGTGCTCAACAGTAATAACTAAGAAATTTTAAATGTTTAAACTCATGGTAAAAAAGGATTCATGTCAAAGAAGGGGTAATCTTAATTGCTGGAAGGAAATGGAAGAGGTATTATTTATTTATTTTATATGATTATAAACTGAATCCTCCCGACCTTAAGACTAGGAATATAGAGAAGATAACTAGAGCTACGTCCAAAATTACATATATTAAGCCTAAAGGTATAAATAATTATATTGATAAAACAAAGAACGCTGTACTGATTGACTTGTTAGGAATATTATAAAAATAAAGAATAAAAAAAATTGCCTCCTAGAAATTAAAAGTTGGCTGTTGAGCAACTACAATGGCTGCAACTGAAAGAGGTGGAAGGAGTATGTGATAAGTGATTTTTTTTTCTTTTTATATTTTCTTAGTTAATTATATATGTATATTTTTTTTTTTAGTTTAAATTTTTCTTTTCTCTTTTTTTTTTTTTTGCATTGGGTTTTTATACGAATTGCTATCGTCTTTTGCCTTGTTTTGTTTAGATTTTGAATTGTGCGTTATGCTGTTATTTTTAGTGGAAATTTATATTACGTTTGTTTTTACTTTGTTTTGTGGCACATTTGTTAGTTAAGCGGTTAATTGTATATGATAGATTGTAACTTTATTACAAATAAACGTTGTAACGGTGATGAGAACCTACAGACGGGCGGTTGTCTTGTGGGTTCTCCATATGTTATTTAATAAATAAAAAAAAAAAAAAATTGACCAAAAATTAATTTCCGTAAGCAACATATACAAGTATTAATTAACCGCAAACAATGTAAGGTGAGGGTGATCTGACACCAAAAACTTTATTGGATGGGTCGTTTTGACCTCACCATCATAAAATTTGTACTACTCTAATGCATAATACATTTGTCTCATCACCGGTATTATCCGAAGTGAGAACCCCCCTCCCCCCAAAGGAGGAAAGGTGTAGGCAGGTTACATTCGCACTACGAAATGTAGCCTGCCCGCCAACTAAAATTAATGGCGAAACAGTTTCAATTAGGAATGAAGTAAATTACCTTGGCTTGCACTTGGACAATAAATTAAGGTGGAATAAAAACGTCTCACAAAAAAAGAAAGCACTTGGATATAATGCTGGGGAAACTCTACTGGCTTCTTCGTCAGCATTCCGGGTTCTGGATCGAAAACAAATTATTAATATATAAAATAATATTAAAACCAGTATGGAATAAGGCCTGATCTTATGGGATTGTGCTAAAAATACACATATCAATAAGATTTTTCAAAATAAGGCCATTAAACTTATTATGTCACGTCCTTGGCACATCTCCACGGACACACTCCAAAGGGACTTTAACATACCTTAAGTACAGGAAGAAGTAAAACTTGTTGCCTAACGGTATACTAGTCGCTTAGAAACCATCCCAACCTGTTGACTATCAATCTGCTTGACAACAGCCAAGAAATTCGACGGCTGAAGCGCTCTAGAATCTTTGACTTTGCTTAAAATTTGAATAGATATCCCCGGGGAACCTTGATGATAGTGGTGGCCCCTTACGCGTTAATTTACATTCCAATACTATTGCTTGACGGTCTTTGGAGACCAGTTGTAATTAATATAAAGATTAAAAAAAAAAAAAAAAAAAAATCCTTCACAAAAATTTTGAAGTTAGCAAAAAGATCAAAAAAGCACCCTTTGCGGCATGAAAAATCAGATTTCGTTGTTCTGAATTTAGTATTATGCGAATATAAATATTATGGTATCTTTAAGTTAACAATTCTCAGTGCATGAAATATCATGCTTGACTGAACTTTTATACACCGCAATTAGCTATAATGAAATATTCAGTGCTTTATTTCTTGGGCTGCAAGCCTTAGTGGAAAAATCTGTAAATTGTTTCAAAATCATCAGCTATGTGCCGTAAATAACTGCGTACTTATACCGGTATATACAGTAGACGCTCGGTTATCCGACACTTTTGGGGGGAATTGAATGTGTCGGATAACTGAAAAAGTCGAATAATACGGAATTTTTTCAATTTTGTTTTTGTTTTTTAATTTTATTACATAATTATAAAGAGAACAATTACAGTTGAGAAAAAAATTTCAGCATAAAAATTATTTTTTTAAAAAGGTATTCATCGACAATTGTTTCACCTTACTTATTCGTTGTTGGGCTGCATAATCTCGCCATTTTCGGAAAATTAACGCCGTCAACGCTGCGAAATAGATTTCAGTCGACAGTTTTAAGTGGACCAGAAAGTAAATGGCTAATCGTGGGAAATTTTTATATCTCTCGGAGTATGTTGTAGTCGTGTTACATTATCATTGGAATGCATAGTTGATGCTAAAAAAATCGAGCGAAAATCAAAATTATCACATATTAAATGTGTGTTGTGCATGATTATTCGCTTCCCTGAGAGATTTTTTAGTGTCGGATAATACGGAGTGTCGGATAACCGAGTGTCGAATAACCGAGCGTCTACTGTATTTATATTTTTTTAATTTCTAAACCAGGACCGAAGGGAATAGGCAAGGTTTAGGAGGGCCTTTGCTGAAGATATGGGCTTTTAATTTTAGTGTATATCAGTTTTTTATTTTTAATGTATTAATAAAAATGTTTATAAGTACTACACGCTTTGTTTATAGCATTGTAGCGGCTAATAAATAAATAATAAAAAAATAATCAAATCTCTAAACCCCCCACCTAAGTATGTCATTAACGGTAGAGAATTAATATCTTAGGACAAGTTTCTTCTGATACACAAGTACTTCAGACAATTGAAAATATGAAGAAAATAATGTGATTTTCTTCCGAATGTATTTTCAAAGCGGTTTATCCACTATTAATCGTTCCAGAAGAAACCTGGCTAAACTTATTTTTTCCTCTACGCTTACAGCTATTCAATTCCTGTTTTCCCAAAACGTCCATAAAGAACTTAAAATACGATCGTTTATCCCGCAGCCTTAATTATTCCGTTTCGGCATAGTTTGCAATATTCCTACTGACCAGTCCATCGATGAACTTCTCTTGAACTGCTCTTCTGAGGTGCCAATTTCGAATATCCGAAAGTTACAGAAAAGAACTTCTGAAAATTCATTTGTGGCGATTCCTGTTATCGAAATTAAATTTTCAAGCTCGACTCTTCCATCTTTTGTTAATTTCTACGATGCCTTGCTGATAATTCTAATCCAAAAATTTTCCCGTCTTACGAGACTCTTCAAAGAGGAAACAGCATAATTATTCTAGTAGTTCCTGTTCTTCCTATATTAGATTACCTTCCCGAAAACATTATTCCCAACCGAAATCACTAAATCCATTTAATAAACATTATTCCAATTTAACCATTAATGCCGGCTGTGAAGTCAATAATCATTCCCTACTCAAAATGTTCGACTGAAATTCATTCTTCCTGTAAACCAATGAATATTGACATATCTCCGACCGTCAATAATTCTGTTTCTGCTGATCCAATTTCTTTCCAAAAATGATATAATTTCTTCCTTATCGTCTACTCTTAATAAGTTCAGTATCGCTAATTTGGATGATAAGATATCAGCTTTATGTCAGGTTTTGCGGTCTTAGAGATTCTCATTTGTCCTAATTTCGCTTTTTGCTCCTTATATTAACATGTATTGTTTCTATTATTTCTGATGTGTTTTCTCTCCTTCGCCTAAATATTCATTTTCTCGCTCATATGTTTTGGTTTCTTGCTTCTCTCTATGCCGTTCCCTGGCTTCCGTTTTTATGTATAAGGATTCCTAAAACTAGTTATATGAATTATCGGTACACGACTATCAACAGAATGTGTTTTGTCAGTATCAGTGCTGATTTCACAAGAATTTTTACTTTCTCTCAGCACTTTTTCTTGATGTTGCTTGCCTCCTTTAATTAGGTTGGTTGATAGCATACAGGGAGTCAGACGCAATGAATTGTTTGAGCGATGGGTGTTGCTGCTCCCGAATAAATTCTACTCTATATCGTTTTCCTTATTACTTTACATTTACTTTTCTGTTATTTAGTTATATATTTTCTGTAATGCTGTCCGTTGGTGTTGTTTGCTGCCTTTGACTAGGTTGGTTAATAGCGTACCACGGTCCATACGCAATGATTTATCTGAACGGTTGGAGTTTATAAAAGTTCTCTGTCAATTATGCTTGTCCTTCTTTCCTTAATCCTCGCGTGGTTTGAATTCAAGTTGGATTGTGCGGATGTCTGCATCATAGTCTGTCAGACTTCTTACTTTTACTCTCGCTATTTGGGTTTTCCATTTTTTTCCTATCATCCTGATAGCTCACGTTCGCCTTCTTTCATTCATTCTCTTATTTTTTATATTTCTCGCTTTTCCCTTTATTATGCCTAGTCAACTTAGAATATTACAGCAGAACTGCCGCAGACTTAGACCAAATAGAAATTCTTTTGAGAGTTTTATGGATCAACATAACTATCGCGCTGCTCAGAGAAACTTGGTTAAAAGATTCCTCTGACATTGTCATTCGTGGTTTTTCTTTAATTAACTCTAATCGCTGTGACGGATATGGTGGTTCAGCTATTCTAATCAGAAATGACGATCATTTTTTAACTCACGACATTTATCCTCCTATTCCATCTAATCCGTTAAATCCAAATTTCGTCCGCATCTCAATACTTAATAAATCCTTAAATCCATTTAATCTCATCTCGGTTTACATTCCTCCTAACTTTGATCTACGTACCTTCCCTCTTCAATCATTTATTAATTCTCTTCCTCACCGTCCTATTATAACCGGCGATTGGAATGCACACTCACTTGCTTGGAATTGTAGTCGGTACAACAGTAATGGTTTCGCACTTGAAAATTTTATCTTATAAAATAATTTTATCCTCCGTAATGATGGTACGCATACTTGCGTTAAAAGTCATTTGTCCTCCAGTTCCATAGACCTATCATTCACTTCTCCTAATGTTAGTCTCAAATGTTCATGGTCAACTCTAAACGGTACCTTTAGGGGTGAACGTATTCCTACCATCATCACTTTTAACGACTTCCCTTATCATGCTCCTTATAAGCCTCTTCACTCTCCCAAATGGATCCGCTCTAAAGTAGCTCTCGTAGATTCTTCGCTTTCTTCAATTCCTCTTAATTTAAACTCATCCTCCTAACACGACTTCTTTATTGAATCAATCTCCTCTGCCTTAACTTATTTTTCTCCTCCTGGCCGACTAACTCTCAACAAAAAACCCAGAACGTCCTCCTCATTGTGGTGGAATGAAGACTGTAAGGCGGATTTTAATTTAAGTATGTCTACTTATAGAGCTTTTCGCCCTTGTCCTTTTCTTTCCAACTAAAGCCAGATTTGTTTTTAAAACAGCTAAGAAAAATTCATGGAAAAGCTTTTGCTTCTATTTTTCTCGATCCACTCCTATTTCTCATGTATGGAAAATGGCTAAGACCTTTACTTGCTTGGATTACTGTTACTTCATTTATGGCAATTCTTCCACGTCTCTTTTTTCTAAATTAGATCGTATTCAAAATACCTATCTTCGTCTTTGCCTTGGTGCCCTGAGATCAACTGCAGTGGCGGCTATCCTTACTGAAACTCATATTCCTCCTTTCTTCATTCGTAAATATTACTTGGGATATCGCTTCTTGTTTAAGCGTATGCCTATTCTTCTTCACTTGTTTCATCTTATTCTTCTATCCTTCATAAATGGCGATTTTCCTCAAATAAAACTCTAATTTTATTCCCCTTATATTTCTGTTCGTCTTCTTCAATTTTCGTTTTTTATTTATGGTCATAACAAGCTTCCTTATTTCTCTCTCAGTTTTTCTAGTTTCCTTCATCCGATTAATTGCCTTTCATTATACCACCGTTCTGTTCTAAATCTGTTCCTCAGCATGTCGCCGGAGCTGAATTATCCAATGCTTTATATTTTCTGTATTTCCTGCACACATCACTATCTATACTGACCGTTCTACAGGGCCAAGTGGATTTGGTTCTGCCTTTTTTTGTCACACTTTAAATTATTCTGAATCATATAAGCTTTCCTCCTTTTGTTCAATTTTCTATACGGAATCTATTGCAATTCTAGGTCCTGTTCTTTTTTTCCCTCATCACTGGTCTTCCATAAACTACTCATTATCTTTGATTCTAAAAGTGTTCTGCAAGCTATCTCATCTTCGCTTCCTTCTCCCTCTTCTGATTATGTAATACGTCTCGTACGCTTTCTTATCCATGATCTTTTTCTCCTCCACTCGATCGAGATCGATCTTCTGTGGATTCCTGGTCATTTGGTTATTGGGAAGAATGAAGTGGTAGATTCCTTAAACCGCTTTTTGATTTCTAGGGGCACGTTTTTTCGCACATTTTCTGAGAATAATGTTGTTCTGCTCATTCCAAATTATGACTCGATTCCTATTCTTCTTCATTTTCTAATCCCGCCTTCTTTTTCAGCAATCTCTTTCTCATCGTTTATAGTTTTCTTGATACTTGTCTTCTCCTAAACGCTCTACAATCTCTGCTATTTGTCGCCTTCGTTTTAACCACAGTCTCCTTCCAGCATCATTTTCACGGTTTCTACTTCATTTTGTCTTCTTTAATCTCTCTTCCACATACATCTCTTGTGATTTTGATCATGTTTTGTTTTTTTGTTTAAATTTGCGTTCTTTTCTGCTGAACAATCGTCCTTCTACTCTTTTTACTAAAACTAGGTCTTCCTACTCCTTATAATGCTTCTTACATTCTTTCATTCTCTTCTACTTCTATTATTTTTGCCCTTGAATTATTTTTATCCTCGCCAAACGTTGAAGTATATAACGTTTACCTCCACTCGTTTATTATTGTCCCTATCCCTAAGAAAAAAATGCATTTTGAGAATAATGTGAAGTAAAAAATTGTTTTAACTTTTTTTGGTCTGCATGCCATTTGATCGAGGCGCTTAGTAATAAACGGTTCAACGTTTCCCCGGGTCTCCTGGCTTTGTTGTAATAACGTAGAGTGTGCAGAGTTACAGTTTTTAATGATATATTTTAAAGATTCATCGAAAACTAACAAAAAGTAGAATGTGAGTTCACTGCGACATTCTTAAGAAATATTAAACACGCGAGGAAATCTCGCGATTTTACGTAGCTAGTTGCGAATTGGTCGCACCATTATCTTTGGCATATATATACGATTTATAAATCTTCTCCTGCGCCTATTTGCAGTAATCAGGCATCGACGGCCTCACACTTACTCTTACTTGCTTAAAGTTCATTGCGTTAAGGTTCTTTTGGATACTGCACCCATCATAACGTTCGTTAGAACTCTTAATGCAACATATTTAAAACATTCGTTTACCTGTTCTAGTAACCTCAATAGTCATGAAAAATGATATATACGGAAAATGTAGTGGAAACGACAATGAAATGTTTCAATGACAACCTAATAATTCTTTCGACTAATTTTTCGTCCGGCTACTTCTTTTTTATTATCGTACTTTTATTATTTTTTGTTAAATTTAATTTAAAATACGCGATTTTTCTATCACCTGTATTGGCATATATGATGAGCTCAGAAAACATATGTGACCTGGTCTATGAAAACCGGGCTAATGTGACAAAAAATCAATTTTCACTTTTTTGGCTATTCTTATAGAAAAAAGTACGCTCCTTTCAATGAAACAAACACCCCGGTTGTTTGATTTTATTGAAAGTGGTTTATTTGTGCTGCGTTCGTATATTTGCTGATTTTATCGGTGAGATCGTTCATTTTACCTCTACTGTATATAATTTCGTCTATTTTATTTTATCGATAAAGCGGATTCGTATTATTATTCTTATCAGTTTTTACTTTTATTATTATTAGTAGTATTAGCTTCATCGCTGATATCGCTAATCGTTAACTTTCCTCTCAGTTGTTGAATTCAATGCCAGACGCGTCCGACGGGGGAGGTAAGCCTCCCCCGACTAATTCCCGCTCTTCTACCAAAACTGCTTCCGATGTAACAAAATCATCGAATAAAATTAAATCATCTGTTAATCATTCTTCACCGTCTTCTTCTAAATCTGTTTCCACTGCTTCTCTTAATAATAACTCGCAGACAGTGTCCCCGACTGTTGAACAAACAGTCATGGACACTTCATCTGTACATAACATTCCGTCTAACCCTACTAATACCGATAATCAAATGAAGGCTACCTCCTCTTTAAACGTATTTCCAAACAACTACGAAGGCCAGATCGTTGTTCTTGTTGAGAGCCTGGAAGACAAGAATATTGCCTATCTCCACCCCATGTCTTTGGCCAGAATGTTTTGTAGAAAAATTAATGGTCTCTCCTCCATTTCTAGGTCAGGAAAAAACTCGGTAAAATTAATTTTCACGTCTGTTATCGAAGCCAACAATTTCATCCTTTCGGAAGAATTACACAAAGAATTAAAAATTCGATCATTCATCCCGCAATCTCTGCTATTTCGACTTGGTGTAGTCCGTGACGTTCCGTCCAATATTTCTGTTGACGAACTATTGTCCAATTGTTCATCGGAGGTACCCATCTCTAGTATTCGTAGGTTGCAGAAAAGGTCCCTCGATAAAGATAATTCCTTTACTCCTATTCCCGTAATAGAAGTTAAGTTTCAGGGCTCCTTCCTTCCTTCCCACATCTGCTTCTATGATTCTTATCGTGTTAAGGTTGAGCCTTTGATCCGTAGACCCAAATTGTGCCGCAATTGCCTTCGCTTTGGGCACTTCAGCGCTTCTTGTCGCAGCAAAACCATTTGTTCTTTGTGTGCGGGTGGTCATTCATCTTCGGAATGCACCGTTACGCAACAAAGTGGGCCTTCTTCCTATCTTTGCGTCCACTGTGGAGAGAATCATTCCGCTTTGGACCTCAACTGTCAAGTCTTTAAAGAACAAGTCAAAATTCAAAAAATAATTAGCTTGCAAAATGTCTCATATTCCGAGGCAAAAAATATCTGCCAAGCCAAGTTAGTGTCTCCAGCCTTTTCTTTTGCCGAAATTTCAAATTCTTCAAACTTCCCCGCTTTGGCGAATTCCTCTCCTGCCATCCCTAAGAGGAAACGTCAGAAAGGCTCCAGCAGTTCGTCTTCCTCCTATATCAGGCTTCCTACGCAAAGGCACTTTTCCAACTCTGCGTCTCCTAATCCCATTCAAGTTTAACGCTCAATGCTGGCACTAAAGGTTATCGTTATAGTGCTCCGAAGGTCTCCAATCCCCCTACAGTATCTCCCTCTGTTCTCGTCAACAATGTAAAGGCTCCAGCAGCCAATAATGTTTCCTTCAGTGACTCCGCCCCTCCTCCTTCTTTCAACCCTATAGCTGCTACACTACGAACCGCCCTTGGCAGACTGGACATTCCCAATTTAGAAGATAAATTAGAGGCTTTATGTCAGATTTTACAATCATAGGTATTGAAGCAGAAGTACTTCCACTTCTTCCAGTCCATTATACGGTTTGCTCCTCCTTTTGTCTTTCTGTTTCTATTTTTATCCTCTTAAATGATGCTATTGATTTCTTCATTCACCTCAGTCTCAACGCAATTTTTCATAGTGTGCCTCATCGCTTGCCGCTTTCTCGGCTGTTCACACATAATAAGTTATATTTTTTACCCTACGTCTTTCTTGTCAACTTTTTTCTAGCGTTCCTTCGGTGTTGCTTGCCTCCTTTAACTAGGTTGGTTGATAGCATACCAGGACCCATTTGCAAGGATTTATTTGAGCGATGGGAGCTTTCTATTTTTATTTCCTTTTATAATTTTCTTCTAGCGTTCCTTGGGTGTTGCTTGCCTCCTTTACCTAGGTTGGTTGATAGCATACCAGGACCCATTCGCAAGGATTTATTTGAGCGATGGAAGCTTCTTGTTCCTTTTCTAAAATTTTACACAGCGTTCCTTTGGTGTTGCTTGCCTCTTTTAATTAAGTTGGTTGATAGCATACAAGGTCCCAGACGCAATGATTGCTTTGAGCGATGGGTGCTGTTATATTATGCCTACTGGCATGTCTATTGTAATATTCTTCTGCGACACCGGCCTCATTATAATTTACTCGAGCGGTGGATCTTTTCACCTTTGCCTACACTTCCCATAAATCTTTCCTCAGTTGCGTTATTCTGTGGCGAACACCTTCTCCCTTTTCTCATTTCCTATTGTCCCAATCTTCCTCTACTACTGCTTCAGCCTTCTAAGTTTTTTGTTCTCTTCTTACTCTCCTCTCTTCAATCTTCCATTTTATTCCCTAAGTTGATGGCCAATAACTTGGTTCCCTACAATGTTTCCGAAACTTAAAATCCTTCAGTGGAACTGCCGAAGCCTTAGGGCTAACAAACCCTCTCTTGAGAGGCTGTTAGATCAACATAATATTAATATTGCTTTGCTTTCTGAAACATGGCTAAAAAGCTCATCTGACCTTCATTTCAAGGGATTCTCCCTTATTAGTTCTAACTGCGTGGACGGTTATGGAGGCGCAGCTATCCTAATTAGAAATGACATCGTATTTCTTACTCATAACAACTTCCAACCGTACTTTCCTCCCAACCCTCCTTTCCCCAATCTAGTTCACGTTTCAATTCCTAATGATTCTGGTAACCCACTTAACATCATCTCCGCTTATTTCCCTCCTAATTTTGATTTACGCGATTTTCCGTTTCCTACTTTCATTAACTCTCTTTCGACTCCCTTTATTATAGGCGGAGACTGGAATGCTCACTCACCTTTCTGGGGTTGCACTAACTATAATAATAATGGTGCAATCCTAGAAAATTTCATTCTTCAAAATGATCTATTTCTCCTTAATGACGGTACACCCATCTGTGTCAGCAACCCTCTAGCTCCTAGTTCCATTGATCTATCTTTTACATCTCCCAATCTTGGTTTTAGCTGCTCATGGAACACTCTGGATGGAACTTTTGGAAGCGACCATGTTCCCATCATCATTTCCTTAAATCAGTTTTCTCATTCTACTCTGAATAATCCTACTCAATCTCATAGATGGGTTCTCTCTAAGATAGACTGGCCCATCTTTCGTTCCTACGTTGACTCTTCACTGTCTCTAATTCCTTCGCATTTAAATCCATCTTCTCAATACGACCTTTTTATGAAATCTATTTCCAACGCCTTAACTCTTTCTTCTCCTCCTGCTCAGCTTCCTACACACAAAAGGTCCAAATTTGTTTCCTCTGTGTGGTGGAACCAAGAGTGCAAAGTTGCCTTTGATCGAAGTTTATCCACCTTTAGAACATTCCGTTCCTGTCCTAATCTCTCCAATTTTCTCGCTCACAAAAGTGCCAATGCCAAAGCTAGGTATACTCTTAAAACGGCAAAAAAGAACTCGTGGAGAAATTTCTGCTCCGCTTTCTCCCGTTCCACTCCTCTCACTCACATTTGGAAAATGGCGAAGACTTTCAAATCTTCTTCAGCTCAACATCTTTCAAATCATATCCTGTCTCCAGACAAATTAATTCCATTTATGAATTCCTTAGCTCCTTGTTACGTTCCTAGCTTCCAAGAATCCTGTCGCATCCCGGTTCCCCTCACCTCCTCTCATTTCCTACTCACTCCTTTTACCTACACTGAATTGGAAGCTGCCTTACGTAATTCTTCTAATTCTTCTCCTGGTAAAGACGGAATTCCCTTTCTCGTACTAAAAAGTCTCTCTGATTCCGCTCTTCGTTTCCTCTTAAATTTATTCAATTCATTTCTCTCGTCTGGTTCTACTCCATCTGTTTGGAATATTTTCATTGTTGTCCCGATCCCAAAACCTAACTCCTCCTCTCTTCGACCAATCTCACTTGCTCCCTGTGCCAGAAAGCTGTTTGAAAGTATAATTAATAGACGGCTAATTTGGTGGCTTGAGCACAATAAAGTATTGCCAAATAATATGTTTGGATTTCGCCCTGGACGCGGCCCTCCCGATTGTATCAGTACTTTCTTGTCAGATGTGTATTTATCTTTTATCAACAAAAAATTCCTCATTGCTTCCTTCGTCGATGTCTCTGCTGCCTTCGATAATGTCCACCTTCCCACCCTATTCGATTCCATGCTCTCCTTGAATATTCCACCCTTCTTCTCTGCTCTTGTCATTAGCCTTTTCCAATCTAGGACTATCTTTCTCTCTTCTCCGCTCGAACCTATTTCTAGACTGGTCTTTCGTGGACTACCGCAGGGCTCTTGTCTAAGTCCAACCCTTTTTAACATTTACCTTATAAAAACTGCTTCTCTGTCAACAATCTCCTCTTCCCTTTTTTTTGCTGACGACATCCTCATTTACTCCACCCATCGTAGTATCTCCACCGCTAATTCCCAGCTGCAACATTACTTAACGATTTTGGAAAGCGCTTTATCTAATATTCATCTGTCTATCTCTCCAACGAAATCCTCTGCTGTTGTCTTTACTCTTCGTCCTTTTGACCCCTACTTAGTTAGTCTTTCCTTAAATAGTAATCCGATCCCCCTGGCTAACCATTTCCGTTACTTAGGAGTATTTTTGGATAGCCGTCTTTCGTTCCACAAGCATATTAACTATATATACGTGTCATCACTAAAAAGGCTCAACCTTATTAAGTCCCTTTCACATACGAACTGGGGAGGTGATCCGTGCATTTTGCTCATGTTCTACAAATCCTGTATCCGTTCTATTCTAGATTATTGCTGTTTTATTTATGGTAACTCTTCCAGGTCTTTGCTCTCCAAGCTCGATCGCGTCCAAAATACTTGCCTCCGCCTCTGTCTTGGAGCTCAGAAATCTTCTCCTATCCCTGCTATTCAAGCGGAAACCCACATTCCTCCACTCTTTATTCGGCGTTCCTATTTGGGCTACCGCTTCCTTATTAAACGTCTTCCTATCTCCTCTTCCTCACTTATTCCTTCTTATTCCCTCATTCTACAGGATTGGCGATTTAGTGCCAATAAAACACCAATTCTGTCTCTTATTTCTACTCGACTCCTTCAATTTTTACCATACATTCATACTTGCGATAAGCTCCCATATTTTTCTTTTAACTTTTCCTCCTTTCTTCATCCAATTAATTGCTTTTACTCTTCTGCTCCCCCTACAGCCGTTCTGCATCACGCCGTTAGATCGGAATTTTTACATACCTTAAACTCCCACTATTCTAACCACGTTACAATCTACACGGACGGTTCCAAGAGCCAAGTGGAGTTGGTGCAGCCTTTCTTTGTCCTTCATTAAATCACTCTGAGTCCTTTAAACTTCCTTCCTTCTGTTCGACTTTCTGTGCCGAGTCTATTGCTATCCTCCATGTACTTTTCTTCATCAGATCTTCGAAGGTCTCTCGTAATTTCCTTATTCTATCAGACTCTCAAAGCGTGCTACAGGCTGTTGCATCTCCTCTGCCTCCCCACTCTACTGATTATATAATCCTTTCTATACGTTCCTTGATCCATGACCTCTTTCTTTTTTGTGCAATCGAGGTTAATTTCATTTGGATCCCTAGCCATTCTGGAATAGAAGGAAATGAGTCAGTTGACTTATTAGCTCGGCGAGCTTCTTCTTCCGGCAGGTTCCTTACTACTTTTCCATCCGTCAATATTAATCTTCTGTCCTCTGCAGCGCACAACCAATTATGGTTTAACTCCTACTACTCCTCATTCTCAAACCCGGATTCCTTTTACTTGTCCATCCAGCCTTCTCTTCCTTTCTGTTCCTGGTTTCTTGACTTCCCTTTTATGCGTCGCTCCAGCATCTCGGCAATATGCCGCCTCCGCTTTGGGCACAGCTGGCTTCCCTCGTCGCTTTTCCGATTCTCTCTCGCGGCATCTCCGTATTGTCCTTTACATCCTCTTAACAGTCAACATGTATGTGATCCTGATCACATAATGTTCGAATGTTCATCACTTTCATCTGAACAATCTTCCTTTTACTCCTCTCTCTTATCAAACAATGTTCCTACTCCCTATTGTGCTGCATTTATTCTTTCCCTTCCTTCTCCTTCTGTCATCCAGGCGCTTGATACATTCTTGTTGAATGTTTCACGCCTCATAAAAATCTGATTTTTTCTCTATTCCCATTTCTTGGGCTAATGTCCTCGCTGACGAACCCATAGTAAAAAAAAAAAAAAACAACAACAAAAAAACGGATTTCTATATTTATTACATTCTTCACAAATCGTGTTTTAAAAGAAAACAAGAAGTGAAAATCGTCACTGTTCGTATACATTGAAGTGGTGGAAACTTGTGATTCCTACTAAAGTTTATAAAATTGCTTCAGGTAGGTGGTCCAATCATGCCAGGTTCCGACCTCTTTTCTTTTTCCATATTTTTTTTGTCCGCAGATCTCCTCATTTTTTTTTTTTTTTTTTTTTTTTTGTGGGCGCGCCAGCGGCATTGACCCAACAACAAGAAAACTAAGCTAAGAAATTAAATAACTAAGCGGTCCGAAATGGACGCAACAGAGGACAGTAGTGCGGACATCACAGAAGATGAAGGAAAGGAGAGGATAAAGGAAGAGTTATAGGGAGTAGGGAGACCTAATGACAGGAGCTGACTTCATAAACCTTATCTAAAATATTACTTGTTCTACCTGATTCAATTTGGCTCAATATGACTAAATCTTGCTGTTCTCTTTATCTAATTCTAAAAAATTATTTCTCGATTTCTCGATCATATCTCGTGGTATTGAAACATTATATTTTCGATTACAAGAAGGTACTTCAAAAAATTTTGAAACTATTTTTTCTTCCTCTGCATCTAGGAGAGATAATTCCGAATTATTCGAAGAGTTGAGAGTACGAATTTCATCTGAATTTTCTTTATCACTGTTATCAGCAAGTTGATGTTGATCATGCAAGTTGTCAAATTAGAATTTCTCTTTCATTACTGAGCTCTTCTTCAACTTCTTCCGATCGCATTTTTCACTTTATTAAAATTAAAACAGCTTTATCAGGACAGTTAATTATTTATTCACGATACAAAACCATTTCGCGTAATTAAAAATATCGTGATTCCAAAATGATTTGATAACGAAGTACAAATAATATACCATTATATCTCTTTCACGAATAAAGAAATTAGCAACACTGGAGGGAAATTTGTTCGATTTAGCTGGGGTAATATTTCTTATAGAAGCATCACTGCATACAGAAGGTCACAAAACATCTGGCAGATGTGCTGAGAAACAAGAAGCGAAAGAATAGTGTTGACGTAGCAACACGTAACACCTCGCTACCACCCTCAACCTTAAACGCGTTTATCTCGAAAACTGTTTTTCGTACACCAGCCCGGTTTTCGTAGACCAGGTCACTATGTTTAATATTCCTTTGTACAATTTTCAGTGTACAGAAATTGTAATTGGTTAAATTGACTGTTTTTTTTTTTTATCTTTTTATTCTCAGTCACAACTGTTTGAGATCTCTCATTTATTATATTATACAATTATGATTTTCTTCGTATATTGCCATGACTTTTATAAATTAAAAAAAAAAATAGAAAACATGACGAGTTATTGAAGTAAATTTAAACTTGTAGGCGAAAATGACCGGAGAAGAATTGGTGAACCTAGCTGAAAAATGTAATGGAACACAAGGTAATCGATTTTTATTTTTTATTAAACCGTAATTATTCATTATGAAAATCATAATTTCTCGTGCGAATTTATTGTTATTTAGTAAATATGTTTTTTTTAAAATATAAATATGTTCAGTAATGCAATTTTCTTTCTCCTCTCCCCCTATATGTGAAATTACCGGCCTCTACTAAAAAGGTAATTTATTCCATGTTGGTAAGGTTCCCGTTACGCAAAAATCGAAACGCAGGAACTAATAAAGGGACTAGAGACATAAGTAGTTTTTAAGCGTTAGTATCGCGGAGCTGAACTATTAAATAAGAGGCGCCAAAAATAATTATCTGTTACAAAATGAACGCTCATGTGTAAAGAAAAAATATTATTTTCCAAAAAAAGAGATTAACTTACCTTTCTTATCGCATTGATCGCAATTGTAAACTCTAAATTTATAATCAGGAAAGTAATATGCTAAATTACCCAATTTTTATGTCATAACGTACGATTTATTTCGTTTAAAGAATAAAAATCCGAGTACATTATTATTTTTAAGTAACAATGACTTTTTAATTTTTCTCAAAAAAATAAAAAAACCTGAATTCGATGGAAATGAAATAATTATAGCAATAGAGAAAAAAAGCAAAAATTAAAAACTTTGATGTTTTTGGAATTTCCGAATGCGACTGTACTGTTTTTGCCTATTGCCGATCGGTAGTGGACTAAAAATGATTAAAAAACCAAAAAAGAACCTTCGACTCGGAAGGAGAAATTAGTAATTTCACTCCGCCTTTTGTAAAAACAAAAAAGCAACTTTCGCGGATGTGAAAACATTTATATTCGCTTTTGCCAAAAAAAAATGCGGGAAAAAAATATTTTTTAAAAAATGTTCAAGTCTTACATTACGGTGTGTTTCTACAGTGTTCCGCGAATTTTTTAGTTTCACTACTTTCTGGTTTTAGATTTTCAAAGAATGTATTTATTTTGATATACATTTTTCTCTTCTAAGTACTTTAAAAGCGGTTATAGCAACAAACCGATTCTGAAACCTGCTGAATTCCATAAATCCGTGAATTAATTTCTGTTATCGGCAACGGCACAGTCAGAAATTGCATTCGGGGAGTTTTCCAATTCGAAATTTCCACTTCTTTCCAATTTCAGACTAACCCAAGTAAATTAATCATTTAATCTTCCGTATTTTTTTTTAACGAGTTTGAAAAATTTGCCTGCCCTAACTACTCGTGAGCATTTTTTATTTTTATGGGTTCGCCAACATGGACATTGGCCCAAGAACAATGAAACAGGGGTGTAAGAGAGACTCAGATCATTACACGCAGAGATAGCGGACAGAAAGGAATCAAGAGCTAGAATAACTGAAGGAGAAGGAAGGGAGAGAATGCATGAAGCACAGTATGAAGCAGGAATACCGGTTTGTAAGAGGAAGGAATAAAAAGAAACTTGTTCAGTTGAAAGCGACGAACAATTGAACATTATATGATCGAGATCACAAATAAATTGATTGCTGGGAGGGTGCAATGGACAATAAGAAGAAGGCACGAGGGAATAACGGAAAAGCGAGGAAGGGATCAAACTATGCCAAAAATGCAGGCGGCAAATCGCAGGGAGGTTAAAACGGCGCATAAAAAGAAAGTTAATAAACCACGAGAGGCGTAGAAGGTTAAATAGACAAGAAAAAGGAGTTCGAATTGGAGAATAAAGAGACGTAGAAGTTAAATCATAGTCTGAAATGAGCAGCTGCAGACAGAAGAATAATATTGGAAGTTGAGAAGGAAAGAAGAAACTTACCAGAAGAGGAAGATAATCGATCGAATGAGTCAACCAACTCATTTCCCTCGATTCCGGCATGGCTAGGAGTCCAAAAGGAAATCCGTTTAGATTAAGTGGGAAGAGAGGGGATCATGAATCAAGGAACGAATAAGAAGAATGACGTAGTCGGTTGAGTGATTCTGTCGAAATTCTAATCTAACAACGTGATGAAGAAAAGATTTGAAATAGGAGAATAAAAGAAGTTTTTTTTTTTTTTTTTTGGGCGTCGAAAATTCAACCCATCGACAATGTAATATAATTAATTAACTAATTAACGCTATACATTAATTATACT
This sequence comes from Icerya purchasi, assembly GCA_039619475.1. Classification (NCBI taxonomy): domain Eukaryota; kingdom Metazoa; phylum Arthropoda; class Insecta; order Hemiptera; family Monophlebidae; genus Icerya; species Icerya purchasi. Next base: position 250,155,997 of record CM077116.1, read on the forward strand.
GCAGCACTTCCGGTGGCCAGGAGAGAATTGACACTACATGGCAGAGGGATCTGGAAATTTATTATTAAGTTATACAAAATAATTCTTTGCGTCGTATGAAAATTGCATTCGAAGATGAGGTGGTCAGCATCAGCCACTTTGCCCGAGTCTAGTGGATGTTGGCAATAGGGAGAAGAGATTAAACCCATGTTGTACAAAGAAGCGGGGAGACGGTTTACCCCCAGCCGGAGGCGACATAAGGTAACAATGTACGATCTGGTACTCATCGAAACAGTCGTAATGTGGTTGAACCAAGGAACGTCAGGAATATTAGGTTGAATTCTTTTGTACTGTTGCGCGCAAAATGGATTTGCCCATGTAGCCTCCCAATATTCTTTATGAGCATATCTAATGAGCTCGAATAGGTCTCTGTTTGGAAAATATGGAACTAAACAACTATTCATCCATGTGTCTCTGGCAGCCATGTCTGCCACTTCATTACCGTAGATATCCGCATGTCCTGGTATCCAAACAAAGTTAACTACTACGCCAGATTCAGAAAGGGAAACTACTAGGCTTCTGATTTTATAGAGGTATGGATGGGATTTTGTGTTGAACGATAAAAGTTTCAAAGCTGATAAGCAACTCATAGAATCAGACATGATAATGATATTTTCAGAGAATATATGTGAATTTAAAAAGGACAAAGCCTTGAAAATCGCAGCACATTCGGCACTAAACACAGAGGTAAAACGAGGAAGAGAGAATTTTTTAGTTAAGTTAAGACATGGTATGAAAAAAGCAGCACCCGCAGAATTCGAATAGGATGAATCAAAGAAGAAAAATTAAAGGAGAAAAAGGGAGTTTATCATGAGTGTAGATATACGGAGAAAACTGGTTAAGACGCCAGCGATAAAAGATAGAATAGGAGTTTTGTTAGCAGAAAAACGGCAGTTATGCAAGATGAAGGAATAAGAGAGCAAGAGTCGCACAGGCAATCGTTTGGTGAGGAAACGATAACCCAAGATGGAGCATCGGAGGAAAGGGAGAGGAATGTGACATTCAACGTGCAGATCTGGGATAGGAGTACACTTTCAAGCTCTAAGGCTGAAGCGGATACATGTATTTTGGACCCGATCGAGCGTAGACAAAAGAGATCTAAAAGAATTACCATAAATATAGGAACAGTAATCAAGAACAGAGCGAATAAAAATTTTCTAAAACATAAGTAGAATCACAGGATCCCTAGTCAGTGTGAGAAAGGGATTTAATGAGGTTGAACCTTTTAAAGGAGGACACGTGCAGACGGTTGATATGGAGATTGAGGGAAAGTCGAAAAAAACACCCAAATAACGAAAGGAGGAAGTAAGAGGAATTGAGCCGTTATTTAAGACGAGGACGACTGAGGGCGCAGTGTAAAGACGACAGTAAAAAAATTAGAAGAAGAGATGAAAAGATGGATGTTGCATAAGGCATTTTCCAATGAAATTAAGGAGATTTGAAATTGGGAGTTGGCCTGCGAGATGTTGCGATGAGAGAAATAAATGGGGATATCGTCTGAAAAGAAAAGAGAAGAATTCAAAGACAGGGAAGCAGTTTTGATAAAACAGATGTTGAATAAAGTTGGGCTAAGCAGGAAACCTGCGGTAATCCGCGAAAAATTAGTCCAATGACAGAATGAGAGGAAAGAATCTTTTCCACCCATTTTTTTTCTGCCGTTTTGAGGATAAATCTGGCTCTAGCATTGGCTCTTTTATGAGAAAGATAGTTACAGAGCATTGGGTTAGAGCGAGAAGCTTTAAAAGTAGTTAAACTGAGATTAAAAGCAGCCTTATAATCCTGATTCCATCACAAAGTGGAAGATGATTTCACTTTTTTATGAGATGATCGACGGACAGGAGGAGCGGAACAAGTTAAGACAGAAGACAGGCAATCAATGAAAAATTGATATTAGGAAAAACAATTCAAGGTAGCAGGGATAGAAAAGAGTGAGGAATCAACGGAGAAACGGAATAGAGGCCTATCAGCTTTAGAAAGAACCCAATTCGGAGTATTAGGAGGGGAGAAGGAGACTTCATTCAATGAAATAATAATAGGAACGTGGTTACTTCCAAAGGTGCCGTCTGAAGTATACCATGAACAACTGAGGCAGAGATTAGGAGAGATAAGGGATAGATCACTGATGTACGTGGGAGAACCATCATTGAGAAGGAATAAATCATTCTGAAGGATGAAATTATCTAAGATCGTGCCATTACTATTATAATCGGAACAACCCCACAAAGGAGAGTGGGCGTTCCAATCAACATCTATAAGTAAAGGAGGAAAAAGGGAATTGATTAAAGTTAGAAAAGAGAAATCACGCAAATCGAAAGTCGGAGAAATACAAGCAGAAATGAAATGAAAGGGCCTGGAAGAAAAATAATAGTTAGGAATAGAGGTGTGCACTAGGCTGAGATAAGGAGGATTAGGAGGAAACAAGGGTTGAGATAAATGGGCTAAACACTGGACATCATTCCTTACTAAAATAGCTGAACCACCTTAGCCATCGCTACGGTTGGAACGGATCAGAGAGAATCGATTAAAACTGATGTCAGAAGAGCTTGTTAACTACGTTTCAGAAAGAAGCGCAATGCTAATATCATATTCATCTAACAGTCATTCAAAGGAGTTTTTGTTGGCCTTAATGCTGCGGCAGTTCCATTGTAAAACCTTAAAATGATAAGGCATAATAAATTCTTAGATAGGTGGTAGTTGGAAAAATAAGTAGAACAAGGAAAGGTTGAAAACCAGCAACAGGCCAAAGAAGGAGGGAAGGTGAAGCAGAAGACGAGAAAATAGCCACTATACCATTTTCATAATCCTTCCTATGTCCCCAGCCTCGAAGAGCTTCATTCTCCTTCTCCTTCTATTAATTCTACTTCTCACTTTTTATCTTCTAGCTTTAGTCTTAATGAACTTCGTGCTTCTTTAAGTAATTCCTGCCCCAAATCCTCCCCTGGTATTGATGGTATATCTTTTCTCATTATAAAAAACCTCTCTATTCAATCTCTTGAGACTCTTATTAGTATATATAATTCTTTTCTTCTTTCTTGTTCCACTCCTCCTTCTTGGAATGCATTTATCGTTATACCCATACCAAAAAAAAACTCCTCTTCTTTTCGTCCTATCTCACTTGCTCCCTGTTTAAGGAAGCTCTTTGAGAGCATGTTAAATAAACGGCTTGTCTGGTTTCTCGAACACAATAACTTAATTCCTAACAATATGTTCGGTTCCGTCCTTGTCTCGATCCTCCTGATTGCATTAGTGTTTTCCTTTCTGACAAATTCCTATATAAACAAAAATGTTACTATCGCAGTCTTTATTGATGTTTCCAGTGCATTTGACAATGTTCACCTCCCTACTCTCAGAAATATAATGCTGTCACTGCATCTTCCAGTCTGTGTTGTTTCCCTTATTATTAATCTCTTCCAAAGCCGCACTGTACATCTATCCACTTCTTATTATTCCACTTCAAGAAACGTTTTTTTGTGGTCTTCCTCAGGGTTCCTGTCTTAGTCCTACTCTCTTCAACATCTATACTTCTCATATAGCTTCTCTTCCATTAAATTCATTGTCTCTATTCTATGCTGATGATATCCTTATTTACTATTCTTCTCGCAACAAAACAGATGCTGTTTTAGAACTAAATAGGTCATTATTCACTATAGAAAATGCTCTTTTCAATATTCATATTTTTGTCTCTCCTCATAAATCCGCGGCCATAGTTTTTACTTTCCGTTCAAATAATCCTTCCTCAATCAATCTAACCTTAAGCCATTATCCTGTCCCTCTTGTGGAGAGCATCTGTTATTTGGGTGTGCTTCTTAACGGCCGTCTCTCCTTTCAGGAACATATTAGTCGCCTGTATACTTCTTGTCTTAAAAGGATTAATCTTTTAAAATCACTCTCATCGTACAGGTGGGGTGGTGATCCTTACATCCTTTCCTTATTGTATAAGTCTCTCACTCCCTTTGTTCATCCGTAGATCCCATCTAGGCTATCGTTTCCTAATCAAACGCCTTCCCTCTTTTTCCTCTAGGATTATAGCTGCCTATTGCTCTATTTTTCACAACTGGCGTTTTGCTCCTAACAGAATTCCAATTTTATCTTTCATTTATGTTCGTCTTGCCAATTTTTCTCCCTATATTTTCTCCTATGATAAATCTCCGTACTTTTCTCTTAATTATTTCAGTCTCTTACATCCTTCTCACGTATTTCATTTGTCAAGTTCTGCCAAATTCCTTCCTCAATATATAGTTAGATCTGATTTTCACGTGGTTTTAAGCTCTTTATATCCCAATCATTCCGTTATTTTTACTGATGGTTCTAAGAGGGCTGATGGGGTTGGTGCCGCCGTTGTTTTTCCTTCTCACAACTACTCGGAATTCTTTAAACTTCCTTCTTGCTGCTCTATATTTACTGCTAAATCTGCTGCCATACTTCATGCAATTCTTTTTATCTCTTCCTTTTCTATCCTCTCGGATAAATTTCTTTTAATAGCTGACTCTGAAAGTGTCTCGCAGGCGATTTCTTCTCCCCTACCGTTGCCCTCTTTTCAACCGTTCATTCTCCTTATTCGCAATCTAATTCACGATTTATTCCTGTTCCGTTCGATCCAAATTGATTTATTGTGAATTCCTAGCCATGCTGGGATTGAGGGTAATGAGGTGGCTAATTCCTTGGCTCGCTCAGGAGCTTCCGATGAACATCCTCTTCATAAATTTCCTGCTCACAATATTAATCATATTTTCAAACAGTTCCATATTACATTACGGAATGATATTTATTTTTCCGTTTTTCTCCAATCCGAATTCCTTTTATCTTTCCGTTCAGCCCTTACCTTCTTTGACCAGATGGTTTGACATGTTTTTTTCTTTTTGTCGTCTCCTGATCACTATCACATGTCGTCTTCGCTTCGGTCATACCTTTCTTCCTTCGTCACTTTATCGTTTTTCCCTCGTCTCTTCTCCGCGGTGCCCTCTTCACCCAGAGGATTCCTTTTTTCTATGTGATATCAATCACGTCTTCTTCGAATGTTCCTTACTCTCTTCAAAACGTTCTCTCTTCTATTCCCGGCTTTTGGATCTTCGTCTTCCTACTCCATGCAATGACTCTTATGTTCTCTCATTTCCTTCCTTGTCAGTTGTTCCTATTCTAGCTTCTTTCATTCATTCAATCTCGCACCAGATTGAAATCTAGTATGTTATTCTCCTTTTGAACTATTACTTAGATTCCTTGGCTGATTGGGCTGTTGCTCTTCGTTGGCGTACCCATAAGAAAAAAAAAAAATTAAAATAACGAGAAAAAAGAAAAAGATAGAAAATATCAAGATAAGGAAAAATACAAAACAACAGAGGGTATGCTATCAACCAACCTAGTTAAAGGAGACAACCAACACCAAAGGAGCGCCATATAAAGATATAAAAGCGGCAGCATTATGCCAAAGTAAAAATTGAGGAGACCAATCCGTAAAAGTAGCTCCCATCGCTCAAAAAAATCATTGCGTCTGTGTCCCCGTATGCTATCAATCAACCTAGTTAAAGGAGGCAAGCAACACCAACGGACAGCATTATAGAAAATATATAACCTAATAACAGAAAAGTAAATGTAAAGTAAATCTGGTCGACAGATTAGTGATCGCCGACGCTCTTCGACGAATATGCCACTATGATGATGATGTTGCCGCAAAGGCTTAGCATTTATGTTCATGGATGGAATAGCATTGCTCTAGCAGCCAAATCTGTCCGCTCATTCCTCGACACCGCAGAATGCACGTGGACCCACAACAACATCATCTCACAGCCTAACTGTGGGAGCTGTTATATTGTATAATTTATCTTTGCGAATAAAACACTTTTGTTGGAAGTAGTGAGAAGGGACTTTTCTTTTTTTAGGCTCGTCATCGCAAGACATTTACCCGATGCAAACGACTAGAAGAATTGTCATTAGATTTCGTATCTATCGTTTTTCTAATTTTTCTTCTTTTTCCGAAAAATTCAATATTTAATTACATACGAGTAGAAAAAATAACTTTTATTCGGAAATTATATAAATTTAAAATTTAAAAAATCTAAAACACCGGCATGTTTCCGTAACACAGTCCCATAATCATGGTATTTTACAAAGTTAAAATTATAAACTGGGACATATTGGTAAAACATATTAAAAGTCGAAATGATAAAAATTCAATATAAAAAATTTCTTAAATTGTTTATGGTATATAAACGAGTTCAAAAAATTTTTATATTGAATTTTTATCATTTCGATATGTCGCAGTTCATAATTATATCTTTGTAAAGTACCATGATTGGGACTGTGTTCCCGAAACATGTCGTTTTTTAAATTTTAATTTATATAATTTCCGAATAAAAGTTATTTATTCTGTATACTTTAATCGTGATTAGAAGGGTGATGAGACATAAGAAGTGGCAGGTTTATATCAAAAAGTGATTAGAAGAGAGAAGTGAAAGCAGCTAACAAAGGAACAACAGAAGGAGATGGAAAAGCAAGAATGTAGCGGGAACTGTGAAGAGTTGCGGGGCCAAGCCCAAAGAGATTGGAATAAAAGGTCGCACGTTCTGAGGAAATAGAAAAACATTCAAATAGAATGTGATTCGCATCACAGGTCAAATTTAATATAGAAGAATGAACGGGAGATAAAGTTGACACGCTGTAGCAAAACGAAAGAGAGAAGCAGGAAACAGATTATGACTAAAGTGGAGGCGCCTCCTTCTTTCCTTTGTACTTTCTATCTCCGATCGCTTCAGAATCTGAGTAGGTGATCTAAGTCCATGTAGTTGGGTTAGTGTTAACACCGAGCCCATTTAAACATAAAAAAAAAAAAAAAAAAAAAAAAAAAAAAGTGGAGGCGAACTATGGCAGAAGTGACAAAACGGTTGATGAAGGAAAAATTATTAAATCAGCGAGAAAGGGGTGAAGAAGGTTGTAAGGCAAGGTAAAAGGAGTCAGAGTTGAAGAAAAGAAACTGATAGAGATCAATCCAAAAGTCACAGTGAGAACGATAAGAGAGAGCGATAAGACTTAGAGAGAGGAATCTGCCTATGAAATGACTATTCGTTGCAGCTGAACAAGTCAAAGAGTCGGCAAGAGCGTTACCGGTGATGCCGCGCAATGGCCAGGAGTCCAAAGCTGGTTAATTAGGATAGAACGGAACGTTAATAAATTGTAAATTAAGGAACGAATATAGAGAATAATAGGATCCGACGAGGATTTAGGAATGGGCGACGGGGTAGCTAATAAAACGCCTTTCGAGTCAGAGCATGGCAGTATTTTTGATAAACTGGAAGTTGAAGATATAAAAAGAATAATCGAAATGCAGAATGACTGGAATCTCAGTTCAACGGGAAGATTAACTTACAGTTTTATTATAGATGTAAAAATTAATCCAATTAATATTAATAATATTAATTCTTATTTAACCTAATTTCTTACGGAACACAGAAGATTTCAGAATTATTTGTACCGCTATCGCCTATCTGTCATCGATTTTTGTTAATGTAGAGGTGAACCAGAAACTGCCACCGATATTATTAACGATTGTATCAAATGGGAATTTTTGTTCGAAAGCATGAATTATTTTTCGTTGTATAACAAAAATGTATTCAAGTTCACACAGGCGGCGAACATTACCATGGCGTTTAAGTATTCAGATGTAGAACTTTTATATTTTCTTTAATATTGAAGTTAATAGTTTTTTTTCTTTTTTTCTTTTCAACCGTGGGGGGTTCATGTAATTAAGGTAGTCATGGCCATGTGTTTGCTTGTTAAAATAAATAAATAACTATGGAAAAAAAAAAATTCTCAATGAAAAAGATCTAAGTGTGAAATTTACAAATGTAGAACAATGGAAAGACACGCTAAGACACAGATGCTCAGCGACGGAGATGTTCAATGCACTCTGAGAATGATACAGAAAACTGAGTGGTGGATAGGGTCTAAGGATTTCAGAAGCGATCTGCTGGACGAAGAATAAACTTGGCATCCGTATGTTAGGTTACTAAAGATTAACGCCTGATAAATCGTTAATAATAATTTAGGATGGATGATGTATAAAAATTTGAATGTAAAAAGTGATTTTAGGTATTTGATTTTGAAATATGCCTGGGACCCAAAACAATTTGGAATAAAAAATAAGACCCAAGAATTTAATGGAAAAACACAAAGGGAGTGGAATCAGTTCTGGAATTTTCCCTACGGCTTTTGTGAAATTTGACGCAGACAGACTTTGTTGTGGAGAACTTCAGACCATTGTTCTTAGCCCATGTATATAATTCGTTTATCGTAGATTTTAGGATGGATTGAGCATTGGATGGAAAATTAGAGGAGAAGAATATATTTAGGTCATCTATGAATAGATGGGCTGAAATAGGCGGCCATATGAAGTTCACAGTACCATTCACGTAAAGAATTACAATCAAAGCTGATCCTTGCTGTATACCGCTATCTATTGGTAACACCGAAGAAATCGATAAACCAATTTTTAAGTTAATTGTTCTGTTCATTAGGTAATTCATGATATAATTATCCATATTTCCGTTTATTCTGGCGTTCATAAGTTTTAAAAGCATTCTGTATCGCCGCATGCGGTTGAACGCTTTCTCATGTCAAAAAAGCCTGAGTAGAAATTTTGCATCGTACTTCGGGCTTCCAAGGCCTGTCTTTGTAGGTCAAGAAGATGGTTGGTTGCTGATTTAATACCCTTATATTGATTTAGGTTTAGTTTTTTCATTATTGTACTTTCACGAACAAAAAAAAAAAACTGACATGTTTGTGCTTTTAAATTTATTAAAAAATATGTAAGTAGCTACGATTATAAATAAATGATTGTTTAATCAGTGAAAATTCGTGGAATTTTATAACCTTGAACATTAAAAAATTATAATACTTTATTTTTAATATTGGATATAACGACGAATCGATCTTGTAGTGACCAGATCATTTGTCATTATAATCTACTTTAATTGTATTAACTTTGTTTACCGTTGGAAATTAGGCTCAAACTTCTACAGGGTCTAAAATTTAATACTATTAATATTAAACGTTAAACGTGGAAGTAGTTTTTCAAATTTATTTCTTCATCGAAATCGTATTTTAACCTGTCTTAGCGTCATTTTTTATTACAGTAAAAATTTTAACCGTGTGCCGATATTCTAGGGCTCAATTTAAAAAACATACCAACATTTCTTGTAGCTAACAAATAGTATTTGTACTTACACCCCTTAAAGTACGCTGATTTTACAGTGACAGTGAATATGAAATAAACTAAAATACGTAATTTAATATTTTCAAAATTTATGGAAATAAGTTCATCAATTAAATTTTATTCTGAATTGCAGTCTTTGTATATTTTTAGTGGAAATGGAGATGTTAGCTTCGTTTGAAATTCCATCAACTGAATCTGGAAAAGTAAATTTTGTACTTTTATTACGTGTATTATTTAAGATTTTTTCTTTTTTTTTTTACTCTTTTTAAACATATATTTTATGCGATTTACAACATTTTATCCATATGTATAAATGTATGTAATATGTTTACAATATGCTTCAGTCCTGATCATGCAGCTTGAAATAATTGGGTACCAAAGAAGAATTATCTAGGGAGAAGTAAAGGCGGATCTCCAAATAGGAAGGAATCCCCCCCCCCCCAATATTTTGTTCAGAAGATCCATTAGGTTCTTAAATACATTATGAAAAGCTTAATTACGCAGCCCATGATGATACCTTATACCAAGAATATATAGAACTTATATTTTGCTTACTTGATACAACTTCCATCAAGCAAATACTTATCGACTGGATGTGACTATATTGCTTAAAATGTCATTATTTTATTCTGATAAACTGAACATTTATGTTCTCTAGTTCATTTATTTTCTCTCTCTCTCTCTTTATTAATTATTTTGCCGCCTTATGAAACATCGTACCTTCACGTCTGGTTTTTGCCCTCTACATTTAATATTTTGACTATAATTTTCGCGTCTTCTAAAAAATTTCTGAACCATTAGTTTATATTACCTACTATTCTGATATCTTCTATCATTTTTTAGTAGTTTTATCTGGTCCACTGCATCAAAAGCTTGCTTAAAATCGAAGTATGATTTTATTCCTCAATTCCATCCGTTCTTTTACTTTCTTTGTAAAATCCAATGCTTTTGATGTTGATTTCTTAGTTTGAAATTCGTATTGTTTCTTTATTATTATATTATTGTCTTTTAAAAATCAACTTAAAGATTTTCTGATATGTTTTTCTAAAATGTTTTCTATTACTGAGTTTATTGCTACTGATCATAAAGTAGATTTGGAAGATAAGGGTAGGAGCTGCATAAGTTGTTCTTTTTTTTGGTATTCAATTCCTAAACCTCTATGCGTGAGTATAATAGTCCTGCTAATATAAAAATTTCGTCATTTTTGGGCGACGGGTTCAGATTTACATTGTGCACAGGTAACTGCGATTTGTCTCTAGAATGTATTACGTTAACGACGTAAGTACGACATAATCGAAAGTAGCGACTGTAAATCAACAAACACTCCGAACAAATCCAGTAAAAATGATACCTCCCATCTCACTGAAAAATATCGGCAACATCCCACTTCTCCGTACCGATTTATTTTCCGAACAAAATATTACATTTTCATTAAAGCCAATAAGCACATCATCATTTGGTCAAGTACCCCAGAAGGGTGTCGTGATCATGGCGATGCTGATTTAATTATTTTCCGCTACTGTTCGCGATTCTCTGCTTTATGGCAGGACATCTGTAAGCTCAGACCCGTTGCACCCTGTATCGCACTAGTCCAGCGTGCTGGTGATCGACCTCTTGGTCTCTTGCCTTCCACTTTCGCCTGTATCAACCAGCGCTCCATTCCACTTTCTCTTCGTATAAGATGTCCAAAAACTTTTTTATCTTGTGGGTGAGTACAACACTGGATAATCGCTGTGCAGTCTCGATTTCTTCTATTATGGATGTATTAGTTCTTTTTTCGGTCCAGAGTATTTTAAGAACCCTTCGCTAACTATCTATTCGTCTCATGATTACCTTTTTCAGTGTCCAAGTTTCTGCTGCGCAGAGTAAGATCGATAAAATCAGTGTTTTAATCAACTTTACATTTGTGTTAGGAGTTAGTATAATCCACCAAAATGCGGGTAGTTATCATAAAATAATTAAATTACTACAAGCGAATAATTATTAATCATTTTTTTACGTATCAATTATTAGAGGAGAAAACCTTTCAGGTAATTATACAGAACCTGCATTCGTCTACGGACACGAACGAAATTAAAAGTGAATTAGAAAAATTCAGTTTTAACGTCCAAAATTTATAATTACTATTTATGTCGGTTTCGATTTGGGGTTAACAGATTACCAGACTATATGTATAAGCATTGTGTTTTAGTCAGTTTCTTTTTGTCTATACCCTAATAATAGAGGTAAATTGGCGGATGCTGATAGTACTTTTTTGTTTTTTTAGAAACTCGCAAATAGCATTATATAATTTTCACTAATTAAATTTTTTCCTCTGTAAAATAAATTTCCTTCTGACAGCAAATAACATCATCATACTTTAATTACTCTGTATACATTTACAATATTATCAAAAGTTGATATTTAATCTCGTTCCACACAATAAGCCCCAAAAAATAAATAAATAATTATATTTTTAGCAGGAAGGGCTCGTTCCATATTGAAATGACCTTTACATTATCAGTTTCAAATTTTGGTTGTCTAGATAACTCTTTCATTTCGACAAACCAGTTTGGACGGTGTAACATGCAATAACTCGGAGAATGATCGTACAAATTAAATTCTAATTGTCTCGAATCTGTGCTAAATTTGATACGCGACGACAACATTATTCCGGTATTTTTCATTAACTCGGCTACTAATTAGAGGTGTGGCCGGTTTTGGGAAGTTGCCTCCTTGCAGACTTAAAATGTTTCTTGATACATACGTAAACTGAATATTAGTTACAGCAGAGAAGTGATCCGGATAAAACTTATAACGGGCCAATCCAAAAAGAGAAAGGAACTGTCATATTGATTCTTCTTTGATCCTTACTAGCCACCTTCTTAAGGAAGTATATTAGATAAAGCTCAATCTCTGATCGATGATATCGTGATATCGAAATCGTTTTACTCGATTCATGATGCTGACGTTATTTCGTAAATTATAGATATTTTTTCAATATTCCAATTTAATTGGTATCAATTGTAATAAAATTCACTAATTTTTATTCTCTTCCAATTTAAATATTTTGAATCCGTGATGTGAACGGAGCATATTTTCACCGTTTACCTCTGCCTTTTTAAACACTTTACCTTGTTTACGGTAGCAGTTTGCAAATTAGTTCTATTATGTTTTAACTTAGGGGCGTCGTTTCAGTTTTTGCCTAGTTCTTTTAACTTTAGATCAATGACCAGAATTACTCGCCTGAAATAAACCGTACGAACTATTTATCATGTATTTCCAGTTTATAAACATAATTTCAATATATGTATATCTTACACGACATATTTGTTTATGTAATTTTACGCATTTCATTTGAATACGAAATTGTGAAAATCTAATAGAAAAAAAAAAAAAAACATTGATGCGAAAATGAAAAATATTCAACAACAATTAAGAAAACTCAGTTTTACAGAAAATTTAGAGCAAGAAATTACATTGGACCTAATTATTAATTAATCATCGTTCTAAATTTTACACTCTTATGGGAGGGATAATTGCCCCGCTGCCCTTCTCCAAAATGACGCCACTGTTTTATTTTATTACTGTACAAAAGCGAAATTGAAACACACATAATTTGCCAAGACTTTTTTTGATAAAAAATATAAGATCGTTCGCGAAAAATTTGTAAAATTTCGCGACTGCAATATAAAAATTTACTAATAAGAATGTTTCGGTTTTTTTCAGTGCTTGCTGACATGTATGTGGCAATTTTGGAAAGTAGTAAGTATATGAAGTAATTCGATTTCGCAACGAACTATTAAATAGAAAAAATATGTAATCTAAAAGCACAATGAAACAGTATAAAAATATCTACATATATGTGTATAATATACGAGGTTCGGGCGGAAAGTTATGCACACATGCTTGTAGAACGTAAACGAAAAGAAATAGCGAGATCGGGCAAAAAAGTAAATTAAAATGCAATTATTAAGCTTCAAAATCATTTATTTATTTTTCAACATAGTCACCGTTAAGACTAACACATTTCTCCCAATGTGTAACAAGTTTTTTCATTCCGTCACTGAAAAATTCTTACGACTTTTCTCGAATCCGGGACTACTTGATAATTGCTTTCACTTCATCATCCGAGGTGTAATGATTACCCTTGAGGTCTCTGTTCGCTAGAGGAAAAAGATACGAATCGCAAGGCGCAAGATCGGGGCAATAAGGAAGATGTGGAATCGGTTCAAACTTCGGCTTTCTCATTAACGCTGTTTGTTCTCGTCTGTTAAACGGCGTGCTACCTATCATGCACAGATTTTATGGTATCCCAATTGTTCAATAACGAAGCCGATACGTTCCTTGAATATTCCAACATGATTTACGATACGCTGTTGAGTGATTCGCCGGTCAAATCATCAACAAGTTTGCGATGCTTGTCGTCTGTAGCAATGATCGGACGTCCGCTGCGCGCTTCATCAACAATTATGGCTTTTCCAGGCTAGCAATCACGAAATTTCATTACCCATCGATTGACAGTAGACCTATTAACAGCATCGTCACCATAAACATCCTATAAACGACGATGACTTTCAGTAGGAGTCAATTTTTCAGCTGTTATAATAGCACCACTGTTTTACCCAGCTCGTTGACATAACACTAGAACACGTCTCCATATTTACGTTGCTTACAGCACACTGAATGAACGCAAGGACTTCAAACTACACTTGCATGTAAAGGAGGAATTCCACTTACGAGTGACACTAGGCGCGCTTCTGTAGCTCATTTCGTTCGTGTTTTACAAGCATGTGTGCATTACTTTTCATATATATATATATATATTTGTATACATATATATATTTTTTTATTTAACAAATATATATAGGTATGTAATAAACATAATTCCTTTGATCTTAGATTAGCAGTCAAAACGAACATAATAACCGTTTCGACAAAATTTGAGTTTTTCTTAAATTTCAATTCATAATTATTAGCACTTACCGATATATTTTTTATTCTAATCGATAGTTGATAAGTCGATAACATATTGTTTTCCGTCAGATGTGCAAAATTTGTGCCAATTTAACACAATCTGAAAATCGCTGCAGCGACTTTATTGTTAAAAATAAATAGACCCCGATGTAGTAAAGAATAAAATGTACGCATCATAATGTTTTTATTTAGAATTTAATTATTTAAAAATTACGCTAACCTATTGTTCTCTTTAATTTATTTTTAAGTTAGATCAACAGGGAAACTTCCATAAAGAAGGTTGCCGCAAATTTTACTTGAAGAAATGGAACGAATTTGAACAACACGCTTCTACAATAACCGATAATTGCGATGTTAAACGTAACGTATTTCTGTTCTTATTTCTACTTAGTATATATGTATCGGCGTTTGTGGTAAGAAAGAAGTGCAGCCTCGAACCGGAACCGATTTTTTGAATTATTTCCGTATATTTATTGTTTAAAACTGATCCATAAGTGAAATGTACCTGTTTGTTGATATTTATTTTACATTGAGACCTTAACCAAGGCGCTAAATCCGACAAAGGCTGACTTTTACAAATCATGCATTTTTTAATCAATAGCGTCAATAAAAGTTTCTTTTCCAATTTTAAAAGAACACTTTCATTTATTAGTGTTTTGTTCGAATATAAATTTAAAATAAGAATCATTTAAGATTATTCAGACTTTTTACAATTAGTTTGTTAGTTTTAATTCCTTAAAGTTAGTTCTATTTACATCATTAATAAAATGAAAAAAAGTGTGTTCAATTTACAAAATGGGTTTACATATGGGCCAGAATCTTCGCTAAAAGCCACGTTTTTCCAACAATGTGTTGAAAGTGAATGGTTTTGTTATACTGTGTTCAGTTTATGCTGATAAAATAGGTAAATACAACTTTCTTATCAATTAACTAAGAGAGAATAAATTACGATAGAAGTTTGAAATACTAACGTAAATGTGTTATCTTTTAATTAACATTAACACATATAGATATAAGCATTGATAACCAAAATACCGAAATGGCCCAAAAGGGGCCGGAATTACTAACGGAAAAAAATAAAATACAAAACACTTTGTCTTACAGTAAAATAATAGAATCATATGTTTTTCCTAGTAGAAATCAAGCTATCATTTTAAATGCAATAAATGAAATAAAACTTAAAGAATACGTTTATGCGATAGGAAAGTATGTAGGGGCAAACAACATAATATGTGCCTCTAGAATATCAAATAATAGGATTTGTATTTATTTAACAAACAAAAATCTCGCTGAAAAAATTACTGAACCGCATCCCATTATTAAGATAAAGAAAAAACAAATTTATATAAGAAAACTTATTAATCCTGCAAAGCGATTAATTATATCAAATGTGTCACCGCATATTCCACACTCAGTGATTGAAAATGCATTAAAGCAAGCTAATGTTAAAACTAACTCTCCGGTATCCTTCATTAAGGCTGGACTTAAGTAATAATAACTTACGTAAATTTGTATTACTCGGTGATTTAAATGCGAGATATACACTCTGGGATAAAGTTAACAATTCAAGAGGTAAAGAATTATACAGTTTAATACAATATTTTGAATTACATATATTAAATATTAAAGATAAATATACTTTCAAAAGAAACAAACAATGTAGTACAATTGATCTAACGTTAATAACAAATAACATTATACAAGTAATAAAAAACTGGAAAGTATCTCGCGAAATAAGTTATAGTGATCATTTTTACATAATGTTTGAATTGCAAATTAATAATGAATGTAATAAAAAATTTATTACAAAGATTGATTATAATAAGCTAGATGTAAATATCATTAAATTTAATCATATAATAGATTTAAATGTAACCTGTAATTCAATAAATGAAATAGACAAATGGTTAGATCAATTCCAAGAATACGTAAATATAGTAATACAAAATTCTAATAAAGTAATAATGGAAGGGGCAGTTTATTGGTGGAACCCTGCATTACAGAGATTAAAGTATTTAGTTAATAACTTATATAAGAAATATAGAAATTGTAAAAATTTAAACTTAAAAGCAAATCATTATAATAACTATAAGAACAATTTCAAGAAATATAAATTTATGATAAAACAGGCAAAACTGCAAGCTTGGAAGAACCTACTAAATGGTAAAGCAGTTTTTGGATTGAAATATAAGATTTTACTTGGCAAGAAAGCAAAATTAAATATATCTAAGTTAGACAACTACGCTCATAGTGATCAAGAAAAAGTAAATTTGTTAAGTAGAACAACATTATATTTGAATTCTAAACCTTTTAAACAGGAATTACATAAAAATAACGTAACAAATTCAGTGAGTAAAGAAGAAGTTAAATTAATTATTGATAATCTTAAGAATAACGTAGCTTGTGGATTAGATAAAATATCAAACGGATTTCTGAAAAACTTTAATAGAAAATAGCCGGAAGTGATTACAAAATTAATGAATTTACTATTTCAATATGAACACTATCCACAAAAATGGAAAATAGCAAAGACAGTAATATTACCGAAAATGAATAAAAATTTAAAATTATCTAGTTCTTATAGAGCAATTTCACTTTTATCAAATTACAGTAAAATTTATGAAAAGTGTATATTGATTAAATTAAAAGATTTTATTCAACAGCATAACGTAATTAACAAAGACCAGTATGGCGCTTTGCCGGGTAAATCAACAGAATTGGCAATATGGAATATTTTAAAAATAATAACTTATTATAAAAGCAATTCCTATTTGAGTTGCCTAATGACGCTAGATATAGCGAAGGCTTTCGATAGTCTTGATCTAAACAGTTTAATCAAATTATTGAAGGAAATAGGAATAGATTATAATGTACTAAATATTATTAATAAATACTGCGGAAATAGATATAATTATATTGAAATAGGTAACATACAAAAGAAGCAAAAATTAGATATGGGTGTATTACAAGGGTCCGTGTTGGGCCCATATCTATGGAATATAGTTTTTTCTCAATTATATAAGATAATATTACCTAACGATGTTAAGATATATACCTTTGTAGACGATATTGCGGTTGTACTGGCAGATAGAAATGAAAAAGGTTTAGAAAATAAGATAAATTTAGTGTACATAGAAATAGCGAAATGGCTTAACAAATTTAACCTTAAGATTAACGAAACTAAATCTAATTATATGATATTTAATAAAAAATATACTAATAGACCATTAAATTTAGAACAGTACGGTTTAAATATCAACTATGTAAAACAAATAAAATACTTGGGAGTAATAATAAACAGTAATTTAAAATTTTATGAACATATTAATTACATTAAAACCAAAATAAGCAAATTCATAATAATATTTAATAAGTTGTATAATAACCAAAACTGTATAAATTATAAAAAAGGAGTTACGTTTTATAAAAGTATTATTTTACCTAACATACTTTATAATAGTATCATATATGTAGAAATGTTAAAAACTAAAAAATTTCAAAAGATGTTAAAAAGCTTTCAAAGGCTTATAGCTATAAAAATGATTAAATCATATAGAACAATCAGTTATTTGTCAGCCATAGTTATAGCTGGTATTAAACCAATCGAATATGAAATACAAAAACATATAAGCTTGGTCGCAATTAAAAATAATATTAATATAGAGCATCCGTTCAATAACGTAATATATAAGACACCATTTTTTAAATATGAGAATAAACTAATTAAAGTAAAACAAATGAATAAAATTATGGATAA
This sequence comes from Icerya purchasi, assembly GCA_039619475.1. Classification (NCBI taxonomy): domain Eukaryota; kingdom Metazoa; phylum Arthropoda; class Insecta; order Hemiptera; family Monophlebidae; genus Icerya; species Icerya purchasi. The sequence goes on from CM077116.1 coordinate 250,173,954, forward strand.
ATTTTATATAAATAAATTTCAAGAAATATGGAATAATTATAATGGAATAACGTATCAAATTTTCCCAAGTATAATAGATGGATTTAAAAATAATCAATATACGCCAAATTTTTTTAATGTTCAATTTATAACAGGGCACGGTCTATTTAAGGTATATTTATATAAATTTAAGATATCTGAGTCTGACAACTGTGTAATATGTAATTTTAGAGATGATGTTTTTCATATCCTACAAGGATGCAATTATAATAATAATAATATACTCGGTAATTATGATATAACACAACTTGTTCAAAATTATTTTAATGAATTTAATAAATTTACAATAGAAGAAATAAAATTCCGGAAAAATAATGTACATAAGTAAATAGTAAAAATATACGTAGATATTCTAAAAAAAAAAAAAAAAAACAACAACTGTAAAACGGTAATTAATATAATACCAAATACTTAATTGGATGGGTTATATTAATTCCGTTATTATAATGAATCAATATTTTTATTAAATAAATGTACCCTACCCGAAGTTTCGGGAATAGGGGGGAAAAAAAAAATGCCGCTATAACAACGATTTGAGGAAAAAAATTTTAATTTTGCTAATTGTTTAAATATTCACTAATTCTAACTTGTTAAATTATAGAAAAATTTTGTGGTGAAATTATTACTAAAAGCCGAATTAAAACTTAAAAGCATGTTTGGTTTCATTCCTTTGTTGTTTTTTTTTTAGACCATGAAGAAGGAATTGTTTTCGTTTCTAATAACCGAACGGTATAATGTGTTGTGTATTTCTTTATCAAAACATTTTCCAACAAGCTGTATTTAGAAGTTTTTGATCAAATTCCTTCTATTATTAGTAAAGTTGTTTGCTAATTTAATGGGGAAAAAACATATTCTAAATTAGAAAAAATTGTTGTAGAAAAAGGTATACGTAACCACACGCTTTTCAAACATTTTTGTTAAAAAAAGATGGTTACACTAAATTAACTGTATTATAAAAGTGGTAAAACGGATTGGATACTAGAGGATAAAATGAAAGCGTCTCTTGGGAGTTCCGAGGAAGTTTTTTATACCCGCGCAAATCATGTACCTTGTCCCAAACTAAACTGTCCAATATGCACGATTTTGGGCATTGAGGGTTGAAAAGAACAAACGCATCGACTTTCATCTTAACAGGCTTAAAAAAATTTTATTTTAATTCGACACATATAAAGTGAAAAAAAACCTAAGAATAAAACCACTGACTCGGAGGATAGATAACATAAAGAAGAAAGAAAAAAAGAGTGGACGAACTTGAAATTAAGCAATAGAAAATAGCTAAACTAGAAGTCGATTGAAAATAAGGTCAGTCGAGCAGAGCGGTTCATGCTCGCCATACGTGACAGAACCAAAATCAGTTCGTTTATTTACGTTTTAAATGGCGGAGAACTCTACCAGTTTGGAACTTTTTAGGTATGGCTGACTGCATATTAAATCAAAAAATAAAAAAAGGCTATTCGATAAAGAACTTGATCGATTAGTAATATTAAGGATCTTCGTCTGTTTCTTACCAGCGGTCCTCTTAAGAATACGTCGCAAAAATCTTATTTATATTTCACACCGAAGTTGTTACTTTAAAAGAATATCAAGCAATGCCGTAAAACAGGTGTTCGTTTCATTTAAAACAACGCGTTATCACGTTTTTCCGTCCTGTTCATTTACATTTGCATTCGTGCTTGCCTTCTGACATTTATCTGCCTCCTTGGATATTATTAAATATACTTTGAATCATCGGCTTTCCACTAAAACATACTTGTAGTTCCGTTTAAAAATAATAAAAAAGAATGAATTTTCCAAAATTTTGAGCTTTTAGCAGCGCCCTGAGAGTCTTAATATAAACTTGTAAGATCGGCTATATTGTTCCTATAATTACTTACTGCGTTTTTTTATGTTACGATGTCCCTTCTAGGGATACACGATTCAATGAGAGAAGAGAGATGCATTTTTGTACCGCCGGTTACAACTTAAAATATCATATTTCGTGAAGGAGAGGGAGTGGAAAACTTAGCTGTATAATCCCAGCTGGAGTCCTTCTTGGATTCTATTGCTCCCGCCTATGTCCCTTCTTTTGAAGAAACTGTTCTTCCTTCTCTTCCTGTAGACTCTGAGCCTCACTTCCTGTCTTCTCCGTTCTGTTACGAGGAACTTGCATCCATTCTTAATAAATCCACCTTGTCTGCTCCTGGCCGGGACGGTTTATCGTTCCTTATTCTTAAAAATCTCTCTCCTGCTGCGCTGCTTTTCCTTCTCCATATATTTAATTCTTTTCTCCTTTCTGGCTCTACTCCAAAATCCTGGAACGACTTTATTGTCGTTCCTATTCCTAAAAGAAATCAGAGTTCTTTCCGTCCCATTTCCCTGGCTTCCTGCCTGCGTAAACTCTTTGAAGGTTTGATCAACAATCGTCTCGTGTGGTGGCTGGAGCACAATAATCTATTCCCTCCTAATATGTTTGGTTTTCGCCCTGGGCTTGGGCCGGTTGACTGCATTAGTTATTTCCTTTCAGATGTCTATAAGTCTTTCCTAACAAAAAAATTCACCATTGCCTCCTTTGTGGACGTCTCTTCTGCCTTTGATAATGTGCATCTTCCCGCTTTAGGTTCTAAACTTTTTTCTCTTAACCTCCCTCCCGTCGTCGTCATTCTCACACTCAACCTCTTCCAGAACAGAACTCTCTTTATTTCTTCTCCCTCCCTTTCCTCCTCCAGATGCGTTTATCGTGGGCTCCCACAGGGTTCCTGTCTGAGTCCTACACTTTTTAATATCTACTCTTTTGATATCGCTTCTCTTCCTATTTATTCTTCCTCCCTCCTCTTCGCTGACGACATTTTGGTCTATTCCACCTGTGACAATCTGTCCGTCGCTATTGATGAGTTGAATAATTTCCTGTCTATTCTTAATAATTCCCTTTCTCGTCTTCACCTCTCTCTTTCTCCTACTAAGTCGTCTTGTATCATTTTTTTCTCTCCGACCCTTTAACCGAGCTCTAACTCGCATCACTGTATCTGGTATTCCTATCCCCGTTGTCAATTCCATATGCTATCTTGGCCTTTTTTTAAATAGCCGCCTCACATTCCATGAGCACATTAATTTTCTCTATAAATCCTGTCTTAAAAGACTTAATCTCCTTAAATCTCTCTCTCCCTTCAGATAGGGAGGCGATCCGTTTATCCTTCTAATTCTTTTCAAAGCCACCATCCGGTCCAAGCTCGACTATTGTTCCTTTATCTACGGTAATTCCTCCAAGTCTCTCCTCACTAAACTTGACGCGATCCAGAACTCTTGCCTCCGTTTGTGCATTGGAGCCTTGAAATCCTCCCCCATTCCCGCAGTTCTATCAGAGTCGGTTGCCCAACCACTGTTTATTCGCCGTTCTCAGCTTGGGTATCGCTTCTTAATTAAACGGCTTCCCATCTCCTCGTCCAAACTTATTGCCTCCTATCTATATATCAAAAACTGCTGGCGTTTTTCTCCTCATAAAATCCCAATCCTGTCGCTCATTGCTACCCGTCTTTCTAATTTTTCTCCTGTTGTCATTTCCTACAACACTCTCCCGTACTTCTTTCATGACTTCAATAGCCTATGGCAGCCTATCAAATTTTCCTCTCTCCCACTTCGAGCCAATTCCTCCTCTCACGGTGCAGTCAACAATGAATTTCTTCATTTGTTGAATTCCTCTTTTCCTGCTCATGTATTGATCTTTACTGATGGTTCCAAGAGCGAGGACAGCGTGGGTGGTGCGTTTACTGCTCCGTCGCTTCGACATTCTGAGTCCTTCCGGCTTCCTTCCTTCTGCTCTATTTTTTCTGCCGAGTCGATCGCTATCCTTCAGGTTATCTCTTACATTTCCTCTTTAAGCGATCTTTCCCAATTCCTCATTATTTCGGACTCTAAGGGCGTCCTTCAAGCCATATCCTCTCCTCCTTCACATTCCTCTGATAATATTATTCTCTCAATTCGTTCTCTTACTTCCACTTTGCAGTCGTCCCGTTCTATTCTCATTGATTTTTTGTGGGTCCCCAGTCATTCCGGAATTGATGGCAACGATGCAGCCGATTCTTTGGCTCGTTCTGCTGGTCGCCTTTATTCATTCCTCAACCATTTCCCTTCTTCAGATATCCTTTCCTTAGCCACCTCCAATTACGCCAGACTATGGCAGGATATTTATCCCTCCCTATTTTCTAATCGTCATTCTCATTACCGTTTCATTCAGCCAATTCCTCGTTCCCTGTCTTGGTTCCATTCTATTCCTCTCAGTCGTCGCTCTTCTATTGTCTCCCTAATTCGTCTCCGGATCAATCATTCTCTCCTCCCTTCCTCTCGCTTTCGATTTGCTCTATCGCCTTCTCCTGATTGTTCTCTCCACGATTGTGATCCTCCTCGTACATGTGATGCTAACCTATTAACGTATTTTAATAACGCGAAAATATGGTTTAAATTATTTCTCAAAAAGAATGTGTGCAAAAATTAGGGTGCGTAAATTACGCCAGTAAATCCGGTATATATGTACAAAATATATTAATAGTCAATTCAGATATGAACATTTAAATATCATTTTCCATTAACAATTTCGTGCGGGTTCAATTGTAGCGAGCAAAGGGCTAAACCATATATATATTCGAAATCTTTCATTACCGATGATGAAGATAGTAAAGAAACATGTAAACGAAGTACCGCATATTGAGCATATCCCGAGCACAGCTCATACCTGAGCGAAGAACATAGTTTTCGTGGATGTGTTGGTCACGTAGGTAGAACAAAGGGTGTACACAATACGGTGTAAGGAAACGAATAACTCTGAACTGAATGTCGATCTTTCAAATGATAAGAAGGAGTACTTAAAATAAATATGATTTGAAACACATAAGACTGAGCTATCGAAGCAAGGAGCACAAAGAGTGAGAGGAATAATGGAGAAGCGATAGAGAGAAACGGTTAATAAGATGGAAGAAAGAGATTTTGGGTAATGAGGCAAGGAAAAAGAAAAACGGAAATAAAAAAAAGGTCGTTTTTTTGAATGAAACAACTAAGGGGGAAAATTGAATAAAACGAATTAGCTTTTTTTTGCGCGAATGCGATTGCACCATGTTAAACTTTTCTAAATATTTAACTTCCTTTTTGGCAAAAATGATTTTAGTAATTGTATTATATCTGTTTTCCTATTTAAACTTGACTTAAATCGATAGTAACGTTTATCCATCAGATTTACGTGCATTCATTCCGTAGGGAACGAAGTAGTCATCTACTTGAACTCCACGCCGCTCAAATTACTTTTAACATACGATTCTGTTGATAAATATTGCGTATATTCGAGCCTAAATGAACAACCTGTGCTTTTATGTTTTCAGTGAAAGAAGTTAAATCGAATGATCCCTGCGAATATGGTCATAAGTTAACTCTCTGCGCTGTCGAAAAAATGAAAGAGGTAAGTAAAATTAATTTTTTATTACATTTATTATTAATTGTTACATTTAAAGTTGACGCAGACTCGTGATAAATTATAATCCTGTTTATAGCTAAAAATATTAGCAGGTTTATTTTTACCTGGAAAGATTCTTAATATGTCTTTTCATCTTTCATTCAAACGTTAATTTTGCTAAAATTAAGTTATAAAAATTAACAAATTAAAGAAAATTACTTATTTACGTTAAAATCACGACTAGGAAATAAATACTTAAAAATAAAATATGTAGTGGACATAGTCGTCGAATGATCAACCAACAGGGACACTGAAAATGATAAAATATGAAAATTCTTATGCAGTAGGAATTTGAATACAATACAATTACAATGTTCTTGAACAGTGATTCAAGACATATTAATAGTTACGTTTTATATAAATTGACATCACCGGATCATCGTATTTTATTTAAAAACAGAAATTTTTCTTACAACCTAAAACCGAACTTCTGAGGATTTTGTTAAAATAAATTCTTTGGTTTTGTAATTTGTAGATTTTCTAAAGGCTAAAATGAAATATTTTTATATTTTTTTCAGAATAAAACTGCATGTAATTTACAGATTACATTATTTAGAATTCTTCATTAAAAAAGTAATTATAATTGTTGTTTTGCAGTACAAATTTTTCGAAGCGTACAAACATGAATCGGTTCCGCTAATCGAAAAATTGAAAAATGGAAAGTTCACGCCATCACCAGAAGTCTATAACAAGTTGGTACAAGAGAGGGCCACATTATAGAATGATATCTATTTTAATTTTTAACTAACGCCGTTACATTTAATTATTTAGAATTACCGAATAAGTAAAATATTTTATTATTACCTGTAAATTGTTCACGAGTTAAATAAAGTATGAAATATTGTGCAAAAACTAAATATTATGTATTCTTTACTTTCCACCTTGACACTGGTGCATCATGCAATGAAAACTTCCTTAATCTTAACGATAATAAAATTTATAGATTTATTACACATAAAGTAGTTGACATACCAGCAATTGAATGTAATTACAAAAAAATAAATAGTACAATTTGGTTTAAACCTCCGCGCAATGTGAAATACACAGCCTGAGTTGCACCACATTCGATAGCATGAGTATTCATAGGCGCATGATCACAGACAATTTGGAAGAATTTTATAATAAAGTAGTAGAACAATTTGCCAGAAACCCACGAAGATTATGTTTTAATTAAGATTTTTTCTTGTTTAATAAAACAATAAACCTTTTTAAATTATAAATTTTATTTTTTCTATAACTCATATCCTTTTTCTATCATCTTGCCCCCAGCCTCCGACTAGTCGGCTGGCGACGCCCTTGTATGCAACGCCAGTGTAGAGACGCAAGATTACACTCGAAACTGAATATGTTTGATTTATCGATATTCCTAACTGTGTTTATCTATGCAATAACTAGGGCATATATGAACAATCGTCTAAAACGCTGAAAATGTGACGTTAAAATGGAAGAAAATTATTTGACGTCATTATTTAATGACATTACAAAAATTTTATAGGCTTTTAGTGTGAATTAAATAAATTAGCTTTTTTAAAATCAAAATTGGTGTTAAATATTAAGAAATATTTAAAATACAGCAAAAAAAAAATATTTTTATAATTATTAGTTAATATTTTATATTTAATTATTATATATATATATATATATATATATAAAAAAAAGTAAAGTAAAGTAAGTCTCTCATACCGTTGACAGGGCATCGGAGATTGTGAAGTTAAGGTGCACAATGTATTAAGCCTAACGGCACTAATAAAAGTAGGATGGCCAGTTCCTTTTTCTAGGTCGCCTTTACTTTCCCAGATTTCTCTGGTACTCAATTAATTCAGTCTGGGTAAACTTGGGAGCAACTTTGATCTGGCACGAGACAAGTTTCGAACGTGTGTCCTCTATATATACATTAATTAGTAAATATAAAATATTACCTAATAATTATAAAAATCATTTTTTTTTTTTCATATTTTAAATATTTCTTAATGTTTAACATCAGTTTTGATGAAAAAAGCTAATTTAATTAATTTACATTCAAAGGCTATACAATTTTATAATGCCATCAAATAATGACGTCAAATAATTTTCTTCCATTTTAGCTCCACACTTCCAGCATTTTAGTTTATTTTCACAGTGTGATGGTATATGTGGTAGTTTACCATTCCACATCACTATTAGCGATTATTTCTTACTTGTAATAATTTCTATCGTCGCCCTGAACCGAACTCAGTGCCTTCATAACGGAAATCGAGTGCTCCAGCAACTAGGCTACCACCATGCGTAAAACACATACTTTGAATTAAAAATTGAAGCTAATATTTAAAGTGATTTCTGGAGACTAATATCTTATTTAAAGTAAATTATCAATCTTTGATGAATCTTACTTTTAACTCCCAACTTTTTTCTTCTTCATTTATCACTTTTTGGTTTCCGATATTACTGATGGACAAAACGATTGAATTTATTGACATTGCAGGTTGAGAAAATTCTTTCCAACTACATGTATAACATAGTATATAATTTTTTCACCAAAAAGACGCATAAGAACTTTTCCCCCCCTTTAAGGTAGATTGCACCATAAAGTAACAGCGCACAAAAAATATATATATATATATATATTAACATACTTTGGCAATCAACAACAAGGCACTTTTTACGATTTTCCTTCGCTTCGCCGCTCCGTTATTGTCCCTATTATCCGTTTACGTCTGAATCATACCCTTCTTCCTTCCTCACGTTATCGTTTTCATCTCGCTTTATACCCTTAATTATCCTTTACATCCTAACGAGGAAGTCGTCTGTGATCCTGACCATATATTCTTTGAATGTCCATCCCTCGTGAACGAACGCACTTCTTTGAACTGTTATTAAACTCCCTAATCCTTATTGTGCCTCCTATGTCTTATCGTTTCGGTCGATCTCCGCTGTTCCGATCCTTAGTTCTGTTATCTTATCAATAGCTGACCGAATCTACATTTAACTGATCCTTCTCCCTCGTGTCGTTTCTGGGCGAAGATCCTTTGTTGACATCCCCAAAGAGGGGGGTTAAAAAAAACAAAAAAACAACGAGGCACTGCTACTAATTATAATACCACTTTTTTCATTTTTTCCTATTCACGTCAGACTTGGGTAGTATCGCTAAATTGTACGCATTGCATAAATAACATTTAACACAAACTATTTATTAGTGGGCTTATTGCCTATATTCACCAATGCAATATCAGCATCGCCGATATCCTCACCCCGCATCACGTAAACGAGCTAGGTGAAGATAGTACAGGGATAGCTATTGTTTCTTATTGTATTAAAGCTTATTACCAATCTTTGCTAACTGTAGGCATCATTAATATTCCTGCCCCATGTACATAGATCATAGATGAGGCGAGCTTTTTCTCCGGTGATTATCATTATTTATCTTCAGCTGGGAGAATATCACAACACCACCTTTCGATTTCCTAATAGGATTGCTCGGATCTGACTTGTATACGTTTTGCCGACATTTATTTACAATTTTCTTAAACATGCAATAGCCTAAACAACCCAATAATAGCAAGACATAATGTACAGTCAATATATACATGATAAGTTGGTTAAATAATAGTATTAAATAAACAAATATACCGAACTAACAATACCGAATTATTAAAGAAATAAACTAAGATAATAATATGTAGGAATGGCATTAGCGCGACTGTCGCTATATATCAGGGTGACCACTAGGGCTGCCAGCCCTCCGGGTTTGACCCGGAGTCTACGGGTTTAAATGGTGCATGTCCGGGCTAAGGGTTTAACATCAAAATCTTCGGGCGGTGACAGCAGAGCGAACATCTCGTCAATAATTTAAAATGGCGAACGGCTTTCACCGATTGACTGAGTCGAACTCGGATCGGATCGGACTGAGCCTGAGCGTCTAACGATTATACACGAATTTGACACTAATTTGTTATCTGCATTCTGTACAGATCCCTATCGGTGAATTATGGCGATCGCAATTCCGTGTACCAGAAAATAAACGATAAATATGCTGACATTAAAGTCATAAAAGCAAACTGCAATTGCCACGTTCTTCAGGACGCTGACGGAAACGTCATGAAAGTTCTACCCTACGATGTTGAAAACTTAATTATGAAAGTCTATGCTGAATTTTCTAATAGCGCAAAACACACCAACGAATTGCAAACGTTTTTCGAGGGAATTCGAAATTGAATATAGAAAAGTTTTACGACATGGGCCAACTAGATAGTGTTAAGTTTCGGCAAAGCTGTTGATCGATTGATACTGTCCTGGCCTGCTATAGCCACGTATTTTAAAAGTCCTGGTGAAGCAGCATGCCATACAATTATATGGGAAATTGTAAAAGAGTGCGGCGAATTCAGTTCTACAAAAATCACACTACAGGAATGTTATTTATATTTTATGCATCATTATATGAATATGCTGACAGAAGCCATCAACCGTTATTTGAAGAAAAAAAAACAGCGTGACATCTGCTGAGTTGCACACTATTAGGAACAATGTGAAAGAAAAGATTGAAAACCGATTACGTGATGAGTTTTACAGCTTTACGGTGCAGAAATAATGAGGAATTTAAAATTCTTGGGATCTTCTGAGAAGGAGCAATTTAAAAAAGAAGCTAATGAGGCATACAAAAAAACCATTGAATCTTTAAAAAAATATTACGATTTTGAGAATTCTATTTTCAAAATATTTTCCAAGTTCGATTTAAAAAAGCAATAACTTAAGAAGATGCTGTAGAAGCTGTTGAATCACTTGGTTTGAAAAATGTGGACGAAGATCGACTATATGAGCAGCAGAATAAATATCTGATTTTTCAACACTGTCAGTTGATTTATTATGGGTGCAATTATTAAAGAGCACAAACTTCACGGAACTACCAAAACTAATTGGAAAAATTTTCTCCGTTCCCGTAAGTAATGTTTTCGTGGAACGCACCTTATCCTTAATAGAGAATTTATGGACAGACGAGCGAAACTGTTTATCAGTCGATATGGTTAAGTCGGAATTAATGATTAAAATTAATTATAACATGACTTGTCAAGAATTTTTGAAGAAATTTGGAGCAAGAAAAGATGTCGAAACGATCAATTTCTAATAAAAAATATGATTTTAAAAATCAGCCTACTCCGAGCACTAGCAGCACTGTTTGAATTGTTTATTTGATATAAAATAATTATCCACTCATTTAGTTTCAATAAAAAATACCTACCTCTAGAAATATATGTTTTATTCAATAAATATCGCGCTCTATTTTATCAATCTTATAATTAATGTATTATATGTTTCATGTACCTTTTATATAATTATTCTGAAATCTTTAGGGCTGCCCTTTAATATTGACTAGGGAAAGCAGAAAAATCAATTCAGTAACACTTGGCTAACTATAAAATTTTTAGGAATATTTTCAGTATGAAGCAATAAATTAAATTTTCGAAAATTTTGAGTGCCAGAAATATGCCTATTATTGATCGTTCAAAAAAATTTCCTTCTGATCCTGCACTGATCCATGTGCTGTAATAATCCCGGCAATTACACACAGCACATGGACCATATAAATTTAGGGGGAAAAAAAAAAAAAAATTTCGCCTGCGGCGCTCATACCGGGGGGCTGTCGCCCCTCGTGCCGCCAGCAACTATCCTGACTGATACACCTTTTGTTAATAGTAGATTTGGGCAATTTCAATCGTTGTTTATTTTAGTTTCTTTTAATATTTTTTAAACGCTACGTCCGCTTAACGATTTCGCTTTTAGTATTATTTTCTCGCCAGAGACACGTTTTTGGTTACTTAGATCTGACCACCATTTTTATTTACCGCGGCATTACGCAAAAAAAAAAAAAAACCAATTATGGCCGCTCGTCAACCGTTCGCGATCGAGTCCTTTTACCTGGGTTGTTGTTGTCCATCCGTACTGGTAGTAAGTCCGTTCTTTGTTGTTGTTTATTTTTTCCCGTTGTCACCTTCGTTGCGCATCCCCCGTGTATTTTAACGTTTTTAAATCCGAATTTCGTACCCATTTTGTTGAAATAGTCCTTTCGGGGGGGGGGGGCTCCGTAGTTGTTTTCGTAAAAGTCCGCTTAGACTTACTTAGTTTTTATCGAGTGTTCGTTTAAATAATATCATTTTTTACATCCGGAATTTTAGTATTTTGAAATTAACCGTAAACACCGTTCATGGTTGTTTTTGATATCTCCCGGTCTGCTCTTTCTTAAAGGTGGCAGCCCTAGTGACCACCTAACCGGGAATAAGCTGGGGATTTTTCAAACCAGGGAAAAGAATAAAAACAGCCAAAAACGACGATATTTTTAATAAGAAAAAATTATTTAAAGCGAAAAGTGAGAATGCATTTTTTACTTGAAATAAATTACGAAGTTCTGTTTTATTCGTATAAAATATGCTGCGGCGGTCAAATAATATCGATAGTAACAAAAAAATTCCATTCTTCTTTTTGTACGATTCTAGTAGTCAAGAAATCTGGTAGATTTGGACCGGGAATTTAAAAATTTGAGTAGTCACCGTGTATATTTATTATAGATGCATTTAGTAATGATTGATAAATCATCTTTTTAAATAAAGGCCTCATTGGAGTATAAGTCTAGTTTGGGAAATTTAAATGAAACAAAATTATATGCTTTCATAATTCACTAATACTAATTCTCTCCCGATATAAATAAAATAATCTTCTATTCGTTGACCCTATTAGGTAGCACAAAAGAAATTAATTTTAGCCAATAAATCATGTTCTATTACGTAATTACTTGAATTTTTGTATAAAAATACTAATTTAACAGCTTTCCCTTAAAATTCAGTATAGTTAATAATCGAACTTGAGATATGCCTTAAAAATCCTATATGATAAGTATCTAAAAAATTTAAATCGAATTTTCTCAAGTAAATATGTCGAACGTGATATATGTATATGGATGCCAAACAATTGAACCATATTCTAAATTTTAAGGACGTATTAATGGGCAATGTAATATTTTTAGCGTATGCATATTTGTAAAATTTTTATTGTTTCTAATTATAAAACCCAGCGATCGACAAGTATTATTATGTACGTGATTAATTTGATAGCCGTAGCATATCCGATTGTCGTATACCTAAATCTATAATTATTTTGACACTCGCTGTATTGTATGACTATTAATAGAGTGTACCTGAATAAAATTTTGATAGTTCCTTAGTAAATGTCATATGGTTGAGCATTTATTCAAATTAAAAAGTAAATTATTGTTTTTCATAGACCATAAAATAGTAATTTGTTTATATCATATTGTAACATTTTTCCGAAACATTTAATAAAGCGATAGGTCTATAGTTAATTGGTAAATTTCTGCATCTAGACTTAAACACCGGTATGATTTTAGCTATGTAATTTTAAATTATCTGACCAATCCAGAGTTCACGTTATGATAATTAAATCAATATTGCATTGATCGTAATATCAGAGCAGTATTTAAAAATTATAGTTGGAATTCTGTCAGGACTCTAGCAGTCTATTTATATTGTAAGAATTATAAATGCTTGTTGCATTTGATTGAGACTAATTGGTTCTAATTTTAACAGGTAGCTGTTGTCACTATATTTTAAAGTAATTTTAGAAAATGATTGTCGATTAATATTACGTTTGCTGTATATCGATTTAAAATGCTCCAAAAAGTTGTCTGCAATTTCTTTTCCAGATTTAATTCGATTACCGTTAAAATTGGTGAAATAATTCCTCACGGTACTATCTTTTAGATGCGTCATCATATAGATTCAACATTTCGTAGCATATACTTTTTGAGATCTTACTGTATAATTTATTGTAATATATTTTCTTTCGAAAATTAAAGATGAATTTTACTTCTTTTCTTAGTTCTTTATATTTATTATGATCATTAGGACGCTTACTTTTGATAAATTTTTTATAGTATTTGTCTTTTTCTTTTAGTTTAATAATTATTTCCTTCGTGCACCATAGTGAATACTTAAGTGTAAAACTCTTAACCTTAGGAATGCTATTATCCAATGCTTTATATATTCAATTATGAAAAAAGTTTAGAACACATTCATTTGATGATTGATTATTGTAATAAAATTATTCCAATTTAAATTGGTAATTTCTGATTTAATCTAGCGGTGTTTTCTGAAATCATATTTACTATTTACGAAATAGTATTCTTTATGTAGTGTTATAATAGATTCAATGAATATATATTTAAAGACGGATGATATTGATCTTCATAAACTATAGGATACGGTGATCTAGTGATATTACATTTGATATCTGTACTAAGAACTAAGTCTAACATTTCACCTTAATGATTCAGCACTTCGTTAATTAATGATAAATTATTTAGAGATAAAAAGGCACTGTCATGAAACTTCATTGCCACACGATTTTTCAATTATTCCATCAGCTAATAATGTATCTACTGGTTAACTTTGTGTTCCGAACGCATCAATAACTACTGTGTGAGTGATATAATGATGAATTTCTCTGTTGCCCTTTTATAAAATGTTTAAAAATAATGTTGTCCGTCGTTTTCGTTCGGATGTTTACAGTGCTGCTTAATATTTGCTATGTGTCTGTACTTTGCATTCAATATTTCACTAGTGTCTTATTTATTATATATTGTTTATTTCCGGTTTGAGGGGTTACCCTTACATCATTTATAGAAAGGATTTTTGATTTCGATACGATTCCAGGTGAAGTTGTTCGGTTCGCAGCAAGAAGTTTTTATTTATTTGCCTTTTTTTTTTTTTGTTTTTTCTTATTTTTTTAATCAACTTATTTCGTTGTGTTACGCAACATGTTGAGTAAGGATCTGAAATTTTTATATTTATTACACCTGAAAATATTTCATTAGTTTTAACTCTGATGAAATAATTATCGATACAATTTTTAGTAGTGTTACGGAGTTTTATTTCTCCTTCCATCATATCATTTATCAAAATCATGTAATCTCGTTCCTCATGGTTAGTTAAAAAACTTAAAGAAATAGGTTTCTGTCTGATTAAAAGTCTCAGCGATTGCTACGTTTTTAATTATTTCGCTTCCTCTATGAATTCTCTTAATTTATTTGTACTTCTTTCTATCGACGTATTTTAAAAATTCCATGGATCCAAAAAATAACAAACGATGAAGTTCTGAACCGAATAAAAAAATCTCCGAAGGAGTTGTTGAATCACATTAAAGCAAGGGAACTAAGCTATCTCGGCCACGACGTTAAAGAGGAACAACCTGGCTGATCATAGAAAGTAAACTCAAAGGGAAAAGATCAATAGGAAGGTCGCAAAACTTATGGATAAACGATTTTAAAAGATGATTTGGCTGCACGTCGATGGGTATACTCAGGTCAGCTGCATCAAGGGCCATCATTGCTGTGTGGATCGCTGATCTCCGAAACGGACATATCGTATGAAGAAGAAATTTTGGTTATTTACTTACACGATGTTCATTAGATTCACGCGTATTATGCAAGTTGGCGTTTTTCTTTGCGTTATGTTAATTTCTTCGAATACTATTAAGTCCCGAGATGTTATCAATTCATCTTTATTTTTCTTAACATAGATTAAAGTGCATCGTAATTTTATCGAAGTTATAACTGTTTCCTTTGACATTAAATGAATTTACAATGTTGTTATTTCATTTATTAAAATATAATTGCTGCTAGGACGATATTTACGAAGTTACGGCGCGACAGCGTCATAATATTATTAATTGGTATTTTTATAATTTTAAGAAAAATACAGATATGTTAAGCACAAAAACGGCCTGCTTTCATTTAACAGAATATAGTAAACGTAAGTGGAACTAAAATTTTGTATATATAAATTTGTCTAGTCACTTTTAAACAATTATAAACAATTATAAACAATTATATCTATATAGGCCGATCGTATCTCTTCCTAGCCGTATATATTTTTTTTTACTTCATTACGCAGCTTGGTCGTTATTAATTTTTTTGCATTCCAGGCTAAACCCAGAAACTAGGGTAACTGTGTGAGTCTCTCTTGATGCATTTAGTAGATGCAAGTAAAGATTGCGTGGGTTGTGGGTGGGAGGTCTTCAATTTGTGTTTTATTCATTGTTTTTTGATATTTCCACATTCCTACAATAACATTTACATGTGACGTTCATATCTGTTTAATCAATATTTTACTTTACTCCAAACACGTTCATAAGCGATTTATGTTTACCTTGGCAATATGAATTACAAAGGTAACTAACTGATTGTAACTTTACAGGGTATCTCAAAATGATGTTAATGGCCTTATGGGTTTTCGCGCTAAATCTGAAATAGCGCCGAACCATCAACTCCTGGACCCCAAATTTAAATATACGAAATGTTCGACCATCTTTCCGGTATCGAATACCGCAAACCACATGTCGATATCATTATTTGTTCTCAAGATATCGCGAATTTTTTTTTAGAGTGAAACCGACGAAAAAAAACAACGCCTTATACGAAAAATTTAATGATCACATTCAAACACAAAATCCGTAGAAAAAGTTACAAAAACCGTACAAAAAATTAATAAAGAAACGATTCTATTTGATTTCCTTTCGCCTACATGCATAAATCAAATCGTTCAATCGCCGGCAAAGTGTGTTTATAATAATTAAGTATTGCAGCTTATAAGACAAACTGTTGCTGAATTGCATATTTTAGTTTGATATTTTTGTCGTTTCTGAACCGTTTTATTAGCATTCTGCATATTACATGTACACGGGAAATCCTAAAAATAGATGAAACTGTAGTTGAACTAGACATCGCAAATAATAGGTAAATCGACATCGTTCGGGGGAAACCGTTTGTGACGCGTGTTTGTTCATTATCGTTATTTTCTGACACGACTGAATAAAAATTACGACGGCCAAATTTTACCCGGCATGTATGACTGCACAGAGAGATTTATTATTTGAGGTACTTCAACATAAATGTGAATTTTGCTCGTTAATTGAAAACACGTTTCGAATTATTAAAGAAAATGTTTCAGGAAAACAACGATTCAGACTACCTCGTTTCAAGACGTGCTCGCCGTCTCAAAGCTAGATCAGTTCTAGAGCTGGTCAGATAAGATGCATTTAGAATCTGCTGTGATCTGTCGGTTAGATGCAGTTTCGTTTTAGTCATTTTATTAATATTAAGACTAAAATCGGTTATACCAACATTGATAAGAGGGTGAAGGATTTATTTCACAGCCACCCCTTATAAAATTTCCATGAAACATTTACAACATTTCATAGATTTTTTTTTTTTTTTTTTTGAAAAATATGTATTTATAATTTTTTACATACAAAAATTTTCGTCAAGCTAAAACGCTTGTCGACGAATTATCCTATTTGACATTTTACCATCTTAAATTAACTTATACATATACATAATCGTGTAATATTTACTTTATCTATTTTACTTATCAACAATTACTAAAATCTATTTCTATTTTCTATATTCAAAGTTTGTTTTTTTTCTAGTTTTTTTGTTGCGCTTTGTCTTTTTATTTTATGTTTATTATTTTTTTTTATATTTTCTTCTTCCTGAATCCATTCCTTTATTTTCCTTTTTCTTTGCCCTATTTTTTCCTTCTCTATTATTTCATTGGGTATTTTATTCAACATCTGAGTTATAATATATTTATCCGTTTGCTCCCCCATCTATGTTCTTGCTAACGGCAGTTGGAACGAAAGTTTTTCCCTCAACTCGTATTCTGTGCTTTCCTTCAATTCAATTTTCTTTTCTGCTGATATGTACTCCCATATCTTCAGTAAAGTACATTCCTCTTATGCTCATTTTTTTTTTATTTTTTTTCTGTTTTTTTGGGCGCGCCAGCGGCATTGACCCGACAACAAGAAAACTAAGCTAATAAATTAAATAACTAAGCGGTCCGAAATGGACGCAACAAAGGACAGCAGTGCGGACACCACAGAAGATGAAGGAAAGGAGAGGATAAAGGAAGAGTTATAGGGAGTAGGGAGACCTAATGACCGGAGCTGACTGTATAAAAGGTAGCGTTCGTTACGAAGAGCAGGACACTCAAAGAAAATGTGATTAGCATCACATGTACGAGGAGGATCACAACCGTGGAGAGAACAATCAGGAGAAGGCGATAGAGCAAATCGAAAGCGAGAGGAAGGGAGGAGAGAATGATTGATCCGGAGACGAATTAGGGAGACAATAGAAGAGCGACGACTGAGAGGAATAGAATGGAACCAAGACAGGGAACGAGAAATTGGCTGAATGAAACGGTAATGAGAATGACGATTAGAAAATAGGGAGGGATAAATATCCTGCCAAAGTCTGGCGTAATTGGAGGTGGATAAGGAAAGGATATCTGAAGAAGGGAAATGGTTGAGGAATGAATCAAGGCGACCAGCAGAACGAGCCAAAGAATCGGCTGCATCGTTGCCATCAATTCCGGAATGACTGGGGACCCACAAAAAATCAATGAGAATAGAACGGGACGACTGCAAAGTAGAGGTAAGAGAACGAATTGAGAGAATAATATTATCAGAGGAATGTGAAGGAGGAGAGGATAGGACTTGATGGAAGCCCTTAGAGTCCGAAATAATGAGGAATTACGTTTTCTTTTTTAATTATTTCACTATCGGTTTCTCCTTTATGATTTCCTATTAATTTCAAGCATTTAATCTGCAGTTTATTTATTTTCCCCAAGTATGCTTTTCTCGCCATTCCCCATGCCTGCATTCCATATCTGATCCTCGACTCTACTAGCGCATAATAAGCTACTTTTAATGTTTCATTTGTTGCATATTTCTTTAATGTATATAAAGCTGGTAAAACTGCTCTTATTTTCTTTGCAATGTATTCCATATGTATGTCCCATCTTAAGTGTTGATCCATCATTACTCCCAAATATTTATACTGCGTTACTATGTCTAACTTTTGACAGTTTTTCTTTTCGCATTCGCGTCTTTCCCCCATTGAATGTACACATTCATTTTAGTGCATTATTATATTTGGACAATACAAATCAGAGCTGTCTCTTTTTTTCCGCAGTACCATTGCTTTAGTCTTTTTTACATTTATTCTTAGACTTTTATCGTGTGCCCATTTACTTATTGTTATTAGATCTTTTTGCATCCTTATTTCTGCCTCTTTCATATCTTTATATGACGTAACTATTGCTATATCATCCGCGTACGCGACTACCTCACTGTAACTTAATTCATAGACCATTTGTATATATAATACATAGTATTGGCGCTAAGTTGCTACCCTGCGATACTCCTACATCCATCTCCTCTTTTTCACTTTGCATATTTAAGATATTTACGCATGTTTTCCTCTGTGTTAAATAACTTTGAAACCATTTTTTCAAACTATGCGTTATTCCTATTTCCTCTAATGCGTTTACGATTATTTTATGATCAACCGTTTCAAATGATTTTATAAGATCTATAAACGTTATCCACGCTTTCTTCCCCTCTTCAAAGCTATCTCTTATTTTTTCGGTAAGCTCGCCGATTGCTTTCGATGTGGATTTTCCTTTTTGAAGTCCGTATTGCGTTTTGTCAATTATCCTATTTTCTTGTAGGTACTTCGTTAGATTATTTGCTACGTACTTTTCTAATATTGTTGCAATTACATTGCTTACAGCAATTGGCCTATTGTTTTCATATTCACTGTGTTTCCCTTTTTTATATATTGGTCTCGTTTTCGATATTTTTAACCCATTTGGTATTTTCCCTTCTTTTAACGTCTGATTAATTAGCTTAGTAATTTCCTTCACTACATATATTTTTACTGTTTTTATATCTGGTGGCCTTTGTTTCCTTTAATCCATCGATTATTTTCCCCACCTGTTCTACGTTTGCTTTAGGTAAGTACATGTTTACTTTTACTTCATCTTCTTCTCTTTTTTCTGATAGCACTTTATTACATTTGTGTTCTAGTTTTTTTATGTCATTTTTGAATTTTTTACTGAATTTGTCTGCTATTTCTCTTGTTTCTTGTTAAACAAAATCAAAACTGCATTCATACCTTTTACTACATTTAAAAGCGCGGACATCAAATTTTTTCTTTTCACGTGAAAGTATATAATGATTAAGAATATTTAAAACCTAAATCAGTATAAGAATAAATGAAAAAGAGAAAAAAAATACTGCGTAATAAATTGTGTTTTTTTAAATCGCTAATACTCCAAAAATTTAATAAAAATATGTTGAAAATAAAAATAAAAAAATTATTCGATAGAAGAAAATGTATTTGACAGTAATATTATAACTTAAAGGGGGGAGATATTATAATTATTCTGACACAACATTAATACTTATTAGAGTCAACGTCAAATTCAAATCGCAACAATTAAGAAACCGTTCCGGATATTTCCAGTACTTGACCTATCTGTATTGTTATTATATTTATTTAGTATGGTTTTTAAATTGTAATTTGTATTTAGTGTGGCGACTTTAGTAAGTATTAGTGTTATTTAAGAAGTACCAATAATATCACCTTAAGGTATATCACTCTGAATTATCTTTTATCAAATAATTATTTTCTACTTGTTAGTGCATTTTTATTAAATATTTAGACTGAATTTGTAATCGGTATTTAAAAAATGAAACAAAAATGTAATATCTGGTACAGATATTTTTGAACGATAATAGACCTAGCTAAAATAATGTTACTTTCCGTACTCTATAAAGTTAAAGAGTATAATGTTCTAGTTTCGTCAGTGGTGGCTTAGAACTATGCTTTTGGCGGTTTCAAATTCATTATTTTTTTCGAAGCTACATTTAAACAAGTTTTGAAACTTTTTTTTTTTTTTAATAATAAATTTCTTTAGGCGCGCCGTTGATATAGGCAAGCTTTGAGATATTAATTGAAGTCATTAGCGTTCTTTGCACTTTAATTTAAAATTTTTCACCCTTAATTATAAAATTTAGGTGGACTCGTATTTTCTCTATATCCGGAAGAAAAGTTTTTATTTTATTTAGCCAATATTAAGTAAAGTAGGTATATATCTCTTAAGGAAAATCTTTTTTTTTTAACGTTTATTTTAAAGACACTTCCCGATATACTTATATCGGACCACCATTGGCCGGTACAATTACTAATAAACAAAGGATATCATTCGGGCCAAATGGCCAAAAGTTAGACACAGTAATATTAAGATATATAATCTTTCCATGTAAATAGCGCTGTGGCGATTTGAAATTCTTCTGCTTTGTTCAAATATAGATTCGTCCATGGTAACTAAGATTAATAATATTTTAAATCTCTTCTCTGGCTACATTGAAAATTAATTTCCATTTCGACCCCTGTTTCCCCGTGAATCATGATATATAATCAAAATTTCTCTAAAGCGAATCCATTTTTTTACATTTATTTTAATAATTACTCAGACTGTATTTACCGACGATCACTACATACTTACATAATACTACTATTGGCGGCCGCTCCATATAAACAACGAATTTTTAAAATCGATATCCACCATGGATTAAAAGTTATACGCGAACCCCCTTCCGAAAGAAAACCATTCAAAACGATAAACCTTATTTTGAAGTCGGTAAAAACGAAAATAATTCAATGTTTTGTTACTTTTGAAGAAAGAAATTTGTAATTTTTAATTACATAGTTGTCTTTTTCTAATACTTTTTACAGTAATCTGTCCCGCATGTTTCCGCCAATTTCCTTAAATTCACACAAAGCGTTTTAACAATTTACACGGAGAACAAAAAATAACAACTTGGACAAACTTCATGAAAAAGATGGAGAGAGGTTTTTTGTGTCTTTTTTGTTAAATTAATTTATTAAAACTTTCAAATTTTATGGCGCTATATCGTTTCAAGCGATAATTTTTTTATCCGCGTGCCAAAATGTTTATCTTGGTCGTAATAACCGATGTTTCATTGCAATCGATGTTGTTGTTCTGACGGATGGTAAAAATTAAAACATAGAACGGGAAGCAGGTATTGTTCTCGTGCGATAAAGTTTATTCAGGTTGTGTTCAATTGAAGAGGTCGGTGAGATCGTTTAATTTATTAATCTCTGTTATCCGCTTTTATCGCTATTGTTTTATTGTACTTTATATCCGTTTCGGTTCTTATCGGTTTCAGTTTTCTCTCGGTCGTTAGTCGTTAATTTAAATTAATTCCGGATGCTTACGACGGGAGAGATCATTCAGGTTAAAACGATTAACGAATAAAACTGTCTCTTTAAATTCATCTACTTCTAAAGACAACACATTGTCTCGGTAGAGAATGTTAATAAGACTATCGACCTGGATATTTTCATTAATTCTAACAATACTTCTCAAGCTAATGAACTTTGAAGGACAAATTGTCTCGCTTTAGTCGAGAATTTTTGGAAAATAAAAACATAGCTCAGCTTCGCCCGATAAGCTAAACAGTTTTATAAACAAGTTGGCACTTTATCCGCAATTACTGATTCAGGAAAGAAGATTAAGCTTAATTTTTACTCTACTCTTGCAGCTAACCCTGTTTTAACCTCCATAAAGAACTTTAAGAATACGATAATTTATTCCGTTTCAGCTTATTCCAACTGATCTATCCATATCGAGCAACTTCTCTTAAAATACTCTTGTCAGATGCCAATCTCGAATATCCGGAAGTTACAGAAACGTATATTTCTGAGAATTCTTTTGCGTAGATTCCTGCGATAGAAATTAAATTTTTAGGCTCAATTCTTCCGTCTATTGTCAATTTCTATGTCTACCGCGTTAAGGTTTAGCCGGATAATCGTAGACCTAACCTTTGCCGTAATTGTCTCCAATTCGGTCACTGCAGTTATTCGTGTCGGAGCAAACCTATCTACTTCTTTTGTTCCGGTAGTCATTCTTCTTCTGAATGCACTATTACCCAACGAAATAATTCAGCCGGTTTTCACTGTGTTCACTGTGACAAGACTCCGCCCTTGTGACCCTTTCTGTCCGGTATTTAAGGAGCAAGCAAAAATACGTAAGATCACGAGTTTTCAAAATGTTTCGTACCTCCAGGGCTAAGAATATCAGTGAAAGGAAACTGGTCTCCTGAATTTTCACCTGTCATTTTTAACCTAAACAATTTCTCCGCTTTTACAGGAGACTCTTCTCTTATCCAAAAAGGAAACGGCAAAATTATTCCAGTAATTCCTCCTCTTCGTATATATTAGGCTACCTTCCTGAAATCATCATTCTCCTAACTGAAATCACAAAATCCTCCTAAAGAATATTATTCCAATTTACCCATCAATGTCGGCTGTTTTCTGGCCATTTGAAAATTTCGTCTGATATCTTACCTCGCTCTAAATGAACACTAACGTGTCTCCGATCGTTAATAATTTTGTTTTCAGTGATATCCCTTTTTTCTGAAAATGACGTATCTCCTTAAAAAACTCAATCTGTTAAAATCTATTTCTCACACTAATATTGTTGAGGCGATCCCTGTATCTTGTCCATGTTCTATAAATCCTTTATTCGTCCTATTCTAGATTACTGTTGCTTTATTTATGGAAATTTCAAAATTAGATCGCATTTAAAATATCTGTCTTCGTTTTTGCCATCCCGGTTCCAGTTATCCTAGCGGAATCTCACAATCCTCCTCTCTTCATTCATAGATATCCTATTTAGGCGCGTTTTAGTTAAGCGTTTGCCTGTTTATTCGTCTGCATTTGTTTAACTGCAATTTTATCCCCATTATATTTCTTTTCGTCTTCTTCAATTTTCATCGTACATATTTACAGTCATGATAAGCTTCCTCGGTTTCCTTGACGCTATTACATTACTGACCGTTCCAAAGTACTTAATGGAGTCGGTTTTGTCTTCTTTTTTTCTGAATCTTTTTAACTTCTTTCCTTTTGTTCAATTTTCAATGAGGAATCTATTACTCTGCGCACTGCTCTCTTTGTTTCCTCATCACTGGTTTTCCATGCAGTGCTCATAATCTTGGATTCTAAAAATGTCCTATTCTGCAAGCTATCACATATCGTCTTCCTTTTTCCTCTTTCGATTATGTAATACTTTTCATATGCTATCTTATACATGATCTTTTCCTCCTTCAATCGATTGAGAATGATCTTCCGCAGGGATACCTAGTTATTTAGACATTAAGAACATTAAGTCCGTTCTTCTGTTTTCAGTATTAAAGTTCAGAAACATTTTCAGCTTTTAATATTACGCTTCTTTCCTTAAATTACTTATTCTAGGCTAATTTTTTTTCAAATTCTGGCTCCTTTTACTTCTCTTTTCAGTCATCTCCGCTTCCCCATTCATGTTTTTTCTGGATACTTGCTCTCTCTTAAACGTTCCAAAATTTTGGCTATTTGTAGTCTTCGTTTTAATCATGGTCTCCTTCCTGCATCATTTTCGCAGTTTTCATTTGCATCTTATCCATTCTGTTTTTTTCATCTCCTTTTCACATGCGTTTCTTGTGGCTTTGATCCTTTTTGTTTGAATGTTCGGCCTTTTCTGCTGATCAATCGTCCTTCTAATCTTTTCTACTAAAACTTGGTATCCTTCTGTTCTGTTATTTCTGCCTTCAAATTATTTTTATCCTTTATCTTTAAACGTTTAAGAATATAACTTTATTTTCTTCTTCTTATGTTTATGGCTAATGTTCTCGTTAAGAATCCATTAAAAATAAAAAAAAATAAAAAAACATATATGTACATATATAGTTTTATGGAATTCCACCCAAATACCAATAACCGGGAAATCACTGTAACTGATATGCGCTGTAGTTATAAAGTAAAAAAACAGCAACATATTCAACTGCGAAGAAAATTTTACATTTTATTGTTAATTCGTAAAATAATCTTAAATGGCACGAAAAAAAAATTATTAGTATTAAAAAAAAAATGGAAACAGTTTACACTTCGATAGATCGATAAATTTTATACGTGCACATCAATTTTTCGTGAATTACAAATAAATTCCTTACCCTTATAAATACGTCAAATATATGTGTATACAAAATAGAACTTTCCGATGTCGCCACCAGTTATGCTCGTTTGGCTTATGGAATCAAAAAAAAAAAAAAAGAGTTATTCTTAAGTGAGCCCGTTTTTTTGATCGTTTTGTTTCGTAAAGAAAAATGTTTATCTTGTTTCTTGGATACAACTAACGGGTGTCCGGAGTGATTAACGGCTGCGTTAAATCGTTAACGCTAACATAAAGGAGAGGATTAATTAATAAAAAACAAAATTTATTTTATTTACTACCGGGCTGTCGTAAATATTTTATTTCTACACATATTCGTAATTACTATTCGAGTGTGAAAGTCTGAAAAAATGAGTGACAGTAAAATGAGTAACTGTAATTGTCCTATCCAAAACAGAAAAACATCGGCGCATTTAATGTGGGGGGTCTGTAACTTTTTTTTTCAGTGGTTACACATATTTTTGATTCGACATAAAATAAGCCTCATTTGCCTTTAAAGAAAATTAATTAAGTTAGAAGAGAGGATCGAGAAAATTCAAGTACACTTAAACTTGATACTCTTAAGAGATATTTTGATCATAAAAATATCTTCGATTTCTATAAATCCTCTGATTTCCATAATAAACATTCAGTTCTGCCACGCGCGCAAAACTATAGCATTCGATCTTTTTTGTTTCTCTTTCCTTCTTTATTCCTTTTTCCTATTTTTTACTTTGGTTAAATTTAATACAGTAATCGTTTGTAATTTTTCAAATGTTCCCATTTTCGTGTGTTTAATTTTAAAAGAGTTAACCTTTTTTTTTTTTTTCAACGTATACTTCTAAAAAATACGCACCTATTTCTGCACACCGTTACTGTCATATAATTTTTAAAATAGCACCCTGCCCAAAAACAAATCGCGTTTAATATGAAATTGCTGTTGCATTAACATAAGAGTTCCAACCAGCCTCGTAACGACCGGTCTGTAACAGAGAATCATAATTTCCGGCTGGGAAAAGGGAAAAATTAATAAAATTCACGGAAAAGACGAATTCACGAAATAGATATCCAAATTAAGGGCAAACATGATCTCGGAAATTGTAGCGTTTAAATTGCGTTATGCGATTTTGGCGTAATATTCCTCTCTCAATATTCGCCTTAGAAGTTTACCGGATGGACTTTTCGGTATCAAATCAACGAAGACCACGCCAGCCAACTTTTTGAACGGAGCTACTCGAGTCTCAACATACTTCATCAGCTCCTCTTCCTTAATGTTCTTACCGGCTTCTTGAGAAACAAAAGCTAACGGCTTCTCTCCTGCTCGTTCATCCGGTATTCCGATAACGGCCGCTTCAACAACGCCGGGAAACGTTCTTAGAATCGCCTCTAGTTCTGCGGGCGGTACCTGTTAACAGACGCGACTTATTGAACACAATGTTAAATGGCTGCTGAAGTTAATTAGTTTAATTGGAATACTTCGAACCCACCTGAAACCCTTTAACTTTGATTAACTCCTTAATACGTTCTACAATATAAAATTTTCCTTCTTTATCGTAATAACCAACATCTCCAGTATGTAAAAACTGATCCGAGTCTATCGCGTTAGCTGTTGCATCCGGTTTGTTGCGGTACCCTTTCATTATCTAACATAAAAAGAAAAAATACGGATTTTACAATTCCTGTAAAAGCACTAGTTATTTTTTTGGGAAAAATTCAATTATTACTAAAATATAAACTGAAACGTAAACTACAGTAGAGAATTCACTGAGGACGTCTCGCACGGCTCCTTTCTTCCGCCTTATTTAGGCTCATCAAATGTGGACACTAACTTAGCGACCTTTCAGATTACGCAGCGCAGCACTAGTACCTAAGTAAGGTTTTAGATCGGCCACTGACATGGAAAATTCATGTTGCATATATTAGATAAAAAATAATCTTTAGGATTAGCAAAGCTCCACTGCTTATTTGATAATAAATCTGCAGTGAATGTACAGTATAAACAAATGATTTATCAAACAATGATTACACCGGCATAGAAATATGAATTAGAAATTCACGGTGATCTTCAAAGAGCAACATTTAAAAGTCCAACAACTTCAGTCGAAAACACTGAGCATGCATCCTACTATGTGTCAAATAGCACTTTACATGCTGATTTAAAAATTGCATACGTAAAGGATATATATATATATATATATATATATATAAGAAAGTATCGGGAATTGTCAATTTAAATCTCCCGGGTAATAGCTAGGCAGATAATTTTTTTTTTCCAGGTTGGTACAACTGTTTTGTATTATGATGCCTATTTTTAGCGCGATCTGTCAACCAGTGTGTTTACAGCAGCTGTTAAAATCAGTCGACCTTGAAGTGTTTTGTCGAAGTTTTACAATGAGTGAAAATATTGAACAACGTACTTGTGTTAAATTCTGTGTTTCGAACGAAATTTCTTGTGCCGATACACTGAAAATGTTACAGAAGGCTTTTGGTGAATCTGCTTTATCAAAAACGCGGGTTTACGAGTGGTACAGAGCGTTCAAGGATGGTCGGGAGACGGTCGAAGACATGCCTCGCTCTGGACGGCCTTCAACGAGTGTGACCGATGATAACGTCGATAAAATCAAGGAAATCGTTGCTGAAAATTGTCATGTGAGCTTGAGAGAGATGGCTCATGGATTGGGCATGTCACACGAGAGCGTACGTACGATTGTGCACGAAAAATTGGGTATGCAACGCGTTGCGGCTCGGCTTGTTCCGAAAGACCTGAATTTCTTTCAAAAAAAGTACCGAGAACAGGTAGCTGCAGACATGCTGGATCGAGCCAATTTGGATCCTACCTTCTTGGAAAAGATAATTACTGGTGACGAGACATGGGTGTACGAGTACGACACGCTTACGAACCAGCAATCGTCCGAATGGCGGCCAATTGGCGCGCCAAAGCCGAAAAAACCTCGCCAAAGCCGATCGAAAGTGAAGATCATGTTGATTGTTTTCTTCGATATTCGAGGCGTGGTACACTATGAATATGTGCCAGCCGGACAGACAGTCACCAAAGAGTTTTACTTAAGTGTTTTGAGACGTTTGAGAGAGGCTATCCGTCGTAAACGTAACGATTTGTGGGTCGACAATTCTTGGATTCTCCATCACGATAATGCGCCGTCTCACAAAGCCATAATTGTGAATGAGTTTTTGGCCAAACACTCGGTAAATATCATCGAACAACCGCCGTATTCACCAGATTTAGCACCCTGCGACTTCTTCCTATTCTCAAAACTCAAATTTCCGCTACGGGGAATGCGCTTCGAATCGATTGATGACATCAAGACGAATGGGACGCGAGAGCTAAAGGCCATCCCGGAAACCGCCTATCAGAAGTGCTTTGCCGAGTGGAAAAAGCGTTGGCATATGTGCATCGCTTCGAATGGATGTTATTTTGAAGGTGACAAAATAAATTTGGATGAAAATTAAAAATTGTTCGTTTTATTTAACAATTCCCGATACTTTCTTGACAGGGTGTATATATATATAAACTCGGCCATTTTGGCCTCGCAAGGGGTTGTGGTCCTTGACCCCTCTTGCTTACATTTCTGTTTCTTTCTCTTCTATACTTTGCATAAAATGATCAAAATTTACAACATAATTCTAAATCTGCCCATGTGAATATAATAACATAATCACAAAAATCCTATAAAATATAACAAACGTTACATAAAATTGGGACATTTTTGTGGGAAATTCTTTCGGGACATTTTTTCTAATAGGAGGTGCCCTAAGAATTACGTTGTAATTAATATATATATATATTAATGACTGTGCCATTTTTTACGCCAGGGGTCATCAGGAAAAGTGTCCTGTTACGAACCTGCGACCCGCCTTGAACATTTTTGCGGTCTGCGAGATAGCCAAAGTAGTAAAAAATTATGTTCTGCGAACTCATAATGCGCGCGTATGTTGGAACATTTAATATAACAAGTTTTATGTTTCACTTTTAAGTGGCACAGTGACCATCCTAGTATCATAATTATTATATTATCTATGTTTACATGTAAGAACAATAGTAAACGCAATAATAATAACTCACTATGTTTCAATTTTTCACTATAAAGAATGTCTATAGTGGGTCTAAATCTAATATGGGGATGTATGATTTTATATGCGGCCCGCGAAGTTATGATGCATTTCCAAAGTGACCCGCAAGATCATTATAGTTACCCACCCCTGTATTAAATGATTAAGTTGAACTTATGGAAGCTTTTCCGAAGCAGTGATTTAGGAGAACTAAATATGTATCGGTAACATAGAGATATAAAAAACGTAAAATATGACAATCGAAAACAAAATATAAAAAGATATAAAACACCGAACTAGTTTTGAACTATATCGTTCATGATCTACGCACTGTGATCATGAACGATATAGTTCGAAACTAGTTCGGTGTTTTATACCTTTTTATATTTTGTTTTCGATTGTCATAATATATTCTTTGCTTTTATATCTATGCTATTAATATTATACGTTTGTCAAAATGCTTAATAAATGTTTAGTACATAAAATAAATCGGGGTTCACTGCATAAATAGAACAGCTAGTGCACATCTGCCGATGGCTAGTAACACGAAGAAATGTATTGTTAAAAAGTTTTAAAAACTCAACTACCAAGGCGTAGCTGGTTGGTTAATTGTGTTTCGTTCCGGTAAAACTGGGCTCAAATTTCGCTTTCGCACATTGAAACTTCATAAAATTTCACTTGTGCTGGGGGTTAGTGTTCGCAATTGAGGCGCCCGAAAAAAGAAAATAAAAACAAAATTAAAAGCCCATTTAAAATATTATTTCAACCGATTGGAATTTTATTTTTAACGTTTTTAATAACTAACATAACTGTCTGCGCTACATTTTTCGAAATACTAGTAAAGTTAAGTGTAAAAACGTTTGATTTTAAACACGATACATTAGCTTTTATGATCGGTCTTTTATTCGTGCATTTGGATAATTTTATGATTTCGGTTTACTATTACGATTTTGGGTTGTCTCATCTACGATCGGGGTGTGTAGTTGTGCGTGTATTCATTGTGCCTTCCCGCGTTGCACGTTTAGATGACGGTTTCAACGCTGTTCTATGCAACCGGCTCGCACTGACCAGCTAACAAATAGGAAACCATCGAAACAGCCGCGCTAATTCTGAAACAACAATCAAGCAAGGACGTGTCAACCGTAATCAGCAGAAACAATACGCATGTTCTTTCTTTATCAACAGAGCGATCAGATGATGCTTCTCCATCGCAATCGTCTCTTATTCTGAACAACTCGAACAACAGCGATTCACAGGTAATAATGTTCAATTAGTTACTAGAAACATCGAGTGCGTGAGTGCTCCGCAAATTAATTGCTCGCTCGATAACGCCGAAAATAAAAATAATACTTCCTCCTCCATAATAAATGAATACGTTAATACAATAAATGCTGTTAATGTATATCTACATCTCAGTTACAAATATCCCTGTCTAGAAATGATAATAAATGGAGAAGAGTGTCAAACACAAGAAGAAGGCCTATTATTCATCAACCACCTCGACTGATGAGGCAGCACGTCGTGGTAAACCTAATATTTATCAATTTTAAGTATCAAAAATATCGAAGAATAAAGAACGAATGCAATTGAACAATAAGCACACTCATACTAACGACATCCTCTGCATAAATATGAATAAAAATACTCGTAAACTTAATCGAAATTTCACAAAAATCAGAAACGTCAAACCTCCCCCGATAATGGTTAAAAACATTTTAAATTACAACACTTTCGGAACTTTAGGCGATGCTAAATTTCTAATTTTTGTTTGAAATCCACATTGACAGGATAACCCAGAAAATCCGACTAGTTATAGAAATATCATAAACGTGCTCTAACGGATACTTCTGTTATATGTTACATACAGAAGAGAAACCTTTTAGAGATGTTTTAAGAAATATTCATTAGACGCCTACACACGTAATAGACATAAAAAGGTGCGATAGCGGAGAACGGTTTCGATGTTCTACGAGTAGTAAACATATTAAAACATAAGACGAAATTACCCCCCTTCCTGTGTTTCTCTACGTAGGCACTAAATCATGCGTAAAGAACGAAGACATATTCAAAATAACATAATTACTAAACACAGCAGTAATCTTTGAAGAACGGAAGAGAAATTTAGGTGTTATGCAGCGTAAACGATCTTAATTCCTGGACACACGGCTAATTACTGTAACTTACCCACCCGCTGTGTAAAGTTCGCTGGGAAGCATGAAACTAATAAATGTGGGGAAAATCCCGAAGAACCGATCAAATGCGCTTTATGAGAGCGCTGTCAACCCGCTAATTACAAAGAATATCCCATGTATAAAAAGCAGGTACACTACCGAAATAAATCAACAAAGCAATACAAATTCGACTTAAAACAAGTCCTTTCACACGTTTAAATTCTACGGAAGAATTCCGTAAGCGAAAAAGAACCGGTCGCAACTCGTATGCTAGCACGGTAAACCTCCAAAACATCGGTCAAGCTAACAAAAATTTCATAGACGAATCGGCCGGTAATCCTCATAATAACGTTTCAAATGTGCTCGCACCCTTCCTATCAGAATTCGAATTAATAAGAAATCCCTTAATATCGCTGTTAACCAAAGTTATAAATCATATTAAACCATTAAATCCAATCGAAGCATTGTCACACAACACCCCTTGGTGGTTTAACATGGAATGTCAAC
This sequence comes from Icerya purchasi, assembly GCA_039619475.1. Lineage (NCBI taxonomy): Eukaryota > Metazoa > Arthropoda > Insecta > Hemiptera > Monophlebidae > Icerya > Icerya purchasi. The sequence continues at coordinate 250,205,090 of CM077116.1, forward strand.
CGTATTGCACAAAGAAAGAATGAATTAGAATTTTGTCAGTGGTGGATGCTGTCTATATAGTGTACCGAGTATTAGCGAACAGAGGGCAGATTTTATAATTACCAAAAATGCCTAGGCAGGGGAGAACGGGCGGTGTAAGAAAAGATAAAGTTAATTGCAGGTAACCGCGCGTTCTGTCGTTCGCGTCTCCGTACAAAAGAATCAGTCGACGGTTCGCGTATACAGATCTATTTAGTTTTTATAAATGTTAAGTGAGTTTGCCGTATTTTGTTGTTTATATAAAAAATTATTATTTTAAAGAAAACTGAAGTAATTACTATAATTAATAAATAAAGCAAATTAAAACCCGAATGCTCGTAAAAAGAAACTCTAAAACAGTAAATCAAGACGAATTGTTTCACTGGCGCTCCGAACCGAGGGACTCGGAAGTCAAGAGGACGAAACCTGCGGAAACCCATCAGGCCAGAATATTCAAAATTTATTTCTATTAAATTTTATTTCGTGTCCTAATTTATATATGTTTTTTTTTCCTTTCGATCACTTATTAAGTTAATTCAATGGTTGCGTTGTATATATATATATATATGGAAAAAAATATATAAATATTTTAATGAATATGGACGGAGAAAAGGGTTTGCCCGACATTTGGGGTATGCTGAAAAGGTTGTTACAAGAAACTACAAGAGAACAGAACATCAAGACAAGATTCATAGAGAACTGATAGAACATCTAGATAGGAAATCAGAAGAATTGAAAAATGATCTCTGGAAAGGTTGGCGGGAATTAGATATTGATGAAGGGTCTGGAAACAATGATAATTATAACGATATTAAATTGAATATTAATTACACGAACAATAATAATGATAATAATAATAGTATTAGTTGTAGTAATAATGGTATTTATGATAAAGGAAATAATAATGTAACCGATGATCATAATATCGCAAATTATGTTAAAATAACTCTGACGGACGAAACTAGAAATTTCAAAAATAATCGTAAGGCACGACCTAAAAGGAAAACAAGACCTAAGCGAAATAAACCGAATATAAAACCCATAAAAATCAAATATTGTAAAATAAATGACTATCGAAAAAGGAAAAGAAAATTTCAAGTTAGAATTAAGAATAGGAAAAGAAAATCTAGAACATTCAGGATAACACCAGAATTCGATAACTAAATGCCGGTAAAGGTAAAATATTTTAAAATAAATAATTCTTGCCGGTTAAGACACTGCTCCCATTGTCGTTCCCAGTCGTGAAAATATCGGCGAAAATAACCAATAAACAAAAGAAATGAGTCGAATTTCTCGATCACGTCGATATTCAAAAAATATAAATTTGTCTCGTGACATAAGTAAACAATCTCGCTTCGCATGGTCATCGCCTGATTCACGGCAACAATAAATAAGAAAAGACACACTTCTCACTCGTCTCACTGACGATACGTACTAAATTATATTCATGTAGATAGAAGGCTTATTGCCTAGTTAGTTTTCGTTCTGTAAAAAAAAACAAAAACTGACGCAATCGTATTTTCTTATAGCGTCATAATTATAAAATGAACATAGGTGTTCTTTTTCGATATAGGTCTATTGCTGTGAGTATTTCGTGCTTACATATGTTGTAAATGAGTGTGATTTTATGTGGGTGATCAAGTTTATTTATTTATTTATTTAACATTTCGTATTAGTGATAATGCAGTTACTGAGACAGCAAATGTGAGTGCGTCATTAATATTTCTTTTGTTTATTTTGGTTTATGACATCATCATTGTCTTGTTTTGTCGAGCATACCAAAAAAAAAGCATAACCAGGTGTTCCGTTCTAGTTAATTAATCGTGCTAATCCTTTTAAATATATTTGGTATCATTTTATTCTTCAATTTAGTATTCTTTCCGAGTGTTTGGGTGCAGGTTCGGCGTATAATAGTTAATTGAAAATCCTATGACGTAAGCCCGTGGGACCGGGTACTTTAGAGCTGTTCATCAGGTAATCCGCTGATGTAAGCCAGTGAGGCCCTTAAAATGCACTCCAGAGCTGCGCAGAAGGTAAACTAGCATTCAAGCCAGATGAGACCATAAACAGATGGTACTCCAGAGCTGCATAAAGATAATAAAGAATATAATTTAACGCTGAGGCGTGCATACCGACTCCCCTTTTTCCCGGTTATTCCTTTAGTATTCTGTATACAATACGATGGGGAGTAGCATAGATATGTAATTATTATGTAATCATTCATGGTGACCAAATAAACTTCAAAGTGGAAAAAAAAAAGTCAGTATTATTTAATTTTGTTAATTTTATATGTTGTTATATGTATATAGTCAGTAATATTTCGTGATCCCGTTAGTATTTTGTTATATTATGGTTCGTTTTAATTCAGAGGACCTGGTGTGTGGCTGTCTCAGTACTTAGCAGTAGTTTGGAGCTATATGGTATGAATGTGGTATCATCAGTCGCGGTGGAGAACGTACGGTTCAGCTGCTCGTTACAGATGAACCGAATCTGTATTGTCTTGACACCCGAGTTACCATCCAAAACTTCCGTTTTGGATGAAAATGATGGTGGGATAGTGATACGGATTCGGGGTACTTGGCGCTATCTTGTTGACGACGTTTGAGCTAGAAAATATTATTCGATTAAAATCATTATAACATTCACAATTTCTCAAACGTCGTTCAACAGTGCTTCATCACTGCCTTTATTATTTCAAGTTTGCTCACTCGGCCAAGAAACAGTAATTCCCGTATATATGTATAATCGAACGTTCGAGAATATTCTGGGGCGGACACTGTCAAAGAGTCTTACTGGTGGCAATGGTCGAATACAGCGATATTTTGTCAGTGGTGGATGCTGTCTATATAGTGTACCGAGTATTAGCGAACAGAGGGCAGATTTTATAATTACCAAAAATGCCTAGGCAGGGGAGAACGGGCGGTGTAAGAAAAGATAAAGTTAATTGCAGGTAACCGCGCGTCTGTCGTTCGCATCTCCGTACAAAAGAATCAGTCGACGGTTCGCGTATACAGATCTATTTAGTTATCTGGACGTTTTCTAATTTTTTATAAATGTTAAGTGAGTTTGCCGTATTTTGTTGTTTATATAAAAAATTATTATTTTAAAGAAAATTGAAGTAATTAATATAATTAATAAATAAAGCAAATTAAAATCCGAATGCTCGTAAAAAGAAACTCTAAAACAGTAAATCAAGACGAATTGTTTCAATATTTAATGCAATAATTCCAATTGGATATTACTCAGAGCCGTGAAAGAACATAATTATCCTTATGATACATGAACCTAACAAATCTGAGTCAAACTTATCCTTCTACAGGCTTATCAGTTTGCTTAGTACTATATTGTCAAAGGCCATGGAAAAATACGTTATGGATAGCATGTATCCAATTCTAGAAAAAATTAACTCAATTCCATTTCACCAATTTCGATTTTAGGCTCACAAAATAAAATGTATTATCTTGTACATATTAGATATTAATAAGAATTTCAAAATTTACTCCGTTTTCCAAATTATTCCGAATAATTTTGTTAAGTATTGACGGTGCAGACTGCTGTGCTATTTCAATAGCAAAACAAAGTAAAGCAAAATACCCTTAATTCCTTTTTCTCAGCCGGCTTTACTTTCGCAGATTTCTCTCTGCTACCCAGTTCAATGGTAGATTATATATATATATATATATATATATTAATTACAACGTAATTCTTAGGCTACCCCGGATTCGAAAAAATGTCCCAATTTTATGTAACGCAAAATGTCTCAAAAAATGTCTTAAAAAATGTTCTAAAAAAATGTCCCAATTTTATGTAACGTTTGTTATATTTTATAGGATTTTTGTTATTGTTAAAAAATGTCACAATTTTATGTAATGAAATAACTACTAGATTTATATTAAATTAGGGAATGCGTGAAGCAGATACCTGAGGTCCTTTAACGCATATTTCTCCCTGTTCTCCTGCCTTGCAAATTTCATTGTTTTCCTTGATAACTTTAATTACGGTATTAGAAATTGGTACTCCGATAGATGCGAAATCATTTATTGATTTGGGTGTCATGATCGCAACGGCGGATGTTTCTGTCATACCAAAACCTAAAAATAAATAAAAATGTCTAGCAAATATGTAAATTACTACTCACTTTGCAGTGACAGTTCACGTCACAATACAACACGTTTGTAATATACACTGTGATCGTGAAGCTATTAGCTTCGAAACGCGTCAGTGTTTAATTTTAAATATATTATTATTTTACAAAAGTACATATGTGTTTTAATAAGGAGCAGGAGTAATTCCATATGATATAATTAATTTTACTACCAATATTCTTCGGAACGTTTTAAAATTTTGTGAAATATTTTAATTTTAACCGTGTCAATAAAAACAGTACCGGCATATACAATGTTACAGTTGTGGTCAAAAGTTTCCGGCCAAACATAATTTTGTGATTTAATAATGTAACGGATTCGATACCTATAGCGCTATCTTTTAGCGGTGTTCGAATTATAAAAATATATTTCTCTGATTAAAATCATTTATTTCGTGATTTATCGAACACCGCGTTTTATTCGACGTAATCGCGGATCGTAGTGGGTATCGGAGATGCTTATCGGCTAAAATAGAAATTCCCGGGCACGGTCGAACAGACGACTGCGTCAGGTGAGACTGTGTGCGTGTGTATTGTAGGTAGCGGCCGATAGTGGAGAGTACTCTACGAGTCCGAGGCGAGTGCGCGTCGGGTAGCAGCTGAGCCGAGAACATTGAGCTGAGGGAAGTTTGTGAAATCCGTAGTCGCGTTATAATACGGGTTGTAGAAAATATTCTAGAAAATTCGACGGCGTTCGAATTAATTGATAAGGTACGGGGTAATTTCAGCGATTCAACTATGTCGCTTGGAATAGCCCATCGTGTACCGAGATCGTCGTGTGTGCATGGCACGATATCACGAGAGTGAATTAGTTCGTTGCTCTAGTCTATGATGGTCGATCGTTTAATTGAGGGGTAAAAGCACGTCGTTACGTGTATCGATTTGTACCGCTAGCCATCGTGAATTTTCGCGTACATATCACAAATTTTGACAAAAATTTCGTTTTTTTTTTTTGGTTTTGTTGTAATGTGTGGAATTTGTTTCCCCTGTGTTTTTTTTGTTTCTTTATTTTTGTATTTAAATTCCATTTAGATACACGCGTTTTTTTTTATATAAGGCTTCTTTTTGAACACGTGGTGAGCCCGTGATATCTCCAACGCGGAGACACACGCTACGCCTTCGAACGGCGGATTTTCGCGAGATATATATATATTTTTTTTTCGTAATAAAAGCCTAGATCTCTGCGCGGCAGAGTGTCTATCCGGTGGTGACAAGCCGTTCTTGTCTCTGGCGCCCGATATTTTGGTTTATATTTTATTTTATATTTTTTTATTCAATTAAGTTGGAAAATCGAAATCAAAAGTAGATTTACAACAAATGCGCTCCGATAGAGGGACTAATAGTCCAGATCTGTAACATATAGCTCCCGTAAGAGGGACAGTCTAATCAGGAACAAGATCGATTTATTACAAAAGGCTCCCGGAACAGTGACAGAGAGTAGTGATTTATAACAAATGGCGCCCTGAACAGAGACCTAGCAGTGAAATTTATTACAATAATAAAAAAAAGGTGCAAAGTGAAAATGTGAGTACATATTTCATCAAATTATTATTAATTATTTATAACAAACATAACATTTTAGGCGTGTTCATAAGTTTCCGGCCAAGTGCTTATTATAACAATGATTATAAACTGCTCCTCCGGGGGACACCTCCTTGACGAGGTGAAGGGGCTTGAGTATTCCTAAGAAGTTAAGAGCTATGCTGATGGTAGTGTAACTATCAGAAGGGTCTCCTAAGTCAAACAGGTCTTAACGGAGGAATCAGACAAAGCGTGTTCCGCGCAAAATCCATCAGCGTCTGCATTCCATGTTAGGAACGGCTTGTTGGTCAGCGTCTGTTATCCAGGTCAGGAGCGGCTGCATTATAGGAGAAAACCTGTAATCCTACAGTAAGCAAGGGGAAACTACTGCAGTATATTCCCGCGTATATTATGAAATGTCCAAACAAGTATCTGATGTGACACATACAATCCGGTTGGCAACCGGCGTTCTGAGTTTCGGGTTTAGAATGTGAAATATGCGACCGAAAAACCTAAAACGAAATTCAGGACTTTTGAAACTAACAGAATTGCTATATGGAATGTACGAGGACTAAGAGATACTGGAAAAAGGCCACACAGTAGAACAGGAACTGATCCGTCATAAAATAAAAATCTGCGGTTTATCAGAAACACATTATAACCAATCAGGTGTCATTTTGAAGGAAATCATTACAGAATATACTGCTCAAGTAGTAACATACTCATCAGGACGGGTGTAGCATTCATGGTGCACAAAGAAAATGATAATGTAATAAAAGGTTATTGAGTTATCAATTTATTTTGATAAGACTGGGGGCTAGACCAGTTGGAATTAATCTACTTCAAGTATATGCACCTACTGCGTGCGCTTCAGATGAACAGACACAGTTATTTTATGATCAAATGAGTGATGTGCTTAGATTACTCTCATGACGTGAAATCAATATTGTCATAGGCGATTTTAACACCAAAATTGGCAAAATGTACGATGATGAATATGAACATATATACGGAAACATATAGGCAACTATACAATTGGTGATCGAGATGCAAGTGGAGATAAATTTATACAATTTGATATCGACCAGCAGATGGCAATAATGAATACGATGTTCAAAAATCACGTCCGTAGACTAATAACATGGATATCCCCGGGAGACAGAGTCCGCAATCATACTGACTTCCTATTAATTAACAGACGATGGATCTTATCGTGTAAGAACGCTAGAACACTACCAAGAGCAGAATGCGGCTCAGATCATAGATTATTAATGATGGAAGTTAGGTTTAGAATAAAAGGACACCCTCAACAAACATGAAAATTATAAGAACAAAAGAGTTTCAAACATACACAAGAAAATGAAAACATATCATCAGAACAGAGCTGGAAACAGCTGAAGGAACACATTAAAAGCGCATATAAAAACTCACAACTACAAGAAAAAACAAAGCAATGGAAACACTGATTCTCAAATGAAACAATTTCTGTCATAGAAGAACGAATAAACTTGAATTAGGGAGTTGAAAACTACGAGGAAAAGAAAAAGTTGTTAAACAAACAGATTAAACGAAAAGACAAAAACGGGCATATTTCCTCCATATGTGACGCAATTCAAAAAAGTTCGGATAAATAGATATAAGACTATTATATCTATTTTATCCGATTACTAGCGAGAGAATTCAAAATGAAAACCCAGGTAATTGAAGATGAGAATGGTTCATTAAAAACGGATGCTGCCGAGGTGGCGGAAGTACTGCGCTAAGTTATGCAGCACGGAAGAAGGAGTTCAGGGAGTTAATGGATGAACTAGAGTCTCCTATTCCGTTTGCAGAAGTTCGAAATGCTATAAACGGTTTAGAGCAGAATAAAGCACCCGGCCCCGATCACATTCCTACGGAAATATTTAAAATAGCGGGTGAAAAGACAGCATATTCTACACAAGCAATCTGCAATATAACATATGGAAATTCGGAATATGACCGGAAGAGTGATGTCGATCAACACATATCACCAAAATATAGATACGTTTAAAATGTACTGTTTGAAACGAATGCTACGAATCCCATAGACCGAAAAAAGAACAAACAGCTCGACGTTACAAGAAATAGACGCAACGAAAAGATTATCATCGGAAGTAATTAGAAGAATATTGTGAAATACTCTTTAGTCATGTGATAGGAGCAAATGGATTTGAGACGAGAGAATTCTGGAAGGAAAAGTAGAAAGAAAAAAAAGACATGGTCGCGTTCCAACCAGATGATCAGACATGATCCGGACAGCTGTAGGAAAAAGTTTCGTAGAATGTGTTCCATTGGCTCACAACAAAAAACAGTGGCGATATATTATACACCAGATGGACAGATCATAATCACGATATCTCCACGAGGGATTCACGACTACTCATTGATGATGATGATGATGATAGATGGAAAAAAAACACAGTAACTAAAATTGACAATTCTATCTTGAGGGGTATTTCTACACTCTTCTTCAAACTTTTTCCATATAAATTCTTTGATGGTACAATTTTCAGTTCCTAATCTTACTTTTAACTTTTGCCATGAATATTCTATAGGATTTAAGTCTGGAGATTGACTCGGCCATTCTAAAACTCGAATATTTCCTGTGCTGAAAAACTTCCAAAGGAGCTGCGATCGATGTTTACGACCATTGTCTCGTTGAAAAATCCATCCTCGAGGTCAGTTTCGACGGGCATAAAGCAGCATTTGTTCCGATAGAATATCTCTGCACATAGCAGCATCCACGATACCTTCAATTTTGATAATCGGACCGACGTCGTTCATGAAAATGCACTCCAAATCATTATACTACCTTTACCATGCTTTACAGTTGGTGTTTGATATCGAGAATCATTTCTAGTATTTTTTGGTCGTCGAACATACTTTCTAACATCATTTCGAATTAAATTGAGTTTAGTTTTTCGCGGATTCTGACTTTCTTATTTTTTTTTACTGATCAATGGTTTTTTAATTCCAATGCGTCCAAAAAGTCACACTGTTCTCAGTCTGCGTGAAACAGTACTTCGGAAAATATCAGCCAAATTTTCGTTACGTAATTCACGTGTAATGATCGCAGCATTTTTTTTCACGTCTGCGACAGCCTTTCTTTCAATTGCTTTATTAACACGATTTGTTGTTATCCGCGGTCTTTCAGAAACCGATTTATCATTTACAGCACCCCTGTAGTCTTCCATTTATTTATTATATCGTTAACAATCAATTTTCCTATGCCCAAAAGATTGGCCATTTCACGTGAAACTTTTCTTTCGTTTGTGCAATTTCAAAACCACTGCACGTTTGTCTAAAGACGTGCGTTTCGGCATCTTGACTGAGTAGTAACACCGAAAGAAATCAAAGTGGTTCGTATTTATACACATGTCCGCGATCAATAATGTACAAAAACCGAAGCAGCAAATGATAGCTTCCTGAAAATTGGCCGGAAACGTCATAAAATTCCTTTTTTTGTTATAAATAGTTGATAATGATTAGAAAAAAATTTTTATATTGTACATTTAATTAGTACTATGAAAGTACTTTAAGGTGATGTATTCGTATTTTGACTTTGCACCTTTTTAACATTATTAAATCATAAAATTATGTTTGGCCGATAACTTTTGACCACAAATGTAGGTAATATTAGTGATTTACATGAATTTTCTTCTTACAATTTAATTTACTACCGCTGTAAAGTTTATTAAAAATAAATATAAATTTCGTTAATTTACTTGTAACATAATTAAAGTGGTTATAGAATTTCGATCTTACTTGCGAAGTAAAACGCCCTTTAACGTAAATTTTGTTGCACGTAAATATAATTCACTGAAAGAAAAATTTTAGCCTCATAAACCATCTCACATTCGACTTTCCATCAAGTATGTACAGGTTTACGGTTGTGCAATGTTAATAAATTCAAATTCGCGATTTTTCAGACTTTTTTTAAGCGATGGCGATAAATGTGAGATATCGATGTGATTTCATTAGCAATTCTTCGGTCTGGAAATTTCATCACATTACAAAAAAAGAAAATACAGTTTGAGATTTGTCTTGATGCGAGTCGTCTTAATTTTATACATTATCAGCAGTTGGTGAAAGAAGAAACTTTTCGAAAGTCAAGCTGCTAAAGAACTGTACGACGGATATTGATAATGTTTAATTTATTTATTAACGGAACAGTTGTCGAAGCGACGATTTCACTGGTGCAGTTGACTGCAATTATTTACCCTGTTTAATCTGCACATTTTTATTCGGACATTTTTGAAACAACCGTTGGCCATCTGATAAACCCAGCGGACCAGCACCATTGACAAGAACTCTTAAATGACTCAAATGATCCTTGGTCACCGTTTCGTGTTTTCCAAGAAAAATAGCGATCGGCGGAACGGCAAATATCACTGAAATCTGTTAAAGTATTTAAATTATTATTTGGAAATAACGTAAGAAAAAAAATAAATACGTACAGTTAAACTTTGCAACAACTAGTTGTTTAAAGGTAACTACTTCTCGATAATATAAATCCGATGCGTGCTTCAAACTTTTAAGCAGTTTACTCTAATCGCAACTTACTGCCACACACACACACACACACACACACACACACTGAACGTGCCATTTATACGAATTAAATAAAATACCCTTTTTTGTAAACTTATCTAAGATTGAGCCTATATACCAAGTCTAATAGTTGGTTGAAAGTACTCATCTATTGAAAAACTAATTAACGCAATTGTCCATTTTTTTTTTTCAATTCAGATTTCACATTACCAACAATAGGGGTAATGTGTAGATCTTTCTTTGTTCCACCTTTACGACACGGTTACAATAACTAACGGTAAATTTGTTCTTTGGTTAGGAGGATTACATTTCGTCGAGAAGAACTTGAAAAATATTCGACAAAAAAACAAAAACAGGCTTCATAAACTAAAATTTTCCAAAAACATTTAAAAGGGAGGAAAGAAGAAGCGCGTTATATATATATATATATATATATATATATATATATATATATATATATATATATATATATATATATATATATGTTTTTAAGTATGTATATACACATAATATGTTTACGGTGGAAGAGATCACAAAGTTCGAGCAATGGATTCAGTACCGCCCCTTGTATTCAATCGCCGTACAACTTAATTTTACACTTTACAAATTAAGAAAATTATGAATTAAATGAAATTTTACATACGTGTTTATTACTATTTTTTGATCTATTTTAAATGGTTTAAGAAATTTCAAGTCGTGCGAATCGTATAAAATTTTAATTCAAAGAAGAAAAAAACCCTAATAATACCAAGGAATAGACAGTAATACAAAAGGGAACACGAAAAAAAGTTCTTTAACTTTCATTTACATAAAATAAATAAATGTTCTTACTTGAGATTAAATAGAAAAAAATATACGTAAAGTTCCAGTTTAATCTTTCTTCATTTTTCGCTCTTTCAATGGTTGATTATAGAGTGAGATTCGTTTTGACTGTTAATTTTTATGATTTTTTCTTTTTTTAATTAAAAATAAATTCGATATTTTTAAAATTTAACGCGTATCTTATTCGCGTTTTTTTTTTTTTTTAAATATTCTAGCCAGAGATAGAGTTGTCAGTTGGTAGAAATTTTAAACTTTGTTGTACGATCTGAAATATGGACATTTCCATACCATCGTTAAAGTTTTAACAGGTCTTACAGAACCGTTAGATTTATCTAGAAAGTAATATTATAGAAAAAATATATGTAAAATTTCAGCGTGATTAATTAAAAACTTTTTAAGTTATCGCTTGCCGAAATTTCAAAACCATAGTTTTGAAAAAACCCCATTTCTAGTTAATGATTTTAACATTTATCGAATCAATTCGAGAAGCATGGGCCTTCTTCGAGGGTAGCCTCGTGAAACTGATTTCTTTTATCAAGTTCTCGTTGGTACACTTTACAAGTTCCCTCTATAGCTAACAAATTGCGACAATTTCCTCGCGTCATTTTATGTTCATCTACGTTTTCTACGTACGTGTTAGGCTGTCTGACTGTTATTATTACATGTTTAAAATAGGTGGAAATCCTTCATTATACACAATCCGGCGCTAATTTAATTTCAACAATTTTTGATCTCAAATGTAGATATGCTTTAGAGCAAGATGCCAAACCGCAGAATTGAAACTTGACATTCCGCATATGACAACCGTCCAAAACATCTTTGAAACAAATCTTAAACAAAATAAACTGCCAAATATTGGCTTCATATTCAGATATCCGGCAGTTCCCTACGCCTCTTCTAGCGGTTCGGCAGGTCGCCATTATTTACCTGTCGGCGGAATCTGTGCAACACGACCATCAACTGAACATATATGATAATAAGTGACCCGTTAGAGCATGTTTCGTATACGTTCGACGCTATTCAGGTTTTTCCAAATAGCTAGCTGGTATACTATTCGGCTATTATCGAAACTGTCAGCCTATTCTAAAAGTTTATAGTATTTTTTAACTTTTTTCGGAAACAATTGACAGTCACTTTTTACTATCTCGGATTCTTTCGAATGTTTTCGAGTTTCCATCTTCTACACCATTACCGCACTTGATGCGGTATAATTTTTCCGATGCCAAAAAGCATCTTAGTGCTTGCAATTCTCTAGCAGTCTGAATCGGGATACCAGCCACTCTATATTCTTTAGCGTATGCTTCACTTTTCTAGTACGTGCAACTCCAGCAAGTGCTCGGTTCATGACTTTGCTAGAGAACAGTAGCCAATAAAGATTTGAAGGCGCACTATTTTCCAGGAGCTATCATCAACTGACACACTTCAATGTTTATAATGGGTCTATCCATTGTTTTCCTTCCACGGATTTTTTGCAGCAAAACTGGAGTACTGATTAAATGCGCGATGATTTTGTTATATAAACTTTCGCTTTACACTCTAGCAATACCTTAATGAGATCCACAACAAATACGATCATTCGATTAACTTCGTACCGAATCTGAGTTGATGTTTCGGCGGGCAGCAACGGCATAGTACGATTCTTCAGATTTCATTACCTGTTTATAGTCTCAATATGAAACTGATCCCAATTAAACAGCTTAAAAAGTTCAATAAACCGATAACCGTGCAAAGAATTATACTGACGTGCTCACACACGTTAGAACATTTTCTCTCATTTCTACTCTCGGCTTTTTTGATTTTATTTTTGCTGTAGATTCGCTGGCGACAATGAAATCGTTGCTACGCGGATTTACTGCGCGAATTTGCTCATTTATATTTTCTTTAGTATAAAAACTTATTTTTATAGTTCCGGTAATTCGGTTCGCACTAAATAAACTCTAAAATGCAGGTTGCCCAGCAGCTCAACTGTACCTTTAACGACGCTCGAATGTCAGAGATAAGCTAAGGTCGTCAGTTTCATTTACTTTGAGAAATATTTTGAATTTCATTATAAAACTTTGGTGATATATTCTTAAAATTCTATATATGGTATAATGATTTTTGCAAAAAAAAAAAAAAAAAAGAAATAAATAAAAGAAATAAAAATTGAAAGTTACAAAAAGATTTCTCTTCTCTCTTAATTTTGTTCGAAAAATTTCAATATTTACAAATCTTTTAGTGTCGAAGATTCATTCAATCATATTTGTATTTAGCAAAAAGCGTTTTTCGAAAATATAAACTTTATGCATCTGCTTGACGTCGATGAATCTCTAGCGACAGCACTGAGATTGCTTCGTCATATTACGAAACAATCGCTATAGACGAGGCAGCGAACTATACTTAAAAAATTACGCGTACGTACATAAATTAAAATTACTATTACGTTACCGTGATTCGTTAAAATTACTTTGTTATTTTTGAGAACTGAGAGAAAATTATTCGGCTCGAATTTCGATAACGTGATAATTTTGGCGCCGCTTCGAACTCCTCCAAGCATTAATATCGTAATACCGTATATGTGATAAAATGGTAATATACCGGGAACTTCATCTTGATAATCAACTAAAAAACATTTGTTCAAAAATGTTAAAAGTATTACACAGCTAATAAATATTTGTATCTGCACATAAACCTCTTTAATATCCAAAAATATGAGGCATAAGAATTAGCGACTCAATAATCGCCCTTCTAAAGATTCATTTTTGAAAAAGGACGGCTGGAGCACCCGTTCGAATAATACGGAATTAGAAATGTACGCTTTAACATTATGCACGTAAATAATCTTAAGCGCGCTAAAAAGTAATTCGCACAAGCTACTACTGACGGAAATTCGACTGAGAACGGTTCTGGCGCCAAAAGACAGTGCTCATTGAAGAAAAGGAAACATAATATAGACATAGCCTCGCAACAGCCAATGGATGAAGGTTACTCAGGTCTTTCAACGTGGATGATGAAAGACCCCGGATGACCGGCAGAAAAAATTAAATCTTACTATCACTGTAATTATTAATATCGTCATTATTATTATTAACATTAACGTTGCTATTATTACTACTATCACCGTTGACATTAAATATGATTACCATTAATATGACTATCGTTACGATTAATAATATTAAAATTGTTATTATTATTATTTCCCTTATTCTCATTATTTTTTTTTGTCTATAATAGTAGTATTATTATTACTACTTTAAATATTATAAAAAGATATATAGTAAATAATATGTGTATATATTATTATTGTTATTACTAATGTCACCTATTATACTCTCATTAGTAGTAGCAGCAGTTACTGATACTGGTTGATACATATGGTTTTCAATTTATTCACTATACTCTAATGTCTGTATTTGTTTATTCTATATGCATTAACATTATCTCACTATTATTAGTTATAAAACTACCATTGTTATTTTTATCATTAAATGTTTTCTATTAGCTTGTTTTATAATTCTTAAATTTACTTCTATAATTTATTCTTATTAAAATCGTAAAGCTACTATTATTTTTATCATTAAATGTTCTATATTAGCTTATCTTATAATTATCAAATTTACTTCTGTCATTTATTCTTATTAAAATGGATATTAATATTGAATAGCCGCCTCACATTCCATGAGCACATTAATTTTCTCTATAAAACCTGTCTTAAAAGACTTAATCTCCTTAAATCTCTCTCTCCGCTCAAATGGAGAGGCGATCCGTTTATTCTTCTAATTCTTTTCAAAGCCATCATCCGGTCCAAGCTCGACTATTGTTCCTTTATCTACGGTAATTCCTCTAAGTCTCTCCTGCTCTAAACTTGATGCGATCCAGAACTCTTGCCTCCGTTTGTGCATTGAAGCCTTGAAATCCTCCCCCATTCCGGCAGTTCTACTAGAGTCGGTTACTCAACCATTGTTTATTCGCCATTCTCAGCTTGGGTATCGCTTCTTAATTAAAGGGGCTTCCCATCTCCTCGTCTAAACTTATTTCCTCCTATCTACATATCAAAAACCGCTGGCATTTTTCTCCTCATAAAATCCCAATCCTGGGAGGGTGTACTAGAAGTTGTGAGATGGAATTGGCCGTTATACCTAAATTAATAAAATTTAATTCAAAGACACCATGGTATGTGTCCAATCAAACACTAAATCAAAATTTACAAGTGAAATACGTCACAGAAGAAATAAAACTGGCAGTTGAAAACCACTTGTCGAGGTTGAAGTGAAAGAAAACTCTCTTGCAACGAATTTACTACAACGACCAGCAAATTGCAACAGGTTGAAAAAAGGGAACGTTATTGACCTAGCGTGATTATTCGGGAAATAAATTCGGAACCAGCTGATAATCTTGAAATTCACGATCTTATTAACATTAAAATCTAGTAAATGACACTATATAGTCAGTTCTAGATGTAAAGAAAAAAAAAAAAAAAAAAGGAATCAAGCGTTGTATATATAGGCCCCGTAATATACAATCGTTTACCTCAATACATAAAAAATGATTTAAAGAATTACGTTAAATTACTTTTCTGAGTTTAAGTCCTAATAGGTAATGGTTTGATTTTGCCATATAAGTTCATGTCATTTGGCATTCTTGTTGGTTTAAATTGTTGCAGATTACATAACTGTTCCATAAAGTTACTCGAATTTGTCATGTAACAATTATTTAGAAGTGTAATTGTATTTATTTTGATTTGTAATTATTGTTTAAGTTGTATTCGTTCTTTTTCGCATTTATTTGTCACAGATGTTCACGTACTTTCTCTTTTTTTCCCCGTTGTAATAGATTTACTATATTTCAGTATGTCATCGCTCGCGCAAATTTGAGCATAGATGAAAATATGTAATAATAATAATAATAATAAATCGTGATTTGATTTGATTTGAATATTAATATATTTGCATTATATCAAATTTTCGTCATCGAACTACACGTATGAGTTATAAATGGTGATGAGGTGTAAGTGAGATATTTTTAAGTTAAACTTATTGTCGATTTTAATTTTTAATATAATGTATTGTATTCTTCTTTTATTCTGTTCAGTTCCAATTTGTTGTTATACCTTTAAGATAATTACACCAACAAACTCCGATTAATATTATAAATATGGACTATTAGCAATATGTATAACAATTTATGTATTGTCATCTCTGTGTTAGCTTATCTAACTCCAAACGTAGCTTTAACCCATATTAATTAGCATGCATTCTGCTACTCGCATCACAGGAGCGCATAAAAAGCTTAAATCTAGTAATTCATCTTTATTTGTACTTGTATTCAGAAATTTCAGTAAATTTAATTTGATTTCAATTTCAGTTATTAATATTATTATTACTATTTACTATTGTCTTAATATATTTATTAAAAGCCAAATTGAATTTAGGTTGAGATAGCCTTTCGGCTGAGTAGCAGAAATAGGAGAAAGGTAGTTCACAAATTTTGGTTTAGAATTAGGATCAATGTCATTATTAAGAGGTATTCTCTTAGTTTTATTTTAAATAATTAAGTTTTCTATTGATAGCCACAATCTCGCGCAACATTTTGCGTATTGGCGATTAATTTATTTTTATGTAAGATTGTTTTCATTTTTTTTCTGCCAAATAAAATTTGCTTTGAAATTGGACAACTTACTCATCTTTGATGGACTAGGGAAGAAGGCCGGGAGCGACTCCCTGTATAGACACGCTCATTTAACGGAGGTGAGAAAGAAAAAAACAACAATAATAATAATAATAATAAATAACTAAATAAAAGAAAAATAAATATGCATATATATATATATATATAAATAAGCAAAAGGAGAAAACAAATCAAAGTACCGTAAGAAATTAAGTCGACTTTGCGTATATAACGAAAATATTACGGATGTCGCTCGAAATAAATAATACAAACGAACTCATAATTACTTATCAGTCAGTGAACGCGCTAAGAGGTTAAACGTACGAACGAAGCCGATTCGAACACAATAGGCTCACATCAAGGCTTTGTACTTTGCACTGAGATATATTAGTTTAAACTGGTTCTAAATGAAGTGCTTCATCAATGATTAAAATACGGCCACATCGGTGTGTCAAGTACCCTGCATATGCATTACCCCGATAAATAGTTTACTTATCGACTCCAAAAATAAATTTACGCAATAAAGAAATTATTCGCGATTAATAAAACAAGGACGCGTAAATACAAAGCGACCCGGGTGGAAAAGAAGGGAATAATCCGTTTATAGCGAAAGCGACGAAGATTTTACGATATTTCACAAGCTCTGAAAATGCTTGCGCGAGGCAATTGTAGCGGCGCAATTAGTCTGTAGCTTAACGAAATATGTAGTAGCGTACCGAGGAATAAGTTTTGGGGCCCACGCATGATTCTCCCATTTGGGAACTGAGCAGTCATTGCTGGACGAAGTTGAGGAATCGAGAAAACAAAAAGGGAAGGAAGGTGAAAAACGGAAGCATGTAAGAATGTTAGGTAGAATACGATCATAAACATTAACATATAATTCTAAGTTTTCTTGATGTAAAATAATTTAACATGGTAGGAAAAAATCGGATTATAATTTTGAGTGATGAAATTTTAAAAGATTGTATGTAGCACGTAAATGACTAATGAACAATAATTAATAAATAACGGCTTTAACGCGCGAGTTGGCCATTTTCAATTTCGGATTATACGCTGCTGTTGTGATGAGCGCTATACCGAAGCGTTGTACGAGTTGTTTGAATAATTAATTGGCGGGTAACCAAATTGGCAAATGCAATCGTTCAAGCTATCTCTGGAAGAACCTTAAACCAGCATATCTATCAATCATAGTGAAAATATAGCTCCAGCTAATTCGAAATGTACGCGTTTAAAATCGCATAAATGGGCTGCATGGTGGCTTTATATGTCGGTAAGTTTTGTTACGTGTCCACAGGGGTTATACGAGCGTGTCAAACTTTTGATCTTCTCAGACATATTACGTGGCCAAAAAAAAAATTCGCTTAATCTTGTACAGGGAACACTTTGCAGACGGAAGATCAGTGTCGTGTATTGCTTGACAAATTTTCTTGCGCAATCAAATCAAAACTATTGGTCTCTCCTGATCTATACTTAAGTAATACATAAGGTCAGGACAGACCATCATTGTTTACTCTGTTTTTGCACGAAAAAAGATTCATTAAACCGCGGAGTTGTCCCCTACCTCCGCCCACCGGTATAATTAATATTCATCGATGTTACTTTGGTTTATGAAAAATACTAGAATCGA